>CAWUFW010000150.1:0-600000 GCA_963921515.1 Calotriton arnoldi | reverse complement strand
AATAGATTTGGCAATTTCAATGGCAGCATTGAGCGACATGTCAGTGCTTGTCCACAACATCTCTTGTATTTTCTTATTATTCGTCCTCAGCAAAATTTGGTCTCTGAATAATTGCTCATGAAATATATGCTCAAATTCACATGTGGTTGCTAAGGACCCGAGAGTGGGCACACATTCTTCTATAGACTCATCAGAAGGTTGCTTCCTGGAATAAAAAAATGAATATTTCCATGACAATATTGTTTTTTTTTCCACACCTTAAATTAAGCTGTTGAGATGCATACTGGTAGACATTGATATTGCCAGGACTAACTAAGGCAGGTAAATTCTTGAATTCTTTCAATCCAATCCCACCAAGACAATGTTTAAGCAAGGCAAGTTTTCTTTCAGGCTCACATTCATCTCCTTCTCATACCTCTACATATACTAGAAACATAGCCTCCCACGTTTCCCAGTCCATGGTTGGTTCCCCAGGAGAGTTAAGGAACGATGGGGGATGTACAATGCCAGACATAATGATCACACACAAAAAAAAATGCACAATACCAAAGCTGCAAGGAGAGAGAAAAAAAAAGTAGTCATCGTTGTCTACATGAAGATGAGCATTATATTTACTGAGGAAACTCCAAAGTTAAAGAAGAAATACACCGCTGTCCAAGGTGCAGAAATGCAGTACAGTACCTCAACTATGTTGGTTACCTTCCCTGATAGTTGCTCCAGTAAACAGGCAAATCCAAACGAATCACAACGGAGTCCTTCCATGTTTCCTACAACCATGGCTAACAGAGGCGTGGCCGAAAACAATATACCCAATATGACGATTAAGATCCTTCAGACGTAGGAAACCTCTGTAACCCTCCGATCGGCTTCAACGGAAATGGCCGAAAACAGAACATCCAATGAGAAAAGCCTGATTGGCAACACTGAGGCAATCCAATTAGGTTACGGCCTCACAACCAATTTTTAAACGAGCAGAAAAAGGGCACCCAATAGAGAGCCCTCAATAAAGTTAAGAAAAAAAAAATTACAACGTGGTTAAGTGCCCACTCGTCGCCAGTGTAGGAGTCGGTAACGGTACGATCCTGGAAAACAAGAACGACTCCAAAGTACTCCTTTGTGAATTCCTTTATTGGAAACACATCTGTGTACATGGTAAGTCAGCAACGAATAATCCAAACTGCCTCACCACATACATATATCCTCCCTGTGAGAAGTTGGCCTGGCATATGCTGTCCACTAATTATAGTGGGCACCTTGCACCAGTCCAAACAACCCCTTATTGGAGATAGGTTAAAGACAACCTTATTGAAAGCTATTCTAGTGGTAGCTATGGAGAGCAGCCTTCAGGCTAAGTCTTGAAGGAATGTAAAGCAGCTTGTTTTACCAGTCTATAATCTCTTGAGTGACCAAATGAAAGAGCACCACACCAGGTATATATTCAAAATATATGTATTTATTGCTAAACACACCCTCTAGTCTCTTTATGAGGCTAGAGTTCGAAGTACATAAGTTAGAAGTTATTTAAACACAGTAATAGCACAAATACACGTTTGGACCCTAGGGGCGTACCAAACCATATACCAATAAAGTGGTATAAGAACCACGACTGAACTAGACACTAGGCCTAGAGCCTCTAGAAGTGCTTGGACCACAAGGAACCACCCAAGGTAGTGACACAGGGGACCCACGGGGGACGAGTGCAGTGTAAATACACAACCGCGATACGCCGTTGACTTCTATGGAGAAAGTCGTGATCGGGAAATTAGAGAAAAGGGACACTTAAAAGAGGACTTGGACCAAACCCTTTGAGATCTAGGACTTTGAAGAGTCTCTACCCACGGGAGCACCGGAGTACTCGTGTTACCTCACCCAGGGAAGCCGGGTGCATAGGTGCCTTTCGGGGTCGGGTTTCGTCGTCGATTTGAATGGCGATCTGCTGCAAAGTGCTGCTGGCGACCAAGTGAAAAGTGTCCGGGTGGATCCAAGAGTGGATCGGAGTTCTGAAGAACCTGAAAGCAGAGGGGACAGAGTCTGGGTCACTAGCCAGTGACCAGGAAGGCGATGGACAGATGCCCACCGATGTTGAGTGCTTCAGGTGCGTTGACGGTCGTCTTGACTCTTCAGCCACGAGGTCCAGGAGGCGTTGTCGGCGACCAGGAGCAGGATTCGGGCTGGTACACGATGTCTGTCGAGTGCTGAGGTGTCGGCGACCGGATTGGACCCAACAAGCCTTGGCAACGGCAAGTCTCGATGCAGAGGAAGATCGTCGATGGTGCAGACCAGCAAGGTCTGGGGAACTCACCCAGCGAGGGTAAGTGAGGGCAGGCCTGGAGCAACCAGGATGCCAAGTTAGAAAAGATTGGCCTTCGGTAAGGGCTACTAGCCAACGGGCTAGCGACCGCGAAGGAGCCTCGTGACGCCGCACGTGGATCTGGCTCACAGGACACTCGTGGAGTGGGGGCCAGTGATCTTCGGTGCAGTTGGTGCTGGAGGCTAGGGCTACTCGGAGCCCAAAGCACAACTTCGGGGGAGACCCAGAAGAGGATGCACTTGCAAATGTGCTCGGTGTCCAGGGGTCACGGTCTCACGTTACCCACGATAGCTACGGGCCTCAGCTTTGCTGGGGACTCAGGGTAGCCTCGGGGAAGTCTGAGAATCCACCTCTGGTGATGCAATGACTTCGGCGTCCGACGGGAGCTTCAGAAATGCGAACCGGACAGATGCTTCTTTGGTGCCTGCCAAGCAGGGGAGTCACTCCTTGACCCCAAGGGAGATTCTTCTGTCCTCTAATCGTGAGTAGAGCGTCGAAGGTCCAGGATTCAGTTTCAGAGTTTCGTCCAGGGATAATCTAAAGTCCTAAGGACTGGGTTCCTATACTTAAACCAAGTTTAGGGGTTGGACTACTCTGTGGCCCCACCTATGGGTGGGTCAGGGCAGAGGGGTGGCTACACCCCTTTCCCTTTGTCCAGTTCGCGCCAAAGCAGGGGCTGGAAGCCCCTGATCCGGTTTGAACTGGGGTATGCACAGGGACACCAAATGTGCCCCCAGTGCAGGACTTCAAAGCACCCGAAAGTGCTCCCGCCCAGCCCCAATACACATTATCCTGTCTGGGGAGGTGGTCACACCTCCCTGGGACAGGAAACCTATTGTCCAGGCCTCCCCTGCCGGAGTTTCGTCCAGCAGCAGGAGGCCAGACTCGTGTCTGTGGCAGCAGCATCCATTTTGTGATGCCAGGGCTTTGGAAAGAAGTTACCGGGCTAGTCAGAGTTAACATGTCTTTCCCTCTAGAAGGGTGGAATGCTACCCCCGCCGCCAGAATTGGCGGGGGGTAGTATTCCAAGATGTTTGACACCAAACACGACATGTTTAGGTGCAGCCATTCCAAAGTTAGCATTTAACGCGAGGTTA
The DNA here is from genome assembly GCA_963921515.1 of Calotriton arnoldi. Taxonomy (NCBI): domain Eukaryota; kingdom Metazoa; phylum Chordata; class Amphibia; order Caudata; family Salamandridae; genus Calotriton; species Calotriton arnoldi. The sequence continues at coordinate 596,592 of CAWUFW010000150.1, read as the reverse complement.
TAATGCGCTTAAGAGTATATGGTCAGGCTGCACTACAAACAGCATCAGAGATGGTCTCCGAACGCTGCAGAGGGGCCCTGCTCATGCAGGGGCACCCTCTCACATAGGAACCATGCACTCTGCCTTTAGGATTGATAAGGCCTGCCTTAGGAGTGACTTATAGGTTTATATGTGTGTATGTATTTAGTGATATAGGTAACCTATATCACAGTAAGGGGTGCATGCACCACCTTACTCAGGCTGCAGTAGTAGACCTGTGGTATCAGTTTGGATGGCCTTCCAGGGGTGGCATAATACATGCTGCAGCCCCTGGTAGGCCTCTGAGGTACCTATGCCCTTGGTACATAGTATACCATATACTAGGGACTTATAAGGGCACTCCAGATTCCAATCAGTGATGTGCCTAAGGCACATGGAAACCATTTTAGAGAGGAAGCAGCTAGGCTGGGGTTCTGATTAGCAGGGCCCCAGCCAGACTAATGTCGAAAACAGTGAAGCATCAGCAAAAAGTGGGGGTACCCATGTGAAGCAGATCCTACTCTCCTACACAACCCCCCAAACGTAGGGACATTAAACTAACCTTGCCCAGTTAAGTCTTCATGTTCTAAGTGGAAATACCTAGAGAGTCCATCTGCATTGGCATGGTTACTCCCAGGTCTATGTTCCACTGTAAAGTCCATCCCCTGTAGGGAAATGGACCACCTAAGCAGTTTGGGGTTTTCACCCTTCATTTGTTTTAGCCATAAGAGGGGCTTATGGTCTGTCTGAACCAGGAAGTGTGTACCAAACAAGTATGGCCTCAACTTCTTCAGAGCCCAGACCACAGCAAAGGCCTCCCTCTCTATGGCTGACCAACGTTTCTCTCTAGGGGTCAGCCTTCTGCTAATAAAAGCTACTGGCTGATCCTGACCTTCTTCATTCAATTGTGACAGTACAGCCCCTACCCCCAATTCAGATGCATCAGTTTGAACAATGAACTTCTTGGAGTAATCAGGACTCTGTAGAATGGGAGCAGTGCACATGGCCTGCTTCAGGTCATCAAATGCCTTTTGACAGCTAACTGTCCACTGAACCTTTTTGGGCATTTTCTTAGAAGTTAAGTCATTCAGGGGCGTCACTATTGATCCATACCCCTTGACAAATCTCCTATAGTACCCAGTCAGGCCTAAGAAGGCTCTCACCTGAGTCTGGGTGGTTGGAGCAGTCCAGTCCATGATAGTCTGGATCTTGCTCTGCAAAGGTTGAACCTGGCCTCCACCCACAAGGTGGCCCAGGTACACAACCTGACTCTGCCCTATCTGGCACTTAGTGGCCTTGATAGTCAGGCCTGCCTTTTGCAGGGCCTGTAAAACATTCCTGAGGTGGACCAGGTGATCCTCCCAGGTGGAGCTAAAGACAGCAATATCATCTAGATATGCTGCACTATAGGCTTCCAGACCTGTGAGAACTGTATTCACCAACCTCTGGAAAGTGGCAGGTGCATTCTTCAGACCAAAGGGCATCACCACAAATTGATAATGCCCACTAGGGGTTGAGAATGCGGTTTTGGGCTTTGCAGTATCAGCTAGTCTGATCTGCCAGTAGCCAGCTGTCAAGTCAAATGTGCTGAGATATTTGGCTGAGGCCAAAGTATCTATGGGCTCATCTGCCCTTGGTATTGGATGGGCATCAGTCCTAGTGACTGCATTGAGACCCCTGTAGTCCACACAAAACCTCATCTCTCTTTTTCCACCACTGGTGTGAGGTTTTGGTACAAGGACCACTGGACTAGCCCAAGGGCTATCTGAGGGTTCAATAACTCCCAATTCCAACATTTTCTGGACTTCAGTCCTGATATAGTCCCTGACATGGTCAGGTTGCCTATAAATCTTATTTTTAATAGGCAGACTGTCCCCAGTGTCCACTTCATGAGTGCACCAGGTGGTCTGACTGGGTGTCAGTGAAAACATATGTCTAAACTGATTGAGAACTTGCCTGCAATCAGTTTGTTGCTGGGTAGTGAGGCTGCCTGCCAAGGCTGCACCATCAACTGACCCATCGTCAGGGTTCTGTGAGAGCAGGTCAGGGAGTGGGTCACTCTCTTCCTCCTGCCCTTCATCAGTAGCCATGAGCAAGCCCATGTCTGCCCTGTCCACATATGGTTTTAACCTGTTGACATGGAGAACCCTGTGGGGACTCCTGGGTGTTCCTAGGTCTACTAAGTAGGTAACCTCACCCTTCTGCTCAACAATAGTGTGGGGTCCACTCCATTTGTCTTGGAGAGCTGCTGGGGCCACTGGCTCCAACACCCACACCTTCTGTCCTGGCTGGTAAACAGTCAGAACAGCCTTTTGGTCATGCCAGGCCTTTTGAAGTTCCTGGCTAGCCTCAAGGTTTTTGGTTGCCTTTTTCATGGTCTCCGCTCCAGGATGGCTGAGTACAAGTACATAGTCCACTATATCTTGCTTTGGGGGCTTGAGAGGTAACTCCCATCCTTCCTTCACCAAGCACAGTGGACCCCTCACAGGGTGGCCAAACAGAAGTTTAAAAGGGCTGTAACCAACCCCTTCTGAGGCACCTCCCTATATGCGAATAAAAGGCAGGGCAAGAGTATGTCCCATCTACGCCTAAGCTTTTCTGGGAGCCCTTTAATCATGCCCTTCAAGGTTTTGTTGAATCTCTCAACTAAACCATTGCATTGTGGGTGATAGGGTGTGGTGAACTTATAAGTCACTCCACACTCCTTCCACATTGCTTTTAAGTACCCAGACATGAAGTTAGCACCCCTGTCTGATACTACCTCCTTAGGAAAGCCCACTCTTGAGAAAATTCCCAGGAGGGCCCTTGCCACCACAGGTGCTGTAGTGGTCCTGAGGGGAATAGCTTCTGGGTACCTGGTGGCATGATCCACTACCACCAGGATAAACCTGTGCCCAGATGCTGTTTGGGGATCCATGGGACCAACAATGTCAATCCCTACCCTTTCAAAGGGCACCCCCACCACAGGTAGTGGTATCAGGGGGGCCTTTGTAGTGCCACCTGCCTTGCCACTGGCCTGGCAGGTTACACAGGAGCGACAAAACTCCTTGGTGTCTTCAGACATGTGGGGCCAGTGAAAGAGAGGGACAATTCTGTCCCAATTCTTGTTCTGGCCCTGGTGACCTGCCAAGGGAATATCATGGGCTAGGGTCAATAGGAAGCCCCTGAACTTCAGAGGTATAACCAACCTCCTGGTGGCACCAGGTTTGGGGTCTCTACACTCTGAGTACAGGAGTCCATCATCCCAATTCACTGTATGGGGACCACTAGCTTTCCCAGCAGCCTCAGCAGCAGCTTGCTGTCTGAGGGGTTCAAGGGAGGGGCAGCTCTGCTGCTCCTGGCTCAGATCTGCCCTAGAAGGTCCCCCTGTCCCCAAGAACTCAACCTGGTCAGGTTCAAGTTCCTCTGGGACAGTTCCTTCTTCAGGGCTGAGATCATCCCCCTCAAGGGACTGATCTTCCTCCTGAGCCAAGGGGGAAGGCACTGCCTTAACCCTACTACTCCTCCTCTTGGAAGGCACTTGGTCCATTCTTCCAGAATCCAAGGCCTGTTCAGTGCTAGACATTTTGGCTTGTGACCTGGTCACAGCAAACATCTGCAGGGATCCCCAGCATTTCTGCATGGGTCCTGAGCTCCACTTCTGCCCAAGCAGAGGTCTCTAAGTCATTGCCAAGCAAGCATTCGACTGGTAGGTTTGCACTTACCACAACCTTCTTAAGGCCAGTTACCCCTCCCCAGGAGAAGTTAACAACTGCCAGAGTATGGTCTGTTCTGACATTGCTAGCATTGGTCACTTGGTACATTTCACCAAGTATAACTTGCCCAGGATTTACAAGGTCTTGTGTCACCATTGTGACACTTGCCCCTGTGTCCCTAAATGCCAAAGCCTCACATCCATTGATTAAAGGCTGTTGTCTGTACTTGCCCAGATTACTGGGACTCACAGTGGAGGTCACATCCATGCCTCCATCACAGACTAACACAGCCGGAGTCAGTTCTCTGACTAGGTCAGAGCCCAACTCAGTACCCAGGGTGAACCCTACTAAACCCTTGGCTGGAGCACTCCCACCAACTGTAACTGTACTAGGGGGAACAGGTGCCTTAGGGGCATTGGTGGGTGCTGGACTTGAGTCTTTGGACTTGGTGCAATCACTGGTCCAGTGGGTCTTTTGCTTACAGACCTTGCACCATGGTTTTCTTTGGCCTTTCCCTTTGGTAGACTGTGAATCCCCACCAGAAGAAGATTTTTGGGGGCCTGATGAAGACTTTTGATCTTTACCCTTCTCCCCACCCTTGTCAGAGTTCTTAGCATCTTGCTTCTTGGTTTCCCCACCTTGGTTCTGTACCTTCTGCTTCACCCTGGTTCTGATCCATTTGTCTGCCTTCTTTCCCAATTCTTGGGGAGAGGTCAGATCAGAGTCTACCAGGTATTGATGCAACAGCTGATTTTGACAGTTATTAAGAATCTGCTCCCTCATTATCAGATTGTACAATCCTGAGAAGTCACACACCTTACTGCCCATCAACCAGCCTTCCAGAGCCTTGGCAGAACAATCCACATAGTCTACCCAGTCTTGAGTCTGTGCTTTTGGGTATCTCTGAACTTCAACCTGTACTGTTCAGTGGTTAGGCCAAACCCATCAATAAGAGCACTCTTCAAGACCTTGTAATTATCAGCATCCTCCTCTCTAACAGTGAGGAGCTTATCTCTACCTTTGTCAGCAAAGGAGAGCCACAAGATTGCTGCCCACTGCTCCTGAGGGACCTTCTGTACCTTACAGGCCCTCTCTAGAGCAGTTATCCACTTGTGGATGTCATCCCCATTCTGATAGGGAGGGACAATCTTGCTCAGGTTCCTATGGTCATAGGACCTTTCCCTATCTCTAGGGACATAGCTGCCACCATGGGACTCTAGTCCCAACTTTCTTCTCTCTCTAAAGAGATCTAGGGACTCCCTGTCTATAGCCAGTTGCTTCTTTTTGATTTCAAGCTGAGCTTCCTCATATTGAACCAGCCTCTTTCTTCTCTCATGAGAGGATTCCCTCCTATGAGATGAGACAGAGCTCCCTATTGAGGTGCCAGAGTGGTTAGACTCCTGAGAAGAAGATGTAGACTTCCTGGGCACACTCATAATCCTTCCTGGGGGGACAAAGAGGGCATCATCCTGATTATCCTCTTCATCTTCCTCAGGAGGGATTGGATTATCCAGGTCAGGGCCATTGTCGTCCTCCTGGCCAGTTTCAGAGGGGGGGCTGGGGGTATTGGTACCCCTGGTCCCATCCTCATCATCTGCCCCACACTCAGCTCCTGCCCCTTCAGTCCCCAAGGGCTTACTAAGGTCATAAGCCACCAACAACTCCTTGAGGTGTTGGGTGGTGGGACTTTGGCCTGTCCTTATTTTTCTCAAGTTGCATAAAGCTCTCAATTCCAAGAATGGGAGTGTATCATACTTGGAGGGTGGAAGCTCAGTGGCTTCCTGCAAGGATTCTTTAGATCCTACCCTTAAAGACATTACTAGTGTGGTGTGGTGTATGCACTACCTACTCTAGTGTGGCCTACTAAACTCTCTTGAGTTGTAGAAAGGGTTGTGCTATCCCTTAACACACAACTCTAAGTTCAGTAGAACTTACTGTATTCTAAGCTTAAATTATATGTACCTTAGGTACCTTTAGTGGTTTTCAGTTGATCAATTCAATTGAGATTATCTGGTAAAACAATAGCAAGCTGGAATCCCACACGCTGCACACCAATGTGAGAAGTTGGCCTGGCATATGCTGTCCACTAATTATAGTGGGCACCTTGCACCAGTCCAAACAACCCCTTATTGGAGATAGGTTAAAGACAACCTTATTGAAAGCTATCCTAGTGGTAGCTATGGAGAGCAGCCTTCAGGCTAAGTCTTGAAGGAATGTAAAGCAGCTTGTTTTACCAGTCTATAATCTCTTGAGTGACCAAATGAAAGAGCACCACACCAGGTATATATTCAAAATATATGTATTTATTGCTAAACACACCCCTCTAGTCTCTTTATGAGGCTAGAGTTCGAAATACACAAGTTAGAAGTTATTTAAACACAGTAATAGCACAAATACACGTTTGGACCCTAGGGGCGTACCAAACCATATACCAATAAAGTGGTATAAGAACCACGACTGAACTAGACACTAGGCCTAGAGCCTCTAGAAGTGCTTGGACCACAAGGAACCACCCAAGGTAGTGACACAGGGGACCCACGGGGGACGCGTGCAGTGTAAACACACAACCGCGATACGCCGTTGACTTCTATGGAGAAAGTCGTGATCGGGAAATTAGAGAAAAGGGACACTTAAAAGAGGACTTGGACCAAACCCTTTGAGATCTAGGACTTTGAAGAGTCTCTACCCACGGGAGCACCGGAGTACTCGTGTTACCTCACCCAGGGAAGCCGGGTGCATAGGTGCCTTTCGGGGTCAGGTTTCGTCGTCGATTTGAATGGCGATCTGCTGCAAAGTGCTGCTGGCGACCAAGTGAAAAGTGTCCGGGTGGATCCAAGAGTGGATCGGAGTTCTGAAGAACCTGAAAGCAGAGGGGACAGAGTCTGGGTCACTAGCCAGTGACCAGGAAGGCGATGGACAGATGCCCACCGATGTTGAGTGCTTCAGGTGCGTTGACGGTCGTCTTGACTCTTCAGCCACGAGGTCCAGGAGGCGTTGTCGGCGACCAGGAGCAGGATTCGGGCTGGTACACGATGTCTGTCGAGTGCTGAGGTGTCGGCGACCGGATTGGACCCAACAAGCCTTGGCAACGGCAAGTCTCGATGCAGAGGAAGATCGTCGATGGTGCAGACCAGCAAGGTCTGGGGAACTCACCCAGCGAGGGTAAGTGAGGGCAGGCCTGGAGCAACCAGGATGCCAAGTTAGAAAAAGATTGGCCTTCGGTAAGGGGGGCTAGCGACCGCGAAGGAGCCTCGTGACGCCGCACGTGGATCTGGCTCACAGGACACTCGTGGAGTGGGGGCCAGTGATCTTCGGTGCAGTTGGTGCTGGAGGCTAGGGCTACTCGGAGCCCAAAGCACGACTTCGGGGGAGACCCAGAAGAGGATGCACTTGCAAATGTGCTCGGTGTCCAGGGGTCACGGTCTCACGTTACCCACGATAGCTACGGGCCTCAGCTTTGCTGGGGACTCAGGGTAGCCTCGGGGAAGTCTGAGAATCCACCTCTGGTGATGCGATGACTTCGGCGTCCGACGGGAGCTTCAGAAATGCGAACCGGACAGATGCTTCTTTGGTGCCTGCCAAGCAGGGGAGTCACTCCTTGACCCCAAGGGAGATTCTTCTGTCCTCTAATCGTGAGTAGAGCGTTGAAGGTCCAGGATTCAGTTTCAGAGTTTTGTCCAGGGATAATCTAAAGTCCTAAGGACTGGGTTCCTATACTTATACCAAGTTTAGGGGTTGGACTACTCTGTGGCCCCACCTATGGGTGGGTCAGGGCAGAGGGGTGGCTACACCCTTTCCCTTTGTCCAGTTCGCGCCAAAGCAGGGGCTGGAAGCCCCTGATCCGGTTTGAACTGGGGTATGCACAGGGACACCAAATGTGCCCCCAGTGCAGGACTTCAAAGCACACAGATGGTGCTCCCGCCCAGCCCCAATACACATTATCCTGTCTGGGGAGGTGGTCACACCTCCCTGGGACAGGAAACCTATTGTCCAGGCCTCCCCTGCCGGAGTTTCGTCCAGCAGCAGGAGGCCAGACTCGTGTCTGTGGCAGCAGCATCCATTTTGTGATGCCAGGGCTTTGGAAAGAAGTTACCGGGCTAGTCAGAGTTAACATGTCTTTCCCTCTAGAAGGGTGGAATGCTACCCCCGCCGCCAGAATTGGCGGGGGGGGTAGTATTCCAAGATGTTTGACACCAAACACGACATGTTTAGGTGCAGCCATTCCAAAGTTAGCATTTAACGCGAGGTTATAATGCGCTTAAGAGTATATGGTCAGGCTGCACTACAAACAGCATCAGAGAAGGGTCTCCGAACGCTGCAGAGGGGCCCTGCTCATGCAGGGGCACCCTCTCACATAGGAACCATGCACTCTGCCTTTAGGATTGATAAGGCCTGCCTTAGGAGTGACTTATAGGTTTATATGTGTGTATGTATTTAGTGATATAGGTAACCTATATCACAGTAAGGAGTGCATGCACCACCTTACTCAGGCTGCAGTAGCAGACCTGTGGTGTCAGTTTGGATGGCCTTCCAGGGGTGGCATAATACATGCTGCAGCCCCTGGTAGGCCTCTGAGGTACCTATGCCCTTGGTACATAGTATACCATATACTAGGGACTTATAAGGGCACTCCAGATTCCAATCAGTGATGTGCCTAAGGCACATGGAAACCATTTTAGAGAGGAAGCAGCTAGGCTGGGGTTCTGATTAGCAGGGCCGCAGCCAGACTAATGTCGAAAAACAGTGAAGCATCAGCAAAAAGTGGGGGTACCCATGTGAAGCAGATCCTACTCTCCTACACTCCCCACCCACATTCGAATAAATACAACAATTCCCACCCCATGAGCACAGCTTGTTCCCATCCAAGAGTGCAACATATGAAAATAGACACGAGCAACAACGCATTGTTGCTCATGCCTTCTTCCTAACAGATACTGCACACAAATGTAAACATATCGGGAGATGCACTCGTAAAGGCGCGATATGCCCCACTTTGACTTACAGTAATGCCAAAAATTCCAGATGAAACAGGATCCGAGCATGTGAAAGTAAAAGTGAAAGTAAAAGCAATTAGCTGAAAGTCATTCTTTATTTTTATTGCGACATGAGGTAACTTTCTACCACAGCCAATGCAGACTCATTCAAGACAACGACTGTAGTAACAACGTGATGTTTGCCCCACAGAGACTCCATGATGCTGGACACACTTCCTGCTTGATACTAGTCAGAGGTACTATCGAAGAGACAGCAGTTGGTGTAAGCTAAATCATGCGCTGAAGACCGGGTTAGTGCACGCTAGAACATATGTAAAATGTCTAGCAGAGAGCAGTTGGAGCAGTCAACTCGAACCTTGTGATATTTAAAATTACACCCCTCCAACTGGCCAAAACAAAGCTAACTCACTGTGATCTTAAATTGTAACATAGCTGTAGTACACATTAGCCTTATTGCTAGTACAGACAGCCTTTAATGACTTCTCACAGATCTTATTGTGATCAGAAGTAGATTTCCTTCTGGAGTAAAACTAAAAACTCTAATTGAAAACAACACTGAACTGGCACACAGCAGTGTCATCTGGGCAGAGTTCCTCCAGGTGAAAAGCTCTCGTTAAAACCCCTTCCCACTGGGCACGAAAGAAAATTGTGTGTATCCTCAAACAGCTCTGTGATTTTGGGCAACTTTCTTACTGGGAGTCTATCGCGGGAATAATTTCCAATTCAACACCTTAATAACCTTCCAGGGTATTGGGGTGACGGCATTCTAACCTCCTGGAAACAATAAAGGAAAGATGACTCCCAAAAGCAGTTTTGCTCTTTTTGCAGGGCTGCTTATTTAATCCGAGGGGTGCCAGATGGAAAGAAGGGTTGGGTCATAAGTACGAAAGCAACCCCTTTTTTCAAGTTATGAAGAGTAGGTTCTTTCCTATTGCCCTCCAAGTCCATTTAGGATGAGGTCTCACACTCATTCACAGAAACTCACTGAGATGCTGGATCCTCCAAACAACTCAATTTAAGTATTTCGAATGCATGTCAGTGGAAATGCCCACATCTTCTACCTCCAACCTCAGACCGAACGGGATTTACCGTCCACCGGGTCATAACAATTCCTTCTTCGAGGAATGTATGGATCTCTTCACCTTTCAACTGATAAGCTCAAACAATACAACCTTCCTTGGAGACTTCAACATCCACTAGAGAATTGAGGGTAACAGCCTGATGGACACCTTTACAGCCTCTCTCAAAGATGATGATCTCCAACAACACTGCCTTAAACGCACACAACACAAAGGCGCCATCCTTGACCTGATAATCTCCAAACTTCCAGGCAACCCAAGAAAGAGAAAATATGGTTCAGGGACACATCCAACCTTGACACAGAAGCCATGGCCAGCATGACCCTTCCTACCCTAATCTCAATACAACTCCTGCATGGAATCCCTTTTTGACAAATTTGCACACCTGAAGTGCAAATTATCTAGACCAAAACCCTCCAATTCTCAAAAGAACTTTACAAAGAAAGAAAGTTTATCAGAAAGTGTGAGAAAGAATGGAGATTAGCACCCTCTCATCTGAGTAGGAATAAGCTTCGCACAGCGTGAAAACAGTACAAGGATCGAATCCTTACGGCTAAATCCTCTCACTTCAGAACACTCGTGAATTCTGCAAAGAACAGACCAAAGCGCCTGTTCGAGATTCTCGCACAAACTAGAAAACCCCTCCATCACTACTCTCTTGAGCCATCAGTGGCCTATAGCAACAACTTTAAGGATTTCTTTGATAGAAACATCAGAGACATCCATATCTCGCTACACACCATGGAACCTCCAGAAAATGTGATTCTACAGTGCAAAGCGCATCATTCGTGGTCCTCTTTCTCCCCCATTTCTAGACGAGACCCAAGGCGAATAATTTCCAAAGTGAAACCCTCAAACCACCTTCAGGATGCCATTCCAGGGTCTATCAGCAAATCGCTTGCCACACACCTACTCCCACTACGGACCAAGATGGTCAACTCCTCTCTTCAACAGGGCCTATTTCCAGAATGACTAAAAGTGGGTCAAGTGTCTCCTCTCTTGAAAAAACAATCTCTCGACCCAGAGAACATGAACAACTACTGATCAGTCTCCACACTTCCATTTTTAGGCAAAGTCACTGAACATTGCGTTGCTTCCCAGCTCACTTCACACACTCGAACAAACAACCTCCTAGACTCTCTCCAATCAGGTTTCCGCCAGGGCACAGTACAGAAACTGCGATCCTACAAGTAGTAGGCGACTCCCTTAGAATCCTCGACTCCAGGACCTCCTGCTTGCAGGTCCTCCGGGACTTGTCCGCTGCATTTGACACCGTCAACCATCTGGGCCTCCTTGACACTCTTGAACTCATGGGCTGTGGAGGCACAGTCCTCAATTGGTTCTCCTCTTACCTAATGAACCGCTCCCAAATTGTGAAAATGGGCAACACGTTCTCGAGACCAGTCAACGTACTTAAAGGGGTCCCTCAAGGCTCGATCCTCTCCCCAACCATTTTTAACCTGTACCTAGAACCACTATGCGCGATTCTCAAATGCTGGGATTCTCATCCACCTATACGCTGACTGTATCCAAATATACATGAAAATCTCTTCCCCTGAAGACCTTGCCCTCCTTTCAATCACTCTCCTAAAAATTCAAAACTGGATGTCTAGCCATCATCTAAAACTCAACCCAACTAAAACAGAATTTCTTTTGATCTCGCCTCCGGGAAGGCAAACTTTACCGTCCTGGTTGGCTGCCCTGCCATAGTCCAGAGTGCTAGATGCCTTGGTGTCACCCTTGACAATCATCTAAACCTCTACAGCCACAAGGCCAAAAGCACACAACGCCAACTCAGGCAGCTATGGGGCGTCAGACAACTGGTCACGGAACAAGACCTCAAATCAGTGGTGCAGTCTCTCATCCTCTCCAGACTAGACTACAGAATTGCCCTTCACTCAGGCATTCCCAAAGTTTATCTAGGCCCACTGAGAGCAACTCTACATGCAGCAGCGCGCTTTGTGGTAGGTCTCAAGAAATGTGACCACATTTTCACGGCCCTGCTAACCCTGTAATGCTCACATTGAAGCTCTGGCCCAATTCAAAATCGCCTGCATTACCCACAAAGCACTGCACTCCTCTTCACCCTCTTAGCTAAGTGAGAAACTGAAAATCTCTGGCGTAAATAGGGGTTCCAGAAATGCCCACTCCCTGCTCCTGGAACACCCCACCTTCAGACGAAAACAGTACATGAGCCAGTCATTCTCTGGTAGTGCCACAATAATTTGGAACTCCTTACCTCCCTCCATTCGCCCAACAACCTGCATTGCGACCTTCAAAAAGGACGTCAAGCTCCTCCTATTTGACAGAGACCTGGGTTAATTACCCTCAACCATGTCCAAGTACTCTATCCAGGAGACGATCTACCTTCATTGTGTGTCCCCACCATCTTAATCAACGCTTGAACTGTGCACATCCCTTGTCCAACAGCTGCATTTGTCCTGGTCGCAGCTACCACTTGTCCTGGTCGCAGCTACCGATGCAGTATGTCTGAACGTAATTATTGTAACTGTAACTTGCTGCACGTGTCATGCTACTGCCATGTCCGCGCAATATAACATTGCAAAAATAAAATATATTTCCTGGCCACTGTATTGATTTAAGTTGGAAAGTATACAGCACTGGAACTTGCGGACACCCAGTAGTTTATCTGGAGGCTTTATTCAGTCAGCAGGCAGAGGTACAAGTACGTATAATCTCTCTAATCTCCGTTACACAAGATCGCGCTATCACAAACATCTTTAGTGAAAAAGCGATTCACTTCAGAACCCTCCTCGACTCCGCCAAGAACAGACCTAAAAAGCTATTTGCCCTTATCAAAACTACCAGCAACTCCTCCTCAACCATCAAATGTGACGACCCTCCCAAGAAAGCAGCAGAATTTGCACTATTCTTCAATGAAAAAGTGAAATCGCACGTTGACCGAGTCATTCATCCTACGCCCCTTGAGGACTGTAAATCCAAAGTCTCCTGGCAGAGCTTTGATGTCATCACCAAAGATGCCCTCCTTAAAAGCATTCTCTAAACAAAACCTTCAAACCATTCTATCAACCCCATCCCTAGCAACATTCCCTTGGACTTCTACACCTACACGCTCCCCTACTGGACCAGTCTGATTAACCTCTTCCTCAACCAAGGCTCCCTTTCTGTTGCCCTCAAAACAGGGAAGATTACCCCACTTATAAAAAAAAAAAAAACCTCTGCTGATGTGAATGACTTCAACAATTTCCTCCCTATCACCAACCTCCCTTTTCTTGCTAAAATTACCGAAAGATGTGTAGCGCAGCAACTCTTCCAACCTATCAAGGACAACAACCTTCGAGACAAATTTCAATCTGGCTTCACTCAAGGCTACAGCACTGAAACTGCCTTGCTACAAGTTATCGACGATGCCCTGCGAGTACTTACCTCAGGCAAACCCCGTCTCCAGATCCTTCTGGACCTATCCGCGGCCTTTGACACTGTTCATCACAACACTCCTCTGAACACATTAAATCAAAGAATGGGTTTTAAAGGCACAGTGCTCAAATGGTTTGAATCATACCTCTCGGGCAGATCTCAGATGATCAAAATAGCAAATTGTCTCTCTACATTAAAGGCGGTGGAACAAGGCAGCCCTCAGGTTCGATCCTCGCGCCCACCCTGTTTAATCTTTACATGGAACCTCTGGGAAATCTAAAAAAATTCGGGATCCACTATCACCTCTATGCTGATGACACCCAAATCTGCCTAAAGGTGTCCTCCGCCAACGACATTTCAATCCTCAACACCACCCTCAACTCCATCCAAGATTGGATGGCGACTCCTCATCCAATTCTGAAACCCTCCAAAATGGAATTCCTTCTTCTCTCTACCTCAAACTCTCCTCCTTCTGTTCAATCACGGATGGACAATCTGACCATACTGAACAACAAACCTACCATTGATGACAGCGCCTAATCCCTAGACGTCATCCTAGACAAAAGACTTATCCTACATTGCCATATCAACACCATTGTCAAGAACGCATGCTACCAACTGCGCCTTCTCTGGGGGGGTTAGGCGTTTCATTCCTGAGCAAGACCTAAAAACTCTGGTCTAAATCATTTGTTCTCTCCAGATTGGTCTACTGCAACTCTCTACTTTTTGGCCTACCCGAAACCCACCTTTCACCTCTAAAATCCACCCTCCATTCAGCAGCACGTTATGACTATGGGGCCCAAAAAAATAATCATATTACACCCATACTAATTTATCTTAACTGGCTTCCCATTGAAGCTATGTCAATTTACAAGACTGACTGCATCACCCATAAGGCCATACACACTTCCGCCACTTGCTACCTAGCGAACAAATTCAAAATATCAGGCGGCTCCAGACCTTCACGCAATGCTGAAAATGTACTGCTCAAACCTCCTACTTTTAAAAGGGAAAGATTCATGGCACAATCCTCTCCAGGTCATGCAACTACTATCTAGAACTCGCTATCTCCAATCCTTCGGACCACCGCCTCTTTCCGTACTTTCAAAACAGATCTAAACCCTTCTCTTCCAAAGACACTTCTATGAATAATTCAATCCAGGTCATGACCCTCATGGCCACATGACATTCAAGTGAGCTAAATTTTGTAAATATGTATTCTGTACATGTATTACCCTAATTGTGCCACCTTCCGTTTTTATAAACGCAATTGTATCTTGTAATAAATGAAAGTCCATTGTAACTTGCTAACCTGTAAATTCGACAAAGAGGATCCTATAAGACTCTCACTCCTTATGTAACTTACTTCGTTATATTGTAAAGCGCTTCGCCACCTTTGGGTAAAGTCAGTGCTTTAAATGGGCCGGTACTCTCTGCTGCCAAGGAGAGTACCGGTACTCATCAAAGGTAGGCTCATTGTTGCTTTGGCTCACGAGCACGAACGAGGCTGTCCGACAGCCAAAGCGCCTCTAGCCCAAGCTGAGCCACCTCTAAACAATTTAGCAGGGCTCACCTGCATAATGTCCGGTGTTCACCACCACGCTGTGTTTGACAGAGCAGGGTCCATTCAGGCCCTGTTCTGTCAATCACATTCACACCATGGTGTGCATTTGTGCACACACTCGAATCCAGGCATCCAGCTGACAGCAGCAATAGCAGCACTTAAGAAAGCCACGGGAGATAAGGAGTGTAAAATGGCCTTTATCCCACCTGAGTCTTTTGTGTGAGTGTCTGTCTGCTTGTGTCTGGGTGTTTGCCTGCGTGTGTGCGTGTGTGTGTGTGAGAAAGGCGAGTGAAAGAGGGAGAGAATCCAGACACTAGGGAGGTGTTTTAAAGGACATTCTTGGAATGCTTTGTGTGAGCATTGCTGCTTGTTTCTGTGAGTGCGCACTCAAGAATATATAAGTATTCGGCCACATAGTAGAAGTGTCTTATATGTCTTGTCCTTAGCCCCGCCCACTTGCTACACTCATAGCTCATTTTAAGAGTACCTGCACTTATTTTTTCCCATTTAAAGCACTGGATAAAGTTCACGCTATATAAAATTGCAATAAATAAATATGAATAAGTATAGCAGACCCGACCATGAGCAGATGCTACAGGTAGTTCTGGAAAGGACTAACTGCCAGAGACAGGCAATATGGAACTTCCAACACATAACGCTCCTTGGGGTCATCGGAGAGAAGAAAGGCAGGTTACCGCAGCATAGAATGACATGTCAGAGTGCAAAATAAAGAGTATATGCAACACCCTTTATAAATCGTTCTTCAAACTACAAGGAGAAATCGCCATCTGACACAGGCAGCTCAACCGTTCGTGACCACAGACCGGGTCCCAGAGGTTCTGCCTGGCAGCTCACTTCGCTAGAGACCAGAGACCGTCTCGCAGCAGCCTGATAACGAATACTGTACGGTTAGTCCTCACTCACTTACCGTGCCCGGCTCCCGCCACCTCAACTCGAACCTTGGGCGCGCTTACTACGTCACACGAGCAGAGTAGTCTGGGAAAGGAAGTCCCCATACATTCCAAAGCAGGCGGAGTAAAACTGGCCCGTACGTCAAAACATGCACGCCATGCGTGAAGCTACGGCAACGATTAGCTCGTGGCTAGGATTGGAGGAAATAAAGTCACTCGGCGTTAGTAACGTAAGTCGGTTCGACTAGAGTGTGTAGGTTGTAAATCTTTGCGCAGTAATGAAAGTGTTTCGAAAAGAAGGTAATTATACGTCTAGTTGAGCAAGGAATACGGGTGGTGGCGTAGGATGCATGCTGGAGAGACGAGGGGAACGGGTGTCAAAACACTCGCGTTTTGTGGGTGTAACCTGCCTCCTTACAGCTGTAGAAGCGTAGTCCACAAAGCATCGTTTCATTTACCTTTATTTAAAGGACACTTCAACGAACAAGAAGAATTTCATGTTGCAAATAACGTCCTACTGTTATATAATTTAGTAATACACGTTGTCTCGCCGTTAGCCATTTCAAAGGCTAAGTCTGCCTCTTTTTCCTCTGTACCATAACTCTCAAAATACCCTTTTACTTTGTGAAAAAGCACATACTGTCCAGGGTCATACATACACTCACGGAGCAGGAAAATTTAGCCCTCTCTTTCCGGGGGTTGTGGGACTAACTAACCAACCGCCACTAATTGAATGTTGAACGGGATTCTGTAGTATCCTACTCTGGTTCTTGTTATGCCTTTTACACCCCCTGCTCAGCCAGTGTGTTTGTGCTGCACGGAATGTTGGAGTGATGATGCGATTGGAATGTTGGGTGCCTGAGAGGTTGGGAGTGACAGTTGAGAATGGGCTGAGCAGCAAGCAGGCTGCTCCTGGTGGGGCTGCTCTACAGAACTTAACTACCTGCTGTACTGGAACTATCTACATGTAACTATCTTCAATAAAACTTCATGAACTACATCCCACCTGCGTGGACCTTCATTACTACATTTATTTGGCAACGAGTTGGTGACCAACCTACGTGAAACAAGCGGATCTGAGGAACCTGGCGTACAAAAGAGGACCTGAAGATGAAACAAGCTACAGTACAGACAGTCACATGCAACAAAAAGAACAAGAGGAGGTATCCACAGGAAAGGAAAAACTGCGAACAAGATACAAGGGTGTTCTACACAGAAGAACAAAGACGACAACAAGGAAGAAACAAGTCCTACACAGAAAAGAAGACAACAAGACACAAGTAAAGATGAAGCACTACACCTCTCAGCCCCATCAGTGTCGTCACCATCCGACAGCCCTCGTCCAGGCGTGCTATGCTCATCTAGATTTCTTACTTGGAACTTTGAATTTTACAAGCAGGCATTCTGACATCAAGCCTGCAACCTACAGCTTGAAAATTCTGTTGACACTGAAGACATCCAAAAACATTATGGAGCCTGGCAATACAATTCATTCAACATGACACAGCGCTGATCAAAGCTGTCTATACTACATGTTGGTCTGATGGCGCAAGGATTATGTTTCTGGGAGGATCAGGCTTAATCCTACACTGCCCAAGATATGGTATTTAGTTTACCAGTGAGCCCAAGGAAATTTCATTGAAGCTACATCCTGAAGAAATGAAATTTGTAAGTGCAGCGCTTAGTGGATTCCGTTTTTCTGCTTTTGTGTCAATCTTTACTGAACAGTGTTTCAACTCCCTCTCCACACGCATCGCGATGACCGTGGTAGCGGTGGATAGAGAGAACTGCTTTGTGACTATCCTGGACTATCTACTTTATTTCCAGAAGGATGTTACTAGAGGTGGCTGCAGTGTCTGGTCACGTCGTGTTTTTGAGGTGGGGACTGTCTTCGCTGGTCAGGAGTTTTACTTTGCGGTGGACCTGGGGAACTGCTTGACGTTTGTTTTACTCTATCCGTGGTGAGTGCCTGAACATTGTTTGTTCCCCACTGAATTCAACCTTTGGCCGTTTAACCAGCCGTTTCAACCGTTACGCGGTTGTTTGTTATTGCGCGTGCCTTTTTCCTTACCTGTTGTGCCGCGCGGATTTCCACCACAACGAGTATTCTCTGTGACGACATACCCTTCGTCACGTCATGGCTGTGCAACTCTGAGTGGCAAAGTATGGCGCACAAGCGTGCTGGGAGACATCCTGCACAGCGCATCGTGCGTGCCGCCATCTTGCGGTTGGCGGCTGCACGCAACTTCCAGATCTTCAATTCATTCGTTGACTTTGCCTTCCGGTGCAGCGCTGCATTCTAGCTGGATCCTGTCTTCACTCATTGGAGGTCCTCAACGAATGTGGGTTTTCCCCTTCTACATTTCGAAACGCTGGCACTCCCCTGGAGCAGTTTTACGTTACTCAAACAGACTGGTGGTGAACATAGTGAGTACATCTTGTGGGTGTGATTCCTTTAGCCCACTACAGACTCTCAGTGTACTGTTTTTCCATATCTTTTGTTGGTGCCACAATACTCGTGTTACTTCTTCTCTGTGCTGCCAGTCTACGAGCCACTTACATTACAAGGTCAGCTGTTCGTTACCTCTGCAAATCTGGTTAAAATACAAACTCCAGTGGGTGTCACAGGACTACGGTGACACGCACACCTATTAACTTTAATGTTTATAAACGCAAAGGTAATGGTGTTTATTTATGCCTATTGTATTGCTTGGCTATGATTATGCTACGTTCACTCATGTTTTGGCTCTTTGTACATTTCATACAGCTACTGTCTTTATTCACATGTATCCTCCATGGGATTGTTTGGTGGGTTTCTTGGGCTCATCTTTTTACGCTCATGGACTCTGGGTACACACCTTCCAGGGGTTCATTTGTTCATTTCACATGTCTACACCTTACACTTCTTTCTTCCCTACATAGGGATAACAATGGGTACTAGCCCCATTTGCTCTCATACTCTAGCCTACATGGGCTACTTACGGGTTCTCACCCTCACAAACGGCATCGCTGTATGGCTGTTAGTCCCATTCACAGTGCTAACCATCCCTATGCCTGGGGATAAGTCATGGGTTCAGTCCCATCTGCGTTAGCTTCTGGTGTTACATTTTATCCTTACACAGGATGTGTCTTTTGGGTAACAGTCCCATCTACACGTTCTTGGGTCCTCAATCCCATATGGGTGCCAGTCGCATTTACATAAAGTATACCACCCTTATTTTAGGGGTAGGTTATGGGTTTTAGTCCCATTTTCTCTTACACTGTTACCCTCACTCTGGGTGTCTCTCATGGGTTATAGTCCCATCAATACATTGCACAGGTTGTGACCTCTACACAGGGGTTGTCCTTACACGGGATATCGTTTCATGGGTCTTAGTCCCATTCACAGTAGTTCCTCACCCCTTTGCCTCGGGGTAGGGGTCGGTCATGGGTTTATGTCCCATGTCCTCGTACATTCTTACCCTCTCCTAGGGTATCAGTCATGGGTTTCAGTCCCATTTACTGTCATTTTCTTACAATGTCATGCTTACATCTTATTACATTGTTGAACATGCAACGTTATTCTCATATTCATTTTATTATCATTATGAAAGTGGGGGAGGTTGAATTATACTTGTTTGTATTTTCATTCTTCTCCTCTGTTTTCGAACTTGTTCAGTAATCCACGTGATGTTACATTCCTTTCTCATCCTTGGAACCTGAACTATACACTTTGTTGTTATTCTTCCTTTGCCTCTAGTTGTTCCTTTTCTGTAGTGTTTTTCTCTTTCTTCCTTGTTCAAGAGGAGATCTTTCCTTCTTTTCTTCGGGTGTCTCAGTGTTAGTCTTGTGCTCAGTACGGGTTGTGCCTTGTCCTTCCTTCCTTGCTTGCCTGCCTGGCCAGTGGGTGTGTTTGGGGGTAGTCTTTGGTGCGACTATGTCCTTTTACTTATTTGTTGTTTCTTACGACTTATTACTGTTTTTCTTGTTGGAGAGGATGGGTTATTTCTATTTGTGCCACTCACCCTTTGCTTCCTCTTTGTTTTCCCACACCTATCTCTTCGCTCGTTCCTTTCTGTCCTTTTCTTGTCTTTACTTCCTCTGTTGCATTTGCATTCCTTTCCGCTCTTTTCTTCCTGGGTTATTTATTGTTACATCTCTTTTAGGTATAGGACTATTGCTTCCTTTTTTATAAGAAAGGGGGATATGTAGTATCCTACTCTGGTTCTTGTTATGCCCTTTACACCCCCTGCTCAGCCGGTGTGTTTGTGTGTGTGCTGCACGGAATGTTGGAGTGATGATGCGATTGGAATGTTTGGTGCCTGAGAGGTTGGGAGTGACAGTTGAGAATGGGCTGAGCAGCAAGCAGGCTGCTCCTGGTGGGGCTGCTCTACAGAACTTAACTACCTGCTGTACTGGAACTATCTTCAATAAAACTTCATGAACTACATCCCACCTGCGTGGACCTTCATTACTACAGATTCCTCTGCTGACATTCTAGCGTCTTTCAGCAGTTGACCGAATCATTAAACGCATATATGTTACTCGCCATGAATGTATGATGTCTGACAGTTTTATTTTCTTTTGTATTACCAGCAGGGCTTTAAGTGGGATGAAAAAACTGGGGGGGTCTCTCAAAGGGACATGGCCAATGTAAGTAAGGGCATGGCTTAAAAACACCTTAGCTACAAATCTGTGCTTAGCCTAGTGTGCCGCCCGACTTGTATTTTGCTGTTTCTGTCTTTGCATCCAGATATATGATACAACAAGTAACATCATACCTACAACAAGTCAGGACTATTGGCTTTGTCAATAGTTGTTAGTTGCATAAGATAAATAAGCAGCAACTGTGGCTTGTATATAATATTGAAAAAGCTTCCACTTACAGCCCTGGTGACACCACGACACTGTTGCTGCTCCTGAATTTCAAAAAGAGAAGGGAAATCCAGAGAGAAAATGACTCTCTTTAAAGGATTTCCCTTCCCCTACAACCTCACCTGGCATGACGTCATGCAGTAACTTCTCCACTAGTGAGAAGTGAGCAGTGTGAGCAGCGCACATGATGTGCCTGCTGTCACTGCAGTCCGGAAAAAAACTGACGCCTGTGCCAGGGCACAAAACAGAGCCCGATAGAGACTCGTTTCGAGGCCCCCTTAAAAAAACTGCCGGTGCTCAGCACCGGTGAGACCCGGCCCACTTAAAGCCCTGATTACCAGCTTTTAGTAGCTTTTTGTTTGGCACTTATATTCAGGGCACAAGTCCTAAAACAAGTATTTGCAATGCAATAGGTCTCGCATTTACGAGACTTTGAGCTGTTGGCACTGTAAATGTCAATAGCTTAAATTCTCGCAAATGTGAGACTTATTAAATTGCAAATATTGTTTGTTTCCAAGCACCCCAAAGCTGCATCTAAAGAAAGAGGCGTGGCCTCTATTAAGTGCAAGCGCGGCATGGGGCGCTTGGAAACAACCCACAAAAAAAATATTGTAAAGCAATAGGTGTCGCATTTGTGAGAATTTAAGCTATTGGCATTGCAAACAAGCGACCGCAATTTTCCCGGCTGCTTGTAAAGTGAAAGCGCGCATGGCGCACTGAATATAAGGAAAACACGTCGTGCCTGCAGTAGGGCAAAACCCATTAAAGATAATAGTGCTTAGAGAGTAAATAACACAGACTGTGTAACAACCGATTAAAAGGGTCAGCCCTCATGGGAGGTTACAAATGAAGACAAGGAGGTACTAAGGAGGGACTAACAAGCCGGTTACCGAATCAGGAGCCAGCATTTACAAAGGACAAAGACACAAGCCAACAAAATATATGGGCAGAGAGTGGGCAGAGCTTCAAGTGCATACTCTAATACAGCATGCATGGCAGAACAGCGCATGCGCTGCCCAGGCTCGACCTAAAAACAGAACCATTGGAACCATGCTAGACCCGACTGAAGAGCCCCAATAAGGGTGAAACCGTGCGAAACCAGTCCTGGGTTGCTTGTGTTACGGTTCAGGGAGGACCTGGACTGGCAATTTGGGCTGGACTGTTCCCATGAGGAGCTGGGTCAAGACTGATTTGCATATGGCAGGGTCTAATCTGAGGTGGCATGGTGCGCAAAAGAACTGATTGGTTGGAGTGTGGCCAGAGTGACTGTCAGTGGTTAGACTTATTGCACTCCTCCTATCATTACCTTTTGTGTGCTCCCGGGACTTCTCCACAGCTCTATCCGCGCCTCCTGCATCGGTGTCTTCTTGCACCTGCAAGGCCTCTTATTCAGCCCCTGTCCCAGTGCCACCCTGCCCAGATGTAGGGATTTCCCTGCACCTCTTTCCTCCTGCCCTGGAAGCCCAATCTGTAAATTCCCATGGTGCAAAGCGCCAGGACATCTCCGACTGTAAAAGCGATGTAATAAAAAGAAATAAAGAAACCTACACCCCCACCAGTGAATGTACCCACACATCAGCTAACGTTGGGAAACTAACCTGATACCCAACCTCTCCCACAGGTGCACAAAGAACAACACTGTGCACACAAGCGGACCAGGAAGGAAGCGGAGGCGAGCTGGGTGTTCAAGAAAAAGAAAATCAGCCAGCGGCTCCACCCTTGGTTTATCAACAACTAGATGTGCAGAGTGCGGCATTACCAGTTAAGATGTGAAGGATCTAGCATTACTACAGATGTGCAGAGTCTGGCATTACCACAGATGTGCACAATGTGGCATCACCACAGAAGATGTGCAGGATCTGGCCTTACCACAGAAGGCGTGCAGAATGTGGCATTACCACAGAAGATGTGCAGAATGTGGCATTACTATAGCAGACGTGCAGAATCTGGCATTACCATAGATGATGTGCAGAACCGGTTTTTACTGCAGAAGACGTGCAGAATTTGGCTTTAAAATTTAGGATGTGCAGAATCTAGAATTACCATTGAAGATGTAATTGTAATTTTATTTATATAGCGCTTACTACCCCTGACGAGGTGCAGAGAAGGTGTGCAAAACCAATTACCATAGAACATGTTCAAAATTTGGCATTATCAGAGGAGGTGTGTAGTGTCTGGTATTACCAGGCGAGGTGTTATAAAAGGAGTTGCTCTACTAAACGAGACTTGCAGTATCTGGCATTACCAGAGGAGGTGTTTGGTTTTTGGCATTACTACTCAAGGTGTTTTCAGGATCCAGTATTTCCAGACAAGGTGTTTAGTATCTGGAATTACCAAACGAGGTATAGAGTACAGGGCATTAACATTCAAGGTTTGCAGTATCTG
The DNA here is from genome assembly GCA_963921515.1 of Calotriton arnoldi. Classification (NCBI taxonomy): domain Eukaryota; kingdom Metazoa; phylum Chordata; class Amphibia; order Caudata; family Salamandridae; genus Calotriton; species Calotriton arnoldi. The sequence goes on along the minus strand of CAWUFW010000150.1, from coordinate 573,693 downwards.
GAATTACCAGAGGAGGTGTGCAGTTTTGGACATTGCCAGAGAAGCTGTGCAGTACCCGGCATTACCAGACGAGGTGTGCAGTATCTGACATTACCAGAGGAGGTGTGCAATATCGGACATTACCAGAGGAGTTACGCAGTTTGGACATTGCCAGAGGAGGTGTGCAGTACCCGGCATTACCAGACGAGGTGTGCAGTATCTGACATTACCAGTGGAGGTGTGCAGTATCGGACATTACCAGATGAGGTGCGTAGTATCTGACATTACCAGAAGATCAGAGCCACTGGAATTGGGCAGCAATGCAGAATTAAATTATGCATCAGGGTTTACTAAATTATGTGGCAGGAAAATGCAAATTATGCAGCATAATTTCATCTTATTAGTACTAATTTAAGACCCAAATACAGCAATATGTAACTGAAAGCAACAGTCAACCTTTGCAAAGTGACTTCTGCTGCACAGCAACATGTGTCGCTACATGTTTAGTACCTTTTGATCCGTGTGAGCTACAAACGGAATTGTTTTTGTTAATATCTGCAAATTATGCAGCAGATGATGGATTATGTGGCAAATACATAATTATCTGGAAAATGCAGTGGCCAAAGAATAACACAATTCCAGTGGACCTGCAAGAGACAGTGAGGGCCACGAGGTGTAGGAGTCGCATCTCCTGCATAGCTCACTGTGCAATATTAGAAGGATTTTAATTTATGGACTGCAAGTAACAAAAGAATATCTGTGCTAAAAGCAGTAATTCACTTACCTATCTACATAAATTAAAAATCTGTCATCTGCATGTTACATGCCGCGCTTTTCAGTAGCCACATTAATCCTGCATGCCACTTTAATCCAAAATTGAGACTAGACAAAACACAAATCTTTCCAGCAAATGTGTTAACCTCCAGAGTCATCTCACCATTATTATTAATCCCTGAGATTTATTGGGCCCACAAAAATCTGTGCGGCAGATGCCTTAACCCTATAAAATATTATAAAATGCAGACTTTGCAACCAATTAAGCACAACAGATTTACTGCCATGTTTCTCCTTGTTGACCATTTCTCTGTGGCAGAATTTTTAAAACATAAATGTATAAGTTGAGGCCCAGAGTTGCTTCGGAGTTGCGTCACATTTTTGGCACAACCCCAACGCAAAATCTAATTTGTTAAATCTCGTAATGCACTCAAATATACTCATGATATACCTGGTAAACATATGTGTGAGGTCTTAAGATCTGATGTCACTGCTTGTGATGCCACTTCCTGTGAGATCATGGGTTATGATGCCACTTCCTGTGATGTCACTTAGTGATGCAGTGTCATGCGCCCACCGTGATGTAACGTGCTGTGACGTCATGCGCCATGATATTGCGGCATGATGTCACTTGAATACTGCCTAACTTGATTAGTCCCCTTACTAATTTTTTGGGGGACCTGTGCCCTGAGAAAAGGTATTCGCTATCTGGCATTACCAGATGAGGGCACGACTTTCCTGTCCTGAATTTTCTTTTTAAAGAACATGTTTTTCTGAAGCGATAGTCCATGAGAAGAGTCTGGTGAAGTAAACCAAGACTACAAGTCCCAGAATGCACCAGCAGTAAAAAAAAAAAAAAACCTGTAGGAGTGGGAAGCAGGAGGTGCAGTAAACTGATAGGAGGCTTATACCGTCACCCTCGGGGGTCAGGCAGTGTTATTTACACCCTGACAGAGCCCGGGCAACGCCACCTAACAAAACTCAACAGCGGTGTTCAGGCCGATTCCTTGTTCCACTTTTTCACTTTCAGCAACTACGAAAGGCGTCGATTTGAGAGCATAAAGTTCAACTGATCAGATACCAGTTATAGCACACACTGCAGATGTGCTGTCCTCTAGGCGCTATATCTGTGGACGAACTCTGCGGAACTCGCTGCAATCCATCTCAGATTAAAGTCCCCCCTCGGACTGAGGCGCTTTAGTAGCATAGTTGGTGCCTCAAAAACGCACACAAGGAAAAAGCTAACATAATACAATATCAGCGTAACAAAAACATAACTTGCAACGTGACACACGTTTTCCATTTACAGCTGCTGTTTGCAAAGCTCATAATTCATGGTAATTATGTTCTCCCTGTGAATTAGTTTACATAATTCACGCTCTCTGCGTCATATCTGTGAATTACAGTCTGGAAGCAAGAGGCCGCGAAAAACAGGAGCTCTTTACAGCGATGGTCTGCCGGTTCTCATACTGTACAGTGCAATCAGGGCTCTTTGTTCAACTAGTAACGTGCTCAAGAAACGCAAACTAAACCTCAACGTTGGAAGCAGTGGGGGGCCACTGCCAGCTCAACATTGCAAAGTACATCAGCTAAACTGCATCGCTCTTCTACACAGAAATATGCGATTATAAATAAAACAAATTTAGAAATAAATCCTTTGATTTCGAACAAATTGTTCTTTGTTCAAATCTTTTTTTCTCTTTATCCTTCTGTGGAAAACTAAATAGAAAAGCATGGCATTTTAAAAAACATGTTCCCATGTAAAAGCACAGATTTCAAATGCCAGTTAAGCATGCACATACAAAAAAAAAAAAATACAGCCGCCATTGTCAATAAACTAAATAGTGCTCACCCACTAGATAAAGCATGGCGTGGAACGAGCGAAGTAAAAGGTCCAGTCCTTATAGGCAGTAACAAATGGAGACAGGGCGGTACCAAGGCGGGACTAACAAGCCTCATAATGAATCGGAAGCCAGCGTTTACCAAGGACAATGACACAAGGCAATTACAAATATGGGAGGAGAGAGGGCGGGGCTTCCACAGCACTTCTACAGCATACTCTATTACAGCATGCCTCGCAGAGCGAGCAGCGCATGCGCGCTGCCACTAGGCTCGACCTAAAAAGAAATGGGGGGACTAACCAGGTTAGGCAGTAAAATGTAAAATAAATGTAAATCCAGTACTTGTATAGCGCACGAATCACCCCCGAAGGGGTAACTCGGCGCTGGGGGCCGTTGGGAAGATTAAGCGAGCTATTGCCCAGAGTCGCATGGTGCTGGGCAGACCCCTGCCACCGGAGCCAGGGATCGAACCGTGATCCCCAGCGTCCGTCGCCCTGGCCGCGGCACCACACCTGAAATCATGACGTGTGCCATCACAGCGCATGATGTCACAACGCTTGACATTGCACGTGACATCACAGGGGGTGACCTCACTGGAAGTGGCATCACAAGAAGTGACCAACACACCTGACATTCTTACAGTGAATGCTTGTATTATATACAGGGCCTGAACAAAGGCAAAAGCTGGCTCTCTTAAGTACATGTGAAGAGATAACAAGCTGTGTGCCTTTGTTTCCCCTCCATGGCATTTACATTTAAGTGTGAGGTTCCAGGCCGCCTCCAGTCAGGCTAGTCAAACAAAAGTAGGCCTGATGGCCCCTTAACTCGGCCCAGCTGGAGGGGAAAAAAAGCTCCCTTGCTGCCTGCACGTTGCTGCTAGGAATGGAAAGCAGGCAATGTGCAGGTGCTGCTGAACGTGTCCCGGTGTCTGAAAATGGCACTGGGACAAGTTCAGTATATTTCTGTGGGGCCCAACATCTTGGCAGGGGGGACAGCATCCACCCTGTGAAAAGAGTGGGTGGACCGTGTACCTGCGTGTACTCCCGACTTGTGCCCTGCTTATATTGCAGGAATTAGACTCATTTAATCTCATGTCCAGCTTTCTGTCAACACAAGCCCTGATTCATGCAGGGCATTTGGAGAGGAGTTTAACTTTTACTTGTGTCGGGCGTGTTGCTGTACGAAGTAAGAGAACTGAGATAAACATTCATAGGTTGTTTTCACACAACTCACACTCACCAAATGCATTGCACTGTTGTTCTATTCATCCTTTCGACAAGGCCATTGGCCGGAAGAGAGCAAAGTGAGACTTTTATGTTTAAATTCACATTCCTGCAAGAACTGTACCATCATAGATTTGATAATTCAGAGGGAAATCCGTTCCATGAGGAAAGGCCTTTCAAAATAATAACACTATGGCTATTGATATCAGGGAAATTTATTTACCGCCCATTTGATAAAATGATCAATGAGGATGATGATATACTTTACCTTATCTGGGTGTGTGAATAATACGAACCAAGGTACTCATTATCTAGCTTAAACCAGGATTTGTCAGACACTTTAATATCAATAGTGGAAGTGTCCTCTCAGCTACTCTCACAACTACTCTTTGTCACTTATAGAGCAACCAACACAATAACACTATGCAGCAGGGTTGACTAAATTGTGTGTCAAGAAGAGGCAAATTCTGTGGCATAATGTGGCACCTCTTGTGAAAGTATTAATTCACTATTCTGTCACGTTATCACAGTCTGGGCAAAGGTTTAATTTCATTAGTACCTGTTTACCACACAAATACAGCAATAAGCAACAGAATGTGACCTGTAGACATTTGAGAAGGGCATTCCACTAAGTGTTGACATGCATCGCCAGGTTTTTAGTAACTTTTGATCCATTTGACGTAGAAACACATTTTATTCTTAAAATCTGTGCATTATGCAGCAGATGATGGATTTTGTGGCAAATGTTGCAAATCCATAAATATGCAGGAAACACCATGACTGCAAAGTTGCATAATTCAAATAGCCCTGCTAGTAACTACTGGATTAACCACTAACTCTGGGTTACTGTACAGCGTGCTACCCAGCATAAAGCATTCAATGCCTCGTCAGTGGTAAAAAACACTATATAAATCCAAATATAATACAATACAATCAATGGCACGATCCATATTAGGCCACTAGTAGTTCTCCCTTAATTTCCTCTTGCTTAAAATAGTGCCTCGGTGTGAAAAGTTGGCCTGGTATATGCTGTCCACTAATTAAAGTGGGCACCTTGCACCAGTCCAAACAACCCTTATGGTGATTTAAGAGGTCTAACATAACCTTAGAAAGCTTTCCAAGTGGTAGCTGTGGAGAGCAGCCTTCAGTCTTAGTCTTGAAGGAATGTTAAGCAGCTTGATTTACCAGAATGCAATCTTATAGTATTGGTTAAATTAAAGGAGAACCACACAGTTATAAAATATGTATTTATTAATATAACACTCTCTAGTATGGCACAGTATCTCCTACACGGAGATATCACAAAGCACACAATACTTAAGCACAGAAATGATAGTAAATAGCACTAATACACAGGCGGCCCCATGGGGGCACCAAACCATATACTAAAATAGTGGTATAAGAACCACAACTCGAGTCAAGACAGTGTCGAGAGGACGTAGAATCGCTGGGACCCCAAGGAACCACCCAAGGTGAGTAAGTAGCGACCCCACGGAGGACGGGTGCAGTGTGGGAACACGCCTGCGGGCTCCGTACAATTCTATGGGAAAGTCGCTGTTGAAGTTTTAGAGTTTAAGGACCCTTCCCAGTGGACTTCGAAGAAACCCCGTGTAAGACAGAAGGTTGGAGAGCCACCCCACCCGTGGATACTGAGGTACCCAAGTTACCTATCCCAGGGAAGCCCGGTGAATAGGTCTTAAGTGGGGTCGGAAACCGCAGTCGAACTCAATGTAGGACTTCGAAGAAGAGCCGCTGCTGGAAGGAAGAAAAGTGTCAGTTGGAATCCAAAGGTGGATTCTTGTCGAAGAGTACCTGAAAGCAGAGGGGACAGAGTCTGGGTCACTTCAGAGTGACCAGGGGCTCGGTAGACGAATGCCCACGGTTGGGTGCTTCAGGTTGGTTGATGGAGTTCTTGAGTCTGCAGCTACGGGGACCAGGAGATGTTGAGGATGACCAGGGGCCGGATACGAGCTGTCCCATGAAGGATGTCGAGTGCTGAGGGGTCGGTGTACGGCGGGAGCACCAACAAGCCTTGGCAACGGCAACCCACGCAGAAGGTCAAGGATGTGTACGGTTCGGACCAGCAAGGTCCAGGAGACTCACCAAACACAGGGGAGTCAGGGCAAGCCTGGAGCAACCAGGGGAGCCCAAGAAAAGCAAAGTTGACCCTCAATTGGACCCACAGGCCGGAGGCACAGGAGTCGCGAGAGGACCTCGAGCGATTTCACTAAACAACAGCCCACGGAGCACTCGTGCGAGTAGGTCGAAGTTCTTGGTAGGAAATGGTGCCAGAGGCTGGGGCTACTCGGAGCCCAATGCACTTTTTCGGGAAATGCCAACAAGCATATGCACTTGCAAATGTACGCTGTGCACAGGGGTTCAGGTATTGCAGCCTCCACGAGGGATTCTGACCTCAAACTTGGTGAGAGGGCAGCTCGAACCTCAAGGGACGTAGAAACCCACCTCCTGTTGCAGAAGCCTTCGGAGTCCGTAGGAGCTCAGGATCAGCAGACCGGACAGCAGTGTTGCAGTGCCTGCTAATGCAGGGGAGTGACTCCTTCACTCCAAGGGAGATATCTTTGGTTGTCCTTGATGCTCCACAGGTCCTGCACAGAGCCTGTATGGTGCACTGGCACAGACAATGCTTTGGACTGAGAGGGAGACAGCCAGGTAAGCCCTTTTGTACCCACGGGAGAGGGTTGGACAGATTCAGGGGACCCTCCCAGGAGAGGGTCTGGACAGTGGGGAGGTTACTCCCATGTCCTTTGCCCAGTTAGCGCCAGAGCAGGAACCAACGGCTCCCAGGACTGGTTTGAACTAGACTATGCACAGGGACACCAAATGTGCCCCTCACGCAGACTTTCGGTCGCTGGCAAGCGCACCCACCCAGCCCTAATACACTAAATCCTGTCTGGGAGGTGGTCACACCTCCCTCTGACAGGATGCCTATTGCTCTGCCTTCCCCTGCTCGAGCTTGGCTCAGCAGCAGGAGGGCAGAAATGTGTCTCTGGTCGGCAGCAACCACTTTGTGCTGGCCGGGATTAGAATATTTTGCTCTATAATGGCGTCCATTGAAAAGTCTCCTGTGATTAGTTTTTTCTGACCTTCAAACCTATAAGGTTTCTTTCTTGCTGTAGCTAGGATGATTTGTCAGGCTTGTTAGTGCCGTAAGAAGCAGGTGATGATTGCTCGTGGCTGGCTGAATGTTTCTGAATTCCAAGGTTTTGAAGGAAAGTCAACTACTATTATTGGGGGATAAATGATCTGAGAAAGTCTTCCATTGAGTCTTTTTCAAGCCGGGATTAGAAGGCTGGTGCTGGGAACACCAGGGACCCAACAAAGCTCGCTTCTGAGGGGTGGAATCATACCTCTCACACCGGTTACCGGTGTGGGGGTATGATTCCAACATGTTTGACACCAAACACGATAGGGTTTGTTTCAGCCGTTTTAGAGCTTTTCATCACGCAGTTGCATAATGCCATTCTATATGTCGTAAATAGCTGCTTCACTGACAACCCGGGAGAATGGACTCTGTAGGTTGCAGGGGTGTTCTGCTCATGCAGTGACACCCTCTCACTTAGAACCAAGCACCCTGCCCTCAGGATTGTAAAGGCCTGCTAGAAGGGTGACATAGGTTTTAAGTGCAGTGACCCTTAGATATAGTAAACCTATATCTTAAGTAAGTGGTGCATGCACCATCTTACACAGGCTGCAATAACAGGCCTGTAGTTCCATTTTGCATGGCCTCTCATGGGTGGCATAATACACGCTTCAGCCCATGAGAGGCCTCTGGGGTACCTATGCCCTGGGTACATGGGTACCATATACTAGGGACTGACAAGGGTACCCCAGTTTCCAATCTGGAGTGTACCTAAGTACATAGCATAACAGTTTAAGGAGAAAACAGATAGACTAGGGTCCTGATTAGCAGGATCCCAGTCAGACTAGTCAAAACAGTATCACATGTAGCAAAAAGTGGGGGTAACCATAAGAATCAGATCCTACTTTCCTACACTCGGTAAGCTATATCTAATAATTTAATTAAAAGTTTATTGCATAGTTTATGAAAACTGCTGCAAATACATAGAATACCAGGTTGGATTATAATATTCATGGTTGTATAAAAACATAATATGTTGTACACATGGCCACTAGAATTATGCGTAGTGTAGGACCAGGTTATGCAGCAGGAATGAAAAATTATGTGTCAAGAAAAGACAAGTTATGTGGTGTAATGCAATACAGTTCACTGATATAATATCGACACTACTAATAGCGAGCTACAAAATGATCGTCACACTAATATCAACAACAAAAATATCGAAAACCTATATTTAATAAAAAAAAACACAAATATCGATACCAAAATATCGTCATAAAATACATCGAAACACCCAATATCGAAAACAAATATTTAGGAAACAAAAATATTGTAAACATTAAATAAACATAGAACATAACAAAAATATCGACTACATTACTATTGTGCAAACACAAATATAACACCCATTTTAAAAATGAACAAATCTCATAACTCCAATATGAAAATTATTCAACACACAAACTATAATCACTATATAAACTAAATTTATACTTATATAAAACACCATTCCACTTTTTTAAAATTACTTTCGTCACCAACAATTAAATATCATACAAAAACACAACTTAAAAAAATACATATTTTACACATCCTATAAAATCATTTCTTAATAAAAGTAATACTTATACATCACTAAATTGTTTATAACCAAATATACCTTTATTTCAAAATAATTAGCATTTTCCAAATAAGTATATAACTGTAAAAATAATTAAAACGGATGCTTTAAAATCCAATTAAATAAACTACCAACATCAGCAACCAATAAAAATCTACGAACAATTAAATAAACACTATATAAGACATACAAATGTAGATATAATCTACCTTTATAATTGTAACTACCAGAGCAGGCTGAATCTCTGCCAGATTTCTACCTGAACACCAGACCTTTAATTATACACTTTCAACAACAACTTTACAAAGCAAGTATATTAGCTACTTTTTTTCAAAAATAAACAAAATACAAGTAAATGCAATTAGAAATAAATGAAATTACTTATATGTTCTTTCTATACGTTGTCTCTCCTATACAGATCTTCCCAACTAAGATCAAACTAACTACAAACAAAACCAAAGTCAAACCACTAAATAACATATATATACTTTAAATAAAAACTAACCCACACCCTATCCACCCCATAAAAAAGTAGTATTTTAACAAAATAAATATTTTTTTTTCATCAACAGAAAAAACCTAACCACCAACACCAAAGAATAACAGACTATTTTGCAAAACCCAAAAATATCAACACACACAAATATGTAAGTGTATTAAGAAATGTTTTTTTAATGTTTAAAAATTGTACATAATAAATATTTAACATTTCCAACATGTATATTTAATTACAGTCCAAATAAGAAAATGACAGAGGGTGCAAAATAAACTACTTCACAGAAAGGAAAACCTCTACTATGCACCAAATACTATTCCAATGCATGTTATGGGAGGGCAACAACCAGGGAAACTACTGTAATAAATGTTAAAGAGCATAACCACTTCCCTAACGTAACAGAAGCAGAAGTCAGAGATGTGTTGGAAATAATTAAGGAAGCTAGTACCAGCTCTCAGAAACCCACAACAAAAATTCTAAAAGACATTCTACCCCCTGTTTCTGAGCATGTAACTGGCCAGTTACCTGCCCTCCCAACGTTAAAAAGATTGATTAGCAGAACCAACAAAGCTTCAACCCATACCCACCTACCCCTAAAACGTTCAGTGAAGTACAAATACCACCCAAACTATCAATAACTCACAAAGAAGAACAATTCCTACTTTATGACAATTAATGTAATGAAAAAATAATTATTGTCTTTGCAACACCCACAAACTTATTTAAACCTCAACAATGTGAAACATGGATAATGGATGGGACATTTAAAATATGTCACAAACCATTCTACCAATTATTTACAATCCACTGACAATACCACAACAGTAACGTCCCCTTTATTTATGCACTTTTACCTAACAAACAAACAGCTACTGAGGAACGGAAAGGAAGATGACGGGTTGAACCCGTCGCTGAGCGCCTGCTCCTCCCCATGCCGCTGAGGCCTCCCAGCACCAGACATTCTACCGTGATCGAGGAACTCTGATCACGAGAAGAATCGACTTCGGGGATGAGCCGCCGACCCCTGCTGCTCCCGCTGCTGTGATGGAACACGTGGAGTCTCTGCAGAGTTCGCTGCATGAACGTTGTCGTCTACACGTGGATGATTGCTGCTTTGCTGGCCGTGAGTGAATGGAGCGGGACAGCCGAGGGAGCTGTGGTTGGTGACTAGTCCTGGTTGACTCTGTCTGTCATGGCCGCCTACAGCTGGGTGTTTGCCATCTGTGTTTGATTCTGCCTGCATACTGCTGATTAATCACACTGCTTCTGAGCTGCTGTGAATCTCCGCAGCCCCGGCTGCCTACATCATAGACCCCCATTTCTTTTTCTCTTTACCGATAAATGAATAAGAGCAGTTCATAATTTACTACTGCTACTGCTTCCTGCATATTGAGACTGCCGCTTTGCGACCCTATCATCCTCAATTACATTGGCCTATCAGGCCGTGCTGAATTTGCTGCTTTTCTCAGCTGCTCTGTGTTCGTATGCTGCAGCAGTGTGGTTGGCGAGCATATGGCCGCTTTGGACTAACAGGCTGGCCATTGTACGTTGTGCTGCAGTGGCTGCAACCTCATGCCCCCTGTCATAGATTTAAATCTATACATATGGCTCCACAAAAGGGGACTCTATCCCGGGGATGTCGCGGGGCCCGTGGGGGTAGAAACACACAGGAGCAACAACAACCGGCGGAGCTTGGCGCATGTATGCAGATAGCCCCTTCAGACTCAGGCTTTTCACAGGTTGGCCGACCCATTCTAAAGCTTCTTCACTCTGGCACTATGAACGAGGTTATTCAAGCAGCCAGTAAAGCCCCAAAGCCTCTGATGGGGAATCTACATTGGCTGGCACTATTATGGCCACTGCCACAATAGGAGTTATAAATGCTGGGGATCTTACTGTTCTCCCGCATTCTTTGGCCAGAGCTACTAGTGGCCGCAGTGAGCTCACCGTGGAGTCTGTTGTAGGTCCCTTGGATATGGTTACCTTACAACAGTATGTCAATGACCAGCAGAGTTCTCTGTCCAGTGCAACCAATACACCGCTGCCGGAGTCTAGTGGGAATCAGTGCCTTCAGACAGAGTCACAGGATGCAGTAAATGCAAATATCACCTTAAAAGACGAATTCGCCAAACGGTGGACATATAAGTGGCTACTAAGGATTCAGATTGTGCAATGGTGGATAATGTAGATTTGACCATGCAGCTGGCTAGTCGTTTCAATCTTGGTCTAAGCTCTACCTCCCCCACTAATCTATCGTCTAGCAGATCTGCATTATGTGTTTCAGGCAAGCAGATGGATGCCACCATATTAGGTGACAGCTTCTTACATACCTAAGGGGGTGATGGCCAGCTAATGCAGTTGAATTGGAACTCTGCAAGAAAGAAGTTCATCGGTCATACCCAGACTCAGAACCATAATACTGGAAAACAATGAGGACAAGCAAAATGGGTAAAACTGGAAACCCGCCTGCCAAGAGTAGCCCATTAAGGAAGTGGGTCACCTCGAAAGGGGAGGTTTAAGCTCTCATCTCATATTTATCCGCAGCTCTTCCCGGGGCAGATGGGGATAAACAGACTTCAGGGCAACACTACCCCTCTAAGTGCTCTACTCCTAATACTGTCTACACCTCTGATATATATCCTCTGGTACATTATCTGTCCACTCACCTCCACTCGCTCATTCAGAGACTAACTCGCAGGAGCCAACATTGGCAACAATTATACTGCTTCTTCAGGTTCAACAGTCAGAGGCCTGTGCATACTACATGCAGGCCAAGGCAGATCATCAAAAAATGTAGCAATCACTAGCTGAAATGTCAGGTGAAATTACCAGCCTCACAGCAGAAGTTACTGAACTCTAACAAAGAGTAGCTCAAGTTGAGGAGGTGGGATCGGCAACAGTCAGTCAAGGCAATCGGGAATCACAAAGGTCAGCTGGAATATCTCCAGAATAAGATCGAGAATATGGAGAATCGACAAAGGGGACATAATTTGAGGATTTTTGGAATTCCAGAAGGCAAAGAGGGGTCTGATCCTCGACAATATATTGATCAATTATTCGGAAAGTCCTTTATGGATCTGATGGACTGGGACTCACAAATCCAGCGAGCGCATCGCCTCCCTCTCAATTGGAATGCCTCCAATACTAGATCATCGCACTCTCGCCCAATCCTTATATATATATATCGGGAACTTCCTTCTCATGCAGACGATTTCTCTGAAGGCACGTCCTACTACACCAGTCATGATCGACCAGATGTCAATTGTTGCGTGTTCGGACCTTTACAAATCCACAATGGATCGGCGATGGAAGCGGCACCAGCTTATAGACCCGCTTAAGGCCATTGGGTCCCAAGTCTTTTTGCAGGAGCCAGCTCGTCTTAAAATTATAAAGGATGGACACTCTCAGATGTGTTACTCAGAGGCAAATGCTGTGCAGGCTTTGAGCCGATGGAAAAGGGCTTCTCCCAATGTTACTTCTAAATAGCACCCTTGCTTTAAGATGTCCATTTTCAGTTTTTTTCTCTCTTTTCTTTTTCGCTTCTTTCTTGAATTATAACTCTAGTTCTGCCGATTAGGCACTATCCTAATCCTATAGCTATGTTCAACTTTATAAAGCATTATTGAGCAGTAATAATACTGTGTTCCTGCTTTACTGATTATTATCCTAGTATACTGCATGTGCATTATATATTCTTTGGGCGTGGTGTTTAGGAGGGGGTGGGGAGCTTTGGACGATGCTCTATTAGGGCTGCTCCATCCTGCAGCCAAGGGTGGGGTTGATTCCTTTCCTTGAACACGAGGGGGTGGGTGTGGGTGTGGCTGGGGGGTGTGGGTTAGGGTTGGTGGTCTTGTTTGAAAGTTATGACGCAGAAAATGTTACCTTATGGAAGGATAAAATAAGTCAGATTGTTCACAGAATATTCAGACAGCATATTTTATGTATTTCAATTTTGGGGAATTATAGTTGTATATATGGATGAAGGGGGGTTTCTAACCGAGCTATTTAAGAATCATGGATAAGGTTAAATGCATGTGCTGGAATGTTTCCGGGATTAATGCGCGAAATAAGCAGCTATTGGTTCGAGAGGAGATAGGGCTTTATAAACCACAATTAGTAGCTTTAACTGAGACACACTTGGCATATAAAGACCAGCTGTTATTGAAGCAGCTGGGATGTAACATAGTGGTCTGTACCTCGCAAGTGGTTTCAATTAGGTGGGGGGGTTATTATCAGCATTTTTTTTATTGTTAAGTGCTGAAAACTGCTGCCGATTCAAGAGGTCGCTGGGTATTGGTACAATTAATATTGAACCAACAAAAGTTTGTTATCTGCGTGGTTTATGGCCCAAATATTGATGATCCAGAGGTATTAGACATGTTATCTTTGGAATTGATGGATTGGGATGGAGAAGTGATTATAATGGGGGATTTTAATTGTGTGCTTGACTATAACATTGATTCTACTAATCGTACTGCAATCCCTCAATAGCCTAGAACCAGGGCATCAATCAAGGACCTCATCCGGCTACATGGGTTGGTCGACAATTGCAGCATTGGATGTCGCAGGCAAATCTAATATTAATATAGGTATGATCCTATTGGATGCCAAAAAGGTCTTTGATCGGGTATCCTGGGAGTGCATGTGGGCCATCATGCACATATTTGGTCTTGGGGAGGGCTTTATTAAATTGACTCAGGCACTATATAAGATCACACGTGCCAGGGTGGCATATGCTGGGAAATACTTAAATACTTTTTTATTCTCTCGAGGTACTCAACAGGGATGTCCACTCCCTCCCCTCTTACTTGCACTGTATATTGAGCCATATCTACAGTCGCTTCTTACGAATGCAGGTTTTCATCCTCTGCTCTTTGGAGGTCAACAACTAAAGCTGACCACCTATGCGGACGTTGTGGCAGTCTTCTGCACCAATCCACTGTCAGCTATTCGACAGATCTAGGAGGAAGCATCGAGGTTTGGGAAGTTCACGGGGTACAAACTTAACTTGTCCAAAACTCAGGCTCTATTGAACTTTAAACCAGACACGCCTATGCCTGGGGTGACCGCAACAGCGGTCTATTTTGGAATTAGACTGTCACCCTTGGTTATGAATATTATTAAACAACACAAAAAAGGAAGTAGGAGTAAAAAATATTGCGCTACAGGAGCACATGGCAAAGGTGCAATGTTTGAAAAACTGCCCTCACCCACAAATTTGTGGCATGCTTCATCATTGGGCTGCTAAACAATACACCTGCACAGACCAATGCCTGGGGTGGAGGAATAGGGAGGGGTAAAACAATACAAACAAAAAGAAGAGTAGGGATCAATCAGGAAAATGATAATTGCTGATTACAGACAAAATTGGCTCAGGAATATCGAATATCCTATTTTATTCCCGGATTCCTTGGCCGGGATTAAAACTTAAAGTTGAGGATGGTGGTGATAGGGCTGATTAGTAACCCTTCACCCCTCCTCTCTGCATGTATGTCAACATGTTTCTGCAGCTTGGAGTGTCTTTTGCGGCATTAGTCAGGACCACAAGATCCCCTCAATTTTACCCTCCTTTCCTACCTTTATTACAGTAGATCGATGTGAGAAGTTGGCCTGGTATATGCTGTCCACTAATTATAGTGGGCACCTTGCACCAGTCCAAACAACCCCTTATTGGAGATAGGTTAAAGACAACCTTTATTGAAAGCTATCCTAGTGGTAGCTATGGAGAGCAGCCTTCAGGCTAAGTCTTGAAGGAATGTAAAGCAGCTTGTTTTACCAGCCTATAATCTCTTGAGTGACCAAATGAAAGAGGACCACACCAGGTATATATTCAAAATATATGTATTTATTGCTAAACACACCCCTCTAGTCTCTTTATGAGGCTAGAGTTCGAAGTACATAAGTTATAAGTTAGTTATCAACAGTAATAGCACAAATACACGTTTGAGCCCTAGGGGCGTACCAAA
Source organism: Calotriton arnoldi (assembly GCA_963921515.1). NCBI lineage: Eukaryota > Metazoa > Chordata > Amphibia > Caudata > Salamandridae > Calotriton > Calotriton arnoldi. The sequence continues at coordinate 558,693 of CAWUFW010000150.1, read as the reverse complement.
CCATATACCAATAAAGTGCTATAAGAACCACGACTGAGCTAGACACAAGGCCTAGAGCCTGTAGAAGTGCTTGGACCACAAGGAACCACCCAAGGTAGTGACACAGGGGACCCACGGGGTACGCGTGCAGTGTGAGAACACAGCCGCAAATCGCCGTTGACTTCTATGGGGAACGGCGCGGTTGGAATTTTAAAGAAAAGGGACACTTAGAGGAGGACTTGGAGCAAACCCCTTTAGAACTGGGTTGTTCTAGAGTCTATACCCACGGGAGCACCGGAGTACTCGAGTTACCTCACCCAGGGAAGCCGGGTGCATAGGTGTCTTTCGGGGTCGGGTTTCGTCGTCGTTTTCAATGGCGATCTGCTGCAAAGTGCTGCTGGCGGCCAAGTCGAAAGTGTTCGGGTGGATCCAAAGGTGGATCGAAGATCTGAAGAACCTGAAAGCAGAGGGGACAGAGTCTGGGTCACTAGCCAGTGACCAGGAAGGCGATGAGCGGATGCCCACCAATGTCGAGTGCTTCAGGTAGGTTGACGGTCGTCTTGACTCTTCAGCCACGAGGTCCAGGAGGTGTCGACGACGACCAGGAGCTGGATTCGAGCTGTCCCACGACGTCTGTCGATTGCTGAGGTGTCGGCGACCGGATTGGACCCAACAAGCCTTGGCAACGGCAAGTCTTGTGTAAATAGAAGAAGGACGGTGGTGCAGACCAGCAAGGTCTGAGGGACTCACCCAGCGAGGGTAAGTCAGGGCCCGCCTGGAGCAACCAGGGAAGCCCAAGCAGAAGAAGATTGGCCTTCGGGAGGGCCTACTAGCCAACGGACTAGCGACCGCGAAGGAGCCTCGAGTGGACGCACTTAGAGCTGGCTCACGGGACACTCATGGAGTGGAGGCCAGTGATCTTCGGTGCAGTTGGTGCTGGAGGCGGGGGCTACTGGGAGCCCAAAGCACAACTTCGTGGAAGACCAGGAAGAGGATGCACTTGCAAATGTGCTCGGTGTCCAGGGGTCACGGTTCCACGTTACCCACGACAGCTACGGGCCTCAGCTTTGCTGGGGACTCAGGGCAGCCTCGGGGAAGTCTGGAAATCCACCTCTGGTGATGCAAAGACTTCGGCGTCCGGCGGGAGCTTCAGCGATGCAGACCGGACAATTGCTTCATTGGTGCCTGCCAAGCAGGGGAGTCACTCCTTGACCCCAAGGGAGATTCTTCAGTCCTCTAATCTTAAAGTAGAGCGTCGAAGGTCCAGGATTCTGTGTCAGAGTTTCGTCCAGGTAAATCTAAAGTCCTAAGGACTGGGGTCCCATACTTATACTAAGATAGGGGGTTGGTCATACTCTGGGGACCCACCTATGGGAGGGTCAGGGCAGAGGGGTGGTTACACCCCTTTCCCTTTGTCCAGTTTCGAGCCAGAGCAGGGCCTGGAAGCCCCTGAGCCGGTTTGAACTGGGGTATGCACAGGGACACCAAATGTGCCCCCAGTGCAGGACTTCAAAGCACCAGAGAGTGCTCCCGCCCAGCCCCAATACACACTATCCTGTCTGGGGAGGTGGTTACACCTCCCTGGAACAGGAAACCTATTGTCCAGGCCTCCCCTGCCGGAGTTTCGGTCAGCAGCAGGAGGCCAGACTCGTGTCTGTGGCAGCGGCATCCATTTTGTGATGCCAGGGCTTGGAAAGAAGTTACCGGGCAGGCCGGTGTGTACATGTCTCTCCCTCTAGAAGGGTGGAATGCTACCCCCTCCGCCAGAACTGGCGGGGGGGGTAGTATGTATTCCAAGATGTTTGACACCAAACACGACATGTTTCCGTGCAGCCATCCCAAAGTTAGCATTTAACGCGAGGTTATAATGCGCTTAAGAGTATATGGTCAGGCTGCACTACAAACAGCATCAGAGAAGGGTCTCCGAACGCTGCAGAGGGGCCCTGCTCATGCAGGGGCACCCTCTCACATAGGAACCACGCACTCTGCCTTCAGGATTGATAAGGCCTGCCATAGGAGTGACTTATAGGTTTATATGTGTGTATGTATGTAGTGATATAGGTAGCCTATATCACAGTAAGGGGTGCATGCACCACCATACCCAGGCTGCAGTAGCAGACCTGTGGTGTCCTTTTGGCTGGCCTTCCAGGGGTGGCACAATACATGCTGCAGCCCCTGGCAGGCCTCTGAGGTACCTATGCCCTGGGTACATAGTATACCATATACTAGGGACTTATAAGGGCACTCCAGATTCCAATCAGAGATGTGCCTAAGGCACATGGAAACCATTTTAGAGAGGAAGCAGCTAGGCTGGGGTTCTGATTAGCAGGGCCCCAGCCAGACTAAAGTCGAAAAACAGTGAAGCATCAGCAAAAAGTGGGGGTACCCATGTGAAGCAGATCCTACTCTCCTACACAACCCCCCCCAAACGTAGGGACATTAAACTAACCTTGCCCAGTTAAGTCTTCATGTTCTAAGTGGAAGTACCTAGAGAGTCCATCTGCATTGGCATGGTTACTCCCAGGTCTATGTTCCACTGTGAAGTCCATCCCCTGTAGGGAAATGGACCACCTAAGCAGTTTGGGGTTTTCACCCTTCATTTGTTTTAGCCATAAGAGGGGCTTATGGTCTGTTTGAACAAGGAAGTGAGTACCAAACAAGTATGGCCTCAACTTCTTCAGAGCCCAGACCACAGCAAAGGCCTCCCTCTCAATGGCTGACCAACGTTTCTCTCTAGGGGTCAGCCTTCTGCTAATAAAAGCTAATGGCTGATCCTGACCTTCATCATTCAATTGTGACAGTACAGCCCCTACCCCCAACTCAGATGCATCTGTTTGGACAATGAACTTCTTGGAGTAATCAGGACTCTGTAGAATGGGAGCAGTGCACATGGCCTGCTTTAGGTCATCAAATGCCTTTTGACAGCTAACTGTCCACTGAACCTTTTTGGGCATTTTCTTGGAAGTTAAGTCATTCAGGGGTGTCACTATTGATCCATACCCCTTGACAAATCTCCTATAGTACCCAGTCAGGCCTAAAAAGGATCTCACCTGAGTCTGGGTAGTTGGAGCAGTCCAGTCCATGATGGTCTTGATCTTGCTCTGCAGTGGTTGAACCTGGCCTCCACCCACAAGGTGGCCCAGGTACACAACCTGACTCTGCCCTATCTGGCACTTGGTGGCCTTGATAGTCGGGCCTGCTTTCTGCAGGGCCTGTAAAACATTTCTGAGGTGGACCAGGTGATCCTCCCAGGTGGACCTAAAGACAGCAATATCATCTAGATATGCTGCACTATAGGCTTCCAGACCTGTAAGGACTGTATTCACCAACCTCTGAAAAGTGGCAGGTGAATTCTTCAGACCAAAGGGCATCACCACAAATTGATAATGCCCACTAGGGGTTGAGAATGCTGTTTTTGGCTTTGCATCATCAACTAGTCTGATCTGCCAGTAGCCAGCTGTCAGGTCAAATGTGCTTAGATACTTGGCTGAGGCCAAAGTGTCTATTAGCTCATCTGCCCTAGGTATTGGATGGGCATCAGTCCTAGTGACTGCATTGAGACCCCTGTAGTCCACACAAAACCTCATCTCTCTTTTCCCACCATTGGTGTGAGGTTTTGGCACAAGGACCACTGGACTAGCCCAAGGGCTATCTGAGGGTTCAATAACTCCCAAATCCAACATTTTCTGGACTTCTGTCCTGATACAGTCCCTGACATGGTCAGGTTGCCTATAAATCTTATTTTTAATAGGCAGACTGTCCCCAGTGTCCACTTCATGAGTGCACCAGGTGGTCTGACTGGGTGTCAGTGAGAATATGTGTCTGAACTGATTGAGCACCTGTCTGCAATCAGTTTGCTGCTGGGCAGTGAGGCTGCCTGCCAAGGCTACACCATCCACTGACCCATCATCAGGGTTCTGTGAGAGCAGGTCAGGGAGTGGGTCACTCTCTTCCTCCTGTCCCTCATCAGTAGCCATGAGCAAGCCCATGTCTGCCCTGTCCACATATGGTTTTAACCTGTTGACATGGAGAACCCTGTGGGGACTCCTGGGTGTTCCCAGGTCTACTAAGTAGGTAACCTCACCCTTCTGTTCAACAATGGTATGGGGTCCACTCCATTTGTCTTGGAGAGCTGCTGGGGCCACTGGCTCCAACACACACACCTTCTGTCCTGGCTGGTAAACAGTCAGTACAGCCTTTTGGTCATGCCAGGCTTTTTGAAGTTCCTGGCTAGCCTCAAGGTTTTTAGTTGCCTTTTTCATGTACTCAGCCATCCTGGAGCGGAGACCAAGTACATAGTCCACTATGTCTTGCTTTGGGGGCTTGAGAGGTAACTCCCATCCTTCCTTCACCAAGCACAATGGACCCCTGACAGGGTGACCAAACAAAAGTTCAAAGGGCTGTAGCCAACCCCTTTTGAGGCACCTCCCTGTATGCAAATAAAAGGCAGGGCAAGAGTATGTCCCATCTTCGCCTAAGCTTTTCTGGGAGCCCTTTAATCATGCCCTTCAAGGTTCTGTTGAATCTCTCAACTAAACCATTGCATTGTGGGTGATAGGGTGTGGTGAACTTGTAAGTCACTCCACACTCCTTCCACATTGCTTTCAAGTACCCAGACATAAAGTTAGCACCCCTGTCTGATACAACCTCCTTAGGGAAGCCCACTCTTGAGAAAATTCCCAGGAGGGCCCTTGCCACCACAGGTGCTGTAGTGGTCCTAAGGGGAATAGCCTCTGGGTACCTGGTGGCATGATCCACTACCATCAGGATAAACCTGTGCCCAGATGCTGTTTGGGGATCCATGGGACCAACAATGTCAATCCCCACCCTTTCAAAGGGAACCCCCACCACCGGTAGTGGTATCAGGGGGCCTTTGTAGTGCCACCTGCCTTGCCACTGGCCTGGCAGGTTACACAGGAGCGACAAAACTCCTTGGTGTCTTCAGACATGTGGGGCCAGTGAAAGTGAGGGACAATTCTGTCCCAAGTCTTGTTCTGGCCCAGGTGACCTGCTAAGGGAATGTCATGGGCTAGGGTCAATAGGAAGCCCCTGAACTTCAGAGGTATAACCAACCTCCTGGTGGCACCAGGCTTGGGGTCTCTACACTCTGAGTACAGGAGTCCATCATCCCAATTCACTGTATGGGGACCACTAGCTTTCCCAGCAGCCTCAGCAGCAGCTTGCTGTCTGAGGGGTTCAAGAGAGGGGCAGCTCTGCTGCTCCTGGCTCAGATCTGCCCTGGAAGGGCCCCCTGTCCCCAAGAACTCAACTTGGTCAGGTTCAAGCTCCTCTGGGACAGTTCCTTCCTCAGGACTGAGATCATCCCCCTCAAGAGACTGATCTTCCTTCTGAGCCAAGGGGGAAGGCACTGCCTTTACCCTACTACTCCTCTTCTTGGAGGGCACTTGGTCCATTATTCCAGAATCCAAGGCCTGTTCAGTGTTAGACATTTTGGCTTGTGACCTGTTCACAGCAAACACATCTGCAGGGATGCCCAGCATTTCTGCATGGGTCCTGAGCTCCACTTCTGCCCAAGCTGAAGTTTCTAAATCATTGCCAAGCAAGCATTCAACTGGTAGGTCTGCACTTACCACAACCTTCTTAAGGCCAGTTACCCCTCCCCAGGAGAAGTTAACAACTGCCAGAGTATGGTCTGTTCTGACATTGCTAGCATTGGTCACTTGGTACATTTCACCAAGTATAATCTGCCCAGGATTCACAAGGTCTTGTGTCACCATGGTGACACTTGCCCCTTCTCCCTAAACGCCAAAGCCTCTTTTCCATTGATTAAGGGCTGTTGTCTGTACTTGCCCAGATTACTGGGACTCACAGAGGAGGTCACATCCATGCCTCCATCACAGACTAGGACAGCCTGAGTGAGTTCTCTGACTAGGTCAGAGCTCATCTCCTTACCCAGGGTCAACGCTACTAAACCCTTGGCTTGTGTAGTCCCACCACCAACTGTAACTGCACTAGGGGGAGCAGGTGCCTTAGTGGCATTGGTGGGGGCTGGAGTAGAGTCTTTGGACTTGGTGCAATCACTGGTCCAGTGGGTCTTTTGCTTACAGACCTTGCACCATGGTTTCTTTTGGCCTTTCCCTTTGTTAGACTGTGAATCCCCACCTGAAGAAGATTTTTGGGGGCCTTGTGAAGACTTCTGGTCTTTACCCTTCTCCCCACCCTTATCAGAGTTCTTAGAATCTTGCTTCTTTGGGTCACCACCTTGGTTCTGTACCTTCTGCCTCACCCTGGTTCTGACCCATTTGTCTGCCTTCTTTCCCAATTCTTGGGGAGAGGTCAGATCAGAGTCCACCAGGTACTGATGCAACAGCTGATTTTGACAGTTATTAAGAATCTGCTCCCTCATGATAAGATTGTACAATCCTGTGAAGTCACACACCTTACTGCCCATCAACCAACCTTCCAGAGCCTTAGCAGAACAATCCACATAGTCTACCCAGTCTTGAGTCTGTGCTTTTTGGGTGTCTCTGAACTTTAACCTGTATTGTTCAGTTGTTAGGCCAAACCCATCAATCAGAGCACTCTTCAAGACTTTGTAATTGTCAGCATCCTCTTCTCTTACAGTGAGGAGCTTGTCTCTACCTTTGTCTGCAAAGGAGAGCCACAAGATTGCTGCCCACTGCTCCTGAGGGACCCTCTGTACTTTACAGGCCCTCTCAAGTGCAGTTATCCATTTGTGGATGTCATCCCCACTCTGGTAGGGAGGGACAATCTTGCTCAGGTTTCTATGGTCATAAGACCTTTCCCTATCTCTGGGGAAATTGCTGCCACCATGGGACTCTAGTCCCATCTTTTTCTCTCTTTGTAGAGATCTAGGGACTCCCTGTCTATAGCCAACTGCTGTTTTCTGAGCTCCAGCTGGGCTTGCTCATACTGAATCAGTCTCTTTCTCCTGTCATGAGAGGATTCTCTCCTATGAGAAGAGACAGAGGTCCCTATTGAGGTGTCAGAGTGGTTAGACTCCTGAGAAGGAGATCTAGACCTCCTGGGCACACTCACAATTCTTCCTGGGGGGACAAAGGGGAGGTCATTCTGATCCTCCTCCTCCACAGGAGGAATTGGGTTCTCCAGGTCAAGGTCATTTTCACCTTCCTGGCCAGTTTCAGAGGGGGGGGGCTGGGTTTCTTCACCCCTGACCCCTTCCTCATCTTCTGCCCCACCCTCTCTGCCTACCCCTTCAGACCCTAGGGGTCTGCTGAGATCATCAGCCAGTAACACCTCCCTGAGGTGTTGGGTGCTGGCACTTTTGCCTGCCTTCAGCTTCCTAGTATTGCATAATGCTCTCAATTCCAAGAATGGGAGTTTATCATACTTGGAGGGAAGAAGCCCACTGGCTTCTGGCAAGGACTCACTGGGTCCTGGCTTTGAAGACATTACTAGTGAGGTGTGGTGTATGCACTACCTACTCTAGTGTGGCCTACTAAACTCTCTTGAGTTGTAGAAAGGGTGTGCTATCCCTACAACACACAACTCTAAGTTCAGTAGAACTTACTGTATACTAAGCTTGATTTATATGTACCCAAGGTACCCTTAGTGGTTTTCAGTTGATCAATTCAATTGAGATTATCTGGTAAAACAATAGCAAGCTGGAATCCCACACGCTGCCACCAATGTGAGAAGTTGGCCTGGTATATGCTGTCCACTAATTATAGTGGGCACCTTGCACCAGTCCAAACAACCCCTTATTGGAGATAGGTTAAAGACAACCTTTATTGAAAGCTATCCTAGTGGTAGCTATGGAGAGCAGCCTTCAGGCTAAGTCTTGAAGGAATGTAAAGCAGCTTGTTTTACCAGCCTATAATCTCTTGAGTGACCAAATGAAAGAGGACCACACCAGGTATATATTCAAAATATATGTATTTATTGCTAAACACACCCCTCTAGTCTCTTTATGAGGCTAGAGTTCGAAGTACATAAGTTATAAGTTAGTTATCAACAGTAATAGCACAAATACACGTTTGAGCCCTAGGGGCGTACCAAACCATATACCAATAAAGTGGTATAAGAACCACGACTGAGCTAGACACAAGGCCTAGAGCCTGTAGAAGTGCTTGGACCATAAGGCACCACCCAAGGTAGTGACACAGGGGACCCACGGGGGACGCGTGCAGTGTGAGAACTCAGCCGCGAATCGCCGTTGACTTCTATGGGGAAAGTCGCGGTTGGAATTTTAAAGAAAAGGGACACTTAGAGGAGGACTTGGAGCAAACCCCTTTAGAACTGGGTTGTTCTAGAGTCTATACCCACGGGAGCACCGGAGTACTCGAGTTACCTCACCCAGGGAAGCCGGGTGCATAGGTGTCTTTCGGGGTCGGGTTTCGTCGTCGTTTTCAATGGCGATCTGCTGCAAAGTGCTGCTGGCGGCCAAGTCGAAAGTGTTCGGGTGGATCCAAAGGTGGATCGAAGATCTGAAGAACCTGAAAGCAGAGGGGACAGAGTCTGGGTCACTAGCCAGTGACCAGGAAGGCGATGAGCGGATGCCCACCGATGTCGAGTGCTTCAGGTAGGTTGACGGTCGTCTTGACTCTTCAGCCAGGAGGCGTCGACGACGACCAGGAGCTGGATTCGAGCTGTCCCACGACGTCTGTCGATTGCTGAGGTGTCGGCGACCGGATTGGACCCAACAAGCCTTGGCAACGGCAAGTCTCGTGGAAATAGAAGAAGGACGGTGGTGCAGACCAGCAAGGTCTGAGGGACTCACCCAGCGAGGGTAAGTCAGGGCCCGCCTGGAGCAACCATGGAAGCCCAAGCAGAAGAAGATTGGCCTTCGGGAGGGCCTACTAGCCAACGGACTAGCGACCGCGAAGGAGCCTCGAGTGGAAGCACTTAGAGCTGGCTCACGGGACACTCGTGGAGTGGAGGCCAGTGATCTTCGGTGCAGTTGGTGCTGGAGGCGGGGGCTACTGGGAGCCCAAAGCACAACTTCGTGGAAGACCAGGAAGAGGATGCACTTGCAAATGTGCTCGGTGTCCAGGGGTCACGGTTCCACGTAACCCACGACAGCTACGGGCCTCAGCTTTGCTGGGGACTCAGGGCAGCCTCGGGAAGTCTGGAAATCCACCTCTGGTGATGCAAAGACTTCGGCGTCCGGCGGGAGCTTCAGCGATGCAGACCGGACAATTGCTTCATTGGTGCCTGCCAAGCAGGGGAGTCACTCCTTGACCCCAAGGGAGATTCTTCAGTCCTCTAATCTTAAAGTAGAGCGTCGAAGGTCCAGGATTCTGTGTCAGAGTTTCGTCCAGGTAAATCTAAAGTCCTAAGGACTGGGGTCCCATACTTATACTAAGATAGGGGGTTGGACATACTCTGGGGACCCACCTATGGGAGGGTCAGGGCAGAGGAGTGGTTACACCCCTTTCCCTTTGTCCAGTTTCGCGCCAGAGCAGGGGCTGGAAGCCCCTGAGCCGGTTTGAACTGGGGTATGCACAGGGACACCAAATGTGCCCCCAGTGCAGGACTTCAAAGCACCAGAGAGTGCTCCCGCCCAGCCCCAATACACACTATCCTGTCTGGGGAGGTGGTTACACCTCCCTGGGACAGGAAACCTATTGTCCAGGCCTCCCCTGCCGGAGTTTCGGTCAGCAGCAGGAGGCCAGACTCGTGTCTGTGGCAGCGGCATCCATTTTGTGATGCCACGGCTTGGAAAGAAGTTACCGGGCAGGCCGGTGTGTACATGTCTCTCTCTCTAGAAGGGTGGAATGCTACCCCCCCGCCAGAACTGGCGGGGGGGGGAGTATTCCAAGATGTTTGACACCAAACACGACATGTTTCCGTGCAGCCATCCCAAAGTTAGCATTTAACGCGAGGTTATAATGCGCTTAAGAGTATATGGTCAGGCTGCACTACAAACAGCATCAGAGAAGGGTCTCCGAACGCTGCAGAGGGGCCCTGCTCATGCAGGGGCACCCTCTCACATAGGAACCACGCACTCTGCCTTCAGGATTGATAAGGCCTGCCATAGGAGTGACTTATAGGTTTATATGTGTGTATGTATGTAGTGATATAGGTAGCCTATATCACAGTAAGGGGTGCATGCACCACCTTACCCAGGCTGCAGTAGCAGACCTGTGGTGTCCTTTTGGCTGGCCTTCCAGGGGTGGCACAATACATGCTGCAGCCCCTGGCAGGCCTCTGAGGTACCTATGCACTGGGTACATAGTATACCATATACTAGGGACTTATAAGGGCACTCCAGATTCCAATCAGAGATGTGCCTAAGGCACATGGAAACCATTTTAGAGAGGAAGCAGCTAGGCTGGGGTTCTGATTAGCAGGGCCCCAGCCAGACTAAAGTCGAAAAACAGTGAAGCATCAGCAAAAAGTGGGGGTACCCATGTGAAGCAGATCCTACTCTCCTACAATCGAGGAAAGACCCTGGTCAGTCTATGCTTGTGTAATCACACTTCAGAAATACCTACAGGTGAAAATATAGTTACGTGAAAAAACATCGAAATGCGTGTCGGAAACGTTATGTATATAAGAATTAAAAACACGCCAATGCCAATTGTTTGCTTATTAGCAAGCGTACCAATGAACCCATGGCGATTAATCTAAATACTACTGTGGTACATAAGAGTCCAGGTTTATGCCTTCACCTCCTTGAACTCATCATTCATCTCAATTATTATATTTCGATTATATATCAACATCACAAGGAGAAGAACCACCTCTTATATTCATCAAACTGGTGATACCTTCACAAGTATAAAGTTGAATAGCCTTACGGAGTTTTACAGTTGTTGAAGCTCGACAAGGCGTGGGAGCAATGGCGGCTCCCTGTTGTCAAACACTGGTTGTAGAGGGAGGTAATATATATAGAGAGTTAGAGTAATATATCCTACCTAACCAACGAATTCCTTCTAGAACATGTACTCAGTGTACGACCCGTATCCCTCTGGACCTTAGAGGGTATATATTGGTCCGTCGGTATTTTAGCATTATCATGAAAAAAACTTTTTTTGATTCTTCTGCCTTCCTTCGGAGTCATAATGCCACATTACCCCATTCCTAGAGTCTTCTATTAGTGGGTAAATTCAAGTACAGGGCCCCCCCCAAAAAATTCAGCCCTTCCTACTTTGTCAAGGTGAGGCCGCCGCCTAGAATCAGTCACTCCGTACGCAGTTAGGGTGCTGGGATCCCTGTTAGGCGTATCCTCATCCCGTCACGTGATCCAAGGTTGCGGTCACATGATCGGGTTTCCTTTGTGAGAACTCAAAGATTTTCTCATTCTCAATCTCCCGCCATTTTGGGAGTGTGTTTGACACCGCTAGATCGTCGGAGATTGCCGTAGACCCAGTGTTATTTTTTCTAGCAAGAAACAGAATGGTACAAGTTCCCTATCATATTAAAAAACGTATGTTCTAGGAACTCGTCATTATAATATGTTTGTGTTATATAAATGTATTTGCTAGTAAAGGAGAGGACTCCTGTGGCCAACATAAAATCAATGGCAATTCCGCCTAGTGAACGTTATCCAATCCTGGTAGTTCCTAATGTATATGTTATATCCACTTATGAATAAGTCCCTGCGTAAATGTCAAGATTCAGCATAGTGTCTTTTATCCATCATAGTATCTCATACCGATGACCATGTATGCTATTAGTGTTATTGAATGTTTTGGTATTTTGTGTATTCCCAGCAGTGTATTCTGGGAGTCGTAGTTTGTCTACATGGAACTGAAGTCTGATAAACAGGAGTAGTGTAAATGGACAGATAATTCGTATTCATAACCTACTCAATTCCAAGGAATTTCATCATTAAGCCCCATCTCATGACTACGGATTCTGTATATCCATTTCTGTTCTCTCAATAAAAGGATTTTCTTTATGTCCCGTGCTGTAGTTGGGATATAGGGTTTATCCAGTACTGTCCATTGGATATCAGATCCACTGTGTGTTTCTTCTCCAAGTAATGCGTTGTGAATTTAGTTATCGTTTACTGACACCTGATGTTACTTCTGTGTTCCATTATCCATATCTTAACCTTGCATGTAGTCATGCCCACGTATAGTAAACCACACAGACTTTTTATAAGGTAAATCACATTCTCTGAGTTGCAGTTAGTATGCTTTCTCTGCTCACATGGGTAATTCAAACCCACATCAATGCTTTTTTTTAATCTTCTGTGAGGTTGCAGACATCGCATGCACCGCATCTGGTATGACCTGCTACTGGTGGTAGATGCCAAAGTTTCTGCTGTCCATCCTGTCCTCCATGGCGCGGCCTGGTATGGACTAGTAGATCCCTCACATTTGCACTTCTTTTGAAGGAGAAAAGGTTAAGTTCATTTGAATTCAAGATGCGCCAGTTTCTTAGTATAATACGTTTGATGTTGTTCGAGGCAGTATTAAAAGTTGTGAAACAAATAGTATTAGTGACTGGTTATTTTTCTGTGCTCTCCAATAGGGCCTCTCTATTGCAGTTGGATGCTCTTTTTTGTGCTTTCCTTTTACGAATATTATTAAACTGAACTATGAACCTTTACTACTCTCAGTGATTTCCAAGACGAAATCCTTGAATAAGCTCCCACTTACTATTCTGGGTCGAATCAATATTATTGAAATGAATATCCTTCCAAAATGTCTTTATTTATTTTGCACAATCCCTTTGAGAGTTCTGGAATCCTTTTTTAAGTGTCTAGAGGGCATCATTGGAAGTTTTATATGGAGTTATAGGCGGGCAAGACGTGCCATTCGCTTTATGAAGCTTCCGTACAAAAAAGGAGGACTCCAGCTTCCGGAGTTTGTTATATTTTTAGGCAGTCTTTACTAGCTGTCTACGCAGCCTACTAAACTTAGCTGATCCGGACCCCTCATCATTCGGCTACCAGCTAGCCCTTGGTTCTGAGTTTAGTTTTTTTTATAGACTAGGGGATCCCAATTATTTTAAGAGGGTACGATTTAAAATAATTAGTGATATTATCTATATTTGGCGGGGGATATCTACCAAATATTCAATAGCCCTTTTAAATAAAGATACACCACTTTGAGATAATCCCGCTTTCCCCCCAATTTTCCATGATTCAGTCTGTAGGGTTTGGGCACAGCATGGAGTTTTAAGGCTGGGTCAGGTGTACGATCTGAATGGCTTTCTTTCCTTTAAAGAATTGTAAGATCAGTATAAACGTCCGCGTCAAGTCTTTTTCAAATACTTACAAGTTAGGGATTACCTACGCTCAGGCTTTAAACACATTGTCGCTATGGAAAGCTCAAACCTGACATTATAATATCCTAGATCTTCTATAAAACCCTCGATTAGTATAATGTATCAAGGTTTTTGTCAAGATATGAAGGACGATATGGCTTCACGAGCTGCGAAATGGAGCCCGTCTCTTGCATCTGAGATATTAATCTCAGAGATCCAGAGTGCATTAGAGTTACTAGATCGATCAGTATACTCTACGAATCTGAAATTGCAACACCGCCGTACAATCTGCCTTCTATACTATACCCCGGATAAAATCTCCAGATGGGGAGCTAGTTCTACTTCAGATAAGACTAAAGGGAAGTGCTGGTCGGAAGTGCCTCCGCGGTCGTGTCGGATGCAGTCGACCCGACCGATCTTGCTTCAGATGCAGTCACTCAGACCGCTGCAAATAAGAAATGGTGCCTCACATGTGTGGCCAGTAAAAAGTTCAGGAACCCGTAGGGAAGGTTGGTAGCCTTTATTTTTCTCACACAAGATACAGCGATCCGAACAGGACAAGTTACGGCCATAAACTGAACAACCGTCACATTCCAGGTTCCACTTAGGTGAGACGTCAAAGTGGCACCCGCACTGTCCCTTAGTCCATAAACTTTAAAACAGAACCCAACAGTGGGCCTAATGCCTGTGACTGGGAAGGGCCCAAAACGTACTGCGGAGACATCAAAATTATCTATCAGAAAACAACCTGGTTTTGCAAGGGGGGGCACCTGCGTTTTTAGTCACTGGCTCAGTGGCCATCTAGGGAAACCTACCAAACCCAGGCATTTCTGAAATCTAGACACCCCTGGGGAGTCCAGGGAGGTGTGACTTGCATGGATACCCCAACGTTTTCTTACCCAGAATCCCCTGCAAACCTTGAATTTAGCTAAAAAGTCACTTTTTCCACACATTTCTGTGTGGGAAAGTTGTGAGATAACCGGGTCGGCACAAATTTCCTACCACCCAGTGTTTCCCCAGGTCTCCTGATAACAATGCTACCTCACTTGTGTGGGTGGGCCAACTGCCGCCGGCAGGGGAGGGCCAAAAACATATTGTGGACACATCAGAATTATCTATCACAAAATGACCTGGTTGTGCAACGGATGCACCTGCATTTTTGTCCCTGGGCTTGGCAGCCATTTAGAGAAATCTACCCAACTCAGACATTTCTGAAAACTAGACACTCGGGGGAGTCCACGGAGGTGTGGCTTGCATGAATCCCCCAAAGTGTTCTTACCCAGAATCCTTTCCACACATCAAATTTAGCTAAAAAGTCACATTTACCACACATTTCTGTGTGGGAAAGTTGTGGGATCACCAGGCCAGCATGAATTTCCTACCAACCAGCATTCCCCCAGGTCTCCCGATAAAATGGTACCTCGCTTGTGTGGATGGGCCAAGTGCCCGTGACAGGGAAGTGCCCAAACCTTATTGTGGCGATAATGATAACTATGGTAGGTGTACTCATTAGTCCTGGGATCGGCAACCATGTAGGGAAACCCATCAAACCCAAACATCTCTGAAAAGTAGACATCAAGGGAAGTCCAGGGAGGTGCCGCTTGTGTGGATCCCCCAACGTTTTGTTACCCACAATACCCTGCAAAGGTGAAACGTTGAATAAAAACACAAATTTACCTTGTATTTCTGTGATGTAAACCATAGGAATGTGGAGGGTTCCACAAGCTTCCTACCACACATCATTCCCCCATTTGTCCCGATAAAAACACTATTCCACTTGTTTGCCTGGACCTAGTGCCCGCAACAGGAATGGATCACACGAAGGTCAACAGTAGTCTTTGCATGAGGACTACTGTTGACCCTGGTGTGATCAATTCCTGATGCAGGCACTAGGACCAGGCACACAAGTGGGGTAGCATTTTAGGGGAACGCTGGGTGGTAGGAATTTTGTGGATCCCTGCACATTCATGTAGTTTACGTCACAGAAATGCACAGGGAAAATAGTGTTTTTATTCAACATTACATTTTTGCAGGGTATTCTGGGTAAGAAAACTTTAGGGGAACCATGAAAGCCACACCTCCCTGGACTCCCCCGGGTGTATAGTTTTATTAAATGTCTGGGTTTGGTAGGTTTCCCTAGATGGCAGCTGCTCCCGGGACCAAAAAAAGCAGGTGTTCCCCTTGCAAAACCAGATCGTTTTGTGGTAGATAATTTTAGTGTCTATACAAAAGGTTTTGGGCCCTTCCCTGTTGAGGGCACTTGTCCCACTGTTGTGGGTTAGTAAGGGACAGGAGACTGGACGGTGGTAAAGAGGGTTTTATTGATGATAGTATACGTCTCCGGCGTGTGGCCAGTCTATAGTAGGGTAGCGGAGATAGTGGGGGCTTGTCCTTGTTGTCCCGGTCCCTCGTCGAACCCCGTCTGCTCTTGGTCCACTCCAGCTCGAGCCCGTCCGGACGTGGAGATATGCAAATAAAGTAAAACAGGAAATTTGTATGAGTAGGGTGACCTGGAACACAGGTGTGGAAGGGAAGGGTAGTGAGGGGGATATCACTCAGTGCTCAGCACATCTATATAGGTGAGGAGAAGTGCTCAGGAACGGGGACACCGGGAAACGGGAATCTTGTCTTTTACTGATGGGGTCTCTCCTTTTTACCCACCCAGCCCGTGAAACGCTCTCGTACCTGAGAGAGCCACGCTCCTCCTGGAGCGCGGCTGGGCGAATCGTGGCACCGTTGGCCTCCTGGCTCTCCGTCGTCGTCTCTCCGCGCCGCCTCCGTCCTCTCTCTCTCTGCCGTCCAACTCGCGTTCTTCTCGCCTCGGTTTTCCTCCTCAACTCCTCCGGTGATGCCACACACCGGCTTCCGTCTTCTCCCTTCTTTTGTTGGCCAGTCCTCCTCGTCGTCATCACTGGGGGCGTGGCTTATGGTCCAGTCTCCCACCTTAAAGGGACGGCAACCCATTTCTTCCTGTCTGTTCTCCTCCCGTACGTTTGTATGTAACCACTCATCCTGCTGCTGTGAAGGGAGAGGAAAAACGATGGTTGTCGCATTTTCTTGGCGTGCAGTTTGGTCTGCCCTTTCAAGGTCCGGACACCCCCTGTTACACACCACCCCCCTTGGATTCTCCCGATCGGGGAGAGGATATCGGGAAAGGTAATCCGCGCTCTTATTGTCCGCCCCTTTACGGTGTTTCACCGTAAACGAGAAAGGCTGAAGGGATAGGAACCAGCGTAGAACCCTGGGATTAAGTGAGATGTTACGGCTCATCCACTGGAGGGTGGGCGTGAGCCGTGTAAAGGGTGAAAGTGTGGCCCTCAAGATAATACCTTAATTTATCTACAGCCCATTTGATTGCCAGGTATTCCTTCTCTACTGTGGGGTATTTGAGCTCTCTTGGGAAGAGTTTACGGCTGATATATAAGATGGGATGTTCAATACCCTCTGGCGATAGCTGAGAAAGGACGGCCCCTATGCCGTAGTCTGATGCGTCGGTGTGAAGAATGAAAGGTCGGGAAAAGTCAGGGGAGGACAAGACCGGATTGGTGGTGATGGCTTGTTTTAAGGTGTTGAACGCCTTCCACATGTGTGGCGTGGGGTGTAGGAGTCTTTGGGCCTTTACGTCTTGTCGTAGGGTGTCTGTCAGAGGGGCAGCTACGTCTGAGAACTGAGGGATGAACCGACGGTAGTAACCGATCAACCCAAGGAACGCTCTCATCTCTCTCTTTGTGCTGGGGAAGGGGGTTTCAGCTATGGCTCTGATCTTTTCGATTTGTGGTTCGATCATTCCATGCCCCAAGACATAACCTAAATATTTTACTTTCTGGTAGCCCACCCGGGACTTTCGAGAGTTGATATGTAGTCCGGCCTGTCGTAGGGCTTGCAGTATGGTGTATAGATGATCAAGGTGGGTCTCCCACGAGGGACTGAAGATCACTATATCGTCCAAGTAAGCGGAGGTAAATGCTTGGTATTCCCGGAGCACCGTGTTCATGAGGCGTTGAAAGGTCGCAGGTGCCCCATGCAGGCCGAAGGGGAGAACCGTAAACTCGTACAGCCCGTCTGGGGTGGCAAATGCTGTTTTCTTCCGGTCTTCTTCCCTCAAGGGCACCTGCCAGTAGCCTTTGGTGAGGTCCAAGGTGGTTATATATCGGGCCTCACCCAGTTTTTCAATCAGCTCATCTATACGTGGGATGGGGTAGGCGTCAAATGAAGAGATGTTATTGAGAGCTCTGAAGTCCATACAAAAGCGGGTGCTCCCATCCGGCTTAGGCACCATCACAATGGGAGAAGACCATTCACTCTTCGAGGGTCTTATGACTCCGAGTTGTAGCATGTCTTGTACCTCTTTTTGAATCACGGCCCTCTTCGCCGCAGGTATCCTGTATGGTCGCTGTTTGATGGTTTTCCCGGGGGGAGTCTCAATACGGTGTTCAGCTAGGGTCGTTTTTCCAGGTTTATCTGAAAATAGCGGGGAAAACGGTGACAGGGTCCTTTGGAGTTCTTCTTTTTCTTGGTCCCTTAGTTCTTCGTTGACTACTAATAATTCCAGAGTGTTGTGAGAGGGAGCCTGTGTCGGTAAAGTGAGGTGAGCCGTCTTTGGTGTAGGTCCCAACCATTTCTTTAAAAGATTTATGTGGTACGTCTGGCTTCTCCGGGCGGTAACCTGTACTCGGTAGCTGGTTTTTCCGATAGTCCCGGTGATCCGGTATGGACCTGTCCATTCGGCCTGGAATTTTTTTGTGGATGAGGGTAACAGTACCAGTACCCAGTCGTCGACTTCCAACTTCCTCCACCTCTTCCCTTTATCGTAGAACTTCTTCTGCTTCTCTTGTTTCCTCTCGAGATTGGAATACGCCAGATCTCTCAACTTTCCTATTTTGGATTTCAGGGCCTGTGTATACTCCAACATACCGCGGGTTTCATTGGCTTCTTCCTTCTCCCATGCCTCCTTGGTCATCTCCAACTGCGATCTGGGTTGTCGCCCATACAACATCTCAAACAACGAGCAACCGAGACTGCTCTGTTTCTGTCCACGAATGACGTACAATGCCAGGGGCATCAATTGATCCCACTCTCTGCCATTCACGGTGAGCATCTTCTTTAGTGTTGCTTTGAGTGTACCGTTGTACCTCTCCACAAGGCCATCTGTTTGGGGGTGGTAGACAGAAGTTTTAATGTGTCGCAGATCCAGCAGCCCACAGACCTCCTTCATCAACCTAGATACAAATGGGGTTCCTTGATCCGTCAGGATCTCCTTAGGGAACCCCACTCGCGAGAACAGTTCCAGAAGTTTCTCCGATATAAGGCGAGTGGTTGGCGCTCTCAGGGGAAAGGCCTCAGGGTATCGGGTGGCGTAGTCCACTATCACTAGTGCATATTGATTCGCTCTCCCTGTTTTTGGAAGAGGCCCTATGAGGTCCATTCCGACCCTTTCAAATGGGGTACCTATAATAGGAAGGGGTTGTAAAGGCACCGCCGGAGGACGATGGGTGTTCCTCTTTTGACATATCTCACATGTCTGGCAATGGCTTTTTATGTCCTTATATATCCCAGGCCAGAAGAAGTGTTGCAGTACGTTTTGGGTTGTCTTTTCACTCCCCGTGTGTCCAGCGGTCAAGTGAGAGTGTGAGAAGAACATAACCTGTTCTCTAAAAGACAAAGGCACTAACAACTGCTGGGGTTCGTCTCTGGAAGCCTGCCGGTATAACAGGCCCTCTTGTATACTGAATCGGGGAAACGTGGGAGAGGGGTCGTACTGCGTTCGGTGGGCTTGTTCCCAGGCATTGAACAAAGTGGCGTAGTTGGCCTGTGCGAATTTGAAGCTTCTGTCTATTGTCCACGGGTCGGGGCTTATCAGGGCAGGTACGGGGCTGTCTGTTGTCTGTCCTGAATGATCTGTTGTGGTCTGCTTTTGTACCGTCTGTAGGAACATTTCTGAGAACCCGGGGTTGTCTGTTCCTATTATGAGGTCTTCGGGCAGGCTCTCCAATACCCCCACCCGGATGACGTAGGTCCTACCATCGGGGTGTTCAAGGGTCACCTCTGCTATAGGGTATGGCCTGACGTCTCCATGAACACACCTGATGTGGACCAGGATTTCGGGGATCACCTGTTTATGTTGCACTAACTTACCCTGTATTACGGACTGCCTACAACCCGAGTCTAACAGGGCCTTTACCTCTTTCCCATTCACCCGTACACTTACATGAAACGCGCTCCCCATCTCAGCGGTGTAGAGAATGGACCTAGGGATGTATCCCACCTCCATGGGTTCTTCAGCCGGTCTACGGTGAGGACACACCCGGGCAATATGGCCCCAGTCCCCGCAATCAAAACATTGGGGTCCCCTGAACGATGGAACCTCTGGTTTAGGTACTCGAGGTTTGGTGGCTTCCGGGATAACCCGGGGTCTCTTGTCGAATTTCGTTGGGAGGGGGCGGTTCGGTTTGTCGGGTTCCCACCCGCCGGGTTTAGGCTGGGCGCGGGAGTAAGTGGTGGCCATCTCCACGACTTGCTCGGTGGTCAGATGAGTGTGTTGACGCAACCATTTCTGGGTGTTATAAGGGAGGGCGTCCAAATACTGTTCGAGATAAATCTTGTCCATTATCTCTTCTTTTGAACTCACGGTGGGGGCCAGCCATTTGTCCGCAGCCATTCTTAGGCGAAAAAACAATGTCTTGGGGTTTTCCCCGGGGGTGCCCCTTTCCTTCCGGAAGCGCACCCTATACGCCTCCGGGTCTAGCCCCAGATGGTCCAGAATGATGGATTTAACGTCAGCATAGGGGGTGTTACCTGCTGCGTTGGCCACCTGGTAGGCAGCCTGTGCTTCCCCGGTCAGGAGGGGGGCTAGGAAGAACGGCCATTTCTCCAAGGGCCAGCCACAGGCCCGTGCGGCTCGCTCGAAATTGAGCAGGAAGGCGTCGGGATCCTCGCCAGCGATATATTTCTGCAGCGAGACCCCAGAGGGTCCTGGGGAGACGCCTCCTTGACCTACGGGGTTATAAGAAGGTTGCCCCGATACCATTTTCTGTAAGCCCTCCACTTGCGCAGTTATGGTGTCTCTGAAGGTGTCTCTGTCCGCCTGGGCCGACGTCATCTGCCGCTCCACGGCCCATTCCAGCTTCTCTTGGCCCTTCACCAAATGCTGTATCAGCGCGTCCATCGTGTGAGTACTGATGGTGTTATCTATCCCCGCATTCTCCACCACTTGTTGCGGGTTAGTAAGGGACAGGAGACTGGACGGTGGTAAAGAGGGTTTTATTGATGATAGTATACGTCTCCGGCGTGTGGCCAGTCTATAGTAGGGTAGCGGAGATAGTGGGGGCTTGTCCTTGTTGTCCCGGTCCCTCGTCGAACCCCGTCTGCTCTTGGTCCACTCCAGCTCGAGCCCGTCCGGACGTGGAGATATGCAAATAAAGTAAAACAGGGGCTTTGTATGAGTAGGGTGACCTGGAACACGGGTGTGGAAGGGAAGGGTAGTGAGGGGGATATCACTCAGTGCTCAGCACATCTATATAGGTGAGGAGAAGTGCTCAGGAAGGGGGACACCGGGAAACGGGAGTCTTGTCTTTTACTGATGGGGTGTCTCCTTTTTACCCACCCAGCCCGCGAAACGCTCTCGTACCTGAGAGAGCCACGCTCCTCCTGGAGCACGGCTGGGCGAATCGTGGAACCGTTGGCCTCCTGGCTCTCCGTCATCGTCTCTCCGCGCCGCCTCCGTCCTCTCTCTCTCTGCCGTCCAACTCGCGTTCTTCTCGCCTCGGTTTTCTTCCTCAACTCCTCCGGTGATGCCACACACCGGCTTCCGTCTTCTCCCTTCTTTTGTTGGCCAGTCCTCCTCGTCGTCATCACTGGGGGCGTGGCTTATGGTCCAGTCTCCCACCTTAAAGGGACGGCAACCCATTTCTTCCTGTCTGTTCTCCTCCCGTACGTTTGTACGTAACCACTCATCCTGCTGCTGTGAAGGGAGAGGAAAAACGATGGTTGTCGCATTTTCTTGCCGTGCAGTTTGGTCTGCCCTTTCAAGGTCCGGACACCCCCTGTTACACCCACCCACACAAGTGAGGTAGCATTTTTTATCAGGAGATCTGGGGGGACGTTGGGTGGTAGAAAATTTGTGCCGACCTGGTGATCCCACATTTTTCCTACACAGAAATGTGAGGAAAATGTGACTTTCTAACTAAATTTGAGATTTGCAGGGGATTCTGGGTGAGAAAACATTGGGGGATTGACGCAAGTCACACTTCCCTGGACTGACCCGGGAGCCTAGTTTTCAGAAATGTCTGGGTTTGGTAGGTTTCCCTAGATGTACGCTGAGCCCAGGACCAAAAAAGCAGGTGCCCCCCTTGCAAAACCAGGTTGTTTTGTGACATATAATTTTGATGCCTCCACAATACGTTTTGGGCCCTTCCCTGTCTCAGGCACGTGGCCCACCCACACAAGTGAGGTACCATTTTTATTGGGAGACCTGGGGGAACTCAGGGTGGTAGTAAATCTGTGGATCCACACAGATTTCATGTCTGTCTGTCATAGAAATGTGATGGAAATGTGTGTTTCTTACCAAAGTTTGACGTTTGCAAGGGTTTCTAGGTAATATTATCTGGTGAGAGCCACGCATGCCATGCACTCCTGGACTCCCCTGGTTATCTAGTTTCCAAAAATGTGCAGGTTTGCCTACATGCCGGGTCACCTAGGGCCCAAAATCCACAACTACCCATAATAACAAAAAACAAAAAAACAAGGAGTTCTTAATAAGGGCCATCTTACAGCCACAGATATAAATCAGGTACTAATGTGTTAAAATTAATCCACCACTTACACAGGTTGGTTTTGGCACCCCCAGAAATACTGGCTTCAAAGTACAAATACTTATCAAAGTATCTGAATATTGAAACCGAGACTTCTGAAGGTGAGCCAAAAAGCCCCTTCAAGGCACCAACCTCTTTATGGTCCATTCTCATGCCATTCACCCACGACACACAAGACTTTTATACCACGGGCCCAATCCAACAGATCAGTGCACTCACATCAACATACCGCCCCCATGCAAGGCCCATCACATTCACATGCCACAGGACGGAATCAGTTTGACTACATTTTACCACCGGTCAAGTAACTGCCTCCTTTTTGAACATTACTGAACACATGCCTAGTGAACCTTTACTAATGGCTTCCATGTCAGCCACATGAGGCTCAGGAAGATATTTCTTACATGCTTCTTTAGCACACTCCCTGAGCTAAATCCACCTACTTCCAATTTGTGGATGCAAGTTGGGGGTGTTGGAGAATGCCTCTGAGATGTCATTCCTCAAACTGAGTGAGCATATCTACCTTTAAAACGAAGGCAAACATGTTGGGGAATACTGCCTAAATGGAACGTCATAAACTTTGAATAACTGTAATTTTTTACACACAGGGTGGTCTGTGAGAAAGTAACATATGTCCCATCCACCGTTATGTGCAGTGCTGTGACTGTAATGCACTTATCATACAGCAAACAGAACATCTACTAAGTTCTAACAGAGGATGAACATGGCCAGCAGGTCAAATATTTTACCCATACGTGTAGCGCTGGGTGCAGAATTCTCTGTAATGGTATGAATTTTTTGTAAAACGCATCTCCCGAGAGGGTATTCTGTTACTAATGCAAGAGCAGTCAGGGGGTGATCCATGGAGTAACCTAGTCGAAGGACCAAGTGTTCAGCTTCATGTGAGATGCACTAATTTTAGAGATGGCGCTTATGTGCGGAGGCAAGTCATTCAGTCCTTTGGAACCAATTAGGGGAAGTCTATTCTTGCTCTGGTGCTGCCGATACTGAGCAAAGGTGTCTGGAAGGTTGCTGAAATCTATGGTGGTATTGAGGTATGCTGGACCAGTGCTGTGTAAGACTTTGAATGTGTATTTCAGGAGTTTGAAAAGAACTGTGGTTTGGGAGTCAGTGAAGCTTTTTCAGTTGCCGGGATTGTACGTGTTGGGATGTTGAGGGAGGAGGCATCCTGCTGCTTTTGGACTCATCTACTTAGTTGAGTGAGGGAGTAATTCAGTATTGGGGTGAGTGCAGCGCCAATGGGTTTAAATCCATATGTGAAGATGAAGTGATGGCATGTGTATCTGTACTACCTTTAGTATCTGCCTTCTACCTATGCAATATCACTGTGAAAGCACACCTATCCTCAGTTTTTCTTACCCGTTTATGTCTCTGTCCTCATCAGAGTCCTGAATAATCCTGTATACTTGCCAAGTGAACCTATACTAATGGCTTCTATCCCTAGCTACTTAAAGCTCAAGAAAATGTGTCTTTCATGCGCCTTCAGCGCACTTACTATAATAAATCCAACTCCTTCCAGTTTGTGGATGCAAGTTGG
This sequence comes from Calotriton arnoldi, assembly GCA_963921515.1. NCBI lineage: Eukaryota > Metazoa > Chordata > Amphibia > Caudata > Salamandridae > Calotriton > Calotriton arnoldi. Next base: position 535,182 of record CAWUFW010000150.1, on the reverse strand, counting down.
GGGTATCAGAGTATGCCTTCCTCCGAGGGGTCATTCCTCGAACTGAGCGAGCATATCTTCCATTGAAACTAAGGCAAACATGCTGGCGAATACTGTCTAAGTTCCCTAAAGTAATAAGCCACACAAATGTGCTGTGGGACTCATTTACTGACACTTCTACTTTGATAGTGTGAAAACTCAATTGTTAACTTGTATCATAACCAATGCTATAGATGTGAAAACAATCATCATATACAAAATTGTGTCCTGTAACTTTTTTCAATAACATTGGTTATGATACAAGTTACTAATTGAGTTTGCAGACTTTCAAAGCAAGTAGAAGTGTTGGTGAATGAGTCGCACAGGACATTTCTTTGACTTATTACACTTACTCTGGTTATCGTGGACAATCAGGGTGGTCCTTGTATTGTATTTATAAGTTCCCTAAAAAGCACATCACAATCTAGTCAAGCCTTTACAATTTTGCACACAGGGTACTGTCCACCATTTTGTGAAGTGTGGGGACTATAATGCACTTATCAGTCAGCGAACAGAACACCAACCACGTTCTGATGGTGGATAAGGTGTCAAGTGGACCATAAGCAAGTCCATCATTTCCTCAAGTGGAGGCACACGAATTCTACAGCTGCTTGCCCAGTGAAATAGTGGCCTATGGAAGGTAGGTATCCATGCACAGCCATTCAAAAGTTTATGTAACAGCAGCTCCACCTCAGTCAGTTTCCCAATACTTCACTTTTGTATGTTACAATATAAAGCAATCAGGACAAGACAGGGCTGGGTAAGATGGGCACTGCGGACAGTAAATACCACTCTCCTGCCTCTTTCCATGCTTAGAGCAGACTTTACAACAACAAGGTCGAGTCTTTTTAGGTGTTGCAGGAATGCGATTAGCAAAGTGTCACTTCTGCAGCCTTGCCACGTTCTTCAGAGCATATGAAGTAGAGGCTGCTGCATCTGTAGCAGTAAGACTTTCAATGGCGGACAACAGAAAGTCACGGAAAGAAATGAGTCTTCCTGTGGTTGTCTGACAATAAACAACAAAAGCATTGTATGCTGCCATCTTGATCAGGTGGGTAAACAGTTTCTTGTACCAAGTGCGTATTTTACGACTCACATTGTGTGGCTGAAGAATCTGGTCGTTCTTATCCACTCCGCCCTTGTACTTGCTGTAATCAAGTATACAGGTGGACTTGTGAACTTCGGCCATCTGACCCCAAACCGTGACGGAGTAAGTGCTCTTATTATGAATTGTAGGGGGCACGTACACATCACGCCTATCCGAGAACTTGACTGCAAGCAGTTCGTTGGAACGCAACGCAGTGCTCTGGGATTTCTGGGGCTTCGTAGAAACAAGCTCCTGCGGGAATCATTTGCAACGACAATGAACTGTACCACAGGCCACAGTGCCAGCTTTGTACAGCTCACTGAACAGCTCTACTCCCGTATAGAAACTGTCCACATAAAGGTTATAACCTTTGTGAAGGAGTGGCTGGACAAGCTCCCATACAATCTTCCCTGTGACTCCTAGCATGGGAGGGCAACCTAGAGGGCTTAGAGTGGATTCCTTCCCTGTATACACTCTCAAGCTGTACATATAGCCAGTAGAGCTCTCACACAGCATGTACAGCTTAATGCCATAGCGAATTCTTTTGCTTGCAATGTACTGCCTGAATAGCAGCTGCCCATTGTACAGGGTCAGGGACTTATTGGTGGCTATATTTTTTCCGGGAGTATAAATCTCTGGAAACCTGGCAGACAAATGGTCTGCGCAGACCGAATTTGGAACAACCTGTCATTGTCTGGATGGTCCCAGGGCAATGCAGCAGAATTGTCATTGAAATACAGCATGCGCTGCAAAAGCAAAAAACAATCTCTGCTCATGTACGGTGCAACGATAGGGGTTACCCAAACCGTGCAATGGCAGTAGACCTGCAAGGTTGGTTTCTTCACTAACCCCATTTTGAGTGTAAGGCCCAAAAATATTTTCAACTCCTCTAATGAAGAGGGAGTAAACTTGTTTGTCCTAGAATGAGGCCCGAGAGTACCTCCATGCTCCCTTTGAAGTTGTTTGGCACACAAATTTGTTTGCTGCACAATCTGCTCAAGGAAGTTAACATTCAAAAAGAGATGGACGTAGTCAATTGGCAAAAAATGTGCCCATATCGACTTTACATCCAGTGCCTTCAGTGAAAGGCGGAATTTGGGGCTGAACTAAATTGGGGGGCTGCTGAAAGAGCACTCCGTCTGCGCTTGCTGCTGCACGTGCCTGCTCTCTGGATTGTTCTAACTTGCTACGGGCGTCCCACTGCACAGAATGTGCTTACGAAGGGACAGCACGACTATCATCATCGTGTCCCTCAGAATCGCTGGAAGATGAGTTGTGAGATGGGACTCCGCCAACTGAAAAATCACTTCCATATTCAGCTCCATTTTCCTCTCCCTCAGATGCTGTCTCTGTATCTGCTGTCTCAGTATCTGCTATCTCAGTCTCTGATCCTGCTTCAGAGCTGTCCTCCATAATCTGAGTTAGAGTCAGGGCAGCAGTCATCCACCGAGATGCCATCTCTGCCAACTGGCTAAAACCTCCCTCCTAAAACTCTGTCCTACGTAGAAGGCAGACGTATTGCTCTAAATCACTAAATCAGTCAATGGGTGTGTGCATTTGTGAAGCGTGTGCAACAGTAAATAAACAAAAACTAAAAAGAGATGTAAAAAGATACAGTATTACTTCACCTTGCCACATACTCAATATCACAGTTTACTTTTTTCATCACTTATGCAAAACAACATAGTTGGGAGAGCTGCTGGGCAATTAACAGTATAAAACTTATTCCCAAGAAGCCAGAAATTAACCTTTGATCTCTAGAAGCACTAGGGTGAATGGGCTGATCCTCCCGGTGGTGAGGAGGGGGTGGGGGGGTGGGGCAGGGGTTATATTATTTTTCTTATGAAATATGTTTATTACAAAAAAGTAAGTGAAATTGTCAGAGGGTCAGCGCTCCCAACAAGCGGGCAGGACCCCCTGTTGGGACCTAATTCTTTGAGAGAATGAGTGTTTTCCCTGGGGGGGGGGGGGGAGGGCGGAAAGAGAGAGAAAATGAGAGCGAGAGAATTAATATATATATATATCCTAACAGGGGTCAGCCTGATTGTTATGAGGGCCTACCTCCTGACAATGTCACTTTTTTTGATTTTTATTTTACAGTTTCTATATTTAATCCTCCACTGAGGGCCCAATGGCACACCGCAGGGGAAAAAACATACTATATGGGCCCAACAGGGGGTCAGCCTGTTTGTCAGGAGGGCAGACCCCCTAACAATTTGATACATTTCTTAAAATTATTTTCCCTACCCCTGGGGCCGCAATCGCACCCCAACCCCCCCTCCCCCCCCCCAGTGGAAAAACATATGTTTTTTTTAAGTTATGCCCCCCTAACACTGGTTCCTGGTGGCCTAGTGTGGTTTCCTGACTGTGGATTGAATGCGTTCGCGATCCTTAGTCAGGAGACAGTTTCAGAGACGCCTCATTAGAAAGGGGTGACAAATGCAAAAACAACAGTTGATGGACAGAATGCAGAACAATGTCATACATTCACCCCAGAACAGAGATCTGGGCCTAAATCCATCATTTTTTTGCTCACCATGCCTTTCCAGCTTGAACCCAGCCATATGCAAATCAGTCTTGACCCTGTGCCTCATGGGAACAGTCCAGCCCGAACTGCCAAGCCAGGTCCTCCCTGGACTGGAAACAAGCATCCTAGGACCGGTTTCGGGGTTTCACCCCTCTTCAGCCAGGATAGCTTGATTCCAGTGGCATGGAGAGCACGGGACCCACGTCTGGGCATACCCGTCCCACTCGGGGTGACAAATGCAAAAACAACATTTGATGGACAGAATGCAGAACAATGTCATACATTCACCCCAGTACAGAGATCTGGGCCTAAATCCATCATTTTTTTGCTCACCATGCCTTTCCAGCTTGAACCCAGCCATATGCAAATCAGTCTTGAACCTGTGCCTCATGGGAACAGTCCAGCCCGAACTGCCAAGCCAGGTCCTCCCTGGACTGGAAACAAGCATCCTAGGACCGGTTTCGGGGTTTCACCCCTCTTCAGCCAGGATAGCTTGATTCCAGTGGCATGGAGAGCACGGGACCCACGTCTGGGCATACCCATCCCACTCGGGATGACAAATGCAAAAACAACAGTTGATGGACAGAATGCAGAACAATGTCATACATTCACCCCAGTACAGAGATCTGGGCCTAAATCCATCATTTTTTTGCTCATTACCCCAGATCAGTTGACTGGGGGTGAGTGTTTGATTTGCTCAAGCGCTCCGTCCATCATCCCCTTTGGTATCGCTTTGTTCGCCCTAAGTTGGCAGGGTATGCCCAGACGTGGGTCCCTTGCTCACTTTGCCACTGGATTCAAGCTAGCCTGGCTGATGACGGCTGAATAGCCAGAAACCGGTCCCAGGATGCTTGTTTCCGGTCCAGGGAAGACATGGCTTGGCAGTTCGGGCTGGACTGTTCCCATGAGGCACAGGGTCAGACTGATTTGCATATGGCCATGTCTGAACTGGGGTGGTGGAGTGAGCTAAAGAATGATGATGGATTAAACCCAGATCAGTTGACTGGGGGTGAGTGTTTGATTTGCTCAAGCGCTCCGTCCATCATCCCCTTTGGTATCGCTTTGTTCGCCCTAAGTTGGCAGGGTATGCCCAGACGTGGGTCCCTTGCTCATTTTGCCACTGGATTCAAGCTAGCCTGGCTGATGACGGCTGAATAGCCAGAAACCGGTCCCAGGATGCTTGTTTCCGGTCCAGGGAAGACATGGCTTGGCAGTTCGGGCTGGACTGTTCCCATGAGGCACAGGGTCAGACTGATTTGTATATGGCCATGTCTGAACTGGGGTGGTGGAGTGAGCTAAAGAATGATGATGGATTAAACCTAGATCAGTTGACTGGGGGTGAGTGTTTGATTTGCTCAAGCGCTCCGTCCATCATCCCCTTTGGTATCATTAGAAAGGGGAGAATCTCCCGTTTCCAATGAGGCCTCCCTGAATCTCAGGGAGACCTTTTTTGGGCCTTTTTCCCTGCTGGGGCAGAAGAGAAAACCTACCTCCGTCTCTCTGCTCCGGTGGGGAAACTGTGACGTTAGCACAGATGGGCGGGTAGAGACGCAGAAGCAATTTCGCATCTCCCCCACATTTTATTTAAAAAAAGGGAATCCTCCAGTGCAAGCATCGGAGGATATTTTTAAACCCTACCTGGTGTCGGCCAATGGCCGACTGGTGCACTGGGGAGCGTGTACCGGTGACACGCACTTAAAGGGTTAAGGAGAAATCACCAGCATTTCCCTTTGATAATGAGCTATCAGTGTACCTGCAAATAAATGCAGTCTGTAAGGCAAGTTAATACACCTTATGACTGCTCAGACAGCCTAGCCAAATCTTCCTATTTGACTACAAGCACCAAGAGTCTTAGCACGTGGTTCAGCCAAGTTTGACTTCTGGAACATTTTCTTGCCTAATAAAACTTCATAGAGAACTGAAAATGGCTGCATGACTTGCTGCCAATAGAGCAATGTGGTCATGTCTTTAGGACACTCAGAGAACTTCACTGGCTGGCAGTGGAACAAAGAGTTCTGTTTAAGTTGCTTCTTTTTATTCATAAAGATTAAGATCACTCGCATACTCCAGCAATTCAATTCAGATCATTCTATGCTCAGCATAGAAGCTGTTTTGGAAAATTCTATCTAGGAAAAACTTTCAGCACGGAGATCAGTCTTGTATTTCCTTACTACTAAACAAATTTTGCATTTCTTCTCATTCCGAAAAGGCTTCCTTTAAGTCATGTGCAGTCCATTTCTTCAGTTCCAAGAAACCTGTTGGTAATAGTGTGCTTTACAAGAACCAAAAATCAAAGAATACATTTTGGGCTTGATCTAGATCTCGGCGGACGGGTTGCTCGGTCACAACGGTGACGGATATCCTGTTTGCTGAAAAATAAATCCCATTATAGCCTGTGGGATTATAGCGGATGGTATATCCGAAAAACTCCGATTCGCAAAGCGAAACGGAGTGTTTTTCCTCGCTCGCATTCGTCAACGTCAAGTTGGAGAGCGCGAGCGAGGAAAATCCACCTCCCGGCGAGATTTTTCCTCGTTTGCGATCGTCAACATCAAGTTGGCGATCGCGAGCGTGGAAAATCAACCTCCCGGCGAGATTCCTCAACGCGGGTGGTCAGATTTCTCATTGCAAGTGGTCGCGTATGCTCGTGACCGCTCACGTTGAGAAACTGTCTGTTCGCGGTGAGAAAGCTGCTGCTCGAGTAAAAATCTACTCGAGCGGCAAAAAGGAAGCAGCGCCCGCTTGCGCTGTGCATGGTGCCGTTCGTGATGATTGCACAGTGCAAACAAGCATCTGGCACTGAAAATCATCGCGAACAGCATTTATCTTAAGCACTCCGCCGCTTGTGTAGCTTCGCGTACCGCTGCAGAGTTTTTTTTGCACTTCGCGGAGTTCCGCGTAGCTGAACTCCGCGAACTCTGCCCAGGCTTATAGATGTGCAAGTTTGTCTCACTCAGATACGTAGGACATGTAGCAGCTGTGAAATCTTCACACTCACACAACTGGAAAGCAAGCTTTAGTCTCACAGCAAAGGGAAAGAGTGTTAAGTTGAAAAGACAGTAAATCTAGAAGTGGAGAGCTGAGCTTAATTGAGACGGAGGGCTAGTGCGTCACTTTCAACCACCCAACATTTCATGTCACACCTAGCAAGGACGCCTAGGATCAATCACAGTCGAGTTGGAAACACTGTCCTGGCCTCTTGGATAGTCAAATGCTATCTGGTGTATAAAGTTTGTTTATGCTTCAACTACCGGGATTTAGAAATCCAATAATAGCTGGGCAGCTGAAAAAACACCCAAAAGCGCCACTACTTTATTTAATTTTCTCTCCATCATTGTGGCCTGTGACCATTACCTACCCCTTGCTGCAACCTCCTGTCTGATATTCCCCTGAAGGATCAGGAATGGTCTGTAGAAGGTCTGCACCAAAAGTAGAGCACAACCAGCACACTGCACAAACACACAGCATCATACCTTTCTCGCTCTGTTCCCTACCCCTAACCATAAAAGGTGTAAATGTTTTAAATTACAGAAGGGCCCATCATGCATAGTGGATTTTATACTCAAGCAGTTGAAGGAGATCTACAACTACTCCCAACACGAATCTTCCCATCACTTTAGATAAATACAATAGAAACGCACACTGTGCATGGACATGAAAAAAACTGTGCACCCCTGTTAATAACATTAACATGAAGCAATGTATACAGCATCTACTTCTGTTGGTTGCAGGCACAAAGTCCCTCCAGTAGATGCTCCCACTCTTCATTCCAATTCAAATGTAAATACAATGAGACACATATGTGCTACTGTTTCTTGACACAGGGCACATCGTTAGCCAGAAGCAGTTTGGGGGTAGAGTGCTACAAAATATGTGCTTAGCTATTTGGGAATTGGTTGAGTCTTAATAGCTGCCTGGCGCACTCTTAAAGGGAACCTTTTGCCTCAGTACTACTGCAACAACTTCGGCAACCAGATCACATGTGTCATATTTCTGATCAAAGGCAGGGAAAGTAGACATTGGGAATGTTGGAGCACCATGCAAGAGTGTGAGTGATTCACGCACTTACACTTATGTTGACAGCAGGTGAGCTATTTTTCTTGGTCATATGCCCTGTTTTCCGAATCCTGTATGCGCCAAGTTCTGCATGTTGAAGGATAAATAATAGAGTGCCATGTGCTTTGACCTGCACTTAAGAGAAGCATAGCCCGAGATTTATGCAGCAGGTGCAATCACAGGCTGCGCTAACTTACTAATATGTGCTCTTCTCCACACCCCATAGATAACTCCTTCCATCCACCTAGCTACAATACCCAAATGTTGAAAGGACCCTGGGTCAGAGCACAGCATTCCTTGTTGAGGCTGGGAGGAAGACAAAGTCAGTCGGAACTGGCAGAAAGGTCCTCGCATACATGTGCATCAAGTGAATATTTGTTTTAATTGATGCAGAAGCAATGGGGCCGAAGGGCTGCAGCACTAAGTGAATACAGCGACTGAGCTGCGCTGGCATGCCACATACATTCCTGCCAGTGTCTGATGCAGAAGCCATCAGAGGCTGGCAGTATATGAACTGCTTCAGCTCCCCCCGAAAGTGTAGGCCGTCTGAAAACTTGCCTTCATGCCGCATGCACACCAAGGAGCTTGCCACATGTATTTATGACCACACAGCACTGCAGAGAGTGCCTGCCAGGACTGAGATCTCTGAGGACAAGGCCACATGGAGAGGAATGAGGGGCCCGGGTGAGACAAGAACTCACATGGTCCTATATACTAGAATGAGGAACGCACCGGAGCAAAGTACAAATGGCAGACTGCGAAATTATGGGAGTTAAAGGCACTCTCCTCCCCCACCTCTAACATCATCCCACCCCAGCCGCTTACCAGAGAATGCTGGAAGGTGCGTTGCAGGGGAGCAATGTTCTTCTGCTCCTTCCGGTGCAGCTTTTCCAAGGCATTAAGATTGCCTCCACTTCATGCCCTTGGGAAATGCACGGACAGTCTTCTTTTTCTGCACAGTGCTCCTAAACCCACCCCTGGGCTGAGTTTACCTAGAGTACGCAATGTTTTACTTGGGGGAGGGCTTCACAACCAATCCCAGCTAAGAGTGCAGGAACAGTTTTCTGGCCAATCGCAGGCCATCACATATTCCACATTGATGGGATATAGATTAGTGATTCTGATTGGCTGTTAGCAAGACCGTGCTGCAGCTCAATAAATGTTAATTTTAATTTATGGCCTACTTGTCTAACGGACAAAAAAGAAATTAAAACTTCTTGCCCCTGCAGGAAACCCCATGTCTGGGGCGTCGGGCAATAGAAATCCTGCATCCCTGCCACACTTGCCTGTGGCTGCTCCCGGAACACACATGTTGGCCCCCGGAAACGACACTTCTACATGCCAATCTTATTGTAGCGATTACCCTCATTGCTTTTGATAATGGGCCCCACCTCTTGTATCAATTTTCTCTTCCTTAATGTGAGGGGTCTCAATGCTCCTAACAAAAGGTGACAGGTCTGGCACTACTTACTCATTCAAGACCCAGATATTATCTTTCTACAGGAGACTCACCTCTTGCAATCCGACACACAACGCATGCTCATCCTAAATACCCGGTGTTAGAAGTTGGCCTGGTATATGCTGTCCACTAATTATAGTGGGCACCTTGCACCAGTCCAAACAACCCCTTATTGGAGATAGGTTAAAGACAACCTTTATTGAAAGCTATCCTAGTGGTAGCTATGGAGAGCAGCCTTCAGGCTAAGTCTTGAAGGAATGTAAAGCAGCTTGTTTTACCAGTCTATAATCTCTTGAGTGACCAAATGAAAGAGGACCACACCAGGTATATATTCAAAATATATGTATTTATTGCTAAACACACCCCTCTAGTCTCTTTATGAGGCTAGAGTTCGAAGTACATAAGTTATAAGTTAGTTATCTACAGTAATAGCACAAATACACGTTTGAGCCCTAGGGACGTACCAAACCATATACCAATAAAATGGTATAAGAACCACGACTGAGCTAGACACAGGGCCTAGAGCCTGTAGAAGTGCTTGGACCGCAAGGAACCACCCAAGGTAGTGACACAGGGGACCCACGGGGGACGCGTGCAGTGTATGAACACAGCCGCGAATCGCCGTTGACTTCTATGGGGAAAGTCGCGGTTGGAATTTTAAAGAAAAGGGACACTTAGAGGAGGACTTGGAGCAAACCCTTTCAGAACTAGGCTGTTCTAGTGTCAATACCCACGGAGCACCGGAGTACTCGAGTTACCTCACCCAGGGGAGCCGGGTGCATAGGTGTCTTTCGGGGTCGGGTTTCGTCGTCGTTTTCAATGGCGATCTGCTGCAAAGTGCTGCTGGCGGCCAAGTCGAAAGTGTTCGGGTGAATCCAAAGGCGGATCGAAGATCTGAAGAACCTGAAAGCAGAGGGGACAGAGTCTGGGTCACTAGCCAGTGACCAGGAAGGCGATGAGCAGATGCCCACCGATGTCCAGTGCTTCAGGTAGGTTGACGGTCGTCTTGACTCTTCAGCCACGAGGTCCAGGAGGCGTCGACGACGACCAGGAGCTGGATTCGAGCTGTCCCACGACGTCTGTCGATTGCAGGGGTGTCGGCGACCGGATTGGACCCAACAAGCCTTGGCAACGGCAAGTCTCGTGGAAATGGAAGAAGGACGATGGTGCAGACCAGCAAGGTCTGTGGGACTCACCCAGCGAGGGTAAGTCAGGGCACGCCTGGAGCAACCAGGGAGCCCAAGCAGAAGAAGATTGGCCTTCGGGAGGGCCTACTAGCCAACGGACTAGCGACCGCGAAGGAGCCTCGAGTCGACGCACGTGGAGCTGGCTCACAGGACACTCGTGGAGTGGAGGCCAGTGATCTTCGGTGCAGTCGGTGCTGGAGGCTGGGGCTACTCGGAGCCCAAAGCACGACTTCGTGGGAGACCCAGAAGAGGATGCACTTGCAAATGCGATCGGTGTCCAGGGGTCACGGTTCCACGTTACCCATGACAGCTACGGGCCTCAGCTTTGCTGGGGACTCAGGGCAGCCTCGGGGAAGTCTGGAAATCTACCTCTGGTGATGCAAAGACTTCGGCGTCCGGCGGGAGCTTCAGCGATGCAGACCGGACAATTGCTTCTTTGGTGCCTGCCAAGCAGGGGAGTCACTCCTTGACCCCAAGGGAGATTCTTCAGTCCTCTAATCTTGAAGTAGAGCGTCGAAGGTCCAGGATTCTGTGTCAGAGTTTCGTCCAGGTTAATCTAAAGTCCTAAGGACTGGGGTCCCATACTTATACTAAGATAGGGGGTTGGACATACTCTGGGGACCCACCTATGGGAGGGTCAGGGCAGAGGGGTGGTTACACCCCTTTCCCTTTGTCCAGTTTCGCGCCAGAGCAGGGGCTGGAAGCCCCAGAGCCGGTTTGAACTGGGGTATGCACAGGGACACCAAATGTGCCCCCAGTGCAGGACTTCAAAGCACCTGAAAGTGCTCCCGCCCAGCCCCAATACACACTATCGTGTCTGGGGAGGTGGTTACACCTCCCTGGGACAGGAAACCTATTGTCCAGGCCTCCCCTGCCGGAGTTTCGGTCAGCAGCGGGAGGCCAGACTCGTGTCTGTGGCAGCGGCATCCATTTTGTGATGCCAGGGCTCTGGAAAGTCAGTACCGGGTATACCGGTGTGTACATGTCTCTCCCTCTAGAAGGGTGGAATGCTACCCCCGCCGCCAGAACTGGTGGGGGGGTAGTATTCCAAGATGTTTGACACCAAACACGACATGTTTCCGTGCAGCCATCCCAAAGTTAGCATTTAATGCGAGGTTATAATGCGCTTAAGAGTATATGGTCGGGCTGCACTACAAACAGCAACAGAGAAGGGTCTCCAAACGCTGCAGAGGGGCCCAGCTCATGCAGGGGCACCCTCTCACATAGGAACCACGCACTCTGCCTCCAGGATTGATAAGGCCTGCCATAGGAGTGACATAGGTTTATATGCGTGTATGTATGTAGTGATATAGTTAGCCTATATCACAGTAAGGGGTGCATGCACCACCTTACCCAGGCTGCAGTAGCAGACCTGTGGTGTCCTTTCGGCTGGCCTTCCAGGGGTGGCACAATACATGCTTCAGCCCCTGGCAGGCCTCTGAGGTACCTATGCCCTGGGTACATAGTAAACCATATACTAGGGACTTATAAGGGCACTCCAGATTCCAATCAGAGATGTGCCTAAGGCACATGGAAACCATTTTAGAGAGGAAGCAGCTAGGCTGGGGTTCTGATTAGCAGGGCCCCAGCCAGACTAACGTCGAAAAACAGTGAAGCATCAGCAAAAAGTGGGGGTACCCATGTGAAGCAGATCCTACTCTCCTACACAACCCCCCCCAAACGTAGGGACATTAAACTAACCTTGCCCAGTTAAGTCTTCATGTTCTAAGTGGAAGTACCTAGAGAGTCCATCTGCATTGGCATGGTTACTCCCAGGTCTATGTTCCACTGTGAAGTCCATCCCCTGTAGGGAAATGGACCACCTAAGCAGTTTGGGGTTTTCACCCTTCATTTGTTTTAGCCATAAGAGGGGCTTATGGTCGGTTTGAACAAGGAAGTGAGTACCAAACAAGTATGGCCTCAACTTCTTCAGAGCCCAGACCACAGCAAAGGCCTCCCTCTCAATGGCTGACCAACGTTTCTCTCTAGGGGTCAGCCTTCTGCTAATAAAAGCTACTGGCTGATCCTGACCTTCATCATTCAATTGTGACAGTACAGCCCCTACCCCCAACTCAGATGCATCTGTTTGGACAATGAACTTCTTGGAGTAATCAGGACTCTGTAGAATGGGAGCAGTGCACATGGCCTGCTTTAGGTCATCAAATGCCTTTTGACAGCTAACTGTCCACTGAACCTTTTTGGGCATTTTCTTGGAAGTTAAGTCATTCAGGGGTGTCACTATTGATCCATACCCCTTGACAAATCTCCTATAGTACCCAGTCAGGCCTAAAAAGGCTCTCACCTGAGTCTGGGTAGTTGGAGCAGTCCAGTCCATGATGGTCTGGATCTTGCTCTGCAAGGGTTGAACCTGGCCTCCACCCACAAGGTGGCCCAGGTACACAACCTGACTCTGCCCTATCTGGCAGTTGGTGGCCTTGATAGTCAGGCCTGCTTTCTGCAGGGCCTGCAAAACATTTCTGAGGTGGACCAGGTGATCCTCCCAGGTGGAGCTAAAGACAGCAATATCATCTAGATATGCTGCACTATAAGCTTCCAGACCTGTAAGGACTGTATTCACCAACCTCTGAAAAGTGGCAGGTGCATTCTTCAGACCAAAGGGCATCACCACAAATTGATAATGCCCACTAGGCGTTGAGAATGCTGTCTTTGGCTTTGCATCATCAGCTAGTCTGATCTGCCAGTAGCCAGCTGTCAGGTCAAATGTGCTTAGATACTTGGCTGAGGCCAAAGTGTCTATTAGCTCATCTGCCCTAGGTATTGGATGGGCATCAGTCCTAGTGACTGCATTGAGACCCCTGTAGTCCACACAAAACCTAATCTCTCTTTTCCCACCATTGGTGTGAGGTTTTGGCACAAGGACCACTGGACTAGCCCAAGGGCTATCTGAGGGTTCAATAACTCCCAAATCCAACATCTTCTGGACTTCTGTCCTGATACAGTCCCTGACATGGTCAGTGTGAGAAGTTGGCCTGGTATATGCTGTCCACTAATTATAGTGGGCACCTTGCACCAGTCCAAACAACCCCTTATTGGAGATAGGTTAAAGACAACCTTATTGAAAGCTATCCTAGTGGTAGCTATGGAGAGCAGCCTTCAGGCTAAGTCTTGAAGGAATGTAAAGCAGCTTGTTTTACCAGTCTATAATCTCTTGAGTGATCAAATGAAAGAGCACCACACCAGGTATATATTCAAAATATATGTATTTATTACTAAACACACCCCTCTAGTCTCTTTATGAGGCTAGAGTTCGAAGTACATAAGTTAGAACTTATTTAAACACAGTAAAAGCACAAATACACGTTTGGGCCCTAGGGGCGTACCAAACCATATACCAATAAAGTGGTATAAGAACCACGACTGAACTAGACACTAGGCCTAGAGCCTCTAGAAGTGCGTGGACCACAAGGAACCACCCAAGGTAGTGACACAGGGGACCCACGGGAGATGGGTGCAGTGTAAATACACAACCGCGATACGCCGTTGACTTCTATGGAGAAAGTCGTGATCGGGAAATTAGAGAAAAGTGACACTTAAAAGAGGACTTGGACCAAACCCTTTGAGATCTAGGACTTTGAAGAGTCTCTACCCACGGGAGCACCGGAGTACTCGTGTTACCTCACCCAGGGAAGCCGGGTGCATAGGTGCCTTTCGGGGTCGGGTTTCGTCGTCGATTTGAATGGCATCTGCTGCAAAGTGCTGCTGGCGACCAAGAGAAAAGTGTCCGGGTGGATCCAAGAGTGGATCGGAGTTCTGAAGAACCTGAAAGCAGAGGGGACAGAGTCTGGGTCACTAGCCAGTGACCAGGAAGGCGATGGACAGATGCCCACCGATGTCGAGTGCTTCAGGTGCGTTGACGGTCGTCTTGACTCTTCAGCCACGAGGTCCAGGAGGCGTTGTCGGCGACCAGGAGCAGGATTCGGGCTGGTACACGATGTCTGTCGAGTGCTGAGGTGTCGGCGACCGGATTGGACCCAACAAGCCTTGGCAACGGCAAGTCTCGATGCAGAGGAAGATCGTCGATGGTGCAGACCAGCAAGGTCTGGGGAACTCACCCAGCGAGGGTAAGTGAGGGCAGGCCTGGAGCAACCAGGATGCCAAGTTAGAAAAGGATTGGCCTTCGTTAAGGGCTACTAGCCAACGGGCTAGGCCGAAGGAGCCTCGTGACGCCGCACGTGGATCTGGCTTACAGGACACTCGTGGAGTGGGGGCCAGTGATCTTCGGTGCAGTTGGTGCTGGAGGCTAGGGCTACTCGGAGCCCAAAGCACGACTTCTTGGGAGACCCAGAAGAGGATGCACTTGCAAATGTGCTCGGTGTCCAGGGGTCACGGTCTCAAGTCACCCACGATAGCCACGGGCCTCAGCTTTGCTGGGGACTCAGGGTAGCCTCGGGAAGTCTGAGAATCCACCTCTGGTGATGCGATGACTTCGGCGTCCGACGGGAGCTTCAGAAATGCGAACCGGACAGATGCTTCTTTGGTGCCTGCCAAGCAGGGGAGTCACTCCTTGACCCCAAGGGAGATTCTTCAGTCCTCTAATCGTGAGTAGAGCGTCGAAGGTCCAGGATTCAGTTTCAGAGTTTCGTCCAGGGATAATCTAAAGTCCTAAGGACTGGGTTCCTATACTTATACTAAGGATAGGGGTTGGACTACTCTGTGGCCCCACCTATGGGTGGGTCAGGGCAGAGGGGTGGCTACACCCCTTTCCCATTGTCCAGTTCGCGCCAAAGCAGGGGCTGCCAGCCCCGATCCGGTTTGAACTGGGGTATGCACAGGGACACCAAATGTGCCCCCAGTGCAGGACTTCAAAGCACCCAAAAGTGCTCCCGCCCAGCCCCAATACACATTATCCTGTCTGGGGAGGTGGTCACACCTCCCTGGGACAGGAAACCTATTGTCCAGGCCTCCCCTGCCGGAGTTTCGTCCAGCAGCAGGAGGCCAGACTCGTGTCTGTGGTAGCAGCATCCATTTTGTGATGCCAGGGCTCTGGAAAGAAGTTACCGAGCTAGCCAGAGTTAACATGTCTTTCCCTCTAGAAGGGTGGAATGCTACCCCCGCCGCCAGAACTGGCGGGGGGTAGTATTCCAAGATGTTTGACACCAAACACGACATGTTTAGGTGCAGCCATTCCAAAGTTAGCATTTAACGCGAGGTTATAATGCGCTTAAGAGTATATGGTCAGGCTGCACTACAAACAGCATCAGAGAAGGGTCTCCGAACGCTGCAGAGGGCCCTGCTCATGCAGGGGCACCCTCTCACATAGGAACCATGCACTCTGCCTTTAGGATTGATAAGGCCTGCCTTAGGAGTGACTTATAGGTTTATATGTGTGTATGTATTTAGTGATATAGGTAACCTATATCACAGTAAGGAGTGCATGCACCACCTTACCCAGGCTGCAGTAGCAGACCTGTGGTGTCAGTTTGGATGGCCTTCCAGGGGTGGCATAATACATGCTGCAGCCCCTGGCAGGCCTCTGAGGTACCTATGCCCTTGGTACATAGTATACCATATACTAGGGACTTATAAGGGCACTCCAGATTCCAATCAGTGATGTGCCTAAGGCACATGGAAACCATTTTAGAGAGGAAGCAGCTAGGCTGGGGTTCTGATTAGCAGGGCCCCAGCCAGACTAATGTCGAAAAACAGTGAAGCATCAGCAAAAAGTGGGGGTACCCATGTGAAGCAGATCCTACTCTCCTACACAACCCCCCAAACGTAGGGACATTAAACTAACCTTGCCCAGTTAAGTCTTCATGTTCTAAGTGGAAGTACCTAGAGAGTCCATCTGCATTGGCATGGTTACTCCCAGGTCTATGTTCCACTGTAAAGTCCATCCCCTGTAGGGAAATGGACCACCTAAGCAGTTTGGGGTTTTCACCCTTCATTTGTTTTAGCCATAAGAGGGGCTTATGGTCTGTCTGAACCAGGAAGTGTGTACCAAACAAGTATGGCCTCAACTTCTTCAGAGCCCAGACCACAGCAAAGGCCTCCCTCTCTATGGCTGACCAACGTTTCTCTCTAGGGGTCAGCCTTCTGCTAATGAAAGCTACTGGCTGATCCTGACCTTCTTCATTCAATTGTGACAGTACAGCCCCTACCCCCAATTCAGATGCATCAGTTTGAACAATGAACTTCTTGGAGTAATCAGGACTCTGTAGAATGGGAGCAGTGCACATGGCCTGCTTCAGGTCATCAAATGCCTTTTGACAGCTAACTGTCCACTGAACCTTTTGGGGCATTTTCTTAGAAGTTAAGTCATTCAGGGGTGTCACTATTGATCCATACCCCTTGACAAATCTCCTATAGTACCCAGTCAGGCCTAAGAAGGCTCTCACCTGAGTCTGGGTAGTGGGAGCAGTCCAGTCCATGATGGTCTGGATCTTGCTCTGCAAAGGTTGAACCTGGCCTCCACCCACAAGGTGGCCCAGGTACACAACCTGACTCTGCCCTATCTGGCACTTAGTGGCCTTGATAGTCAGGCCTGCCTTTTGCAGGGCCTGTAAAACATTCCTGAGGTGGACCAGGTGATCCTCCCAGGTGGAGCTAAAGACAGCAATATCATCTAGATATGCTGCACTATAGGCTTCAGACCTGTGAGAACTGTATTCACCAGCCTCTGGAAAGTGGCAGGTGCATTCTTCAGACCAAAGGGCATTACCACAAATTGATAATGCCCACTAGGGGTTGAGAATGCTGTTTTGGGCTTTGCAGTATCAGCTAGTCTGATCTGCCAGTAGCCAGCTGTTAGGTCAAATGTGCTGAGATATTTGGCAGAGGCCAAAGTATCTATGAGCTCATCTGCCCTGGGTATTGGATGGGCATCAGTCCTAGTGACTGCATTGAGACCCCTGTAGTCCACACAAAACCTCATCTCTCTTTTTCCACCACTGGTGTGAGGTTTTGGTACAAGGACCACTGGACTAGCCCAAGGGCTATCTGAGGGTTCAATAACTCCCAATTCCAACATTTTCTGGACTTCAGTCCTGATACAGTCCCTGACATGGTCAGGTTGCCTATAAATCTTGTTTTTAATAGGCAGACTGTCCCCAGTGTCCACTTCATGAGTGCACCAGGTGGTCTGACTGGGTGTCAGTGAAAACATATGTCTAAACTGATTGAGAACTTGCCTGCAATCAGTTTGTTGCTGGGTAGTGAGGCTGCCTGCCAAGGCTGCACCATCAACTGACCCATCGTCAGGGTTCTGTGAGAGCAGGTCAGGGAGTGGGTCACTCTCTTCCTCCTGCCCTTCATCAGTAGCCATGAGCAAGCCCATGTCTGCCCTGTCCACATATGGTTTTAACCTGTTGACATGGAGAACCCTGTGGGGACTCCTGGGTGTTCCTAGGTCTACTAAGTAAGTGACCTCACCCTTCTGCTCAACAATAGTGTGGGGTCCACTCCATTTGTCTTGGAGAGCTGCTGGGGCCACTGGCTCCAACTCCCACACCTTCTGTCCTGGCTGGTAAACAGTCAGAACAGCCTTTTGGTCATGCCAGGCCTTTTGAAGTTCCTGGCTAGCCTCAAGGTTTTTGGTTGCCTTTTTCATGTACTCAGCCATCCTGGAGCGGAGACCAAGTACATAGTCCACTATATCTTGCTTTGGGGGCTTGAGAGGTAACTCCAATCCTTCCTTTACCAAGCACAGTGGACCCCTCACATGGTGGCCAAGCAGAAGTTCAAAAGGGTTGTAACCAACCCCCTTCTGAGGCACCTCCCTATATGCGAATAAAAGGCAGGGCAAGAGTATGTCCCATCTACGCCTAAGCTTTTCTGGGTGCCCTTTAATCATGCCCTTCAAGGTTTTGTTGAATCTCTCAACTAAACCATTGCATTGTGGGTGATAGGGTGTGGTGAACTTATAAGTCACTCCACACTCCTTCCACATTGCTTTTAAGTACCCAGACATGAAGTTAGCACCCCTGTCTGATACTACCTCCTTAGGAAAGCCCACTCTTGAGAAAATTCCCAGGAGGGCCCTTGCCACCACAGGTGCTGTAGTGGTCCTGAGGGGAATAGCTTCTGGGTACCTGGTGGCATGATCCACTACCACCAGGATAAACCTGTGCCCAGAGGCTGTTTGGGGATCCATGGGACCAACAATGTCAATCCCTACCCTTTCAAAGGGCACCCCCACCACAGGTAGTGGTATCAGGGGGCCTTTGTAGTGCCACCTGCCTTGCCACTGGCTTGGCAGGTTACACAGGAGCGACAAAACTCCTTGCTGTCTTCAGACATGTGGGGCCAGTGAAAGTGAGGGACAATTCTGTCCCAAGTCTTGTTCTGGCCCAGGTGACCTGCTAAGGGAATATCATGGGCTAGGGTCAATAGGAAGCCCCTGAACTTCAGAGGTATAACCAACCTCCTGGTAGCACCAGGCTTGGGGTCTCTACTCTCTGAGTACAGGAGTCCATCATCCCAATACACTGTATGGGGACCACTAGCTTTCCCAGCAGCCTCAGCATCAGCTTGCTGTCTGAGGGGTTCAAGGGAGGGGCAGCTCTGCTGCTCCTGGCTCAGATCTGCCCTAGAAGGTCCCCCTGTCCCCAAGAACTCAACCTGGTCAGGTTCAAGTTCCTCTGGGACAGTTCCTTCTTCAGGGCTGAGATCATCCCCTCAAGGGACTGATCTTCCTCCTGAGCCAAGGGGAAGGCACTGCCTTAACCCTACTACTCCTCCTCTTGGAAGGCACTTGGTCCATTCTTCCAGAATCCAAGGCCTGTTCAGTGCTAGACATTTTGGCTTGTGACCTGGTCACAGCAAACACATCTGCAGGGATCCCCAGCATTTCTGCATGGGTCCTGAGCTCCACTTCTGCCCAAGCAGAAGTCTCTAAGTCATTGCCAAGCAAGCATTCGACTGGTAGGTTTGCACTTACCACAACCTTCTTAAGGCCAGTTACCCCTCCCCAGGAGAAGTTAACAACTGCCAGAGTATGGTCTGTTCTGACATTGCTAGCATTGGTCACTTGGTACATTTCACCAAGTATAACTTGCCCAGGATTCACAAGGTCTTGTGTCACCATTGTGACACTTGCCCCTGTGTCCCTAAATGCCAAAGCCTCACGTCCATTGATTAAAGGCTGTTGTCTGTACTTGCCCAGATTACTGGGACTCACAGTGGAGGTCACATCCATGCCTCCATCACAGACTAACACAGCCTGAGTCAGTTCTCTGACTAGGTCAGAGCCCAACTCAGTACCCAGGGTGAACCCTACTAAACCCTTGGCTGGAGCACTCCCACCAACTGTACTAGGGGGAACAGGTGCCTTAGGGGCATTGGTGGGTGCTGGACTGGAGTCTTTGGACTTGGTGCAATCACTGGTCCAGTGGGTCTTTTGCTTACAGACCTTGCACCATGGTTTTCTTTGGCCTTTCCCTTTGGTAGACTGTGAATCCCCACCAGAAGAAGATTTTTGGGGGCCTGATGAAGACTTTTGATCTTTACCCTTCTCCCCACCCTTGTCAGAGTTCTTAGCATCTTGCTTCTTGGTTTCCCCACCTTGGTTCTGTACCTTCTGCTTCACCCTGGTTCTGACCCATTTGTCTGCCTTCTTTCCCAATTCTTGGGGAGAGGTCAGATCAGAGTCTACCAGGTATTGATGCAACAGCTGATTTTGACAGTTATTAAGAATCTGCTCCCTCATTATCAGATTGTACAATCCTGAGAAGTCACACACCTTACTGCCCATCAACCAACCTTCCAGAGCCTTGGCAGAACAATCCACATAGTCTACCCAGTCTTGAGTCTGTGCTTTTGGGTATCTCTGAACTTCAACCTGTACTGTTCAGTGGTTAGGCCAAACCCATCAATAAGAGCACTCTTCAAGACCTTGTAATTATCAGCATCCTCCTCTCTAACAGTGAGGAGCTTATCTCTACCTTTGTCAGCAAAGGAGAGCCACAAGATTGCTGCCCACTGCTCCTGAGGGACCTTCTGTACCTTACAGGCCCTCTCTAGAGCAGTTATCCACTTGTGGATGTCATCCCCATTCTGATAGGGAGGGACAATCTTGCTCAGGTTCCTATGGTCATAGGACCTTTCCCTATCTCTAGGGATATGGCTGCCACCATGGGACTCTAGTCCCAACTTTCTTCTCTCTCTAAAGAGATCTAGGGACTCCCTGTCTATGGCTAGTTGCTTCTTTTTGAGTTCAAGCTGAGCTTCCTCATATAGAACCAGCCTCTTTCTTCTCTCATGAGAGGATTCCCTCCTATGAGATGAGACAGAGCTCCCTATTGAGGTGCCAGAGTGGTTAGACTCCTGAGAAGAAGATCTAGACCTTCTGGGCACACTCACAATCCTTCCTGGGGGACAAAGGGGGCATCATTCTGATCCTCCTCTTCATCTTCCTCAGGAGGGGTTGGATTATCCAGGTCAGGGCCATTGTCGCCCTCCTGGTCAGTTTCAGAGGGGGGGCTGGGGGTACTGGTACCCCTGGTCCCATCCTCATCATCTGCCCCACCCTCAGCTCCTACCCCTTCAGTCCTCAAGGGCTTACTAAGGTCATAAGCCACCAACAACTCCTTGAGGTGTTGGGTGGTGGGGCTTTGGCCTGTCCTTATTTTTCTCAAGTTGCATAAAGCTCTCAATTCCAAGAATGGGAGTGTATCATACTTGGAGGGTGGAAGCTCAATGGCTTCCTGCAAGGATTCTTTAGATCCTACCCTTAAAGACATTACTAGTGTGGTGTGGTGTATGCACTACCTACTCTAGTGTGGCCTACTAAACTCTCTTGAGTTGTAGAAAGGGTTGTGCTATCCCTTAACACACAACTCTAAGTTCAGTAGAACTTACTGTATTCTAAGCTTAAATTATATGTACCTTAGGTACCTTTAGTGGTTTTCAGTTGATCAATTCAATTGAGATTATCTGGTAAAACAATAGCAAGCTGGAATCCCACACGCTGCACACCAATGTGAGAAGTTGGCCTGGTATATGCTGTCCACTAATTATAGTGGGCACCTTGCACCAGTCCAAACAACCCCTTATTGGAGATAGGTTAAAGACAACCTTATTGAAAGCTATCCTAGTGGTAGCTATGGAGAGCAGCCTTCAGGCTAAGTCTTGAAGGAATGTAAAGCAGCTTGTTTTACCAGTCTATAATCTCTTGAGTGATCAAATGAAAGAGCACCACACCAGGTATATATTCAAAATATATGTATTTATTACTAAACACACCCCTCTAGTCTCTTTATGAGGCTAGAGTTCGAAATACATAAGTTAGAAGTTATTTAAACACAGTAAAAGCACAAATACACGTTTGGGCCCTAGGGGCGTACCAAACCATATACCAATAAAGTGGTATAAGAACCACGACTGAACTAGACACTAGGCCTAGAGCCTCTAGAAGTGCGTGGACCACAAGGAACCACCCAAGGTAGTGACACAGGGGACCCACGGGAGACGCGTGCAGTGTAAATACACAACCGCGATACGCCGTTGACTTCTATGGAGAAAGTCGTGATCGGGAAATTAGAGAAAAGGGACACTTAAAGAGGACTTGGACCAAACCCTTTGAGATCTAGGACTTTGAAGAGTCTCTACCCACGGGAGCACCGGAGTACTCGTGTTACCTCACCCAGGGAAGCCGGGTGCATAGGTGCCTTTCGGGGTCGGGTTTCGTCGTCGATTTGAATGGCGATCTGCTGCAATGTGCTGCTGGCGACCAAGAGAAAAGTGTCCGGGTGGATCCAAGAGTGGATCGGAGTTCTGAAGAACCTGAAAGCAGAGGGGACAGAGTCTGGGTCACTAGCCAGTGACCAGGAAGGCGATGGACAGATGCCCACCGATGTCGAGTGCTTCAGGTGCGTTGATGGTCGTCTTGACTCTTCAGCCACGAGGTCCAGGAGGCGTTGTCGGCGACCAGGAGCAGGATTCGGGCTGGTACACGATGTCTGTCGAGTGCTGAGGTGTCGGCGACCAGATTGGACCCAACAAGCCTTGGCAACGGCAAGTCTCGATGCAGAGGAAGATCGTCGATGGTGCAGATCAGCAAGGTCTGGGGAACTCACCCAGTGAGGGTAAGTGAGGGCAGGCCTGGAGCAACCAGGATGCCAAGTTAGAAAAGGATTGGCCTTCGTTAAGGGCTACTAGCCAACGGGCTAGCGACCGCGAAGGAGCCTCGTGACGCCGCACGTGGATCTGGCTTACAGGACACTCGTGGAGTGGGGGCCAGTGATCTTCGGTGCAGTTGGTGCTGGAGGCTAGGGCTACTCGGAGCCCAAAGCACGACTTCTTGGGAGACCCAGAAGAGGATGCACTTGCAAATGTGCTCGGTGTCCAGGGGTCACGGTCTCAAGTCACCCACGATAGCCACGGGCCTCAGCTTTGCTGGGGACTCAGGGTAGCCTCGGGGAAGTCTGAGAATCCACATCTGGTGATGCGATGACTTCGGCGTCCGACGGGAGCTTCAGAAATGCGAACCGGACAGATGCTTCTTTGGTGCCTGCCAAGCAGGGGAGTCACTCCTTGACCCCAAGGGAGATTCTTCTGTCCTCTAATTGCAAACCTGACATGGATAGAAGAGACCCCCCTTCTATACAGGAGCTCAGTAAACAGGAACTTAAGCACAAATATTTAAAAATAATGGAAAACGAAAGAGAACGGTAT
The DNA here is from genome assembly GCA_963921515.1 of Calotriton arnoldi. NCBI lineage: Eukaryota > Metazoa > Chordata > Amphibia > Caudata > Salamandridae > Calotriton > Calotriton arnoldi. Next base: position 512,218 of record CAWUFW010000150.1, on the reverse strand, counting down.
GTCAGTCAAAAACACACTGTCATGTCATACTGTGAACGACCGCTTGTGAGAGGCCTACAGCCGTACCTAACATTGGTGAAAAATGTACAGCAGAGATTTTACCTTACAAGGTTAAGGATGGGTACGTTACACCATCTAGTCGCTTTCCCTAGAGTGGAAAAATGGTGTCAAAAACTTCCGAATTGCCCATGTGATGGAAAATCTATGCAATCCACGATGCATTTTATTCTTTTTTGTGGTTTTTATAAGGATATCCGGAAATCAGTTTTAAAACCTCTTTTTTTACTAAACAGGCTTTTTAATTATAAATATGCATTCAATTTCGTATGTAGTCTAGAAAATGTGAAAATTATAAGTACTGTTATTCGTTTTATACAACTTGCAGTTAGAAAACGAAAAGATTATTCACATCTAGATGCACTGATATATGAAAATTTAGATGATTATTTTTAATATCGTCCTTTTTTAAGTATGTATTGCTTGTCAAGATCTTTACTTTGTATTCTAGGTTTTACTATGTACGCCTTGCACTAGCACTTTATTTCCCATGATGGAATGTATTTGCTCTTGATCAGTTTATAAATCCTTAGTTCTTTCAGATCACCGAGAGAGATTAATGATGGTCATATGGATTACAAAAATATTCTAAAAAATAATCTGTAAATGTATTTTAAATCTTTCTAAATGATTCAGAACGACAATGTACATTTAGGAATGTTTTTATAGTATGCTTTTATGGTGAGATTTGTTGCACCGAATAAAGCTGATTTTGATTTTGATTTGATTTGATTTGAGTAGAGCGTCGAAGGTCCAGGATTCAGTTTCAGAGTTTCATCCAGGGATAATCTAAAGTCCTAAGGACTGGGTTCCTATACTTATACTAAGGATAGGGGTTGGACTACTCTGTGGCCCCACCTATGGGTGGATCAGGGCAGAGGGGTGGCTACACCCCTTTCCCTTTGTCCAGTTCGCGCCAAAGCAGGGGCTGCCAGCCCCTGATCCGGTTTGAACTGGGGTATGCACAGGGACACCAAATGTGCCCCCAGTGCAGGACTTCAAAGCACCCGAAAGTGCTCCCGCCCAGCCCCAATACACATTATCCTGTCTGGGGAGGTGGTCACACCTCCCTGGGACAGGAAACCTATTGTCCAGGCCTCCCCTGCCGGAGTTTCATCCAGCAGCAGGAGGCCAGACTCGTGTCTGTGGCAGCAGCATCCATTTTGTGATGCCAGGGCTTTGGAAAGAAGTTACCGGGCTAGCCAGAGTTAACATGTCTTTCCCTCTAGAAGGGTGGAATGCTACCCCCGCCACCAGAATTGGCGGGGGGGGTAGTATTCCAAGATGTTTGACACCAAACACGACATGTTTAGGTGCAGCCATTCCAAAGTTAGCATTTAACGCGAGGTTATAATGCGCTTAAGAGTATATGGTCAGGATGCACTACAAACAGCATCAGAGAAGGGTCTCCGAACGCTGCAGAGGGGCCCTGCTCATGCAGGGGCACCCTCTCACATAGGAACTGTTAGAATTGGGGGTCTCTAGTTGGCACAGGTAGGTACTTGTGACAAATAGGGACCCTCGCCTCTAGTCAGGGTAAAGGGGTACACTCCTAAAATAACCCCTGCTCACCCCCTTGGTAGCTTGGCACGAGCAGACAGGCTTATCTCAGAGGCAGGGTGTAAAGCATTTGTGAACACATACAGTAACCTAGTGACACACTACAGATGGACACCACACAAGGTTTATATCAAAAATAAGTATTCTTTATATAGTTTTAACACAAGACCATAAACGACAAAAATCCACAATACTGTACTTAAAAATGGTAGTTTTAGCTTAGTTCAGTTCAGTTCTTAAGATGCGACACTTTAAGTCAATGTACCTTACGATGCGGGACGCTTCCACAACAAGCAATGTTGCAGCGATGGAAATGCGACAAAGTTCTGGTGCAAAGAAATAAAGACGTCAAGTTCTTCCTGATGCGGCACGCTTCTCCGAGGTTGCGAGAAGTCTCGATTCGGTGCGTCCACTGCAGCGGCGACACCCTTGTTCAGCGATGCGACGGCAACAGCTTCGGCTGCGACACTCTTCTCCAACGTTGCGAGACGCTTCCGCTCGATGCGACAACTGCAGCGGCGACACCCTTGTTTCGTGATGCGACGGCAGCAGCTCCGACGGCGGCACGCTTCTCCGTGGATGCGAGGCGCTTCTCTTGATGCGGTGCAATGCGACAGCTACAGCGGCGACACCCTCCTTCGGAGTTGCGACGGCAGCGGCTGCGACGGCGACACGCTTCTTCCTCGATGCGAGACTCTTCTCTTGATGCGGTGCAATGCGACAGCTACAGCGGCGACACCCTCCTTCGGAGTTGCGACGGCAGCAGCAGCGACGGCGACACGCTTCCTCTTCGTTGCGCTTCCAGCTCCTTGCGACACGCAGTCCCTTCAGAAGGCCCAAAACAGCAGCAGGCACTCCCAAAGGATTCTTGGGGAGCTGGTGGTTGAAGTCTGTTGTCCCTGAGACTTCAGCAGGAGGCAAGCTCTTTTCTCAAGCCCTTGGAGATACTTTACAAGTTGAATGAAAGTGCACACAAAGTCCTTTCTCCTTCCTTTGGCAGTCAGGCAACCACTGCAGGCAGATCCCTCTAGCTTAGGGATAGTCTTCTCCTCAGTTTCTTCTTGGTTCCGCTCCTCAGCAAAGGTTTCTTCTTGTTTTCCCAAAGTGATCTAATTTCCTAGGGGTCTGGGTCCCCTTTTTATACACAGTTTTCCTTTGTTCTCTGAAGGCAGAGAGGCCTCTGCCTAGTCAAAACCAGTTCTGGTCAGTCCTGGAGCACTTTGTTTTTCTGACTCCTTCTTTCCTTTCAGAATGTGGGGCAGGGTGCTCAGCCGCCCGGCAGGAGGTGGAGCCAGCATTGTGGAAGGCAGGCACAGCCCTATTCAAACCCAGGTGCAACTCCTCCCTCCACTCTGGATGCAGATCTTTCTATTCAGCCCTGTGCTGACTCACCCTGTCTCCTGTAGCCACCCCCAGCCCCTGTCACTCAATCTCCAGACAAGGAATACACAACCTAGCAGAGGCAGGCTTGGAAGTTTAGGCAAGAAAATACCCACTTTCTAAAAGTGGTATTTTCAAACACAGAATGTTAAAACCAACTTCACTAAAAGATGTATTTTATCATTCTGAGTTCAGGCATACTAAATTCGTTTTTCTACCATGTTCCCTGGGTCAGTTCTGACTATAAGGTGTAATAGTCAGTCTGCCCATTCTGGCCTATGGGGAGCAGGTAGCCTTGCAATAGTGAAAAACGAAAATGGCTGTAATTCACTATTAGGACATGCCACACACACCAGGGCATGTCCTACCTTGTACTTACAATGCACCCTGCCCTAGGGCCTACTTTAGGGGTGACCAACATGCAGTAAAGGGAAGGTTTTAGGGACTGGTAAGTGGGTGTACTCGCCAAGTCGACATGGCAGCCCTAGGCTGCACACAGGCTCTGCAATGGCAGGCCTGAGGCACATTTTACAAGCCGCTTCTGTGGGTGGCACAACCAGTGCTGCAAGCCCACCAGCGGCATTGGATTTACAAGCCCTGGGCACTCTCAGTGCACTGTACTAGGGACTGACAAGTAAACCAATCATCCAATCAGGGAGCCACTAATACATAACACAATTTATCATAGGGAGCACTTGCACTGTGGCACTGAATGGCAGTGGCACAGTGCCCAAAGCATCAAACACCAGCAAAAACGGATCGGTAACATCGGAGGCATCATAAAAAAATGGAAGGGAGACCCACGCCAAGGATGCCAGGTCTAACACGTGTCCCCTCCAGCTGAAATGTGGGGAGAACTACCCTACCTCAGGGGAGTTCTCTTCACTAAGGCGGAAAAATCTGGACAGACCATCAGCATTGGCGTGTTCTGTACCAGGGCGGTGTTCCACCGTGAAATCCATCCCCTGTAGGGAAATGGACCACCTTAACAGCTTTGGATTCTCACCCCTCATCTGCATCAACCATCTGAGGGGCCTGTGGTCTGTCTGAACCCGGACGTGAGTCCCAAACGGGTATGGTCTCAGCTTCTTCAGTGCCCAGACCACAGCAAAGGCCTCACGCTCGATGGCACTCCATCTCTGTTCCCGTGGTAGTAACCTCCTACTGATGAAGGCTACGGGTTGATCTAGGCCCTCCTCATTCATCTGTGACAGAACAGCCCCCACACCATGCTCTGAAGCGTCTGTTTGTACTACGAACTCTTTGGAGAAGTTGGGTGCCAGGAGCACGGGCGCCGTGCACATGGCAGTTTTCAGGGCCTCAAAAGCTGTCTGACAGGTGTCAGTCCAAATCACTTTCCTGGGCTGCTTCTTGGAAGTCAGCTCTGTCAGAGGCGCAACAATGCTGCCATACCCCTTGACAAACCTCCTGTAGTAACCCGTGAGTCCTAAGAAGGCTCTCACCTCTGTCTGGGTTTTGGGGGTTCCCAATTCAGGATGGTTTCAATTTTGGGTTGTAGGGGCGCCACCTGGCCGCTCCCCACTTGGTGTCCCAAGTACACCACGGAACCCTGCCCGATCTGGCACTTACTCGCCTTGATCGTGAGGCCTGCCCTCCGCAGCGCCATCAACACTTCCCAGAGGTGGCGCAGATGTTCTTCCCAACTGGCGCTGAACACCGCGATGTCATCCAGGTAGGCGGCACTGAACGAGTCCAGTCCAGCCAACACCTGGTTGACCAACCTCTGGAAGGTGGCAGGGGCATTCTTCATCCCAAAGGGCATCACCCGGAACTGGTAGTGCCCATCTGGGGTGGAGAATGCTGACCTCTCTCTTGCCCCATCAGTCAAGGCGATCTGCCAGTACCCAGACGTTAAGTCAAACGTGCTGAGGTACCGTGCAGCCCCTAGCCGATCTATGAGCTCATCAGCTCTGGGGATGGGGTGCGCGTCAGTCCTGGTGACTGAATTGAGTCCTCGGTAGTCCACACAGAACCGGAGTTCTGGTGTGGCACCCGGTGCGGCAGCCTTTGGGACCAAGACCACTGGGCTGGCCCAAGGACTGTTAGAGGACTCAATCACCCCTAACGCAAGCATTTTGGAGACCTCCTCCTTGATGCAAGCTCTCACCCTGTCAGTCACCCTGTAAGATTTGTGCTTCACAGGTGTACTGTCCCCAGTGTCCACATCATGGATGCACCAATCTGTGACACCGGGAACCAGGGAGAACAGATCAGAAAACTGTCCCAGCAACTGGCGGCAGTCATTCTGTTGCTCAGGGGTCAGGGTGGAAGACAGGTTGACACCATCCACTGACCCATCTTGCTCTGTTGCTGACAGGAGGTCAGGAAGAGGCTCAGTCTCCTCCTCTATCCCAGCATCTGTTGCTAAGAGCATGCCCACTTGGGACCTCTCCAAGTGGGGCTTCAGGCGGTTGACATGCAGGACCCTCAAGGGGTTCCTGGGAGACCGCAAGTCCACCAAGTAGGTAACCGGACTTTTGCGCTCTACAACCTCAAAGGGTCCGGTCCACTTATCCTGGAGCGCGCAGGGCTCCACTGGGGCCATGACCCACACTTTCTGACCAGGCTGAAGCTCTACCAGAGTGGCATTCTGGTCGTACCACCGCTTCATCTCCTCCTGGCTGGCTTCCAGATTCGCCTCAGCGAGTTGCCTGAAACGCCTAGTTTGGTTCCTAAAGGCCAGCATGTAACTGTATACATCCTGGGGAGGTTTCCTGGGAGATTGCTCCCAGCCTTCTTTGACCAAACTTAGAGGTCCTCTTACTGGGTGTCCATAGAGAAGCTCAAAGGGACTGAACCCTAGAGATTTCTGTGGCACCTCACGGTAAGCAAAGAGCAGGCATGGTAAGAGGACGTCCCACTTACGCCTCATAGGTTCCTCAAGACCCATAATCATGCCTTTGAGGGTTCGGTTGAACCTTTCAACCAAATCCATTTCCTTGGGGGTGGTAAGGAGTGGTAAACTTGTAGGTTACCCCACACTCCTGCCACAGGGACTTCATATACTTGGAAATGAAGTTGGTCCCCCGGTCAGACACTACCTCGCTAGGGAATCCCACTCGGGAGAAAATTCCCATCAGTGCTCGTCCCACCACGGGGGCCGTCACTGTCCTCAGAGGTATGGCTTCCGGGTACCGGGTGGCATGGTCCACCAAGACCAGGATGAACCTGTTGCCCATGGCTGTCTTGGGGTCCAGTGGCCCCACAATGTCAATACCCACCCGTTCAAAGGGGGTGCTGACTACAGGGAATGGCTGGAGAGGAGCCTTGCGCTTCCTCCCACTCTTTCCACTTGCCTGGCAAGTCTGACATGTCCTGCAGTAAGTGTCTGAACTCCTGCGCATTTGGGGCCAATAAAAGTGGGTGACAAGCCTCTCAAAGGTCTTGTCCTGCCCCAAATGTCCTGCCAATGGAACATCATGAGCCAGCCCCAGTAGGAAGGCTCTGAAGCACTGGGGTACCACCAGCACACGGGCTGACCCAGGCTCAGCAACCTTAGGCTCCGTATACAGGAGATCATTCTCCCAATAGACCCAATGTCTGATCACCTGTTGCCTGGTCTGCAGCCTGTTGCCGCAGACCCACCAGAGAAGGGCATTCTTTCTGCTCCTTGCAGAATTCTTCCCTGGAGGGTCCTCCTTCTTGCTGCCAATGGGTCAGCTCAGGCAGGTCCCCCAGTTCAGCTACCTGTTCCCCTGTAGGCTCCAGGGCATCCCCCTCAAGGTCTGCCTCCTCCTGGACCGTGGGAACTTCGGGGGCCGGTTTCCGCGCCCCCTGCCTCTTCTCGTGACGGCAGGTACCTGGGCCTCCCTCTCAGGCTCCAGGTCCTCTTGAGCACCTTTACTTGCTGCCATGGACCGGGTGGTCACACACGCCCAGTCCGGCAAACCCAACATCTCCAAATGAGCACTTCGCTCCACCTTCGCCCAAGGTGAGCTCTCCAAGTCGTTCCCTAACAAACAGTCAACAGGCATGGCGGGCCTCACAGCTACCTGAAGAGTACCAGAGACCCCCCCACTCAAAGGGAACCTGAGCCACTTTGCAGTGACTCTCTGTGTTGTCAGCGGCAACAACTGGATAGAATGCATGGGGGACAACCTGCTCTTGAGACACCAGGTGACACTTGACAGCTGTCACACTGGCTCCTGTATCTCTAAGAGCCTCCACCCTATGGCCATTGATGGTCACCCACTGCCTGTATTTCTTAGTGTTATCAGGCAGCTGGGTCTTGGGGACCATCTCACAGTCTCCTAATGAGACAAGGGACATCTGTGCGGGACCCCACCCCTCTTGGGCATCCATCTCCTCCCCCAGGGCTACACTAGCCATCTGCCGGGGGCTGCACCAGGGGTGCGGTCTTTCCAAACTGGCGGCACCTGGGATCACTCGCTATATGACCCAGGTCCCCACATTTGTAGCATCTCAGGGGTCCCCTTTGAACAGGTGGACCTGTCGGGGCCCCTGCGGGTTTCGGGGGGAGGCTGGGAACCTTTCCCTTGGTTCCCTTGGGGACTACTTTGGGGCCTTCTTTGGAACTCCCTCTGTTTACCCTTGTCCCCCCACTCTTCTGCTGGGGACCCTGCCCACCCTTGGCTGAGTCTCCCACGTGACCCTTGTGGACCCTGGTACTGACCCAGCGGTCCGCCTCCTCAACAAGCTTCCTAGGGATAGTCAGCTTGCTATCTATCAGGTGCTGGCGTAGCTCTGGAAAACAGTTACTTGACAAGTGCTCCCATGCAATCAAATCAAGGAGCCCCTGGAAATCATCAACTTTGCTACCCTTCACCCAACCATCCAATGCTCTGCAGAAAAAAGTGACATATTCAACCCAGGTACTGTTCTCTATCTTCGTGCAACCCCTGAACCTCTGCCTATACAATTCAGGAGTTAAACCATACCTAGACATTAAAGCATCCTTCATGTGGCGATATGAATTATGGACATCAGAAGGCAAATCTAGCAGTGTGTCCCGCCCCTCACTAAGGAACCGTCCCCACAACCCCGCTCCCCAATCCTTCTCAGGGACCCGGTGGGAAGACATGGCTACCTCATAGGCCTTGAACCACTGCCCAATGTCATCATTTTTAAAAAACTCTTTGACCACATCTTTAGGAATATATACTCTAGATTCCACAGGCATTGACGGTGTGCTGCCACCAGAGGGAGTAATTTCTAAGCTCCTAACTTTCAAATCCAACTCCCTCAAACTTCTATCATGCTCAAGCTGTATCCTCTTTTCTTCCAGGGCCAGTTTCCTAATTTCCAATTGCCCATTCATTTTGGCCAGCTCCAACTCATGCATCCTATTTCTCTCCCTGTCCTCCAGCTCTTCTGTGGACAGACCTTTGGCAGAAACACTGCTACCTGCTGGGGAAGGTGCCTTCCTTTCCCCTGGACCCAATGGCCCTTCCAGCTGTACATCTGCATTATTATCCCCTTCCTCAATCTCAGGGGTTTTCCTTGCTTCTACCCAGGCCCTCAGCGCCTTGTAGAACTCCTCCCTCCTGGTGAGCCCGGTAATTGCAACATTAAATCTTTTGCAGAAGTGCTTCAGCTGCTTTGCATTGTAGCATTCTAGTTTCTCCTCTTCCCAATCAAAATCAGCAGATGCTATGGATGCTGGTTTCATGATGGCTGACTTTGGCTAAAAATGGAAAGTCCTGAAAAAAATCTACCAACAGTATGTGGTCGCGTTTTGGTCTGCACTCACTAGTAGTGTTCACCAATCACTGTACATGAGTCACAAATGCAAGTCCAGAATCCTCACCGCTGACCACCAATGTTAGAATTGGGGGTCTCTAGTTGGCACAGGTAGGTACTTGTGACAAATAGGGACCCTCGCCTCTAGTCAGGGTAAAGGGGTACACTCCTAAAATAACCCCTGCTCACCCCCTTGGTAGCTTGGCACGAGCAGACAGGCTTATCTCAGAGGCAGGGTGTAAAGCATTTGTGAACACATACAGTAACCTAGTGACACACTACAGATGGACACCACACAAGGTTTATATCAAAAATAAGTATTCTTTATATAGTTTTAACACAAGACCATAAACGACAAAAATCCACAATACTGTACTTAAAAATGGTAGTTTTAGCTTAGTTCCAGTTCTTAAGATGCGACACTTTAAGTCAATGTACCTTACGATGCGGGACGCTTCCACAACAAGCAATGTTGCAGCGATGGAAATGCGACAAAGTTCTGGTGCAAAGAAATAAAGACGTCAAGTTCTTCCTGATGCGGCACGCTTCTCCGAGGTTGCGAGAAGTCTCGATTCGGTGCGTCCACTGCAGCGGCGACACCCTTGTTCAGCGATGCGACGGCAACAGCTCGGCTGCGACACTCTTCTCCAACGTTGCGAGACGCTTCCGCTCGATGCGACAACTGCAGCGGCGACACCCTTGTTTCGTGATGCGACGGCAGCAGCTCCGACGGCGGCACGCTTCTCCGTGGATGCGAGGCGCTTCTCTTGATGCGGTGCAATGCGACAGCTACAGCGGCGACACCCTCCTTCGGAGTTGCGACGGCAGCGGCTGCGACGGCGACACGCTTCTTCCTCGATGCGAGACTCTTCTCTTGATGCGGTGCAATGCGACAGCTACAGCGGCGACACCCTCCTTCGGAGTTGCGACGGCAGCAGCAGCGACGGCGACACGCTTCCTCTTCGTTGCGCTTCCAGCTCCTTGCGACACGCAGTCCCTTCAGAAGGCCCAAAACAGCAGCAGGCACTCCCAAAGGATTCTTGGGGAGCTGGTGGTTGAAGTCTGTTGTCCCTGAGACTTCAGCAGGAGGCAAGCTCTTTTCTCAAGCCCTTGGAGATACTTTACAAGTTGAATGAAAGTGCACACAAAGTCCTTTCTCCTTCCTTTGGCAGTCAGGCAACCACTGCAGGCAGATCCCTCTAGCTTAGGGATAGTCTTCTCCTCAGTTTCTTCTTGGTTCCGCTCCTCAGCAAAGGTTTCTTCTTGTTTTCCCAAAGTGATCTAATTTCCTAGGGGTCTGGGTCCCCTTTTATACACAGTTTTCCTTTGTTCTCTGAAGGCAGAGAGGCCTCTGCCTAGTCAAAACCAGTTCTGGTCAGTCCTGGAGCACTTTGTTTTTCTGACTCCTTCTTTCCTTTCAGAATGTGGGGCAGGGTGCTCAGCCGCCCGGCAGGAGGTGGAGCCAGCATTGTGGAAGGCAGGCACAGCCCTATTCAAACCCAGGTGCAACTCCTCCCTCCACTCTGGATGCAGATCTTTCTATTCAGCCCTGTGCTGACTCACCCTGTCTCCTGTAGCCACCCCCAGCCCCTGTCACTCAATCTCCAGACAAGGAATACACAACCTAGCAGAGGCAGGCTTGGAAGTTTAGGCAAGAAAATACCCACTTTCTAAAAGTGGTATTTTCAAACACAGAATGTTAAAACCAACTTCACTAAAAGATGTATTTTATCATTCTGAGTTCAGGCATACTAAATTCGTTTTTCTACCATGTTCCCTGGGTCAGTTCTGACTATAAGGTGTAATAGTCAGTCTGCCCATTCTGGCCTATGGGGAGCAGGTAGCCTTGCAATAGTGAAAAACGAAAATGGCTGTAATTCACTATTAGGACATGCCACACACACCAGGGCATGTCCTACCTTGTACTTACAATGCACCCTGCCCTAGGGCCTACTTTAGGGGTGACCAACATGCAGTAAAGGGAAGGTTTTAGGGACTGGTAAGTGGGTGTACTCGCCAAGTCGACATGGCAGCCCTAGGCTGCACACAGGCTCTGCAATGGCAGGCCTGAGGCACATTTTACAAGCCGCTTCTGTGGGTGGCACAACCAGTGCTGCAAGCCCACCAGCGGCATTGGATTTACAAGCCCTGGGCACTCTCAGTGCACTGTACTAGGGACTGACAAGTAAACCAATCATCCAATCAGGGAGCCACTAATACATAACACAATTTATCATAGGGAGCACTTGCACTGTGGCACTGAATGGCAGTGGCACAGTGCCCAAAGCATCAAACACCAGCAAAAACGGATCGGTAACATAGGAGGCATCATAAAAAATGGAAGGGAGACCCACGCCAAGGATGCCAGGTCTAACAGGAACCATGCACTCTGCCTTTAGGATTGATAAGGCCTGCCTTAGGAGTGACTTATAGGTTTATATGTGTGTATGTATTTAGTGATATAGGTAACCTATATCACAGTAAGGGGTGCATGCACCACCTTACCCAGGCTGCAGTAGCAGACCTGTGGTGTCAGTTTGGATGGCCTTCCAGGGGTGGCATAATACATGCTGCAGCCCCTGAGGTACCTATGCCCTTGGTACATAGTATACCATATACTAGGGACTTATAAGGGCACTCCAGATTCCAATCAGTGATGTGCCTAAGGCACATGGAAACCATTTTAGAGAGGAAGCAGCTAGGCTGGGGTTCTGATTAGCAGGGCCCCAGCCAGACTAATGTCGAAAAACAGTGAAGCATCAGCAAAAAGTGGGGGTACCCATGTGAAGCAGATCCTACTCTCCTACAGTCAGGTTGCCTATAAATCTTATTTTTAATAGGCAGACTGTCCCCAGTGTCCACTTCATGAGTGCACCAGGTAGTCTGACTGGGTGTCAGTGAGAATATGTGCCTGAACTGATTGAGCACCTGTCTGCAATCAGTTTGCTGCTGGGCAGTGAGGCTGCCTGCCAAGGCTACACCATCCACTGACCCATCATCAGGGTTCTGTGAGAGCAGGTCAGGGAGTGGGTCACTCTCTTCCTCCTGTCCCTCATCAGTAGCCATGAGCAAGCCCATGTCTGCCCTGTCCACATATGGTTTTAACCTGTTGACATGGAGAACCCTGTGGGGACTCCTGGGTGTTCCTAGGTCTACTAAATAGGTAACCTCACCCTTCTGTTCAACAATGGTATGGGGTCCACTCCATTTGTCTTGGAGAGCTGCTGGGGCCACTGGCTCCAACACCCACATCTTCTGTCCTGGCTGGTAAACAGTCAGTACAGCCTTTTGGTCATGCCAGGCTTTTTGAAGTTCCTGGCTAGCCTCAAGGTTTTTAGTTGCCTTTTTCATATACTCAGCCATCCTGGAGCGGAGACCAAGTACATAGTCCACTATGTCTTGCTTTGGGGGCTTGAGAGGTAACTCCCATCCTTCCTTCACCAAGCACAATGGACCCCTGACAGGGTGACCAAACAAAAGTTCAAAAGGGCTGTAGCCAACCCCTTTTGAGGCACCTCCCTGTATGCAAATAAAAGGCAGGGCAAGAGTATGTCCCATCTTCGCCTAAGCTTTTCTGGGAGCCCTTTAATCATGCCCTTCAAGGTTTTGTTGAATCTCTCAACTAAACCATTGCATTGTGGGTGATAGGGTGTGGTGAACTTGTAAGTCACTCCACACTCCTTCCACATTGCTTTTAAGTATCCAGACATAAAGTTAGCACCCCTGTCTGATACAACCTCCTTAGGGAAGCCCACTCTTGAGAAAATTCCCAGGAGGGCTCTTGCCACCACAGGTGCTGTAGTGGTCCTAAGGGGAATAGCCTCTGGGTACTTGGTGGCATGATCCACTACCACCAGGATAAACCTGTGCCCAGATGCTGTTTGGGGATCCATGGGACCAACAATGTCAATCCCCACCCTTTCAAAGGGAACACCCACCACAGGTAGTGGTATCAGGGGGGCCTTTGTAGTGCCACCTGCCTTGCCACTGGCCTGGCAGGTTACACAGGAGCGACAAAACTCCTTGGTGTCTTCAGACATGTGGGGCCAGTGAAAGTGAGGGACAATTCTGTCCCAAGTCTTGTTCTGGCCTAGGTGACCTGCTAAGGGAATGTCATGGGCTAGGGTCAATAGGAAGCCCCTGAACTTCAGAGGTATAACCAACCTCCTGGTGGCACCAGGCTTGGGGTCTCTACACTCTGAGTACAAGAGTCCATCATCCCAATACACAGTATGGGGACCACTAGCTTTCCCAGCAGCCTCAGCAGCAGCTTGTTGTCTGAGGGGTTCAAGAGAGGGCAGCTCTGCTGCTCCTGGCTCAGATCTGCCCTGGAAGGGCCCCTGTCCCCAAGAACTCAACCTGGTCAGGTTCAAGCTCCTCTGGGACAGTTCCTTCCTCAGGACTGAGATCATCCCCCTCAAGAGACTGATCTTCCTTCTGAGCCAAGGGGAAGGCACTGCCTTTACCCTACTACTCCTCTTCTTGGAGGGCACTTGGTCCATTATTCCAGAATCCAAGGCCTGTTCAGTGTTAGACATTTTGGCTTGTGACCTGGTCACAGCAAACATCTGCAGGGATGCCCAGCATTTCTGCATGGGTCCTGAGCTCCACTTCTGCCCAAGCTGAAGTTTCTAAATCATTGCCAAGCAAGCATTTAACGGGTAGGTCTGCACTTACCACAACCTTCTTAAGGCCAGTTACCCCTCCCCAGGAGAAGTTAACAACTGCCAGAGTATGGTCTGTTCTGACGTTGCTAGCATTGGTCACTTGGTACATTTCACCAAGTATAATCTGCCCAGGATCTACAAGGTCTTGTGTCACCATGGTGACACTTGCCCCTGTGTCCCTAAATGCCAAAGCCTCTTTTCCATTGATTAAGGGCTGTTGCCTGTACTTGCCCAGATTACTGGGACTCACAGAGGAGGTCACATCCATGCCTCCATCACAGACTAGGACAGCCTGAGTGAGTTCTCTGACTAGGTCAGAGCTCATCTCCTTACCCAGGGTCAACCCTACTAAACCCTTGGCTTGTGTAGTCCCACCACCAATTGTAACTGCACTAGGGGGAGCAGGTGCCTTAGGGGCATTGGTGGGGGCTGGAGTAGAGTCTTTGGACTTTGTGCAATCACTGGTCCAGTGGGTATTTTGCTTACAGACCTTGCACCATGGTTTCTTTTGGCCTCTTCCCCTGTTAGACTGTGAATCCCCACCTGAAGAAGATTTGTGGGGGCCTTGTGAAGACTTTTGGTCTTTACCCTTCTCCCCACCCTTATCAGAGTTTTTAGAATCTTGCTTCTTAGGGTCACCACCTTGGTTCTGTACCTTCTGCCTCACCCTGGTTCTGACCCATTTGTCTGCCTTCTTTCCCAATTCTTGGGGAGAGGTCAGATCAGAGTCCACCATGTGCTGATGCAACAGCTGATTTTGACAATTATTAAGGATCTGCTCCCTCATGATAAGATTGTACAATCCTGTGAAGTCACATACCTTACTGCCCAATAACCAACCTTCCAGAGCCTTGGCAGAACAATCAACAAAGTCCACCCAGTCTTGAGTCTGTGCCTTTTGGGTATCTCTAAACTTTAACCTGTATTGTTCAGTGGTTAGGCCAAACCCATCAATCAGAGCACTCTTTAAGACTGTGTATTTATCAGCATCCTCCTCTTTAACAGTGAGGAGCTTATCTCTACCTTTGTCTGCAAAGGAGAGCCACAAGATTGCTGCCCACTGCTCCTGAGGGACCCTCTGTACTTTACAGGCCCTCTCCAGTGCAGTTATCCATTTGTGGATGTCATCCCCACTCTGGTAGGGAGGGACAATCTTGCTCAGGTTTCTATGGTCATAAGACCTTTCCCTATCTCTGGGGAAATTGCTGCCACTATGGGACTCTAGTCCCATCTTTTTCTCTCTTTGTAGAGATCTAGGGACTCCCTGTCTATAGCCAACTGCTGTTTTCTGAGTTCAAGCTGGGCTTGCTCATACTCAATCAGTCTCTTTCTCCTGTCATGAGAGGATTCTCTCCTATGAGAGGAGACAGAGGTCCCTATTGAGGTGTCAGAGTGGTTAGACTCCTGAGAAGGAGATCTAGACCTTCTGGGCACACTCACAATTCTTCCTGGGGGACAAAGGGGAGGTCATTCTGATCCTCCTCCTCCTCCACAGGAGGAATTGCGTTCTCCAGGTCAAGGTCATTTTCACCTTCCTGGCCAGTTTCAGAGGGGGGCCTGGGTTTCTTCACCCCTGACCCCTTCCTCATCTTCTGCCCCACCCTCTCTGCCTACCCCTTCAGACCCTAGGTGCCTGCTGAGATCATCAGCCAGTAACACCTCCCTGAGGTGTTGGGTGCTGGCACTTTTGCCTGCCTTCAGCTTCCTAGTATTGCATAATGCTCTCAATTCCAAGAATGGGAGTTTATCATACTTGAAGGGAAGAAGCCCACTGGCTTCTGGCAAGGACTCACTGGGTCCTGGCTTTGAAGACATTACTAGTGAGGTGTGGTGTATGCACTACCTACTCTAGTGTGGCCTACTAAACTCTCTTGAGTTGTAGAAAGGGTGTGCTATCCCTTAACACACAACTCTAAGTTCAGTAGAACTTACTGTATACTAAGCTTGATTTATATGTACCTTAGGTACCCTTAGTGGTTTTCAGTTGATCAATTCAATTGAGATTATCTGGTAAAACAATAGCAAGCTGGAATCCCACACGCTGCACACCAATGTGAGAAGTTGGCCTGGTATATGCTGTCCACTAATTATAGTGGGCACCTTGCACCAGTCCAAACAACCCCTTATTGGAGATAGGTTAAAGACAACCTTTATTGAAAGCTATCCTAGTGGTAGCTATGGAGAGCAGCCTTCAGGCTAAGTCTTGAAGGAATGTAAAGCAGCTTGTTTTACCAGTCTATAATCTCTTGAGTGACCAAATGAAAGAGGACCACACCAGGTATATATTCAAAATATATGTATTTATTGCTAAACACACCCCTCTAGTCTCTTTATGAGGCTAGAGTTCGAAATACATAAGTTATAAGTTAGTTATCTACAGTAATAGCACAAATACACGTTTGAGCCCTAGGGGCGTACCAAACCATATACCAATAAAGTGGTATAAGAACCACGACTGAGCTAGACACAGGGCCTAGAGCCTGTAGAAGTGCTTGGACCACAAGGAACCACCCAAGGTAGTGACACAGGGGGCCCACGGGGGACGCGTGCAGTGTATGAACACAGCCGCGAATCGCCGTTGACTTCTATGGGGAAAGTCGCGGTTGGAATTTTAAAGAAAAGGGACACTTAGAGGAGGACTTGGAGCAAACCCTTTCAGAACTAGGCTGTTCTAGTGTCAATACCCACGGGAGCACCGGAGTACTCGAGTTACCTCACCCAGGGGAGCCGGGTGCATAGGTGTCTTTCGGGGTCGGGTTTCGTCGTCGTTTTCAATGGCGATCTGCTGCAAAGTGCTGCTGGCGGCCAAGTCGAAAGTGTTCGGGTGGATCCAAAGGCGGATCGAAGATCTGAAGAACCTGAAAGCAGAGGGGACAGAGTCTGGGTCACTAGCCAGTGACCAGGAAGGCGATGAGCAGATGCCCACCGATGTCGAGTGCTTCAGGTAGGTTGACGGTCGTCTTGACTCTTCAGCCACGAGGTCCAGGAGGCGTCGACGATGACCAGGAGCTGGATTCGAGCTGTCCCACGACGTCTCGGCGACCGGATTGGACCCAACAAGCCTTGGCAACGGCAAGTCTCGTGGAAATGGAAGAAGGACGATGGTGCAGACCAGCAAGGTCTGTGGGACTCACCCAGCGAGGGTAAGTCAGGGCACGCCTGGAGCAACCAGGGAGCCCAAGCAGAAGATGATTGGCCTTCGGGAGGGCCTACTAGCCAACGGACTAGCGACCGCGAAGGAGCCTCGAGTCGACGCACGTGGAGCTGGCTCACAGGACACTCGTGGAGTGGAGGCCAGTGATCTTCGGTGCAGTCGGTGCTGGAGGCTGGGGCTACTCGGAGCCCAAAGCACGACTTCGTGGGAGACCCAGAAGAGGATGCACTTGCAAATGCGATCGGTGTCCAGGGGTCACGGTTCCACATTACCCACGACAGCTACGGGCCTCAGCTTTGCTGGGGACTCAGGGCAGCCTCGGGGAAGTCTGGAAATCCACCTCTGGTGATGCAAAGACTTCGGCATCCGGCGGGAGCTTCAGCGATGCAGACCGTACAATTGCTTCTTTGGTGCCTGCCAAGCAGGGGAGTCACTCCTTGACCCCAAGGAGATTCTTCAGTCCTCTAATCTTGAAGTAGAGCGTCGAAGGTCCAGGATTCTGTGTCAGAGTTTCGTCCAGGTTAATCTAAAGTCCTAAGGACTGGGGTCCCATACTTATACTAAGATAGGGGGTTGGACATACTCTGGGGACCCACATATGGGAGGGTCAGGGCAGAGGGGTGGTTACACCCCTTTCCCTTTGTCCAGTTTCGCGCCAGAGCAGGGGCTGGAAGCCCCTGAGCCGGTTTGAACTGGGGTATGCACAGGGACACCAATTGTGCCCCCAGTGCAGGACTTCAAAGCACCAGAGAGTGCTCCCGCCCTGCCCCAATACACACTATCCTGTCTGGGGAGGTGGTTACACCTCCCTGGGACAGGAAACCTATTGTCCAGGCCGCCCCTGCCGGAGTTTCGGTCAGCAGCGGGAGGCCAGACTCGTGTCTGTGGCAGCGGCATCCATTTTGTGATGCCAGGGCTCTGGAAAGTCAGTACCGCGTATACCGGTGTGTACATGTCTCTCCCTCTAGAAGGGTGGAATGCTACCCCCACTGCCAGAACTGGCGGGGGTAGTATTCCAAGATGTTTGACACCAAACACAACATGTTTCCGTGCAGCCATCCCAAAGTTAGCATTTAACGCGAGGTTATAATGCGCTTAAGAGTATATGGTCGGGCTGCACTACAAACAGCATCAGAGAAGGGTCTCCGAACGCTGCAGAGGGGCCCAGCTCATGCAGGGGCACCCTCTCACATAGGAACCACGCACTCTGCCTCCAGGATTGATAAGGCCTGCCATACGAGTGACTTATAGGTTTATATGTGTGTATGTATGTAGTGATATAGGTAGCCTATATCACAGTAAGGGGTGCATGCACCACCTTACCCAGGCTGCAGTAGCAGACCTGTGGTGTCCTTTCGGCTGGCCTTCCAGGGGTGGCACAATACATGCTTCAGCCCCTGGCAGGCCTCTGAGGTACCTATGCCCTGGGTACATAGTATACCATATACTAGGGACTTAAAGGGCACTCCAGATTCCAATCAGAGATGTGCCTAAGGCACATGGAAACCATTTTAGAGAGGAAGCAGCTAGGCTGGGGTTCTGATTAGCAGGGCCCCAGCCAGACTAAGGTCGAAAAACAGTGAAGCATCAGCAAAAAGTGGGGGTACCCATGTGAAGCAGATCCTACTCTCCTACACCCGGCACAATTTTTGGCATCTTCCCCAACCAAGACTGCTGGAGTCGCAATTCTATGCAAAGCGGGACTTCACCTCGGGGGCTCGCGGGTGGTAAGGGACAGGGAAGGCAGGTTTTTAAAAATCGTGATCCAACATAACACACCGCTCCTCACCTTGCTCAATGTCTATACCCCTAACCAAGCGCAGGACCTCTCTCTCTTAAAAACTTACTAAAAGACCAGGCGTCACAGGAGGGAGATTTTAATCTGGTTTGGGACCCTGACCTAGACCGCAGTTCTACATCCTTCCAGGATACCAGAGCGATGTCTGCGGCACCGAAGAGAGCCTTCACAGACCTGGGCCTTGTAGATGCCGGCTACCAATTCCCAGACACACAAGATTGTTCTTATACCTCTCATGTCCACCGCTCATACTCCCGCATCAATTACCTTTTTCTCTCTCACTCCCTCATATGGGACCTAGAATCTGCCCTTATCTCCGACATCTCCATCTCCGATCATGCCCATCTGGAAGTGCTATTGCACAGACAAGCCAACACGGCGCGACCCCGACCCCGCTGGCGACTGCCCCCCTATGTCCTATGTGACCCGGTCGATGTGGCCGAGATAGGGCGAGAGATCTTGGCCTACCTCACCTCCAATGACCTTCCTGAAACCCCGCATTTTGTGCTGTAGGACGCCTTCAAGGCGACAGTCTAGGTCGTTATTACCTCAATTGCGATAGCGTGAAGTCGGGAGGCCCGATTAGTCGAAACTAGCCTGACTAGCGACATTAAAGCGCTTGAGCGACTAGATCACTTGGCGCTCTCTGGAAACCACAAACGGCGCCTAGCTCCGAGGTCAACTGAGGGCGCATCGGACAAACAAGGCAGAGCGGACACTGTTGGCACTGAAGCGAGGGAGGAGATAAAGTGGGGTCAGTCCTTGCCCGTCGACCAGGTCCTTTTTTATCGCCTGTGTTTGCCTCAAATATAGGATCACCTATTGCGACTTTACAACTCGTTCTCTGATAGCACGGGCATCACCTCTACAATGTCCATGGCTGAGGTAGCCTTAATCCCTAAACCTGGTAAGGACCCTGCACTATGCTCATCATACCGCCCCATCGCCCTCCTCAACACCGATGCTAAAACCTATACTAAAATTCGGGCAAACCGTTTGGAACCCTCATTGCCTGGACTGATTGACCCGGACCAGGTTGGGTTCATCCACCAGCAGCAGGGGGCTGACAACATACGTCGGGTGGCTCATTTAGTAGAAAAAGCACAACAACAGGATATCCCCGCTTGCCTTCTATCCCTAGATGCTGAAAAAGCATTTGACCGCATTGACTGGGTCTTTCTACGGGCAGTTCTCCAGAAAATAGGTCTGGGCCCAGACATGATCTCGAATCATGGCCTCATATACTGCTCCCCAGGCACAGATCAGGGGTCAATCGCTCCCATTCTCATGGCTTGGGCGACTTAACTCGATTAAATTGTCTATCCTGCAGAAAATCCTATATCTATTTCAAACACTACCAACCCCTATACCACAAGCAGAGTTATTGCGCCTGCAGCGAGACCTAACCACGTTCATCTGGGGCAGTAAGCATCCGAGATTCCCTAAAAAACTCCTTACGCTACCTAGGAATAGGGGAGGTTTGGCGTGCCGCAATCTCCAGGAGTACTACTAGGCGTCACACCACTGATTCATCTCGGAATGAATGGTCCGCGAAAGCAAGAAGCACTGGTTCCACATGGAACGGGCGGTGGCTTGCAGACTGCTCTTGGACCTAGCTTGATGCCCGCGGTACGCTCGGCCTCGTAGTGCTTACATAGCTGTCCCCACGAAAACAGTGCTGGATATCTGGGACAAGATCGCAGTACAAAGGGGCCTCACTTCCTTTCCCTCTCCCAACACTCTGCTGGCGTGTAACCCCGACTTTCCCCCGGCTTTACAGCCGCAATCCTTTTCGGCGTGGAGAGAGGGCGAGTGCAGCACGATCCAAGATCTCTTTGAAGGAGATAAATTTAAAACCTTCAACCAATGTAAACGTGCCTTTCATCTCCCTGACAAGTCTAGATTGCAATATCATCAAATCCGACATTGGCTGCTCCCACCCTCAAACACCCAAGGGGCAACCCGGCCACTTACCACATTTGAATCGCTAGTGCGCTCATATGACGGCTAACGGGGCCTGATCTCGCATACCTACCAAGTACTACAACATTCTACCCCGATTAGACTTCACTCTTGCCAAACACAATGGCATGCAGAAGCTGCAGAAGAGATCCCCTCGACACAATGGGAGCAGCTATGGGGTGACATTTCTAAAATACATAGAAGCATACTCCAAGCCGCAACAGGGGACTTTACATATATCTGGTGGTCCTGCCCATTGCTGACTCTTTAGAGTCAGCAATGGAAAGAAGTTCTGTGCCACATCAAAGATACCACTGGCTTCGCCATACCGAATACATACCCTGTGGTTATATTGGGAGTCCGTCCCTTAGCGTTCACCGCCATGACCCACTCTGGTTGACATACTTATCTCACATATGCTTGGCACCGCTAAACAGCTACTAGCCCTCCATTGGAAGAAGCCCGCTGCACCCTCTATCGCCCTATGGTTCACTCCCTTCTGGCATGTTATGGTGATGGAACTCCTTTCGTGCCGGTGGACTCATACTGAACCTAAATTCACACGTATTTGGCAGCCACTGATACACCACTTTTCCAAATTGGAACACACATGTTTCGCCCCTCCTCGACTCCGTGCTCTTCAACTTTTTGAAGACCTGTCACTTGCCCAGGGTGTTGAAACCTCACGGGAAAGTCCCCAGTCTTATGCTACAAAGGGCTTAATACCCACCCCTTAACCCCCTATGGGGATCCTTGTTGATCCTCACTCAGGATGGCACCCCCTCCCCCTGCCTCCCCCTTCTCCTCTTGGCTCTCTACCCTCCTTTTTTTTCCCTCCACTTTTATTGTTCCTTTCCACCTCTCTATCACCACAGCTAGTGGCCTCTAGCAAGGCACAGTTACGCTTCTAGCCGATATGATATCAGAAATGTGCTGCATAATGTTACGTTGCCATCATACTTGTGTAGCCTACTATGCAAAATGTACACTAGTGCAATGCCTGTTCTATGTCCTTATGCTTTGGTGTACGTTTTCAACCTTTCAATAAACAGATCTGAAATGAAGAGACTTGACAAAGCGAAATATACTGTTTCAATGGTCTCCGGAATGAGACAGAAGTTTCAAAGACATTAAATATGCGACTGAGAATGCAACTGAAATGGCCTACTTGACCCAAAGTTACATACCGAAATAACAGTTTATGCTAGCCAGGTAGGGCTAGGGGTAATCTTTGCTCAACATAATAGCCATCTAAATGCTCAGAGATACATTGTAGCCAATGCCAGTCGGAGCCTGTCAGAGACAGAATGTGCCTACTCTCAGCCAGAGAAGGAGATTCTGGCTGTGGTGTGGACCTGCGAACATTTTCATGCATTCCTCTACGGAAAATGATTTACTGTTGTCACAGACCACCAGGCGTTTCTCGCAAGTTTTGGAAACCCTAAGGCCAAGATGCCCTCTCGCATTGAGAGGTGAGGGTTAAGACTTCAAAAGTATGACTATGAGATTGTGCACAAATCAGGAAAAGATCAAAACCGAGCAGATTACTTTTCACAAATGCTGCTACAGCATCACAGTTCAACATCCAAGACAGCTGAAGCATAGCTCAACTTTATCGTGAGATCCAGCACACCAGTGGCTCTGTCATTGGAACAAATCATTGCTGCCATCAATACCGATAAAGACATGATCGTCATCAAAGAAATTATTGCTACGCAATCATGGAGAAGAAGTACCCGACTCCTTGCCAATGATGTTGAATTCCAAAATTTCAAAAACATACAGGATGAGTTAGCAGTCATCCAAGAAGGTGTAACACTGAGAGGCTCAAGAATCATCACAACTGAAAGCCTAAGACAGCAGGTCATCGAGATGCCCATGAAGGACACTGTGGTATCGTAGCCACCAAAGAGCCCTACGAGATCCAGTGTGGTTCCCTCGGCTAGATGAGCGAGTCGAGAAGGAGCTGAAGCCTGCCACATTTGCAATTGTCTGTCCCCTAAGGTGACGCAGCACCTGTGACAATATCTGACCTTCCTGCCCAAGGCTGAGAGAGGGTTGCAGTTGACTTATTTGGGCCTTTAGGAAATGAACACCATCTCATGGTAGTCATTGACGAATATTTGCGTTTTCCTTTGGTGAAAGACCTATCTTCAACAACCCATGACAAGGTCATAGAATGACTGGATGACATCTTTGTAACGAGGGGTATCCCTGAAATCCTCAAATCTGACAATGGCCTGCCCTTTAATAGCAAATAGTTCAAATAATTTCTTGTCCGACTCAACATCAAACACCAAAAGAGTTCACCCCTCTGGCCTCAAGCCAATGGTATGGTTGAACAATTCATGGGCAACCTCAAGAGATCCATACAACGAGCTTCCATGGAAGGAATCGATCAGAACCAAGCCATGTGCCAGGCCCTACAGACCTATTGATCAACTCCTCACTCCACAGCTGGTGAGATTCCAGCCACCTTGCTGTTTGGGAGAGTCATCAGAAAAAAACTGCCTCAATGGACCCTGGATCAATCAGTGAATACCGACCAAGTTCCAGCCACCGACGCAACTCGGAAAAGGAAAATGAAAACATATGCAGATGAGTGTCACCATGCTCAGGAGACAGTCTTTGACAAAGGAGACTGGGTACTGGTTAAACAGAGATGAAAAGGAAAAGTGACACTCCTTTTGCTGCTGATCCTCTACAGGTTGTGGAATACAAGGGACATATGGTGACAGCACATCGTCCTGGACAGACCATCACATAGACCTTCACTCAGGACACATCACATTTTAAACACCTACCGTGACATTTGTCAAGTCCTGAAATCACGTGTGAGGCGACCCCACCAGCAGGTCTGACTCAAGTGTCTGATCAGGGTGAACCTTGGTCACCTCGGATCACCCGAGCCGGCAGACAAGTGCGAGCGCCTCACCGACTAATTGAAGAGATGTGAATTATAATGATGTCTGCCATTAACAAAAGTGGAGATGTAAAATATTGATATTATATGCACTAGGACTCTTGTGATTCTGGGGCGGACTCTAGACAGGAACTACGTAATATGTAGGGAGGTGTTATGGTGTGGTTAATGAGAAGTAT
The DNA here is from genome assembly GCA_963921515.1 of Calotriton arnoldi. NCBI lineage: Eukaryota > Metazoa > Chordata > Amphibia > Caudata > Salamandridae > Calotriton > Calotriton arnoldi. The sequence goes on along the minus strand of CAWUFW010000150.1, from coordinate 488,817 downwards.
GATGTAATGTGCAGTGTGTGAGTGGATGCTGAAGAATAAAGTACGGTTCAACCGCAGCTCCTGTGTGGCGTAATTCATGCTCCTGGGCTGGGGAAGACTCTACACCCGGTTTGGACAGCACTGTGTTGTGGGCAATACGGAACCAGAGAATCAGTCTCTCTGACCTATACAGATAATGATCCAGCCCTCTGAATACAGTGTTCAGTAGGACAGTCAGTTTGTCAGCTTAAATTTTGTAAAGTTTAATGGGGAAGCCATGGATGGGGAGACAGAAATATTCCTCTAGATACAGCCAAAGCCCACTCTGTCAGTTTTAAAGAATTTGTAACAATAGTTCTGGAAGAAAGCTGTGCTGTTAAGCCAGATCTAAAAACACCAAGCAGTGTTAAGCCATTGCCAAACAAAAAGAATTACGAAGATTAGAAAATGGAAAGTGTGGCAACTGGATAGACCAAGCAGATGTAGTACTGTGATGTTAGACCTGCCACTGTTAGGTGGTAGCCCCCCAGACTTCTTGCCTTCACCCTTCCTGTTTATTGAATAGTTTTTGTTGGGTTTGCAACTCTGTGTACTTTACCACTGCTAACCAGTGCTAAAGCACTTGCGCTCTCTCCTTAAGACATAATGAAATTGGTCTACACCTAATTGGCACCTTGGATTAAATGCTACTAGTGGGCCTGCACGTTATACAACAAATACCAACTCAATATGCCCACTACGACCTGGGAATATATATTTCTTACTGGACAATGGTCCTGTGGCTCCTATTTACAGAAACCTGAAACTGTTATGTATATATTGGCGGTCGCCTGATTAACCATTCAATCAGCGTAAATAATACACAATTTGGCATTCTTTGTAAAGCATTTGTTGTTTATCTTCATATTTTCATTCTATCATCATGTAGGCGCAGAACATAATAGTTTCAAAGTGAGGGCAGTTGTGCTTAATTTGAGCCGGTTGATTCTGGTGCTCGACACCGTCACTTAATTGTCAACGCCAGCGCTTATCACCGTCTGCTACATGGTAGCTCTGTCTGTCTAATTTAGAGATGAGCACAACAACCGGTGTTTATAAATTCAGTGTACATTCAAAATGATAAATACCTGCCACCCAAGCCATTCTTATAGTGTTTTGGGCGTGAAACAGTCTGAGTTGTGACACCTGTGGGAGTGTGATGGTTACTAGTTGGGTTGGTACTGTCACAGGCAGTGCTGGCAAGATGCAGTGGACTCCCCACGAGGGCCCTGGCACTTATTTTCTTACAAATTAAGCACGGGGGGCAGAAACCATCAATGATAAGATTCACACATGGGCGGTGACCTGGCATATTTCAACAAGCTTGCATTCTAAAAATGTAGGAATATTGAGAAATACCCTGGGTGCAGTGATATATCGTTTTCAAAAAATATTTGTGCCATTAAATTCAGCATTAATAATATATATTTTGACCATCGTGTCCAAACCATTCTTAGGTTTACTCTGGAGACACCTTTTTTACCTCAAAAAAATATAAAACCTTTTTTCACACATTGGTGTACAGATTGGTCCTTCATCTTACTGTATAACTCGTTGAAGCTTCTGTTGGTGTTACACACATGAAGTGGAGAAGGAGTGGCATGAAGGTTTGGTCACTTCTGGCATGGAGCAGTAAACATCTGTACTCCCTTCTACTACCACCCGTTCAGTGTCTGAAGGGGGAATCGGAAAAGCAAACGTTTAGCAGACTTTTCTCTCTTTTAAATAAGCAAAACTATTTGCATGAGTTGCAAAATGTATCTTACTTGAGTTGACTTCAAGACGTAAATAATGTCATTAGTAATTCGAGGGTTGAAGGGTTTAAGCTTTTCTGTTATAGGACTGCTCTGCCATCTAGTGGCTAGTTCCGGCATTGGTTTATCTTCGGCTTTCAGGATTCTTCCCTCGCTATTGGCTTCTCATAACAGTGCTGGGTGGTGACAGAGCTCTTCCGCGTCCCTGACACTCACCAACACCAGTGCGCGCATTAGGCGAGCAACTGCAAGCTCGAGCCGATGCCTGGCTCTAGCTCAGCTGGAGGACCCAGGCTTTCGAGCCGGTAACGAGCCGAGCCTTCCTCCCTATCCGAGGCTACAGAGGAGGTTACGTGTGTGTGTTTGTTTACGAGTGTGTTTGTCTGTGTCGAGGTCTCAACACAAAGCAACATGCATGCAGCATGTTTACAGAGCAGCAGCGATTCACAGCGCTCCAGACCCCTACGTAAACCAGTTGCACAGTGCCCATTCATTCCTCTCGCTGGGTTCATTTTGACACTCTTTAGATGTATCCCTTAATTCATTATGTTTAAATAAGACTCATCCACCGATGCTCTAAACGAATACCATACATTGTCAACTTTTCACGACAACCTGTAAACAGGAGCGCATTGCACAGCCGGCAGGCCCTGTGCTGTGCTGCTTTATTTTTCAGTTATTTAAATGCATCCTGCATTATCTTTTTCGAGGTACTGTTCAGCTATGTCACAGACTACACGAAATGTCCACAACAGAGCTCCAGTAAACAGCACGAAATGAAAAATAATAAAAGCACAAGCAATGAGCATGGGTGCTCCAGATTTTGTTTTTCTGCATTTTCATGAGTACCGGTTTATTCCTCGGAGAATCAGTCTGTGGGGACTGAGTTAAAATACCTCACAGCCTTTCAAAGAAGGCAGCATTTTTTTTTGCTCTATGAAATGCTGATTCGCACGCCGAGCAGCTTTGCCTGCGCTATTCTAGCTCCTTAGATAATATTACTGGGTGTGTGTGTTAGGAAGGACAGCTTTACATTGTGGCTTTGGAAAACACGTGTGCACTGAGCCAATACGAGACATTCATTTGAAGGGGCAGACTGGTCGCTGAGTGCACTTTTGGGGTTCAGTTCCACGCGGCTCTTCTGAATGAGTCTTAAGATCTTTAAATTACATGGATCTCACCAGACATTCGACCTCGTACCCAAAGGCATCCAGGTGTTTGGGTCGGTCTCCTGCTGGTCTGTGTCCGCTTCCCTGCTCCTTTAGGCAGTCACTGCAGGTGGACAGGGTCGCTATTATCACCTCCACAGCTGTGCTTACCAAACTTTATAGAACCCCGACCCACTTTTTAAAACGAGAACATTTCACAACCCATCTCGATGTAATGGATATTGTGGTGGCTTGGGGCCTGGCCCTTGTGTAGCTAGAAGGACAACACAGAGATAGAGTTACAGTAACTGGAACTCGCACCAGGGCAGGTGCGTCCAACCCCTTTTATTAGCAGGGTCCCCTGAGCGGCGACACCTGTGATGGATGGGTGTGGAGAGGGGTGGCTGGGGACAGAGTGCATTTAGTGTGTCCTACAGGACACTACATCCCCCCAAACTTAATTGAAAAGAAACAAACAAAATCCCACCTACGCGAGTGGAAAACCAACAAAACAACAGAGTCTTTCAGGCAGTCCGCAGGACAATACAGGATCGGCCAATAGGTGCAGCTGAGAGCACCCAGCATCACGGCTCGCACCCTTGGTTTCACCAGATTACTCTGTGCACAAATGCAACATGGACCAAGTCTGGCCTTCTCTCAATCCCGGGTTCTTGGGGTCACAGTCCCTCTATGCGGCGTGGTTTGATTCCACCTGCACTCACGGTGTTGGAGTGATTCGAACAGTTCAAACTGGGGAGTGCACCAGGAGTGACGGAGAAGTCCACTTCAGGGATTTCTTTGAAGGCCCCCGGGCTCCGTGGGTAGCAAACCCTCAAAGACGGAGTACGACTTCACAATGTGTGGGAGTCTTCCTCGGATGCCTTGATACTTCCTGAAACAGCTTCAGACTTCCAGCTTCAGACTTCTCTCTCATGCCAGGACTCCCTCACATGGGAACTTCCTTGAAGCCCTTTTTGCTGGGCTGTCACAGGACTGTGTGGGCTGTGTCGGGCCTCATATAGGACGTGCGAAGGGGTCACTGAGGAACCGCCAACATGACAACATTCAAGTTGCTCATTCAGCCACAAAGGGTTGTTGTCATGTGGTCTGTATGCTCTTGCCATCAGGACTCAGTTGCATGGGCATCGACCAAATAGTCTTTGGATGACCAGTTTCCCTCTGCAACCTCAATGCCTCCATGTGCCTGTCGTGGAGTGGCTGCAGATGCATCTCTCATGCCGGTATTCCCTCACACCGGAATTCCCTTGAGGCCCTTGCCCCGGGATTGCCACAGTACTGCGTGGGGTGTACGGTGCCTCAGTCAGACAGCGCAACGGGGTAGCTGCGGAACTCCCAACAGGGCCACGTCCAAGTCGCTCATGCAACCGCAAGGGTTTATGGTACAATGGTTGAGTATGCTCTCTTCAGCAGGTCTCAGGTTCACTAGGTCTCACAGATGGTTTCTTGGTGGCCAGCCTCCCACCGTGCCAGGGATGCCTTGTTACTCTCTGGGTGTTTTGCAGGCATGGTGCTCCACTCCGGATGTATGGTGCTCCCGAGGTGTTTCTAGTGATGCACTTGACAACGATAACAATCACTGATGACTTTCAGTGATCTTCCGTTTGACAGGCCTATCACATACCTTTCTCTCCTTTCATCTTCTTCTTTGCGATGTGGCAATGTGACATCTTGCCACACTCTTCTCCTCGACTCTTCCACGACGTGATGTCTTGCCACACTGTTCTTCTTGACCCTTCAATGACGTGGCACCGTGCCACTCTCATCTCGTCTTCTGACCAGGCCTCTTGCTGTGGTGCTCTCTTCACAGGGCCCCCCCTGGTCAAGTCCTGTCCTTCCTTCATTGTTGCCTCTGACAGGCCTGGTCCTGTCGATAGGACTTCGCTCTTTCACTTCCTCATGGACCTCTTACAGGTACTATCCCTCTCGCAGGGATCTTCTTGGCACTCTGCACCCTGGATTGAGAGTCACCTTTCTTCTTTCACCTTGTCTTCTCCTTCACTCTGGGCCTACAGTGAGTGCCTCTAGTCTACGCCGTTGCGGCACTCGGTCATTCCTAAGTGTGGGCATGTGTTGTGTATTAGTTCTTCATGTAACATGGCTGACAGTGGTCATTAGCCCTTCCTTTGTGTTCTTATTTCCTTGGCCTCTAAGAATACCTGTGAGTGTTCTAACTTGTACCGGAGTGTTCCACTCTTGTCAGTTGATGGTCTGGTCAGCTGGCGAGGTGTGCGCTCAGCTGTGTCCTACAATAAAACTACATGTAACTAACTAGAAGTGTCCTGAGATCCATCCACTACAATTTGGCGATGATTTAGCTGATCAGATCAGAGAAGAAGTCATCACAGCCTTGAGCAGCACCTCGCACCAAGAACCCACGGCAGTCTATTCATCTGCTGCCAGTAACGTCAGTAAAAGAAACAAGAAACCTGAGAAATGACTGAAAACTAGAAAAAACGAAACAAAGAAAAGAAAACAAGAAGCAAGTACTTCATATGTCACTCCAACCGTGAGTCAATTGCTGGTCTGCGTCAATTGCTGGTTTGCGAGTGTCTCTCCCTGCATGCGCCATCTAAAGTGATTACCACAAGACTGTGTATTTTTACTTTGAAAATGCCGAGCTAGAGCAAAGATCGGACCCCGTTGCTAATTAATGCTATTGAGCAGTGTTGATTGACACCATGTAATGAGTTGATCGGGGGCAAAGATCGGGCCCCGGTGTTAATTGTTGAAATTGGCTATTCTGAGCAAGGCATTTGTATCTCAGTCATCGCTGTGATATGAAACGGTTCATTGTGGGGAGCAGACATCGTGGCGATACTGAATGCATTATTGCAGTACTTCAACCTTCACAAACTTATGGTAACTGTGCGAATGTTATGTGCCATTGATGTTGGGCCGTTAATCTTGTTGGCGCTTGAGCGCACCCGCAGGCATTCTGTCCTCACGAGCCCACCCACGCGACAGAAAGAAGGGAAAGAAATAGAACAGTACCTTAAACGTGAAGATCCCGCCTCTGAGAAACTTGCGTCTCACCAGGAACTGGTAAACGAAGCAGTACAGAGCAGAGAGACGTTGTCCTGGACGAAAAGCACTTCAATGAGCTTTATTGATTAAAAAAAACAAAAAAAAACGCGGTACATGGTTGGCAGAACAATGCACTGTAGATGGTGCCTCCAAGCCTAAGATGGCGGCACGCACTAGTGACGCCGCGCCGGATGGCTCCCGGCATCACCGTGCACGACACACTCACCCGCAGCAATGAAGCAATAATGGCAGACATCGCAGAAGAAATGAAAGCCAAGCTGCAGGTTGAAGGTAAGAGCGCGCGCGGGCTCTGTGTACGCTCGAGGAATATTTAAAAGTATTACAGAAGCGGTTCAACTGCCAAAGGAAAGCGCACCATAGAGGCAATGAAAGAATTAAAAAAAAAAAACTTAAAGTGCTCACAATCAACCACATTATTTCTATGGTCAATAGAGTTAATTAAAAGCTGATGATTACCTAGAATATCCCTGAGTAAATATCGGCAGTGGGTCAGAGTGCTCTATAAACCATAATGGCGACAGAGAGATAGAAAAGGGGCAGACAGTCCAGAACAGAAGCTAGAGTTAAAAAAATAAGTGGAAAAACGGTTGTCTGGCCCAGCAGAGCAACATTGCCCAGTCCAGCAGACCAACAAGTCTATAGCCTGCTGATTCACTTCACCAAGCCTCTAAACTCTTTCCTTAGTAACTACAGTGGTCACATGGGTGACGGAGAGACCCAGTACCAGGGAAATAAAACCAGAAACGTCTCGGACAGTCCAGAACGGGGGCAAAAAGCCCAAAACCAGGGTCAAAGATCCCAAAGGAACCAGAACAGTGGCATAGAGACTAAAACGAGGAAATGGCTACTGAGAGCCAAACCTGAAGCAGGAGGGAACAAAGGTCCCAGAACCACGGAAGTGAGTCGGGACAGAGAGCCCACAACGGGGACAAAGGTTCCAGTACCTGAGTGGACAAAGGTACCAGAACCGGGAATGGACAATGGTCACAGAACCAGTACCAGAGGGGACAAAGGTCCCAGAACTGGCAATGGACAAAGGTCCCAGAACCAGTACCAGTGGGAAAAAGGTCCCAGAACCGGCAATGGACAAAGGTCACAGAACCAGTACCAGAGGGGACAAAGGTCCCAGAACCGGCAATGGACAAAGGTCCCAGAACCAGGAGGGGACAAGGTGCCCACTACCATGAACTTAAAAATTAAAAACTGAGACAGAGAGTCCAGTAGCAGTGTATGAGGCCTATAACCAGTGAAAGAGGCCCAGAACCAGAGAAAGTGAACCAGCGACCTACAACCAAGACAAAGTGTTCACACTCGAAGAATCAAATCGACAGGAGAACTCAAGTTTGAAATGTTACTTAGTATTGAAGCGCAGAAATGATTTTACAAACTACTGAGTGTTTAATTAAAACATTTTTTTTATTAAAAAGGATGTTGTGATCATATGTCAGTCCGAAGCACTTCAAGTAAGATTAAAAAACTCCTAACATCACATGCGGTACTGCACTTGGAAATCTCGAAGAGTCCCAGGACTGTGGTTTCTGTTGTTGGAGTTCTACGGACCTCACAACTTAACATTAAAGAAATCTGTAACTAAAGCATGAAAGCATCTGTTGAGCTGTTCATCTTCAAAATGGAGCGGAAAGCGGTGGTGACGGAAACAGATTGAAGAAAGTGAACTGTCTCTTCCTGTTTTTGGTGGACAAGGACAGATTGGAGAAAGTGGACTGTCTTTTCCTGTTTTTGTCAGTCTAAGGGGAGGAGGTGGTGGTGGTCTGTTAGTTGTTTTGGGTGATGTCTCTCACCTCACCTTCCACTCTTGACACTCTTTACCCCCAAACGCTCCTTTGCCTTCGCGAACTAAAAATAGTTCAAGACGTCGTAGACCATCTATCTGTCTTAATGATTATTGTTGTTGTCTCCCATACTTTTAGCTTCACTTTTGTGATTTATTTATTTATTTATTTTTTCTCTGTTAAAGAGGAAGATGTGTTGTGTATTAGTTCTTCATGTAACATGGCTGACAGTGGTCATTAGCCCTTCCTTTGTGCTCTTACTTCCTTAGCCTCTAAGAATACCTGTGAGTGTTCTAACTTGTACCGGAGTGTTCCACTCTTGTCAGTTGATGGTCTGGTCAGCTGGCGAGGTGTGCGCTCAGCTGTGTCCTACAATAAACCTACATGTAACTAACTAGAAGTGTCCTGAGATCCATCCACTACAGCATGCTTGACAGAGTCGGTCGCTCCATGTGACATGCGCAATGACAGGCCAACAGTGGCCAGTCGGTGCTAGGGCAGCTGGCTGGCGTGACCTCTTCTCTCTGGAGGCTCTCTGGTGCAGTCTTGCATTGTCTCAGTGCCCCTTGAGATAGTGAAATCAGCTGGCTCCTTGCGTTCCTGGTTTTCTCTTACGGTGGCGTCAGGCAGCCACTGTGGGGCGCATGCTGCCCATGATGCTCCTCACCTGCTGTGGTGGCAGACAGCCGCTGAGGGGTGGGTAATGCTTCCTTATCCCCTTATCAGGAAATGTAGGTCTTCTCCCTATTTTTCCTCAGCCCCCTGGCCCATATGCATGCAGCTTTCTGTTGACTGTGAATCAAATGTTTTGCGTGGAGCTTGAGGCAACTGTGGGCTTCTTAGGGCACTCCCCCTGCAGGGGTTCACAGTCTCTCCTCTCCAAACACTAGGCAGCCGCCAGGAGTATAAGGAGCACTCTTGGCTAATCTCTACTTTCTACGCCAATGAAAAGTCAGTTTTTTTCGTGTTGCCCACATATCGGCTCTCCCATACTGAGGGACAGGGCACTGTCACTGTGGTACAATCCCTGTTGGAGGCAACAGGGGTTCTCCACTTGCTGTAGTGGCCTCAGGCTACTAGGAGGTACATAACACTTACGGTGCTGCTCAGCTCGGATGGCTCTTCCACCGACAGACTCTGCTGCCGCCTGCTCTTCTTGGCGGGGGGCCACAGCGGGCCTTATAGTGTTTCTGGGTCCACCGTTTGGGGAAAATCGTAGGAGAATTGCAGGCCCTTTTTCATGCAGGCAGCTTGTGTGTTCATACTGGGTATCTTCGTTATGGCCTTAGGTGCTTTCACTGTTATCATTATCGCCACAATAAGGTTTGGGCACTTCCCTCTCACGGGCACTTGGCCCATCCACACAAGCGAGGTACCATTTTTTTTAGCATGGTTTTTGTTATAATAAACTCCTATATATAGGTGGAACACGGGACCAAAATAAGAGCCTGCTTACGGGTTCCTCATAATATTCTTACCGAGGAGTAAACTTCTGTTTTAACCTGGGTTGGAATTACGAGTTGGGAGGTATTTAACTCATCCGATAATTATCAGCTGCATTAAATTGCTCAACTTTCATGACATTTTGGCAGGTCAAACGTTATTTAACAGGGAAAAACATATGGTATATTTCGTACCATGTGGATTTTGGTGTGTTAAACACCAAAATCCGCATGTTATTTCCCATGAAGTTGTAATAGGTGTTATTTATCACACCTGTTAATTAATGTACCCCTTGGTATCTTTATTTATTAGAGGTGAAAAATAACACCTTAGTTTGTAATCAGGCCCTTAGTCTGTAGTACTGTTACTGTCCACATTCAAAATGTAAAACACTATTCACTGATGTAGGTTTTCCACTTATACAGCTTTGAAATATATTGTTCACAACAAAGAATTCAACACAGTTTAACAACCTTTTTAGGTCTTGGTTAGACAGCGCATGTGCTGTCTCAATGAGACGTGTTGTGTTCTGTCTGTGGGCTTACAGGCCTCCCATCTCCTACCATTGGTAAACTTCAGAGTCGCTCTCATTTTCTTTAATGCTATTCATCATGGCATGTGGGCATCATGCCCTCTTGTTGTATTTGGCCAACCATAGAGCATGGAACAAGTACATGTCTCCTTACACTGCTCCCGGTTTGCGGCGCTATTTTTGTTGTTGTTTTCAAGCACACTATGGGCCCGATTACGAGTCTGGCAGTCCACAGACCACCAGACTAGTGGGGGTGCAGCAGTGGCAGTCTCCCGACCGCCCTATTACGAGTCGGGCGGATGGACCGCCACAGCCCCGCTGCAGCCGCAAGGGAACTACCACTCCCTGGAAGTGTTGCAGCAGTCAGGACGACGCAATATGCTTGCCGGGACCACCGCAGGCCTGCCAAGCATATTACGAGTTTCCTCTCCGCTGACGGTGTCATGGAGGTTTTTACTCCATTAACACCGTGGCAGAGAGGAAACAAAAGGGGGCCTGCAGGGCCCCTGTGCCTCCTCCGCATGTGGTTGCACACAGGAGGGCACAGCATGTTCCCCCTGTATGCATGCACACCAGTTCCTGCAAGGCATGATTTCTCAGTCCATGCCATGCAGGAATTGTTTTTGGTGTTCCTATTGCAGGCCCATTTTTAGGCCACCGCCGTGGGAATGTCAAAACAATAGCCCGCCAGACACGAGTTACACTCTTAATCTGGTGGGCGGTCAGAATGCAGCTTTGGTGGTGCAGCAGAGGGCGGACCCAGCGCCGCACCGCCAAAGCTGTGTTCAGGCCCCATTGGAGTGCCTGTGTTTTCAGGCTGTCTCCTTTGTACACATACACACTTACAACTAAAATGCATGCGCGTGCACATAAACGAATGCCCTTCTTAAAAAGTTGTTAAAATATGAACAGCACTTGTTTATTTTTTTCTTGCACCATCCAATGGTATTAGAGCACTCGCTTTGTCGTCCGTCTTGCCATATCGCTAACACCAGCCGATGGTATTGCTAAGCTTTCAGTGCTCACCAGTTACATTACATAATAACACATTCAGTTTTGTTGCTGATCTTGCTTCAATTAAGGTTTTTTTTTACCGTCGTTGCTTGCCCATCTCCCCATCCCCTCCTGCTTCCCTGCTTGACAAGTTATGTTATGTTATACACATTTGTAGAGCGCATGGCTGCCCCAGCAACAAAGCTAGCAGACAGGTAGCCAGAGAGAGAAAAGCAAGATGGAAGAGAAAAGCCAGGTTTTAATCAGTTTCCTGAATGCCCAATGATCCTGTGTACTGCGGGCAGCCAATGGAATAGAGTTCCATAGAGCAGGGGCCTAGCCCTTGAAAGAACGTCCCCCTGCTCTACGCCTGCGCACCCGGGGAGTGCAAACCAGATGTAGGTCAGCGGAGCGCAGTGCTCGCGATGGAGCATATGAAGTGCACAGCCCCTGTAAAATTTGGGGACCCTGGCCGTGTAGAATCTTATGTGCGGTGCAGAGGGTTTTAAACTGAACCCTCTGTTTAATTGGCAGCCAGTGAAGACGACGGAGAAGATTGGAGGTGTGGCAGTACTTGGGTAGGGCAAAAAGAATGCGTGCTGCCGCATTCTGTGCCCGCTGTAGTCTTTTAATAATTGTTTTATTCACGCCAAGCAGGAGCCCATTACAATAATCCAGGCGCAATTGGACTACAGATTGAACAATCAATTGGCGGGTAGGGGCATCAAAGATCCCCAGAATGGGTTTTAGGCCACGTAGAAGGCCAAAACATGTACCAGCCACTTTTTTTAGCGTGAGGCTCAAATGAAAGGACATTATCGATCAGGACCCCCAAGTCCTTGACTGTGGTTTTCGGTTGGGGCGGTGTACCCAGAGCCGCAGGCCACCATTGGGAGTCCCATTTATAAGTATCTCGGCCTACAAGGAGCACCTCTGTCTTGGCTGAATTAAGTTGAAGATAGTTGTCCGCCAACCAGTCTGAGATGGCCAGAACATCGTCACAGAATTTCAGTTGGTCCTGTGCAGGGTTGTTAGAGAAAGTAAATACCAACTGGGTATCATCAGCATAGGATACCAAGTTAATGTTCCGTGCTTTGGCCAGAAGCGCTAGTGGGCGGACATACACGTTGAATAACGTGGGACTCAAGGCAGTGCCTTGAGGCACACCACAGCTAAGGGGGTAAACACTAGACACATAAGGTGGGGCGTGGACCTGAAATGAGCGCTCGGATAAAAAAGAGGCAAATCAGGCCAAAGCCCCTCCTATAACCCCGATCTCCTCTAGCCGTTGAAGAAGGATCCTATGGGAGACCGTGTCGAAGGCCGCACTAAGGTCAAGTAAAAATAGTGCCGATGTGTTACCCTCGTCTAGCGTGGCCCACAACTGCTCTGTGACTGCCAGAAGGGCTGATTCCGTACTGTGTCTGGACCGGAACCCGTTTTATGAACTGTCTAAAATCTCATTGTCTTCCAAATATTTGGTCAGAATGATATTCACATGGGACTCCATAATCTTTGCCAGATATGGGAGCAGAGAGATTGGCCGAAAGTTCTCCGGCAGGGACGTGTCTAGTGTGGGCTTTTTCAACAGTGGAATGACCTTAGAATGCTTCCATGTCTTAGGGATCACTGCCGACCGAAGCGATCTATTGATGAGTTCCCTGCCCTCAGTCATCAGACAGTCGTAAAATTTCCTGAAGATGTCCGGTTTTATGGGGTCGTCAGGAGAGCCTGATTTAACCTTTGCAGCCAGGACGTCCAAGTCTTTAAGAGACATGGGTGGAAGATTTTGCAGGGAGCAAGGGAAAACTGTAGGGGTGGAGATCATCAAGGATTCGGAGGTACTCTGCCTCATGTCGAGTGCGCTGTAAATGCATTCAACCTTGTTGATGAAATACCTCGCCAGTGAATCACATTGTGTATTAGAGGATATAGTATCGTTACTTCCTGTCGGGGATTTTAACATATCCTTCATAAGAGAAAAAATAGTTTTAGATGGATTAGAACTCGATAAAATCGAGTTAGCGTAGAACGAGGCTTTGGTCTTTTGCACTAATTTGTGGTAGGCATTTATTGCCTTCCTATAGGTATTTTTTGCAGTGGCATCATATGTACGCCTCCAAGCTCGTTCCAGGATTTTACATTTTTTCTTGTCCGCCAACAGGGTCTCGTTATACCAGGCGTGCGTTTGCGTGCGCTTAGCACCAGTCAGTTTCTCCAGGATGCACTGGTCAAGTGTGTTGTTGATCCAGCCCCTGAAGGCTGTATCGGCTGCCTCCAGGTCAGTAGGCCTATCTGGGCAAGACGAGTTTAGTGTAGAAACAAAGGTAGACTCGTCCAATTTGTGCCAAGGACGTTTCATGGATAACTGACAGGGGGACCTCAAAGGACCACAAGTTCCCTCACTACCTCCCTCGTTGCTGCTGCTTTTTTTCCCCCTAATTCCGATGGTATTGGAGTGCTTGTTCCGTTCTCCAATTTTCCATAGTTCTGTCACCAGCTGAAGGTATTGGAGCCCTTTAAGTGCTCACCAGTTACATTACACAATGACACATTCATTGTCCTAGGCAGGGGGGAAGCGTAAGTGATCTGCCCAGAAACACAAACTGTTCAGCTGACCCCGAGATTCAAACCTGGTTCTCCAGTTCCTCTGTCGGCAGTTATGGTCGTTCCGCCACATCCTCGCTTCACTTCAAAGCTCCTCAACTGTTTCTCACTATCACTTCCATATTTTTTCAGCACGACCCGTCAACACCGAAGAAGCATTGGCAAAGCCAATAGATCTCGACAATGCCCGAGCTATTGGCCTTGTCAATGTGAATGTCTTTTAGCCATGTTGTCTAGCAGCACATCTGCTGTTCAGCACGGCTGAAAGTCACTGAAAAAAGCACTATGATGTGGCGAACACAGGCCATATCATAGCGCTTTTTTGTGTTAGGAGGGGCGGAACAATAAACTCAACAAGGAGGGTGAAGAGACTCTGCTTCTGCTCAACATCCTGTGATTCTGGCTTTCAGTAACTTTCAGCCATGCTGAAAAGCAGATGGGCTGCTAGACAACATGTCTAAAAGACATTCACATTGACAAGGCCAATAGCTTGGGAGTTGCTGAGACCTATTGGCTTTGCCAATGCTTGTTTAATTGATTAATTAATTTAATATGAACTTTTATTAAAATATAATTAAGTTTCTTAAGTTTATTCTGTACTTCACTTTTAATAACTATTAATTCATAATAAAATATATTTTTACTTTAGGTGTGAATTTATTTTTTCATTTAAAATTAAGAAAGATAATTTTTAATATAAATTCACATATATATATGTATATATATATATATATATATATATATAAATCATTTAAGCAATTCATTCAAAATGAAGTTAATAGTGCTGTAGCATGTTTATTACTTTTTCTTCATTTAAAATATATATAAAATTAATTTACATTTTCACTATATATATAAAAAAAGTAATAAAATCCAATGGTACAATAATTTATAAATTCAAAAACTTTTGTTAAAATATTTTAATATCAAATATGAATATATGTTTTTCTTTTTATATTTTTTAACATTATGTTGATTTATATTTTTATTTATTTTAAATAATTATTATTATTCTAAGCAGCATTTATTAATCGCATGGCTACTGTATCAGGCTTACCAGCGCTAGCCATCACTGCCAGAGACCATCCCCCTTAAGTAAACAAGTGAGTTTTCATTTGCTTTCTGAAGCTAGACAAGTTGTCTAAGACTGACAGGCAGAGAGTTCCACAGCTTGGGAGCCAAGTAGGCAAAGGAAGGGCCGCCACTTCTGGCCCTCTTAACTCTTAGAACGGTGAGAAGACCTAGCTTGGCAGTCCTAAGATCTCTGTTTGCCTTGTAGGGTTTAATAAGATTATGAAGAATGTTTGGACCAGATCCATATTGTGCACGGTGCGCTATACATAGTGCAGCGGTTCCAAATCTGTGCGCCACGGCACCCTGGTGCGCCATCAAAACTAGCCAGGGGCGCCGTGAACACAATTTGGGAACCACTGTCAAGGCCTTTGACCTCTTCTTCCGAACTGCACAGCTCTGCTACCAAAGCTGCGAGAGAAAATGACATCAAGAGAAACAACAGAAACACCCAATAAATAACTTTTCAATGCACTGCCAAAACGCACACCACGGGCTGCAAAGCTTTATTGCTACAAGGGGAAAACAATCAGAGCTGCGCACACAACGGCAGATGATGAGTCCTAACCCTGCCACCTTCACCCCTGTGTCAGAACTGAGCAGGCAGGAACATTTGGAAACCCTCTGTTCATCTTTCTGCATTCTTTTTCTCTCTCCACGCACAAGAGGCTGAATAGGTCAGACTGCCTGAGACGTGCATCTTGCAGCCAAAAACAGTCTTACGATGCAGACTTTTTCCCCCAATTCTTTTAATAACTTCTTGGCTGCAACAATTGTTTTGAACCAATATTTGCACTATCTCGTCCCAAAAGGTACGTTGTTTTCCCCTCACAGTAAAATATCCCATTCTTAACAGAGATCTGTAGGAAATTTTGAGTTGAACACAAAATGCAGTTTATTCCAAAAATTAAATATTTCTAGTAAACTAATTCAAAATGTGGGGGTCCAACTGTTCCAAGTGGTGGAAAATTAAATCTAAGAGTTGCAAGTGGGGTCCAGAAGTATTGTGGAAGATTTTCAGATCTTTTTCTCTTTTTACCTTCAATGTTTAGGCAATTTTGAGGAATGACATGTATAGTTATCCACTATACATGTCATTCCTCAAAATTCTTTGACACTAGAATGCAGTACAATTTTAAGAGGTCATTGACATGACTTTCCTCAACATCTTTTGGATTTAGGTATCTTCAGTCTTGAACTTTACCAGTTAACTACAAATATTTAATATGATTACAAAAAGAGTTCAGGTTAATTGCCTACTAATCATGAACAGTCAGGGTCATACACTGTCTATTATTGAGCCACCTGTTGGGGACATTCATCACAATACATTGCCTGCACTGGCCTGTAAGGTTAACTTTGTTTTGAATGCACTGTGACTAAACCAAAAAAAATATTTTATTAAACAGCTGTTATAAAAAAATTTAATTGCATCTATGATTATAATACCTTCATCAGCTTTATGGCAATTATTTTCAGGGAGAAAAATTGAAGTTCTACCGAGGTAGGGTTGACATCCCCTCACCCACTAAAAAAATTAACATAATGGGGAGCCACGGCTTATGGCCAATAGGTCAAGGGAGCCGTGGATCGAAAAAGTTTGGGAACCACTGACATAGTGCCTTGGATTGTACTTTCTGTTTATCGGCAGCCAGTGCAGTTTGGCAAGTGTTGGGCAAGCTGACTGGAATCTAGGTACACCAAAATAGCAGTCGTGCTGGATAATTTGCAGCCTGTTGGTCACTGAGATAAGGCTGCCAAAAAACAGAGAGTTCCCATAATCAAGGCGTGATAATAAAAGTCCCTGTACCACTATTCTTTGTAGCTCCATAGGGAGCCATTTGATGGTTTTCCTCAAAGCTCTAAGGGGACGGAAGCAGGTGGCTGTTATTCTTTTCGCTTGCAGAGCATGGAGAGCCAGCTGTCCAAAATAACACCCAGACTTTTCACCTCTGGTTTAAGGGAAGGGCGATCTCCTAAGGATGGAGGCCATGTAAGCTGGTCCCATAAAGATGGGTTATTTCCAACCACCATGACCTCTGTTTTCTCCCCATTTACCTAAGGGCAACTCTCTACCATCCGCTTGGTGACTCGCTCTAAGCAGCCATTAAGTTTTTAGGAAATCGGCTCACCATTAGGAGAGAGAGAGACAATAATCTGGCTGTCGTCAGCGTAGGAGAGCATAGTAAAAAAAAAAGGAACATAAAATGTCCGATAGTAGACGGACATATACGTTGAAAATCGTGGAGCTGAGGGAAGACCTCTGCGGTACACTGCACTTTAACTGATAAATGTTGGAGCAAAATGGCCCTTCACTAACTTGAAATCTTCCGTTGGTTATTTTAAAGCAATATCTGTGATGCCGATCTTTTCCAGTCTGCGAAGGAGAACAGAGTGTGACACAGTGTCCAAGGTTGTGCTTAAATCTAAAAGGATAAGCGCAGCCAACCAACCCAGATCTAAGGATTGCTTTAAATCCTCTGTGGCCATTAGCAATGCAGGTTCCGTGCTAGGGCTCTGACGGACGACTGTTTGTGTGGGGTGCAAAATGTTGTTCACGTTTAAAAAATCTCCAGAACTTTACTAATCCCTGAAAGTAGTGAGATATATGTAATTATCTATCTGTTAGGGTCTAACAATGTTTTTTTTTAGCAATGGCTGTATATTAACATGCTTCCATGCGTCCTGTACCACCCCACTGTCCAGGGACAAATTATCGATATCTGTCATAGCTGTGTCAATGGCATCTCCTCCTTTTAGGAGGATATCTAATGGGGCAAGGCCTGATTTGATCAGCCCTGCAATTTGAAGGATATCTTTTTCCCCCATTGGTGGAAACATTTCGAGCTTAGCATTTGATTGGTTTACTGAAAATATGACTCCTGCGGGCACCATTGTCAATGTAATTTATTTCAACATTATTTCCTATGGGGTTTTATTTTAAGTCCTTGTGAGACGCTGGCCTGGTATATGATGTCCACTTATGTAAGTGGACACCCTGCACCAGTCCAGACAACCCTTATGGTGATTTAGGAGGTCTTAGACAACCTTAGAAAGCTCTCTAAGTGGTAGCTGTGGAGAGCAGCCTTCAGGCTTAATCCAGAAGGAGTGTAAAGCAGCTTGTTTTACCAGCATGCAATCTTATAGGTATAGATTAAGTGAAAAAGAACCTCACAAGGTATTTATAAAAATATGTATTTATTATATAATGCTCACTAACACATACAGATATCTCCTACCTGGAGATATACACAATGCACACAATACTTTGCATAGAAATCACGTAAATAGCACAGAATACACAGTGGACCACAGGGGGAGACCAAACCATATACTAAGAAAGTGGTATAAGAACCACAACTCATGTCAGGACAATGAGCACCTAATGAGCAGTGGTATTTAGTTGGGTAAATGAAGGCGCCACTCGGGAGAGATAACACAAATATTTGATATTTACTTGCTGTATTGATCACGGTGCTGCAAGGTGAAGAGAACCACTGACCTCCTCAAAATACAAAATGGCCTTGGCCAATTGACAGATATACAAAGGAATTCCTCAGCACACGTCTGTTATGTCACAATATACATAAACATGCTAGATGTGAGCATAAGTAAAATACAAGTAGGTAAGTTCTTATTTCTTTTTTCCTTTTTATTTTCCGATGTTCAGACAGCCGACACGTGTTTCGTCGCTTACATGGGAATTAATCCCGCGACTTTATCAAGGCTATTGTCTTCCTGTGTATAACCTTTATTAGTGGTGTTAATTCCAACCCACACTGGGATTCAATATCTCGCGACGTCTCACTTCTCAATGTTAAATCCAAGGGATCCCTGTATGTCCCAGAAGTCCAGAATCTTATTTCTTAGTAGTTTGATCCCACACACGGACGTCGCTCCTCGTGTTGCCGAGTACGGTGCACGAGTATCATGTCAGGACAATGCCCAGAGGACGTAGAAGTGTTGGGGACCCAAGGAACCACCCAAGGTGAGTGACTAGGAACCCCACGGAGATCGTGTGCAGTGTGAGAACACGACTGCATTCTCCGTACAAGTCAACGTATAAGTTGCGGTTGCAATTTTAAAGATTAAGGACCTTTCCCAGTGGACCCTGAAGAAACCCTGTGGAAGATAGAAGGTTGGGGAGCCGTCCCACCCATCGATACCCTAGTACCCACGTTAACTACACCAGGGAAGCCGGGTGCATAGGTGTGAAGTGGTGTCGGAAACCGCCGTCGAACCCAATGGAGGACTTCAGGAAAATGCTGCTGCTGGAGAAGGAGAAAGTGTCCGGTGGAATCCAAAAGGTGGATTCAAGTTGAAGAGTACCTGCAAGCAGAGGGGACAGAGCCTATGTCACTCAGGAGTGACCCGGAGACCTGGAAGATGAATGCCCACCGTTGTCGGGAGTTGCAGGAGAGTTGACAGTGACCTCGACTCTGCAGCTGTGAGGACCAGGCGACGATGTGGAAGACCAGGAGCCGTGCACGAGCTGTCCCACGTTGGATGTCGAGAGTTGAGGGGTCGGTGTCCGTCGGGAGCATCAACAAGCCTTGGCAACTGTTACTAGATATGTCGGCCGCATTCGATACGGTGAATCATAAGATACTGATTGAAAGATTAGAGAATATAGGAGTGAGAGGACAGGCACTGAAGTGGCTGCAGTCATACTTGACGGGCAGACAACAGGTAGTGACCATCTCTCCGTTTACATCTTCGAAAACACCTGTGCGTCACGGGGTGCCACAGGGCTCGGCAATAAGCCCCATTCTATTCAACATCTATCTTCGCCCCTTGATCCCCATTATTAAATCCTTTGGAATAGATCTAGTTAATTATGCGGACGACACACAATTGGTGTTTTCTATGGAAGGAAATCAAGCGGTATCCATAGAAACATTTCAGGAGTGCATGTGTCAAACATCCAACTGGCTTAGGACAAACTCCCTACAATTTAATGAAGGAAAGACGGAGGTTGTATACTGTTCCTCTGCCAAAATGATGCGGCCTCTGCCGTCTGAGTTCAGACTTACCCCTTCGGACAAACCATTGGTCCAAATAAGAACAGTACGCAATCTGGGGGTTTTCATGGATGACAACCTCCAGATGGACTCGTAAGCCAATAAAACAGTTAGTACTTGTCTCTCACTGTTAAGAGCATTACGCCAGATTCTCCCACTACTGCCTAGTGCTACTAGACCCTTAGTAGTGAGGAGTATAATTTTAAGTAGACTGGACTACTGCAACTCTCTGTATTTGGGAGCACCGCACTCAGTGCTATTGAAGTTGCAGAGGATCCAATCCATAGCAGCTAAACTGGCATTAAATAGGCAGCGCAGGTCTTCGACAACGGCAGCACTAAAGGACCTCCATTGGCTACCCATTAAGGAGAGAATTCAATTTAAATCTCTCTGTATCGTGTTCAGGGCAGTGCATGGTCTGGGTCCAATTTCCATGCAGGAGAAGCTCACTTGGTACAATCCTGGGAGAAAACTTCGTTCTTCCAGTGCAAGTCTGGTAACCACCACTAGATTTAAGAAGACTAGGATGGGTGGCAGAGCATTTGGCATAGCAGCCTCACGACTCTGGAATGAACTCCCCCTGCATATTAGACAAACTGACTCGCTGCTCTCATTTAGAAAAAGCTTAAAGACTTGGCTTTTCCCTAGGGATGAGTAATATGAGCTTTAAATCAGCGTACAGGCTATCTATTCTGCCTAGTGACAACTTGGTAAGTCGCAGCGCCAGGATACCCGTAGGGTGACAGTTTTTGCGCTATACAAATCTATGATACAATACAATACAATACAACTGCAAACAACGTGGAAGTAGAGGAAGGTGCAATGTCGGGACCAGCAAGGACCAGGAGACACCACAAGCAGGGGAGTCAGGGCAGGCCCGAGCTATCAGGGGAGCCCAAAAGAAACAAAGATGACCCTCAACAGGACCCACAGGCCAGAGGCACTGAAGTCGCAAGAGGACCTCGAGCAGCTCACCAAAAGATGCAGGCCACCGTGCAGTCAATGCAGTGCGGACGAAGATTCTGGTCACTGGAGTTGCTTGAGGTTGGGGCTACTTGGAGCCCGAAGATCTTGGTGGAAGGAAGCCAACAAGCCTTTGCAACGGCAAGTCGACGTGGTGCACAGGGGTCTGGTTCCTGCGGCTCCTACGAGGGATACTGGCCTCAAACTTGGTGAGAGGACATGGCAGGCCTTGAGAGCTAAGGAGAAGCACCGCCTGTGTTGCTGTGCCTTTCGGAGTCCATGGGAACTCAGGATCAGCAGACCGGTCAGCTTAGTTGCGGTGCTTGCAGATGCAGGGGAGTGACTCCTTCACTCCAAGGGAGATTCCTTCAGGTGTCTTGGATGCCCACATGCCTTGGAAGGTTCCTGTATGGTGCACAGGCACAGACGATGCAGCAGACTGAAAGGGAGACGAAGTTGAGCCCAAACAAAGTCCAGCGAAGTCCAGAGTGCCCAGAAGGTAGAAGTTGAAGTGGTGTCTGAATTGTATAGTGTCCCACGACGAATCTAGGGACCTACACCCAGGTAAGCCCTTAAGTACCCTAAGGAAAGGGTTGGGATGATACAGGAGACCCTCCCAGGGGGGAGGATACTCCCATGTTCTTTGTCCAGTTTTGCGCCGGAGCGGGAGCCAACGGCTCCCAGAGCTGGTTTGAACTGGACTATGGAAGGAGGCACCAAATGTGCCCCTCATGCAGACTGAGAGGCGCTGGCAAGCGCACCCACCCGGCCCCAATACACTAAACCCTTTATGGGAGGTGGTCACACCTCCCTGTGACAGGATACCTAATGTTCTGCCTTCCCCTGCTCAAGCTTGGCTCAGCAGCAGGAGGGCAGAATCGTTTCTCTGGTCGGCAGCAGCCATGATGTGCTGTCCGGGTCTAGAAGACTGGTACCGGGAGCACTGAGGGGGGTATGATTCCAACATGTTTGATACCAAACATGATAGGATTCGTTGCAGCCAATTTCGAGATGGTCATCTAGTATTTACGCCGTGCCCCTCTATATGGTATATGGCTGCTTCACTTACAACCCGGGAGAATGGACTCCGTAGGCTGTAGGGGTGTCCTCCTAATGCAGGGGCACCCTCACACTTAGAACCAAGCACTCTGCCTTCAGGATTGATATGGCCTGCTATAGGGGTGACTTATAGGTTTTAAGTGCAGTGACGCTAGATATAGGAAACCTATATCTTTCGCTAGTGGTGCTAGCACCAGCTTACACAGGCTGCAATGGCAGGCCTGTAGTTGCATTTTGAATGGTCTCCCATGGGTGGCATAATGCTTCAGCCCATGGGGATCTCTGGGGTACCTATGCCCTGGATACTTTAGTACCATATACTAGGGACTGATAAGGCTACCCCAGTATCCAATCTGGGATGTACCCAAGTACTGACCACAGCAATTTAAGGGAGAAAGCAGAGAGACTGGGGGTCCTGATTAGCAGGATCCCAGTCAGACTAGCCAAAAACAGCTTGGCACCAGGCAAAGAGCCCATTCCATCTGAGTGAGCTCAGAGGCCGTCTTAGATTGTTGTAAGTGTTGAGGAGTGTGACTTTCAGGAGAGACTCTTAGGGGTGCAGCTATCACTAATGCAGCAGGTGCAGCGACACAGGGGTGCAGGTGCTGACGGTCCCACTGCTCCCCGATTATAGCTGTTTTTTTCTACCACACCAGAGCCAGAAGGCCCATTTTCCTGCCGGCACACATTAGGGCCCTTGGCACCCTTGCTGCTCCACTGGACTCCTTCATAGATTTGTTGCATTTGAAGCCTGGTAATCCTTGCTAGTTGATCAGGATGGTTTCCTATCATTCATCAGGGGGCGCTTCAGCCTTCCCATGCCCCTCATCTTACTTCCCAACCCTCTGATCTTTATTCACTTCGCCTTCATGGAGCCGGGCACCTCGCCTAGCTTGCCGGTGCCCGCCAGGCCGCCCCCTTACCCTGGCAGACCCGGCTCGGCCCTTCCGGCCCCACTCTAGGATGTTGCATTTGATCACAGGAAGGGAGCTGTGCCACTGCTCTTCCGGGATGTGCCGTGCTCTCGGACCCTGGTGCAGTGGCACAGCCTGGCGCCCCCGCCCTCCTCTGCATTTGTAAGGCCCTTCTTCCGCTGGCGAGGGGGCGGCGTGTGTTTAACCAGTTAATGAGCTTCCTTAAGTGTATGATGGCAAAATCTCAGTTACTAAAATAAAGCAGAGGATCAGCGCCTACTCCCCCTGCCCCCCCCTCGCTCCCAGACCGCAGCCGGGCAGGGTCTGGGAGGCGCTTTCTGATCACAGTAGAACTAATATTAGGAAAGCGGACGCGGCTTTGTGAAGTCATATCTTGAATGCAGTACTCATTTGGGAGAGTGAAGGCTGTTGTTTGTCACAAACAGGTGCCTGGAGACGGAGGAAGCGTGCCAACTTCTGGTCTCGCCAAACACTCAGTCTCGGGACAACTTCTCATCGTTAACTTTTGAGAACAAAGGGAGGGGCCGAAATCACAATAACATGACTTACGTAGCCTCACCACAGGGCCCAATACTCTGGCCCAGTTGAAGGTATTTTGTCCTGGTCGGACTAGGAGAGAAAATGGGTCAGAACACCAAAACAAAAGTGACCCCCATTAGGGATTCAGATAGCAAAAAAGGCAACGTGTGGTAACATCAGGAAAATCAACAGAAAAAACCGTCCCACCAGACCAGTAGTAAACAGGCCCACAAACAGCCAAAAATTTGGCCCATACACTGACTGACCTTTCAGACCAGCCCTTCTGGCCCTGCTAGTCTGCCCTATAGGTTCCCTGGTTTTTGACTTTTTGTTTCCCTAAGCGGTGTCATTTTTTTCCATTTCTTCATTGACTTTTGGATCATATTAGCCCAGGCAGCTGCCTTTCAGCAGGCGATGGACAGAAAAAAGTGGCAGAAAGTGAGGTGCACTAAGTGAAAGCAGCAACCAGTGTGAGGCTGTAAATAGTATCTGACTCAAATCTGCTGTGTAGCTTTCCATTCAGCACTAGGTTGTTTTATTCTCCACATTATGAATAATATCGTTTTTAGGTCTGACTTTAGGCAGCGCCAGTTGTTGAGAAGATTTCATGTAATCAGTTCTCCAAACAAGCAGTAGCAATGGCAATAGAGCTTGCTTTCTGTTAGGGGAAGGGACAGTAATATCTGGGCAACTTTGTATGCATTACTGTCAGCTGTTTGCATGGAGTAGACAACTTTGCTGAACAGACTGCATTAGAAGAGTTAATTTGTGCCCTCAGAGAAAAGTGTTCTGAAAAGGAGCATGAAGATGACATTTCCGAGGTAAGTGGTGGACTTAAAAGGCTTACACAGCAAACATAGAAGACACTTTTTACACTTAAAGGTCATACACGGCAAACGCAGAAGAAACTTATGACAAAGGTCCATTTTTAAGAAAGCCACTTTTACTTTGCCCACAAAAAAGTAAATCCAACAACATATTACCATTACTATTGAAAGTACATAATGGCCAGTATGAAAGCGAGTCCCACAGGGTAAGAGGGGTGAGTATAAATCAAGCATTTCAATCCCAAAAAAGCAATACATAATGGAGTAATATAATCATACCATACAATGTAAATGTTACAGTGCATATTGTGCAAACCCTCCATAACCCCCAGCGGCAAACACACTCAGGCCCACACATCAGTTATGAGCAGTCCCAGCTCACTCTGTCTCTTCTGGGTGGAGCAACAAATAAGAGCGAAGTGGTTGCCAAATATTTTTTGGCCTGAAAGAGGGCGGTTGCAGTGTCACATATGTATCGCCAGTGGTCTCACAGTATATCAAACCCCGCATCCAGGCCTTGACTGTACGGACCGTGGAGGCACCCCAATGCTTATAAATTTGCCTCTTGGCAAGAAGCATTGCAATGGCAGAAAAACAACGAACCCCAGCACCCAGTGGGGGACGCCAGGTGAGAGAAACCGGCCTGCTCCGCAGCACACCTAGGGCAGCCATGAGGTTTGGTGGGGTCCATCTTTCATCAATTTGGGTGTAATATATGCTCTATGTAAGTATTTAAAATGGAGAAGCTTATGTCTATGATTACCAGAGATAAAACGGGTCTGTTCACAGCAGTATGCCCATGACTTGTCCGATAGTGGATGCCCTAGATCCTCCTCCCACGCCGCGCGCGCTCCCATCCCCACTGGTGGTCGGAGCGTCTGGGCCAAGAAATATAAACGAGAGACCAAATGAGCACCATCAGTAGACGTAATGACAAGGGACAGCGGAGAAAAATCAGCTGGCTCTGCTGTGGAGGAATCAATCAATCAATCAATCACAGAATTTGTAGAGCGCACTACTTACCCGCGAGGGTCTCAAGGTGCTGGGGAGAAAAAAGGGGGGGGGGCGGTGCTGCTACTGGTCGAACAACCAGATCTTGAGTAGCCTCCTGAAGGTCAGCAGGTCTTGGGTCTGTCGTAGGCTTAGTGGAAGGGTGTTCCAGGTCTTGGCGGCGAGGTGGGAGAAGGATCTGCCACCGGTGGTAGTTCTTCGAATGCGAGGGACGGTGGCGAGGAGAGGTCGGCGGAGCGGAGCTGGCGGTTGGGGACGTAGAAGAGGAGTCGTCTGTTGAGGTAGGCTGGGCCAGTCTTGTGGAGTGCCTTGTGTGCGTGGATGAGGAGTTTGGTTGGAATGAAGTGTAGTTTACATGGATGTACGTGTTCTATGCAAGAGAAACTTGTCCATATAGGGCACATCTTGCCCTCCTGCTAGGTTGACAACTGAGCGTAACTGGACATCGTGGAACAGATCTCCTATAGTCTGTAACCCATAACGAGTAAGAGTCCTTTTAGTTAATGTTTGCATGGTAGGGGACAACCATAGCTTGTAAAGAAGCAGCAAGTGTGGGGAGTATAGGAGTCCAGCGTTCAAATAGCGGCGCAACCTCTCCCAGGCCCAATATGAGGTTTGGAGTGTCTGTATCTCTGTGGGCGACCTAGAGAGGCCATGTGGAATAATAGCAGAAAGGGAACAAGGGTAAGCCTGTGACCACTCGGATTTTAGATACTGCAGCCTCACGTCCGGATGGAACCAATAATATGCAAAATGTGCTTGGGCCACTAAATAGTATAAATAGAAATCCGGAACACCAAACCCTCCATGCCAATAGGGCATCATCAACGTCTGCCATTTGATACGCGCCTCACCGCCGGCCCAAACCAATCTGGTAAGCATGCCCCAGAGCATATCAAAAAATTTAGAAGTGAGTGGAATAGGAATGTTAAGAAAAAGATATAGAAAACGGGGCAACACCACCATTTTTATAATGGCAATCCTACCAGCAATGGACAATGGCAGTTTGATCCAGCCATCTATTTGAGCTGACAGCCGGTCAATAGCGGACCCGTAATTGAGTCGAATGACCTCTGATGCATTGCGATGCAAGAAAATACCCAGGTAACGGGGGGTTCATCACACCAGCATAAATGGAAGTCTAGAGTAAATTGGGCCGTAGCGTCCGTTAGTGGAAATATTTTGGATTTGTTCCAATTTATAATTCGCCCGGAGAAAACCCTGAATCGCACAATTTCACGGAGGAGGGGCGGGAGATTAGCAGCGGTGTCCCTGACAAACATCAGAATATCATCTGCATATAATGAAGCCAAAATCTACATATGGATAAACCCCAGGATCACTATGTAACCTCTTTGTCTGAAACTATGTCGGCATGCAGCCTGGCCCCTTATATCTCCTCCCTCACACATAACATGGGCCATATTCTTGACCAGATTTTCTGCAATATGGAATTGGAGGTGGATCTTCCTTCCCCCATCATCTGGTCTGACCACCTCCTTATTAATTTCAAGATACCTAGCTCATGCTCGGCTACCCTGCCCAAAGCAATAAGGGCGGAACACAATTACAGAGCCCTCCACAAAATATCCTTTCTTGCATTGGTGGAGGCTATAGAATCCTCCGTCCCTACACTACTCGGTAACCCCGAAGTAGATGCCTCTGCACTTGAATCCTGGCTCAGATCCAACATAGATGCAGTAGCCCCTGTGATCTCCCGCACTTCCAGGAGGTCCAGTCTCTCTGCTCCCTGGTTCAATGAATCCCTGAGAGCCAGTAAAAGTGCATGCAAAGGTCTTGAAAGAAAATGGCGCAAACTCTACACACCTGAGGATAAGATGACCTATAAGGTTGCCTTAAAATCCTATCACCTACAGGTGAAGGAGAGTAAAAAGAGCTATCTGCAGGCTAAGATTGAGACAGCTCATAATAAGGGAAAGGACATTTTTAACATCGTGAAATCATTCACCTCCCCCACGGCGGTTAAGAAGGAATCCCCTCACTCAGCTGATTGGACCAATCTGGTGGCCCTATCCCTTCACAACAAGATTGTCACTATCCAGCAGTCTTTATTTCAGGGATACAGGGGAGGACCCGGCCCTACTTCAATCTCTGATCGAAAAGCCTGGTCTCCTGCAACCGCCAGCATTAGTAGAGCTCCCTGCTACACAACTGAACAAATCGCTCACACTCCTCAAGGGCCTCAAGTCGGGTTCTCCAGTAGATGCCTGCCCAGCTAAATTATTAACATCTCTAGCACTACTATCAACCCCACAGTTAATAAAGTGCTAAACTCATCTCTTTCCACCGGCAAGGTGCTGTACACCTAGAAGCAGGCAAAAATCTTGCAGCTCCTTAAAAAACCAAACGCCGACCCGAACGATCCAGCGAACTACAGGCCTATCTCACTCCTCCCGGCTCTATCTAAGGTTCTAGAGAAACATGTCAACAGAGCGATTTCGGATCACGCAGAAAGTCACAACCTGCCGCATATGACCTAATCAGGCTTTAGGGCCAATTATAGCACAGAGACTGCTCTGTTGGAAGTAACAGAGCACCTAAGGGAAAAACTTGACCTGGGGGGTAGTGCCGTCCTCATATTACTTGACCTGTCGGCGGCGTTCGACATGGTCCCAAATGAGAGACTTCTCGATAGACTGAGGAAGTTGGGCATTGGCGGGACGGCATTGGCCTGGATTACTTCTTTCCTGAAAGATAGATCTCAGGAAATATGGGTGCCCCCTTTTTCATCCCCCATGCCTAGCATGAATGTAAGAGTACCTCAGGGCTCCATCCTTAGCCCTACCCTTTTTAACTTATATATGTCCCCCCTTGCACCCTTAGCAGAGGCCAATGGCATGAAAATCATATCATACGCTGAGGACACTCAGCTGATCTTCACCTGCGACAAGGGAACGGACTTTGATGGGGATAAAATCAGATCTTGTCTCATGAAGGTGTTTAACTGGCTCAAGGCTAATCAGCTCAAATGCAACCCTGACAAATCTGAGATAGTCTTTTTTGGTCGGCCCTTAGTGAGCAATTGGAGCCTATGGTGGCCTGAGGAGTTGCCCCCCCCCCCCTCAGCCCAAATCACGGTAACAAATCTTGGCATTTGCATAGATAGTACCCTCTCTCTGAGGTCCCAGGTACAGGCATTGGTAGGCACCTGTTTTGGCATGCTTCGTATGTTAAAAAAGTTCCTCCCGCTGCTTCCACCAGACACCAGGAAAACAGTGGTCCGGCCTCTGGTGACTTCTAGACTGGACTACGCCAATATCCTGTACCTGGGCCTACCGGGCTACCTCCTCCAACGCCTACAAGTGGTGCAAAACTCCGCGGCCAGGGCGATTCTTAGACCTAAGCCCAGGTCGCACATGGCCCCTCACCTTAAGGCCCTACAATGGCTTCCAGTGAAGGAAAGGATTAAGTTCAAAGCCCTGGTGTTACTCTTCAAGGCCTTTCATGGCAAGGAGGCCAGTTATCTCAATAAACGTGCTAGCCGCTGCATCCCAGCCAGGCCGTTAAGATCCTCCTCCTCTGACCTTGCCTGCATCCCCAAAGTACGCTTGGCCCATATGGGGGGCATATCTTTCGGGTATCTAGGCGCCCAAGCATGGTACCAACTACCGCCCCCCTAAGAGCTACAACTGATCTAACAGCTTTCAAGAAACATCTCAAAACCTGGCTCTAAGAACTAGTCTTGCCTCAGGGTCCTGTCACACATGTTCCTCTAGCGCCGGGACACTCTTGTTTGAGTAGCTGTGTGCTATACAAGATCCTTTCATTCATTAATTCAAAATTTGGCCGCAATGGAATCTTAACCCGCGCTGCAAGTGGTGTTCCTGCAGATGACACACTAGGGGATCCATAGCTATGATAAACAATAGCAGTGATTGGGGACAACCTTGCCTGGTACCCCGCGATAAGGCGAAGTTATCTGTGAGTTCACCATTCACATGGAGTCGGGCCAGTGGATCTGCATACAGTAAGCATTTGAGATCAGAAAAATCTCTGCGGACACCCAGCTTCCATAGTGTGGCATATAAAAAGGGCCACTCCAGTGAATCGAACGCTTTTTCTGCGTCAAGCAGTACAGCTGCAGCAGGAAGGTTGGGATCAATTTGGTTAATGATTGCAAATACTGTGCGAAGGTTTACAGATGTGGATCGGTTCAGAACAAAGCCGGATTGGAACGGGGAAATGATTTGGTCCACTAGGAGTGATAGACGTATTGCCAGAACTTTAGCCAAAAGTTTGTAATCCTGATTTAACAGTGACAAGGGCCTATACGAGGCACATTGATAGGAGGGTTTGCCCGGTTTAAGAAGAAGAGAAATGACAGCCTCTCTCATTGTTAGGGGCAGCAGTCCACTTTCAAGAGACTTAGTATACACCTCCAACAGATGAGGAATTAACAGTGACTTATATGTTTTATAGAAGATTCCAGTTAGGCCATCAGTGGCAGGGGCGCGGGTTTCGTTGAGGTCGTCGATGGCCTGTGACAACTCATCTGCTGTAATGGGTGACGCTAAAAATTGACGTTGACCATCTTCAAGCCAGACCATAGCCACCTCCGCCAAATAATCGGTGAGAGCCTCGCCAGGGGGGTGTGGGGGAACGGGTGGCATATGGACGAGAGTAGTAAGAGAGGAGGGTGGAGGTGGTATCAGTGCTGCGTGTGATTGAGGCACTGTCATCGAACTGCAACTGCGTAATGAAAGAGGATTGATGCCGAGGGGGGTGAAGCATGGCTAATGTTCAACCCGACCTCTGGCCCTCACCATAAACTCTTGCATGTGCATATTTACCAAGATAGTTAGCCTCGCGTGCAGCAAGTCCCTGGAATTTGGTGAGAAGCTTCACCCGCTGGTGTAATGAGGGGGGGGGGGGTGGAATCATCGGTCAAAGCGAGTGCATCAAGATCTCTTAATACCCTCTCTGTGGTCTTGAGATCCCGGCGGATAGAGAAGAGCACCCCAGACTGCTTAGCAATACATATGTCCCGTATATATACACGTTGAAGGCCTCCCAAAGTGTGGCATTGAGGGGTACGGAGCCAGTATTCAATTTAAAGTATTCAACTATGGCGTCTCTAACATCATTCCTGAACACACTGTCAAGTAGGGCCTCCGCTGGGAAGCGCCAGGGTACAGACGGATGTGTAACGCTAGGGATAGAGAGCGTCAGCAGCACCGACGAATGATCCGAGAGGGCACGGTAGAGGTGTTCCACAGAGAGGACATTTATCAATAGCATGGGGGACAGGTACTAATGGTCTATACAGGACCAAGTCCCATGGGGGGGCTAAGTAGAAAGAAAAGCCTTTATTGGAGGGGTGTAAGGCACGCTACGCATCTGACGGAAGCGAGGAGTGCAATAAAATGTTGAGTGCCTTAGTAAGGTATGGCTTAGTAACTTGCCCTGGGCCCGTTGTGTCAAGAGTTGAGGTTAATGTAAGGTTGAAATCACCCCCCATTAAAATAGAGTCAACAGAGAGCCGAGAAATATGTGTGGAAATATTGGTAAAAAACTTTGGTGCATCTGTGTTTGGGGCATAAATGTTGATCAGGAGTAAGTGTTCCGCCCCAAGGGTGCCGGCCACCAGTAAGTATCGACCTTCAGGGTCCGCAACCACCTTGTGTGCTTGAAATGGTAGTGTTTTGTGGATAAGTATGCCTGTTCCCCTGGAGTATGTGCTATAGCTAGCGAAAAAGCTGTTATCACTCCAGTTGGAGGCAAACCGATTGGCAGATTTGGGGGCATAGTGTGTCTCCTGCAGAAATGCCACCTGCACTGCGTGCCGGGCCAGGTACGACACCACTTGTCTTCCCTTTCGAGGGTTAGCTAGACCTCTAACATTCCATGACATGCACTTCAGTTTCATCACCTTAGGACTTTTGACTGGTGGAGTCATCTGGACCATGAATAAGAATATGGACGTGTAACACTGTGTAAGAAGATACCAAGCTGAACCATAGTATATTCATTACTCTGCATAAAACAGTTATAAAACATATAACCTATAACAACCCACACCCCACCACCCTCCACCCACATCGGATAGTAACCCAACCAGTTTCCGGTGAATCCCATTATATCCCCGATAAACAGTAGGAGATCTCCTTGGGGGGAGGCAACGCTCGAGGAGACCGCCACAGACAAGTTGTAGATTACTGGAAAAAAGGGGTTATGCACAGCCATCTAAATCAAAGTACTGTGAGGAAGGAGTACGGCGAAGAATCAGACCCATTCATAGCAAGTAAAAATGGTATTCGATAGCAGGCTTGCTAACATTCATGGATCTACGGAGGGAGAGTGCTGAGAAGTGGCTACCCCCCTGCTGGCAGGGGAGGGACAGCTCGACTTATGCTGCTTCCAGAAGTCCATCGCAACGGCAGGTGAGTCGAAGATGTGAGTTTTCCCACTGAGAGTAACGTGTAACCTCACCGGGTACAGCATTGCATATCGGACACTCGCCCTCTGCAGTGTTCAGTTTATGTCCTGGAACTTGCGGCAGGCCTCTTGTACATGAGGGGTAAAATCAGGAAAAAAAGATAGCGACATGCGCTGATATTGGATAGGTCCCTTTTCACGAGCCAGACAGAGAGCGGCATCGAGGTCATGATAATTCAAGAGCAGGGCTATGATCAAGCGTGGAGCAGTGCCAGGAGCTGATCTCAGTGCCAATGATCTATGGGCACGTTTGACGGCAAATGTTGGAAAAAAAAGGCATCTTTGCCAAACAGATCCACTAAGAGCCGCTCCACATAGATATCCATAGGACCCGTGTTGGTAGGTTCAGCCACTATGCGAATATTGTTCCGACGCGACCGCGCCTCAAAATCCTCTGCCTTGGAGGCAACTGTTTTGCGGAGTCTTTCAGTGCGCTCCAGCCTCTCGACAATGGCAGGGTGGGCATCCTCCAACTCAGACAGGCGTTGTTTGGTAGCCTCAATGCGAGTTTTGTGTTGTTCGATGCGGCCATGCATATCATCCAGGCGGACCGCCAAAGTATCAAATCTTATATCAATAGCTTTAAAGCCAGCTCGCAATTCTGCAATAATGGCCGCGGTCCCGTCAGCTGGCGGAGGCTCTGACTCCGACTGGCCAGAGAGGTCTTCACGTGGAGGGCCATCACTCTCCTCACGCCGGGGCGCCTTAGCTGCATTGAAGGAGAGCTGGCGCTGCTTGGGGTCACCACGTCCCATGGCGGAGCGAGGGAAGGTTATGTCCTAGAGAATTGGGGGAGCAACTCCACAGTGCAGCAAAGGGTATATGTTATGTAGCGGAGGTCAGGGCAAGTGACCGATATCGCACTGGCTGTCCAATAAAGCCAATGGAGTAGCCCAGCCACAGTTAGCTTGGAGTGGCTATTGTTTTTTAATGCTTTTTAACCTGTTTTAAACTGCTCATTTGCACATAATCTTTGGGCTGCAGTTAATGAATTATTATCGCTGTTAAACGTACCTGCCCGTTGTCGCCTGCTGTATTTGGCACTCCTTACTAGCTTCTTTTGCACTGTCTGCACTCTGTTCCCGTTCCGCCGCGGCTTGTGCCGTTTGCGCGGAGGGACTCGTAGTTGCATTTCCCCACTTCCGGGCTACAGGCGCTGAGTTAGCAGTCTAGCCTACACACGCCTCCTCCCCTCCTGCCTACTTAAAGCAGGAAGGGGCGCGGACGCGCAGCAGACTCCAAGCCGGCGGTTGGTATCACGATCCCAGCCGTCCGTGCAAGCGTGGAGTGGCTATTGTTTTTTAATGCTTTCAATGCTTTTTAACCTGTTTTAAACTGCTCATTTGAACATAATCTTTGGGCGGCAGTTAATGAATTATTATCGTTGTTAAACGTACCTGCCCGTTGTCGCCTGCTGTATTTGGCACTCCTTACTAGCTTCTTTTGCACTGTCTGCACTCTGTCCCCGTTCCGCCGCGGCTTGTGCCGTATGCGCAGAGGGACTCGTAGTTGCATTTCCCCACTTCCGGGCTACAGGCGCTGAGTTAGCGGTTTAGCCTACACACGCCTCCTCCCCTCCTGCCTACTTAAAGCAGGAAGGGGCGCGGATGCGCAGCGGACTCCAAGCCGGCGGTTGGTATCACGATCCCAGCCGTCCGTGCAAGCGTGGAGTGGCTATTGTTTTTTAATGCTTTCAATGCTTTTTAACCTGTTTTAAACTGCTCATTTGCACATAATCTTTGGGCTGCAGTTAATGAATTATTATCGCTGTTAAACGTACCTGCCCGTTGTCGCCTGCTGTATTTGGCACTCCTTACTAGCTTCTTTTGCACTGTCTGCACTCTGTCCCCGTTCTGCCGCGGCTTGTGTCGTTTGCGCGGAGGGACTCGTAGTTGCATTTCCCCACTTCCGGGCTACAGGCGCTGAGTTAGCGGTCTAGCCTACACACGCCTCCTCCCCTCCTGCCTACTTAAAGCAGGAAGGGGTGCGGACGCGCGCAGCGGCACGCCGAAGGCGAGCCAAAGGCAAGCCCGTCTGCGCCCGTCCGCGCCAGACTGCCGCCAGCCGCCAGGACCCCTGCCTGTTTTATTCAAACTGGCATAGGTAAGGATATTTTAAGACTGTGTACCTTAATCATGGCTAAACTATGTTACTCTAGTCAAGAGCTCAAAGCGTTAAATATACTCCCTGCTACCACTAAACTGAAAGGACTGTCTGATACCGAGGTGTATATGGCCTCTCCTGTTGCAGGCACACAATTTATCCTCAATGAGCCTATGACTCCCTCAACTCCTCAAGTAAAAAATGCTGGGAAGCCCCCTAAACAATTAAAAGGACTTTATCTCAATGCTCGGTCAATACCTAAGCATGCGCTGGAAATATGGAGTCTTCTTGACTCTGAAAAGCCTGACATCTGCTTTATTATGGAAACATGGCTCCATGAACAAGCTTCCCCCGACGTAGCCATCGCATTTCCGCCAGAATACCACTTAACTAGGTTAGACAGAGTCGTAAGTAGAGGTGGGGGGATAGTAGTGGCCTCCAAGGACCATCTCGAAATTATTAAGTTGGATTCCTCTATCTCTGAAAAATCTGAAATACTCATTTTTAAAATTGCAACTCAATCAATAGGAACATGGAGAGGGGCCCTAGTTTATAGACCCCCTTGTTATAAAACTAACTTTGTAAACCATCTACTTGAATTAATTGCTCCACATGTATTAGCTGCAGACAACTTCATCCTTATTGGTGATTTTAACTATCATGCAGAGCTATTATCAGACCCCGACACTAACCAATTGGTAACGAATTTGGAGACATTAGGTCTGGTTCAGATGGTGGTGGGACCTACTCACCAGGCCGGTCTCACCCTGGATTTGTTGTTTACCAATGCAACTAAAGTCATAATGGAGCAACCCTTACCCTTACTCTGGACCGATCACAAATTTTTTTTTATACCTATAGGCACCTCAAATAACTGTTCTAACAGTGGTTTCACCTGGATAAGGCCATGGCGTAAAGTCACTCAAGCAACATTCTCGGCCCATTTTAACCACCTGTCTTTTTCCCATACGGAGAATATAGACCAGGTAGCAATAGCCTTTGAAGACGAAATTACATCAACCCTGAATAAAGTAGCACCTTTATCGAGGGTCAAGGTCAAGGCCAGAGCCTCGCCCTGGTTTACATCAGCATTAAAAATGGATAAATTGTCCAGTAGGACCGCTGAGCGCCAATGGAGAAAAACTAAGACAGACGAAGATCGTTCAAAATATAATCAGATTCATCGAACCTACTTAAATAACATCAAACAGGTTAAAAAGCTGTATTTGACAAACAGGATCAACAAAGCTGCAAACTCCAACAAAGAGCTTTATAAAATATTGAAGGAGTTCACCACTCCTCATTCTGATCAGCCCATCTATACCCCCACGCAAGAATGGGTAGATACACTGTCTTCTTTTTTTGATGAAAAGGTCAAATCTATTCACAGGTCTTTTCCTCATCACGATGTTAATAATATAGATTTTCATCTAGCAACTAACAGTGATTCTACCCTGCCTTTATTACTGGAATTTAAAGCAGTTACTCCAGAAGAAGTCTCCATAGCCCTAGCTAAGATTAAATCAGGTGCCCCAGCAGACCCCCTCCCACCCCGTTCCTGCACAAACATAGCCTCCCTTCTTATAGCTAAACTCACAGAGATATTCAACATCTCTCTAGCTCAGGCTACAGTTCCTACCAGATGGAAAGCAGCTCAAGTAAAGCCTATCCTAAAAAGCCCGCCTCCGATCCAATGGTACCCGGAAACTACCGTCCAATCTCACTGCTACCATATTTTGGAAAGGTACTCGAGTCCCTGGTTAATAAACAACTTACCACCCATTTGGAAAGCCATGGACTTCTTGATCCATCGCAATCTGGGTTTAGGGCGGCACATAGTACCGAAACATCAGTAGTAAAGGTAGTTGATAACATCAGGCTGGCCTTGGATAACAGGCAATAAGCCATGCTAGTCCTTCTGGATCTGTCAGCCGCGTTCGACACCATCTCCCATAGCACTCTAGAACAACGGCTCTGGGAGGTGGGAGTCAGGGGAAGGGCCCTCGACTGGTTCAGGAACTATCTTATGAACCGAACAACAACAGTACAAATAGGTACCCTGGCCTCATGTAGTCGGGCTGTAAGCATAGGAGTTCCACAGGGTTCCATCTTGAGTCCTATGCTTTTCAACCTCTATGGAACACCTTTGGCCAGGGTAATCAAGTCCTATGGCTTTGAGGTTGTGTCCTACGCTGGCGACACTCAGCTGTTAATTACGTTTGGCCCTGACCCCATAGATACAATGACCCGCTTTAAAAAGTGTATGATCCATATTAACAGCTGGATGTGCAGCAACCACTTACAGCTTAATGGAAGCAAGACGGAGATCATTCTGTTTGGGAAAGCTGATGAGTACTGGTCTAGCGACTGGTGGCCCCAAACCCTAGGCCCATGTCCATCCCCCAAACAAGTAGTGCGTAACCTCGGAATAACAATTGACAATAAGTTGTCAATGAAAAATCATGTAAACCTGGTAATAGGCACCTGTTATGGGATTTTGCGGCAACTACGCAAAATCTTCCAATGGCTTCCAATTGAATCCAGAAAACCGTTGGTACAGGGGCTTATTGTAAGTCGTATGGACTATGGTAATGCCTTATAAGCCTCTATAAACGAAGACCTCCACTCAAAACTTCAGATCTTGCAGAACCCCGCTGCTAGACTTATCTTAAATCTCCCTTCTAGAGCCCCATCGGCCCCAAGCCTGAGGACTCTTCATTGGCTTCCGGTAAAAAAGAGAGGTTGCTTCAAAATTCTATGTCTTGCCCATAAGAGCTTACATGGTATCGGACCAAGCTACTTAGCTAAAAAATTGAATTGGTA
Organism: Calotriton arnoldi; assembly: GCA_963921515.1. Lineage (NCBI taxonomy): Eukaryota > Metazoa > Chordata > Amphibia > Caudata > Salamandridae > Calotriton > Calotriton arnoldi. The sequence continues at coordinate 452,675 of CAWUFW010000150.1, read as the reverse complement.
TCATCCAAGCAGACTACTAAGATCCAGCACCAAACAGCTCCTTACCCCGCGACGAATTCGCACGGCAAGAAATGGTGGTCGATCTTTTTCTTTTCTTGCACCCGCCCTCTGGAACAAGCTCCCACCCCAGCTTTTATCCATCTCTAATCACAAGCACTTCCGTAAGGAATCAAAAACCTGGCTATTCGACCATCAATAATGCTGTTACATCAGATCGTCAGCCCATACGGAGTCTCCGCAAGCGCCATGAGACCTTTTTGGGTGATTTGTGCGCTCAATAAGTTCCTTTGACTTTGACAAAGCTGTAGCAGGCCTGCACAGTGGGAACTGAGCGCCGCAAGCACACTAAGGCATCCGCCTATCGTGCAATCCCCACGAGCCCACCGTCCTCCGGGGCCTCAGAATTCCCGCGCAGCAGGCAGAGGCAGGAACTGTTTTTCACACAGGCGGTATGTGGCACAGTGAGGAGCAAATAAAGGAATCCAGCACCAACTGGCAGAAGGGAACGTCTTCCGTAACATGTAGTTAACCGCCGTGTGTCCTTTCTTCGGGTGGATCAGTGAGCCCAGAAGGATAAGTTACTTACCTGTAATCCTAGTTCTCTTCCAGGGGTATACTCATCAAAGTCATAAGCACTGAATGGTCCCGCCCACGCGCGGGGACCCCGGAGCAATAACAAATTTTATATATATATATATATATATATATATATATATATATATATATATATATATATTCTGCTCCAAAGGTTGTCCACCTGGTGAGTAGCACTCGATCAGCAGCTTTGTTTATGATAGGTAGGGACGAGGATCCGCTTGTAGAAGCTGCTCTGTAATGGAAATGCCTGACGAGTTTCGAAGCTCCATATGCTTCTCTTCAGAGGCTTGAACGGAGACAGTGTGTGCAAACGCTGAACCCACTTCGCCATTTTCGCCATTTTCATATTGCACACCCACCAATGAGATGCTCGAATGAGACTGTGCATTGTGGGAAATGTGGTCCGGATAGCACACAAATCTTGTCCTGTATGGACCCTGCAAGTGGACTCGTCCTCAATCCTATCAATAACAGGGGGCCACAGAGCTCGATGTTACGGGACTCAACGTGGAGGACAGATCTCGGATTTAGAGCGGACGCATACTCCGGGGCTCATGGAGGGCTCTATCAGAGCATTTATCAATGAGGGCATCCATCAGAGGAAATATTCAGGACTGCATATCCCAGACTGCAACGTGTTGCTCATACAAAGCTGACCAATCAGGACCCACGATATCGCATATCAGGAAGTTGCAGTCCTCCATGCCTTCTTTCGACCGCTACTGCTTCTGAGGAAGAGTTGATCTCGAAACGCGTCAGGCAGCGGTCGGCTGCTTTTTAAAGTACTGGATCATGTGAACTGCTCGTACCAACAAAGGCTTTTGGGGAAAAGCGGTCTGTTGTTTGAGTGCTGCTCAAGTGTTGGACACCCCACGGAGCTTGATGTATTTGGCGGCAGTCCTGCCGCCGAGCGAGCACCACCCCAATAACAGGGGGCCACAGAGCTCGATGTTACGGGACTCAACGTGGAGGACAGATCTCGGATTTAGAGCGGACGCATACTCCGGGGCTCATGGAGGGCTCTATCAGAGCATTTATCAATGAGGGCATCCATCAGAGGAAATATTCAGGACTGCATATCCCAGACTGCAACGTGTTGCTCATACAGAGCGGACCAATCAGGACCCACGATATCGCATATCAGGAAGTTGCAGTCCTCCATGCCTTCTTTCGACCGCTACTGCTTCTGAGGAAGAGTTGATCTCGAAACGCGTCAGGCAGCGGTCGGCTGCTTTTTAAAATCCTGGATCATGTGAACTGCTCGTACCAACAAAGGCTTTTGGGGAAAAGCGGTCTGTTGTTTGAGTGCTGCTCAAGTGTTGGACACCCCACGGAGCTTGATATATATATATATATATATATATATATGCCCATATATATATATATATATATATACATATGCAGCCTGAAAACATATTTCTAGGCTCAAAACTGCCACAATTGCATTGTAAAACTTTTACATTTGAAATAATAAAGAAAAATACACCATGATATTTTCATGATACAGATAAAGAAAACTGTTTTCAGTTTGCTTTGAAAAACACAGCCTTTATTTTCCAAGGTAAAAAGGCAAGATCATAGAGGCAGATTAGCCTAGAGAGGCTGCATATAGAACAATTGGGAAAACTGGCGCCGTGCCTTTAAGACCTCAAGGAACCCCGAGGCTCCCATCATGCACCACAGGTGACAGTTAGGTCAGTTCTTTTGGACGGCGTATAACAGTGTAATCATAGCATGGGTAACAGATACATATATAAGGCCAAGGCATTCGTCCGGGGAGGAGGGAGGGTTGCTTATGACTTTGATGAGTATACTCCTATTTATCAAAAAGAGAGGGGGGACGGTGGGAGCTGATTGTTAGGTCCAGTGACCCTTGCTCCCGATTGGTAACTGGTATATAAAGGGGGGTCACTGTTCCTTAAGAGGAGAGTTCAAAGTGGAGAAAGAAAAAGGAAAAGGTGTCCTGTGCTACTCTATGTGTGGGGACAGTGTGTCCTCATCATGATGCCCTCACACACCCCGAAGGATGTCATGCTTCATCATTGGGCTTTTTGCTCCTCGTCGGGCCGGCGCTGCAATGCCCTACGGGTCCCCGAAGGGTCTCTTTTCGGAGATCTTTTGATGAAACAAGCCGTTAGGTGTGTGCGTGTGAGTGGAAGTGAGGTCTCAACTAGTGTGTTAAAAAATGACTGGAGGGAGAGTGGCTATTATTTATTAAAGTGGTCCCTCTGTCATTAGTAAAAGGTGTGTGGTGCTGCTAGTGGGATATTATGTCCCTCAGTAGCTAGATATGAGTCCTTAGTGGGTGTCTCTAGTGGTCGACATGTTTCGCGCTATCTGTGGCCTCTGGAGGAGATCCAAAGCGCTTCTTCAGGACCAAAGTGAGTTTAAATAAAGTATCACTAGCGGCCTAAATTTTTCAGTGCCGCCAGGTTGATGGAAAGGAGTAGCGTCTCCCTTGTTTCTATAATTATGGCCTCATGAGATCAGTGAGGGCCGATGGGAAGGTTCTCCCATTCAGCTGTGCTGCTCCACCTGCATGCCTCTCTCTGTCTCGGAGACATTTGATGAGTATACCCCTGGAGAGAACTAGGATTACAGGTAAGTAACTTATCCTTCTCTTCCAGGGGATACTCATCAATAGTCATAAGCACTGAATAGAGTAGCAAGCCCATCCCCCATACCCTGCGGACGAATACCATCATATCATAACCTGTTAACAAAGCATATATTACCCAAACAAGTTTCTCAAGGATGCTTGTCCAAACCTAGCATCAGCTTGAGTGTCAGAATCAAGGCAATAATGGCGTGTGAAAGTGTGCACCGAACGCCATGTGGCCGCTTTACATATTTCCTGAATAGGTACATTACTAAGCATCGCTACCGTAGCGGCTTTTCCCCTTGTAGAATGAGCTCTCGGCTTGCCCGGGAGCTGTTTGTGTGCCAGCTGATAGGATAACATAATACAAGACACTATCCATCTAGCAATGGACCTTTTAGAGGCAGGAAAACCAGTGTTCAATGGACCATAATTAACAAACAACCTGTCAGCCTTTCGTACACTCTTTGTTTTATCTAGATAACATTTTAACACTCTTAAGATCTAGAGAGTGCAAAGCTCTCTCAGCAGGGGTGACAGGATTCAGAAAGAAAGTAGGAAGAGTGATTGACTGGTTGATGTGAAACTCCGAGACCACCTTAGGAAGGAACCTCGGGTGAGTTCTAAGCACCACTCTGTTCGCATGGAAAACGAGATAGGGCTCCGAAGAGCACACGGCTTGTATCTCGCTCACCCTGCGAGCAGATGTGATTGCCACGAGAAATGCAGTCTTCCATGAAAGATGTTGCAGGGAGGCTTTGTGGATAGGCTCGAATGGGGGACCCATTAACTTAGAGAGGACCACATTAAGTTCCCAGGAAGGAGATGGAGACCTAACTGGTGGGTAGACCTTTTTTAGACCCTCCAGGAAGTCCCTAACAACTGGCATCTGAAAGAAAGAAGCCTGAGTGGGGGACTTTCTATATGCTATCGCTGCCAGGTGAACCTTTAGGAGGAATATTGCAAACCTGCTTTGGCCAAATACAGTAAGTAGGGTAACAGTACCTGTTCCTGACCTCGAATAGGGTCATGACCCTCAGCAGTACACCACATGTAAAAACGCTTCCACTTAAAAGCGTAAGACTTTCTCGTAGAAGGTCTCCGGGCCTCCTTCAAGATCTGCATGCAGTCTTGAGAGAGACCTAAATGTCCATATTGGATGAACTCAGGAGCCATACTGCTAACCTCAGGGACGGCAGGTTGGGATGGAACACCTTGCCGCCCGCCTTGGTCAGCAGATCCGGATGACATGGTAACCTCCTGTGTGGTACTTTGGACAGATGAAGAAGGTCCGGGTACCACCATTGTCGAGGCCAGTCTGGCGCAACCAGGATCATCTTTGTCTTGGATTTGTACAGTTTCCTGATCACCAGGGGAATGAGTGGGACTGGTGGAAAGGCGTAGAGTAATGTCTCTGACCAGTCTATCAACAGAGCATTCCCCATGGAGCCTGGTTGTGGGTATCTGGAGGCAAAGACGAGGCATTTTGCGTTTTCTGCGTCCGCGAAAAGATCTATGTCTGGTGTTCCCCAGCTGCGAAAGATGTCTTGCGCTACTTCTTGTTTTAGCACCCAGTCTTGCGCTTCTGCGAAATGCCTGCTTAGGACGTTCGCTTGGATGTTGAGGACGCCTGGTAGGTGAACTGTGGAGATCTTCATGTCTCGTGCTAGAAGCCACTTCCAAATCGCTTGCGCTTCCAGAGACAGGGTTCGGACCTGGTGCCCCCCTGCTTGTTCAGGTAATACATCGTTGTTGTATTGTCCGTCTGAACAAGCAGAGCAGTCGATTTGATGGAAGGAAAAAACGCCTTGAGAGCCAGATGAACTGCCCTGAGCTCCAGCATGTTTATGTGGAGTAGCTGTTCTCTTTCTGACCACAGTCCTTGTATCTGCAGGGACCCCATGTGAGCGCCCCATCCCTGAAGGGACGCGTCCGTCACCAGAGTCTGTTTGGGAAGCTCCTCGTGAAAGGGAGTTCCTATCAGGAGATGAGACCGCCGCATCCACCAACTGATGGAGAGCCGGACAGATAGAGGTATGGTTACAGTGTCTTCCCAGCGATTGGAGATCTGAGACCATTGATCCGCCAGAGTTTGCTGTGGAGGTCTCATGTGAAGTCTGGCGTTTGGGACTAGAAAAATGCACGAGGCCATCGACCCCAGTAGAGATGAAACCTGTCGGGCCGTGGGATGAGGTCCCTTCAAGAGGGTCTGACACTTGAGGAGAATGGATGATAGTCTCTCCTCCGAAGGATACGCTCTAGCGTTTACCATGTCCAGAGTCGCGCCCAGGTAATGTATCCTCTGTGTTGGATTGAGGATGGATTTTTTTAAATTGACGTGCAGACCCAGCCGATGCAGTTGCTGAATGCAGTAAGTGAGGTGTTGTTGCAGAAGAGTTGGAGACGTACTTTTGAGAAGCCAGTCGTCTAGGTAAAGGTAGACGAAGATTTGTTTCCTCCTTAAGAATGCAGCTACTACTGCCATGCACTTTGAGAAAGTGCGAGGAGCCGACTTCAGTCCGAAAGGCAGGACCGTGAACTGGAAGTGGTCTGACTGAATGTGAAATCTTAGAAACTTCCGATGCTTCCGAGCAATTGGGATGTGGAAATAGGCATCTTGGAGATCTATAGAACACATCCAGTCCCCTTGATGTAAGTGCGGGATTATTTGATGTAATGCCAGCATTCTGAACCGCTCTCTCAGAATGAATTTGTTGAGAAGCCTGAGATCTAGTATAGGCCTGAACTCCTTGTTTGGACCTTTCTTTGGGACCAAAAAATATCAGGAGTAGATCCCCTGTCGATGTTGGGGGTATGGAACCTCCTCGATGGCCTCCTTTAGGAGTAGAGCGGATACCTCTTCTCTCAGAAGATTTAGGCGCTGAATGACAGTTTTTCGAGGAGGAATAGAGGGTGGAGGGGACTTGAACCTGATGGAGAACCCATTCTTCACAATATTGAGCACCCACTTGTCTAGTGTGATTTTGGTCCACTCTTCCAGATAGAAAAGGACACTTCCCCCCCACCGGAGTGGCTAACGGAGTTAGGGGAAGCAAGCCCTCTGTTGTTGCTTGGCAGCAGGTGTAGACTGTCTAGAGTTCCCTCCTCGTCCTCTGCCAGGATGCCGCTGGTTGGACTGTGATCTTCCCTGATGTTGCTGGGAGGACCACTGAGGGGTTTGAACCCTCTGTTGGTATTGGCGTCGATCGTAGGGGTGGTAGCGTCGCCTGAAATCCTTCCTCTTCTCGAGCCCAACCGCCTTCACCGTGTCCAGTTCGGTCTTCATCCTGGACATTTCGTCGTCGGCATGAGAGCCGAAGAGCGATGTCCCATTGAAAGGAAGATTGAGGATTCGATGTTGAGCCTCTGGCTTCAAACCCGTCAATCTCAGCCAGGCAGAGCGACGGGCACAAATCCCATGTGCGTATCCATGGGCAGCTAAGTCAGAGGCATCAGCTGCTGCACTGATGACCTGATTGGCCACCAGACTCACTTCATGGAGGACCTCCAGGAAGTCCTGTCTGTCCTCCTTTGGCAGCTTCTCCGTGAAGCGTGAGAGAGAGTCCCACAGAGAGCAGTCGTACCGACCCAACAAGGCTGAGGCGCTGGCTACCTTCATATAGGATGCTGAGGTGTTGCACATCCTCTTGCCGACGGAATCCATGGCCTTACTGTCTTTATCCAGTGGTACTGCAGATGAAGCTGCCCCTGTCTGGTTCTTTCGTGCCGCTGACACAATAACCGAATCCGGAGGAGGGTCAGCTCTCAGAAAAAGCGGGTCCTGCTCAGGGGCCTTGTATTTCTTAGTGATCCGCGACGGGGCCGCCCCCACCGACGCTGGAGTCAGGAATTTCTGTAGAGCAGGCTCTATCAGGCCAGGCACCAGGGGAAGCAAAGGTCTAGATGACGACCTGTTATGAAGTGTTTAGAAGATGACTGACGTTGCAGGAGTAGACACAGGCATCTCAATATGAAGCTTCGCAGCCCCTCTACACAAGACCTCATTGAAGGTTACAATATCATCAATGGGCGATATTCTACTCGGAGGAGAGGAAGAAAGAGTAGGAGAGTAGTCTGCCTTTGATGGTCTGGAGTCTGAGGACCACGAAGGGGATCTGTGGCTTCGTCTCCTAGGAGAGCGGTTGCGAGATCTGGATGCCCGACTCCTAGGAGAACGTGATGTGCGCCTTCTCAAAGACGGAGACCTTTGTGGCATGGCACGTCTCTCATGTCTCTCAGAGGAGGGCACTGATTGTATTATAGGAGATCTGGATCTGCTAGGAGTATGCGCTAGTGTTGTTATCTTTTGAATCTTCCACTCCCTTATGTCCCCCAGCCATCTCGGGGAGATGTTAGTTGCAGGAGCTGGCGCCGGAACTGGTGAGGTTTCAGGAGAGACTTGCACGATCTGAAGTCCCGGGGAGGAAGATACACTCCTGGATGTCACGACCTGGACTTCCTTCTGCGTCGAGCGGTCTCTCGACGTTGCCCTAGGTCTCTTGGCAGGAGGAGACCTGTGGCTGGAATGCGACCTCCTCGACGTCGATCTCCTCGACGTCGATCTACTCACCGTCGATCTGGACCGCGATCTTCCTATCCTAGATCCAGAGGGTGATGTGCGAGGTCTCGACGTCGATCGCCTCGCCGTCGACCTCCTCAGTGACGGATGCGTCAACGTCATGCGTCTCGACGGCGAATGCCTCGACGGCGAGCGACTGTGCCTTACCGGCGTCGAGGCCCTTGGTGTTCGGCTCGACGTCGATGCGCGTGGACCTCTTGACGTCGGTGGTGTTCTCGACGTCGCCACGGACACTCTCGACGGCCGGCTACGACGTTGATGTGTCGACATCGAGCCACGGCCGCCTGCCGTCGTAGGTGAGCCAGACCTGGACCGCCTACGCGTTGGTGTCGACTTCTGCTTATGATGGGACTTCTCACCTGAAGTCGTTCGCTTCGACGGCGAAGGACGTCTCGACATCGACCTCGACGCTGACTCGGAGCACAAAGGTATCTTGGAAGTCGATCTGTCCCTCGACGGCGTGTGAGACCGGTGTTTTCTTATCTCACCTTTCTCTTTGCGCTCCAGCCTTGATTGAGAGGAGGGCTTCTTTAAGGGATGTTCTTCTCTGCTACTTGCTGCACCCTTTCCTCTCTCCTGCATAGAGTGCAGTTTAATCTTCTCCCTTTCCCTAAGGGTTCTTCTTGAAAACTTGCTGCAGTAGTAACACTGGTCTGGCTTGTGAGATGAAGGTAGACAAGCAATACAGACCGAGTGTGGGTCCGATTTAGCCATTTTTTTTTCCACAGGCCGGGCACTTATTAAATAAAGCCGGCATTATGACAGGAAAAAATAGACGAAAATCAGGGAAAAAAAAAAAAAACAGGATTTAGTACCATAAAGACGTCGAGTGAAACTAAAAAATTCCACTTTAGACCAGAAATTAGTGATAAAAAAACACTAACTGGCAAGCTCAATGCTCCAGGATCCTCACAGAAGGAGCCGGAAAAAAGAACTGACCTAACTGTCACCTGTGGTGCATGATGGGAGCCTTGGGGTTCCTTGAGGTCTTAAAGGCACGGCGCCAGTTTTCCCAATTGTTCTATATGCAGCCTCTCTAGGCTAATCTGCCTCTATGATCTTGCCTTTTTACCTTTGAAAATAAAGGCTGTGTTTTTCAAAGCAAACTGAAAACAGTTTTCTTTATCTGTATCATGAAAATATCATGGTGTATTTTTCTTTATTATTTCAAATGTAAAAGTTTTATAATGCAATTGTGGCAGTTTTGAGCCTAGTAATATGTTTTCAGGCTGCATATGTATATATATGCATATTACCTATATATATGGGTATATATATATATATATATAGGTATATGCATATTATTTGTTATTGCTCCGGGGTCCCCGCGCGTGGGCGGGACCATTCAGTGCTTATGACTATTGATGAGTATCCCCTGGAAGAGAAGCGAGGGTAGCAGCAGCGCAAGGGAAAGAAGAGCAGGGGGAGAACACTCACCGCTGCAGCCCTTCCATTAAGCAATGCTCCCCAGTCGTGGAGCGCGTCATATTATGTTGCGCATCCCGGGCCCTCGGCCGCCTCGGCCTCGATTTCAGCGCTGGCCGCCCGTCTCGTACGAGACCCCACCCTCAGGCTCGCCCGTGACCCCTAACGTCGCGGGGCATCTGAGAGCGGCGTCAGGTCTCAGACAGCGAGGGCCACCGCGTCTCACTGGGATCGTTCAGCTCACCGTTGCGCAGCCCGGGATGCTCCGTGAGTCAGAGGGCATCTCTGGATACCATCACCACAGCACTGGCAAGAGTGAAGCGGAGGTTGGCTGCAGTTATTCCATGGTGGCTCCAGAGCTTCACAGTCGAGCAGCCATCTTAGTGCTCGGATCGGCCACACCCCCAACCTAGTGTGAACATAAATAGAACAAAGTAGCCATCCTTGAAATGCCATAGCTTTGATGGAGAGCAATGCTAAACCATGAAAAATTATGAAATCCAATGGCTGAAAGGGCCACACCCAAGGCTCATAACGGGTCTGGACAGGGTGCTACCAGACCTCCATGGTTGCTCCTAGGGATAAAAGTAAACCATCAGATAAAGGACATGCCTTGAGGTCTGATGAAGAGCATAGAAAATAAAACAAGAAATACACCAATGATTTGCTCTGTCAGACAACCCATCAAAGAGACAATCCTCATCCTATGAAACACAGAGCAGGCAGGAATAACTGGCAGAGATGGCTCAAGCACACTGATGTAATGCCTTCCTCATGAACATTGATATCATGGAGTGTATTAATGGTCTTCAGACCTAACCCAGGTCACGGAGAAAATGTCAGAGAGAGCTCAACTCCTTTGGAGACAGACTTCCACTCCGTTGGGGAAAACACCCAGATCAAACCAGATCAATATAACAGACAACAAAAAAAAGTAGATTATTCAAGTTTTGAAAAATATGTATGAAAATTAGAGGGCAGATAAAAACATTTAGGACCAGATGTACAAAGCATTTTTCCGGTCGCAACCATTTGTGACTGGAAAAATTATTTTTCAAATGTAACTTGTTACTGTATCTCATTTTGCATTTGCGATTTGAAAATTGGAAGGGGCGTGTTTAGGACTTCCCTTCCAAATACCAAATCGGTCTGGTATGTATTACTGTTTTGCGACCGAATTCCGGTCGCAAAACAGTAATACTCTACCACCAGTTTAAAACTGCTGGTAACCCATTCGCAAAGGGGAAGGGGTCCCCTTCCCTTTTGAGAATGTAAATAAAAATATTTTTTAAGAACAGGCAGTGGTCCCACGGACCACTGCCTGCTCTTAAAAAATGAGACTTCAGGGTTTCAATTTTTTCATTTTAATCACATTCCGTTTTACTTTAAAAAAACGAACTGCAGTTAAAAAAAAAAAAGAGATTGCTTCATTCATTCAGCACAAGTTGGATCGCTCATATTTACACAGATAACACTAGGTAAAACTGGGATCCTTACAAGTTAGAATAGGGAATAGTTTACGCCTAACGCTTTCTTGAGCTTATGGATGTCACAGTTGAGATAAGAACAGTTCCATAAGAACAGCCAGCATGATGTTCTTAGTTATTACACAACTGTTGACAGATAACTTTATGCAATGCTTGCCTCTTACGTTGGTTATTTGCTCTTAAATATATCACTGTTAAACCTTACATAGTTCCATTACATAGATCCCTGAAGGACATACAAGAACATACGATATGTTGACATTAAGATTACTTATAAGAAGTGATAGATTTGAGGGATATGTTATGAGAAATATGTTACGACCCTGCTTATAATCCCTACTATAATCCTATTAGACCTATCATCCTAGATAGTTGTCTTATGTTACGACAATGCTTAGTTCCCTACTATAATCCTGTTAGACCTATCATTTTAGATAGTTGACCCTGAAATTAGCGCGTCGTTTTCTTGTTATCGCCATGCCTACTGTTCAGTTACGGGGGAGGAGGGGTGGTATGGAGGGTTGGAGGGGTAAAGATTGGTTTATATTTCTGTCTATACTAATTGTTGATCCTTTTGCTTGCTTACTCTTATGTTTTTACTCTGTATTTATTTTCACCTTTTCTTATTTTGTGGTCAAGGGGTCCAACCTCAACCGCGACGCCCCCACCTCCTCGACCGACGCCAACCTCGCAGCCAAAGGACTCCACAGATGGATCTCCAACTGCGCAGACAAGCTTACAGCCCTACACAACCCCGACAGACAGTGCCCCAGGAAATCCACCTGGTTCACCGCCGACCTCCAAGAATCCAGACGCACCTGCAGACGTCTCGAGAAGAACTGGAGAAACAGCAAAACGTCAGAAGATCGCACCACCTACAAAAATGCCATGACGTAATACCACCAACGCATCAGATCCACCGAAAGGACCGTCATTCAAAACAAGATCCTCGCCAACACCTGCAACTCCAAGCAACTCTTCAGCGTCATCCAGGAATTCCCCAAGCCCCCCAGCAAAACCACGGACATCACCCCCTCCCAAGGCCTCTGCAACAAGCTCGGATCCTACTTCCATCTAAAAATCAAGGGACTCTACGACAACCTCAACGACCAGACACCCAACTCCGAAACCACTTCTTTCTCCAGCAACGCCATCTAGCCCACCATCTCCTCCTGGAACCCAGTCACCACCAAAGACACCACTTCGACCATGAAAGGCATCCACTCAGGAGCCCCCACGGACCCCTGCCCCTCGCACATTTTCCACAAAGCCGCCATCGCTCCCGAACTACGACGCACCATCAACACCACCTTCAAGACCGGCATCTTTCCAGACGACTGTAAATGCGCAGAAGTCAGTCCCCTGCTCAAGAAGCCCTCAGCAGACCCCACCGACCTCAAGAACTACAGACCCATCTCCCTCCTCCCCTTCGCGGCCAAAGTCACCGAGAAGACCGTCAATGCACAACTAACCAAATTCATCGAAGAAAACTCCATCCTCGACCCCTCCCAATCCGGATTCTGCAGCAACCACAGCACCGAAACCGCACTACTCGCAGCCACAGATGACATCCGCACCCTCCTCGACCAAGGACACACCGCGGCCCTGATCCTACTCGACCTCTGCAGCGTTCGACACCATCTCCCACCGTACACTGACCGCCAGACTCCACGACGCCGGCATACAAGGAACCGCCCTCAACTGGATCCGCTCTTTCCTCACCGGCAGAACCCAAAGAATCAGACTGCCACCTTTCCTCTCCGAACCCACGGAAATCAACTGCGGAGTGCCCCAAGGATCATCGCTCAACCCCACGCTCTTCAACATCTACATGGCCCCCCTCGCCGCCATCGTCAGACAGCACGGACTCAGCATAGTATCCTACGCCAACGACACCCAGCTCATCCTCACCAAGGACCCAATCACCACCAGACTCAACTTCCAGGAAGGAATGAAGAACGCTGCATCCTGGATGAGCAGAAACTGCCTGAACCTCAACTCGGAGAAGACAGAAGTCCTCGTCCTCAGACCCTCCCCCTCGGCATGGGACAACACCTGGTGGCCCACCGCCCTCAGCAGCCCTCCCACCCCCACGGACCACACCCGAAACCTCGGCATCGTACTCGACTCCTCCCTCTCCATGACCCGACAGGTCAACGCCGTCGCCTCGAACTGTTTCAACACCTTGCGAATCCTCTGAAAAACCTTCAAGTGGATTCCCCCCCGAATCAAGGAAGGCAGTCACCCACGCACTCATAACCAGCAGACTGGACTACGGAAACGCCCTCTATGCCGGGATCAACAAGTCTCTGCTCCACAAGCTCCAGACCATACAGAACACCGCAGCCAGACTCGTCCTCGGCATTCCTCAACACGAACACACCACCCAACACCTACGGAACCTCCACTGGCTCCCCGTTGAGAAGAGAGTCACTTTCAAGATACTCACCCACGCCTACAAATGCCTCCACAACACCGGACCCCAATACCTCAACGAGAGAATCTCCTTCCACGTACCCAAGAGAAACCTCCGATCCGCCGACCTCACCGAAACACCGCGCATCGGCAGAGCCAGAACAGGTGGAAGAACCTTCTCCTACATCACGGCCAAGACCTGGAACGAGCTCCCAATCGACATCAGATGCGCCCCATCCCTGAACAACTTCAGGAAGACGCTCAAGACCTGGCTTTTCGACTGAACGTAGCTGCTTACCCCCCACCCCCAGCACCTTGAGACCCTCACGGGTGAGTAGCGCGCTTACAATTCCCCTGATTGATTGATTGGGTTACTTGCAAACTATGCTCACTCGAGTTCAAGTTCCAAGAGGGGCACAACACTCTACAAACATAAGAGGATGCTCATAGGCCTCCCAAAAACCAGAGCTTCACAACATTCAGGGCTCTCTAATTTGGTCCTGCAAGCTGCTGTACTAATAGATGGGTTTACGATCCTAACGTTATCAACTGAAAATCGAGAATGATGAATCCAGCCCAAAAGTCTATTAAAATTATATCATTGAATGTTAAAGGCCTTAACCACCCGATCAAAAGAAAAAAGATTTTTGACTATATTTATAAACAAAAGACTGACATCACCCTGCTACAGGAAACAAAAATAGATGCCAAGCTTGCTGACTCACTCAAAGGCACCCAATTCTCAGATGTAATTTGTTCAGCTTCTATAGGGAAGAAAAACGGGGTAATAACACTGATCTCAAAAAGTCCAGGATAAACCTAGTTTCACATTCTACTGATAAACAAGGAAGATGGGTCACCACCAAACTACAAAAAGAAAATGCGGTCCTCTTTGTAACAAACATATACGCCCCCACGAATGATGACACCGATTTTTGGGAGGACTTTGAGGAAAACATTAAACGGATCCCAGACACAGCTACCTCAATCATTGCTGGGGACCAACAAATCACACAAGGCTCTCAAAAACCTCTGTAACAGGTTCAACATGATAGATGCCTGGAGATTGCAGAATCCGACCAAAAGAGATTATACATTCTATTCTTCTCCACATAATTCATACTCTTGCATAGATTACTTTTTAATATCAGGGAATGCAATAAACAAGATAGACCACACAATAAAAGAACCAAGAGTGATATCTGATCACTTGTGCATTGCACTAACACTCATAGGCTCGACCACTCCACTTAAAGAACCACTATGGAGGTTCAATGAAGATGTCCTCTCCTCGGCACAGAATAGAAATGCAATTGAAGAGGCAACCAAAAACGAATTGCTTGAAAATAAAGAAAACAATACATCACATCTAGTAAGATGGGAAGCATTAAAATCCACCGTTAGGGGAGTGATTATAAATATTAAATCGAATATGAATAAAGAAGCAAACTCACAACTATTTAAGCAAGAGAATGATATTTCCAATTTGGAAAAATTGCATATTTTAATAAATGAACCAGAAACCTTAAACAAGATCATAAATAAAAAAAATATGAATACAATAAAATCGTTAGTACTAGAGCAGGTATCTGGATTAATAAACAGAAAAGTCTTGGACTCTGTGAATCTAATAAAGCAGGGAAGACACTAGCCTCATACGTAAAATTTAAAAGCCGGAGGTATGCTATCAACACAATTAAAGATAGTTTGGTCAATATCCATACCAACCCACACACGATTGCTGACGCATTTAAAGACTTCTACTAAAACATATATGATACCAACCTGAAAATTATCCATCAGAACATCAAGCAATATCTTGACGGGATCTCACTCAATTCTTTAAATGACCAGGAAAGGGACTCTATCAATGGCCAAATCACTATGGGAGAATTAGAACTCGCCATCCAAAAACTCAAATCAGGCAAAGCGCCGGGCCTGGATGGTTATAACGCAACATTTTATAAAACGTTCGCCGAACATCTAAGACAACCACTATTACTCCTATACAACCACTTTGCATCCTCTGGACAAATATCAGGCACACCGGCCGAAGCTATGATTACAGTCATCCCAAAGGAAGGTAAAGATACTCTATTAACTAAGAACTATAGACCAATCTTGCTAATAAATCTTGACTGTAAATTATATGCAATGATCTTAGCTAAAGGATTACAGAAACACATCGCCAAACTTATTCACTCCTCCCAAACAGGATTCCTAAAACAAAGACTATCTGGCGATAACACCAGGATTTTCTGCCACGCAATTGAAAAAGCGAAACTGCTTAAGTCACCGACTGTCGCCATCACCCTCGATGCAGAAAAAGCATTCGATAAGGTCGATTGGTCCTTCCTACATGCGACACTTAAAAAATTTAACTTAGGCGACTCCTTAATTCACTTGATCATGGCATTATATTGCACCCAAGGGCAAGGGTCAGAGCAGGAGGAGCTATCTCCTCTTCGTTTCCATTAAAACAGGGTATCAGACAAGGATGTCCCTTGTCTCCCACGCTCTTCCTATTAGCAATTGAACCATTTCTTCAGTATCTAAGGGGAAACCAGAATATCCCGGGTATAGACTTCGGAACAACGAATCTCAAAGTCGCAGCATATGCAGACGACGTACTAGTGGTCTCAAAAGATGCAACCACCGCTACACCGGCTCTCATGAGATCTATTCACGATTTTGCAGAGGTCTCAGGCTACACCCTCAACAAGGACAAAACAGAAGTTAAATTACTTAATCTGTGTGGCAGTAGAGAAATTCTGGGTGATTCCAGGTTGGCGTGGCAGACAGGTACAATTAAATACCTAGGAATAGAATTCTCAAACGACCTAATCACTACTCAAGAAAATGAGAATATTACGTATAAAAAAATCACAGAACTACTGAATGGATGGTCATCAAAATTTCTAACATGGTGGGGTAGGGTGGAAACAGTTAAAATGATGATAACGCCTCTTATCAACTACCTCATTAGCATGCTACCTATGATACTATCAGAAACTTCTTTTTTTAAATTGATAAGGCCCTTAACGGATTCTTGTGGCAATGGAAGAAACCAAGGATCTCTTTAGACAAACTCAGACTAGCTAAGAACAAAGGAGGAGTAGGGCTACCAAATTTTAAGATTTACCAGACGGCCTACCTATGTAAGCAAGGTGCTGTATGGTTTCAGGATAAGTTTGAATACAAACCCCGGTGGATAGAAGTGGAAAATAATTTGATAAAAGATATTCCACTCCCAGCCATCATGACTATGCGCATCCCTTTTTTACAGCACTCAAAATATATTATTCAAAACACTAAAAAAGCTCTGGCCAGTCTAGACATACACTCCAATATTAAAATGACGATATGGTACAACCCCAAAATTAAAATAGATAAACAGTCAATATATTGGCAAGAGGGGTCACAAAGTGGCATAAACCTGATCAAAGATCTATATGAGGATATCATTCCCATACCATTCTCGATTATTAAAAGGGAGAGAGGTTTAACTGACATAGACTTTTATAATTTTTTGAAACTTAAGGTACAGATTTCTAAATTAGCTCTGAAGCTTTCACCCCCCCCCTCTCCCTACCAAACTGACCTACCTATCAAATGCCGGGCACATGGTATTAAAAATCTATAAGGCTTTACTCCCTGAACCACGTAAAGCCCATATGATCTCTGTAAAGAAATGGGAATCTGAACAAAATAGTAAGGCAATAGGATTTGACTGGGAGCAAATCCATTTAATGCCTTTCAAAAATAAAATATCTCTCACACTATCCCAGACAAAGTACATGATTATAAATAGGAACTATTGGACCCCAGCAAGACTACACAAGCTCAATCTTATCCAATCCCCACAATGTTGGAATTGTAATTCACTAATAGGGGATCTCCCACACATGCTTCTTTTTTGTCCGTTGTGGCAAAACTTTTGGGACAGGATCTTTGAGTGTATCACCCAGACATTACATACCACCACAGCCAAAGAATTATCATATATTTTAATAGGATTTCATGACCCAGAATTAAAAAAAGACAGTGACCGTTTACTGCTTGACTTAATGTTGACACTGGCATGTAAAATAATTCTGTGTAACTGGAAACAGTTTGACAAAATATCCTTCAAAATCTGGCAAGAATGGCTAACCTTTCTGAGGGGAGCAGATAATGTGACCCTTCAATCCTCCCCAGGGCAACCTAAACATAGGAAAATATGGGAATCGTTGGACTCTGCTTCACCGGCATTCAAGCCTCCCTGAAAAACTGACTCTAGCATTCCATTTAAATCAGGCAAGCAGACGTTTTAGAATCACCATACCCCACATAATTCCAACATTCATATCCCAGGAATTTGGATACAGCTCACCTATTGGTTCGACTAGTACCCCTTGACTTTATTTTGGTTTACTTTCCTTTCCTTACTACTTTTTTGTGCTTAATCTATTATTTCTTTTGTATAACTTTACGATGGTAGGAGTTACCTGATACAAACAATCGTTACTGACTCAACAGAATCCGAGATCTCGATAGTGCCTTAGCTAACTGGCTATTTATGCAACTTTCCTACCAGCTAACAAGGATTTTGAGAAAACCTAATGTAAGATAAACCACAGATGTTTTATCAATATACATCACTTGTATGACATGACAACCATAAATCATCCTCCTACCTGTAAGGATGAACTTGCATCCTTATTGTAATTTTCATTTTCTTCTGTATGTACTTTCTTGCTAAAACCCAATAAAAACTATTTGAAATAATAAAAAAAAGCAATCACAGACATGGTGGTCTGCTGACCTCAGCAGGTTACCATCCGTGTGCTGGCTGTGATTCCTAATGGGTCGCAAACTGTGACCTACCTCATTAAGGTCGATTTGCGCCCCACAAGGAAGCCCTAAATGAAAATCAATGAATTTCATACATTAGGAGTACCGTTTCCTACTTTCGATTCGGAGAGAATCGCAATTAGGAAATCGGTATTCCTAATGTTTGTACATCTGACCCTAGGAGCTCAAAGAAAGACAATGTTGACTTAGAAGAACAAATAGAGGAACTGGAGGGGTTGTTAAAGCACTCTTTCAATCTATTCTAAGAGGAGAAAAGCTGTACAAATTGTAATGGAGAAACGCACCATATGGGGGAAAAAGATGTAAATGGCTGGAAATTCCAAGAAATATTGTTGCGAAAAGTGCATTCATATTACTCCAAAGAGCAGCTAATTCAAGCATTTAGAGAACAGAAAGACTCAAAGTTCCTCAACAAAAGGATCTCTCACATACAACTCTAGTCAAGAGGTGAATAATGGAGGCAACCACTGACCATCTCACCTCCAAAGCAGTTCACTGTATAGGGGCATGTCCCTTTTGACTGTCATTTCAAATGACTGGCGAAGCACATTTGATTTCAACAAGGAAGGAGGGGCGACTTATAATGAAAATTGACAACCTGGAATAAGCTGGGAGCCCACAGCCAGGAGATAATGCAACACTGAGAAGCAGGATGGTGGCTATGGTCTTGAAGCTTTAGCTGAATCCTTGGAATTATGGACAGGGATGTCTGTGCATGGAATACTTTGTGGAAAGACAACAAGATATTGGTTCCAGGGCTGCCTTGATACATAATGACCAGGTGGAGGTTGTAGAGCATTCCTTAGGTTTTTTTGTCCTTCAGGCAGACTGCAGTGGCTTTGAGCTGTTGTTTTTGTTATGTTGTAATATTTCTTTATTAGGTAGACAGCGAATTCTGGTTGGGGGTTGGTGACCATGGGAGAAAGGTGTATAAGAGAGGTGCACTGCATAAGGTATTTTGGAAGGGTATATGGGAATTGGTAAATACGCTTCAAGCTCCAATAGCTATGGTTGAAATGTCATTGGTTCATGTAAAAGGACTAAATGTCTGACATAAAAGTGTGCACGTATTAATTAATATTAAATATATTAGAAGGACTACAGGTAGAGATGACTTGCTTAGAGGCCATGTACTTCTAGAGAGGATACTGAACATCGAAAGCCTTGAGAACCTTCCCTGTACATTGCTTTGGTCTGGAGATACTAAACGAGGCCATAAAGACCTTGAACGAAGTGATGAGTGGCAGTGTTCGTTATGGAATTCTAGCATCGTTTTATTTGTCGTTTGCTGGCTCTGAGCCAGCTTGTGCAGGGTGGGGCAGGACATGGGAGGGTGTGGAGGAGTGCTTGTGCACTCCCTACGTGCGCATATGTGTTTGGCCGGCCATCTCAGGCCGACCAAAACACACATGCACACTTAGGCTGGACTGTGGGGTTTCTCCAGCCGCGCTGGAGAAACCCCACAGTCCCTGCCCTGAACGGAGTGTCTTTCCAACCTGCTCAGGCCAATCCCCCCACTACTCTGCTGCACTGGGATTGGATGGGAGTCTGTCCCAGGGGCTGCTGAAAACAGGAAGAGGACAGCAGGAACGATGCGACACAGGAGGCGGCAGGCAGCTTAAGGTAAATTCTCTTTTTTATTATTACAAACCCACCCACCGTGCGTCCCCCCCCCCAGCTCCCTCCACCCGCCCCACCACACTTTGTTAGTGGCTGCCGCCACTGCCCTAAGCTAACAAAAAAATAGTGGTCCCGCTCTTTACTGACGATGCACTAATACTGACGTGCATCCAAAATAAAATGCACAAGTCACTTGATAACTTTGAGGGTTTTTGCCTAATTAAGGACTTGCATATTAATGTACAGAAAACTAAAATAATGCCAATGGACTCTGCTACGCTTCATAGAAAATCTTTAAGGATAGACGGGCAAGTGCATGAAACTGTTAAGAACTAAGCCTGGGCGTAGTTCGCGAAGTAGTGCTACGCGAAGCTACGCAAAGTGCAGTTCGCACTACGCGAGCTACGCGTAGCACTACGCGAACTGCGTAGTGCACTGTTCGCAATGATTGCACAGTGCCGGATGCTTGTCCGCACTGTGCAATCATTGAAAACGGCATCTTGCACAGTGCGAGCTGTCTTTTACTGCCGCTCGAGTAGATTTTTACTCGAGCGGCAGCTTCTCAACGCGGACTGGTAGTTTCTCATCGCGAGCGGTCGCGAGCATACGCGACCACTCGCAATGAGAAACCTGACCTCCCGCTTTGAGAATCTCGCCGGAGGTTTATTTTCCACGCTCGCGATCGGCAACTTGATGTTGCTGATCGCGAACGAGGAAAAAGTCTCGCCGGGATGTCATTTTGCTTGCTCGCGGTCGCCAACTTGACGTTGAGGACCGCGAGCAAGCAAAAAATGACCGCTGCACTACGCTATGCTACGCGTGTTTGCACTGTGCTACGTGCAATTCGCGTTGTGCGAAGTAGCACAAACTACGCAAGCGTAGCGTAGTGCTTTGCCCAGGGTTATTAAGAACTACGATTATCTGGAGATTTGTTTTATTAGCAAGTTGAGCTGGCATAACCATGTCAGAGAAGCAGTCAACAGCTTGCAGCGCTCATCTTGCGGGTCAAATTAAAAATTGGTTGCCATTCTCGGAGTGTCATCTTGCAAGTTTACAGGCAGAAAGCGGTTGCTGCAGCATTATATGCTGCTGTATTATAGGGTTTAAGGGCCACATGTACGGCTGCCAGATTTTGCAAGCCCCTAATTGCGACTTTTTGTGACTCGCAATTAGGAAGTCACACAATGCAATGTACAACAGTGTGTTTGACACTGTTCGCGATTCCCTGTGGGTCACAAATGGACCTGCCTCATCAATATTTATGAGGCAGATCACAATTTGTGACCCATTGGGAATCGCTAAAAACACAGGGATGGTGGCCTGCTGGGGACAGCAGACCACCATGTCTGTGTTTGCTTTTTAATAAAGAAACTTTTTTTTCCAAATGCAGCCTGTTTTCCTTAAAGGAAAACGGGGTACGTTTCAAAAAGAAAAATGAAAATTTCAGTTTAATTTTTTAAGAGTAGGCCGTGGTCCATGGGACCAATGCCTGCTCATAAAACCGTTTTTATAACTATTCACAAAGGGGAAGGCGTCCCCTGGGGACCCCGTCCCATTTGTGACTAACTTACCACCTACTTGAAGTAGGCAGTTTTACCGCATTTCGGTCGCAAAACATTTATACATCCCCTGCGACTTGCTATTTGGAAGGGACGCCCTTAAAACACCCCTTCCAAATACCGACTCGCAAATCCTATTTTGCGAGTCGGTAATTGGTTACTGACTCGCAAAATAAGTTGGTACATGTCAGAAGGCTATTTCACAGTCGCAAATAGCCCGATTCTCAGTTTGGGACCACTAAAACCTTTTGTACATGTGGCCCATAGTGATGATAAATGTTTGCAAATAACAGAACATTCACTTTTAATATCTCTATTGAAACTTGGCCAAGGCACGCTGCTTCTCCCACTATTCTTGGAGCTGGGTTTGGTGCCCATCTCTGACATTGTAGCTTTGGCCACTGTGATGTACTGGCTACGGCTAAACAGGAACCGCTATGGGGTCTGTTATCTTAAAGCAGTTCTTGAAATATCTTCCTCAGGTAAACTGCATGCAACATAATGCTTGGTCACTCTATGTTAAGAAATTTTGAACGAACTTGGCCTTTGCCATTTTTGGTCCAACCCAGCTCAAATCAATCGTGAATCAGCTTGTATGATCACAGATGCTTTTCTGAGTTTAAAACTCATGTCTTGCATCAAATTTGCACGCTCTTTGAATTTGACGGTTAATTATATCCAATCCAACTAGACTTTACTTGGTAATTGCGATTGTGAATTTGGGGGTCGGGAGACACTTCTGTACTTTTTGCTGTTCTGCACAAAAACCAAACACTTACTTTGTACCACTGTTCTAGCAGTTCACGATAGTAACTTGCCATGATTCACTTGTATTCTGTCTTAGAATGGATGTTCCAGAGATATATATGTCCATGGTAAGTTACATTTGGTTCGCCTGGATCGTAACGAGAAGGCAACTGAAGGGTAACTCTATCTGCACATTATATGTTTATTCGCATGTGCACTTTAATTCTCTATATTATTTATGATGGACTACTGCCAGCATATGTGTATGTTCAATCGATCGCAAGAATGTTTAGTATGTTAATCTAAACGTGTTTTATATTATTAGCTCAGACTTGTTTTTGGATTGTATGTTCTTAAATAATGTAAATACAATTTTAGTTTAAATGTATATTTAATAGGAAATTTTCACAGCGAAATTAGTGTAGTGAACGTAGTGTTTTTAAAAAAATTTAAATGCTGTTATTGGTTTTTAATATTTGTGTATTGATTATTGCATTGTTCTTATAATTGTTATGGCATACATGCTAAACAATAAATAAATCTCTCTCTTCCTACTAAACCGGGGTAGTCCCCATATTACTGAGAGCAAGGCTTCCCTTTGCATGTGGTGAAACATGTAAAAATGTAGGTGGAAATGTTATAAGGATCATCTTTTTCCTTTTAGGTATTCTCATTCTTGATTTATATGTTAGCTATATAGGTATAAATGAAAAAATATAAAATGCACATTTATTTATGTAATTTATGCCATTATTAATTGCAAAGTGATAATTACGTCTGCTTGAATATAGTCATGTTATTTTGTATTAATCGAATTCTCAGTTCTCTTGATTGTTTTAAATAATGACCCAGGTTTCATGGAAGCTGATAATTTCACTTGTTTATTATTTTTAAACAATAGACATGGTTCCACTAAGTGTAAGTAAATGAAAGAGTGCCAAGGCCTTTTCTGCTAATTGTTTATTCTGAAAGTTTCGACAGTGATCAGATATGCTATATAAACTTAGATAGTGTGAAGAGATAGAGAGTGACTTCATATTAGGGACGAGACAGAGGCCATACACAACCGTATCACCTTCCTTTGCTGACGGCTATCGGGAGGCACATTTAGCTTTCGCTCGGCGGTCTTACCCGACTGCCTGCCCACATGGGCCCACAAGCAGATGCTGCTATTTTACTGAACATTGGTTCTATTTTTCAGAAGAAGTGTGAGGGTGTGAACCATCTTTGAAACTCAATATAAGCGCCCTTTTTGGTGCTAAGGTTAGATTACTTAGCCAAAGAGATTAGAGTGGGGTTGGCAATGTGATTATAAAGAGAGTTTTGTGATTTCACCAATGTGTAACTATATTATCCTTTGTTCATTCTTTTGGTAAATGTTGTTTCCAACATTTTGTTGATTTTTATAGTAGTTACTGTTCATGTTGTATGCACTAAGGTAGGGTTTTGATTTTAAAATAGATCTTTAATCTATATTCCTTGTTTTCTCGTGTTCTTGAGTGTACCTTTCCATGATGAAAGTGGTTTGAGTTCCACTAATTATCCATGTGATTGATTGTTACCTGAAATGCACCTCACTCAAGTCATGCTCAGTGAGTTATGGGGAGGTGGTAGTCCAACTGGCTTTCTGTCTGTGGTTGGCACATGATGAAGTCCTTAGTGCCAAGGAGTCTAGAAAGCCTATTTCTGGGCAGTGTTCTGGAAAACCAGGAAACCTATTAGAAGATTTTTGTGGTGAGGGAGAAGGCAATGGTATCCCACTTTATGACAGCATCAGTTTATGTACCAAACCAGAGGCAGGCTAACCTTTTCACAGAGGAGGTCCTTAAGAAATTTGTCATAGTTGAGTAGGGCACTATCAAGTTTGGGGAGATCTGTAATGTAGAGGTCGCATCGGACAGGTCATGCAGCAGAGTCCAGGCAACTGAAGTTATTCCTTTTCCAAAAGATTAATAAGAAGATGGAAGATCTGGGACTGATTGATGCCTGAAAGGTATGCCCACAAGTGCTAGACCCTATCCATTTTACTCGCACCTGCATAAATCCTATTCACTAACATATTAGGCCACATATTGACAACAGACCCCAGATTCATATTTGAGGCACAGGGACATACAGAGTATCATTGTTTTATAAGCAACAAAGGTTATGACCACCATTAACCTGGCAATAAAGATGTGCTTGCTGCATAGATAGCAGTTAAATTGCAGTATAGATCCTCTGACTTGTTTGTGTAAACATTCCTTGGCCATTAAGATAAATAGGGGTAGTATAACACAATACTAAGAAACTAATGGCATTATGGAAATGTGGGATGCCTCAAAGCCGGTTGTGAGGAGAAGGTCCTGACCATAGCAGCTAAACTGTAATGACTTCATACAATCTTGCAGAAGAGATTGGAAAGAGAATTAAATGATCTGGAAGGTCAGCATAACAAAATAGTTTTTATCGTGGTGTATTGGAAGCTGAAAGCAGTAGAGGTGCAATTGTCTTTACTATTGAAGGATTCTGACCTCCAGACCTAGAACTGAACAAGCAGTCATAAACAGACTCTCTAGGAAGTGCTAATACCTTTGGCAGCTAACTTAACAGTCAAAAAGGATATGAGCTGTATTTTAATAGTTGTGTTGATCATATGATTAGCCTATTTGTTCATGACTCAATCGTATCCTTCTGCAACACCAAGGTCTGCCTTAAAGTTACAGTCCATGAACTGCTACATCTCTCTCCTTTTCCAGGGGAAAAAACAGAGACAAGTAACTTGATAAAACTCTCCTTAGGACTAGGAGCATTGAAATATCTAGGAGTGATGGTGACCAGGGATGTTGAGTAGATATATAAATGTAACTACGCTACACTGCTTAAGGAAATTACGATTTAATGTAACAAATCAAAAGTGTGATACGTCTCCTGATTGGGTAGAATAGCAGCACTGATAAGGGGGATTCTCCCAAAGTTGTTATATCTGTTTTAGACATTGCTTGTAGCAGTTATCCAGCACCAGCAGCTGCAAATCCTCAGCTTAATAAGGGATGGTTAGCAGGAAAAGAGTACGAGAAAGCAGGAAAGTATTTAAGGTGTCTAAAGACAGAGAACGGCTGGTATGTCCAGATATCCACTAAAAAGCACTGAGTATTTATGGTGCAGGCGGTAGCAGGTAAGCTGTTGTGGGGAATGCTCTGACTGCATATCTGTCACAGACACAATCCCTCTACATTAACTTAGATACCAATGTTTTCCTATAAGCTCGGAATAAACATGTGGTTTCTCCTGTGCTGATCAGGTTCCCAGCACCTTTCAATCCCATGCACAGAATCCAGATTTTATAACAACAATGGATGAGATTTTTAGAAATCGAGAAATTGGGAGGAGGTATAGAATGATGGATGGCATGTTCGATAAGGTACAGGACGTAACCATTAAACATGCCTAATTCAGGAAAAATGCATTATAATCACCGGCACTGGGTCCTGAGCCCAGAGGTTTGGGCCAACCGCAAGGTGACTAAGAATCCGACAACTTTTGAGAAATTTATGCTAAGTTTCATGTGCTTCAGAGGCTTATTATTAGTAATCTACAAGCAATTGTTCTTATTGCAAAACGTCTGTAGGGCTTTCCTTCTGCTGCTGGGGTCCCAATGTGCTTTCCAGTTGGTCGAGTAAGTAGTTACTCCATCTGATGTTTCTGGATGGTGGAAGGATGTTGGTTATAGTGTCAATGAGTGTCGGTCCTGAACAGTGTGCCACAGCAGCATGTAGGAACAACTTAATCAGGGAGTTATAAGAGAAGGTAATGGCAGGGACTGCTTTCCATGATGCATATGCACAGTTGTTAAAGTTACAGGAGAAGTTTCACTTGGATCATGATTTTGGGAAAAGCCCGGACATTATTGTTTTTCTAGATTCAAGATGGTCATTATTCAATTTGCGAGCGCATTCCACAGCTTTGATCTCTGTACTGAGAGGGAACTTTCACCTCTATGGGTTTTTTGAAAAGGGGGTATCATCAGAGGTGTAGCCATTCTTGATCTGAGATTTCTCCTTTGGCTATCCGGTCTACGTTTAGATTGCAGGAAGGTTGGGCTAGTGACTAGTCCCATGGACCACCCATTATGCAATGCAGAGGCATTGAAGGATATTCTTCTTGCTACTCATAACCAGTGTAGAGCCTTGAGGGCAGGGGTAATATAAATCTGTTGGCACATGTTTAGGACTTTGTGGCTGGCACATTCTATATTGATGCAGCACTAATTAGTTGATTAGTGAGTCCAATATAGAGCCGAATGACATCATTTAGACGGCACAAGGAAAAGCAATCGCTGAATGCTGTAACTGAGACCCTTAGTAAGGGAAGATATGCTGCAGTATTCTCATCGTGTAAAATGTATCTCTTGTCACTTTGTTGACTTGAGTTCAAAATGAGAGATTGGAATCCATGTTTTTTTCATCTCAGTTAATGTGGTTGGACACTGTCTCATCTCCAGAAAACAGTTGGATACGGGGTCATGATTTTTCCAGTAACTGCCGGTGAGTATTTCTGTTTTAGAAGAGTGAAGTTTAAAGATGATACTTTTGCACTCACTGTTCCACTACCTGTAGGTCTGACATATTGATCTCCAGGTCTTTCCTGCTTTTATGTCATCAGCATTGTACAGCAGAGCTTGATGGAGTCCAGGAAGTTGGGAATATGAGATAGGTACACATTGAAGAGGAAAAGGGGGGGTGATAGTTTGTTTAGGTGGGACATTACCCCAACAGGGGAAAATTGAAGAATTGAACGGCGGTCATGTGACATTTTGGGTTCTATCATTCAGATAGGATTTATACAGTTTACGAATGACCCCCTATTCCCAGTGTGCTACAGACTTTGGGCTAGTAGCTGGTTGTTTACTGTGTCAAACACTGATGATGGATTAAGCAGGAGGGTTTTATACCAGCATATCATGATAGAAAATATTGTTGCTTAAGTACTGCAGGAGAGTGGATTATTATGTGGTGTGGTTGTGAGAGCTCACCAAGTAATAAGGTCAGAATCGTTACCAGGTCCAGTTGGGTTTCTTTAATAAAAACCCTTAGCTCACTCCTGGATAGCTGTGGCACAAAGCAGTCGGGGTTAATCGAAGGAACAAGAGTCAAGCATTTAGAAGTACCAAAACAGTTAATAAGTAGGAAACAGTAAATATCTTATGCCAATTTGTAAAATTAGCATGTATTCTAAAATAGACACCAAGACTACAAAAATGTATTGAGGGAAACCAGATATATGAATTTCCAAAGGTAAGTAAATCTCTGTAGTTCGATTTTAAGAAATGCAACAAATTGTAAGCAGTTTAGCAGTTAGTTGCCAACTGGGTCAGGCCTTGAGAAATCTACTCGCCCACTCACTATGAAGACTCATAGGTTATCAGGGCGAAATATTATTTTTAGATACTACTAGCTCAGTCTGGTGAGAGACTGTAGCTGACAAAGAACTGTGTTCTTTTAATTCAGAAAGTGAAAGAACAATAAAGATGCATTTAAATCCTGTCACACTTGATGTGTATTCAAAGACAGAGGTCAAATGTCAGCTAATGTTTTACAAATTGTTTCTTATTTTATCCTGGAGATCATGTTTACAAAATCCTCTAACTTTGCAGCAAAAGAAAAGTAAAATGAACTGTCTGACAAACGTGCAGTGTGTAATGAAAGGCTATAGGATGTCAGGTTTTTTTCTAACATGACTTTAAATAGCTTGGAAATGAACAGTAGTTGGGGACCCATTCTTTTAAATTCTGATGTGTGATGGAAACAAATACTTTAATAGGATCAAAACAAATCAGAACACTTTACTTTGTGAGGTGTAAATGATAAATCTTTTCTGAAACCCCATTTCCACATTATGCTATATAGTTTTATAACTAAAACTGCATGTCAGTGGGAAGGTTTATGGCCATTTCAATGGAAATATGCTGTCTGTTAATGACAGTGCACTAACACATCGTGCTTTAGTAATATATCTATTAAAAGTGAGAGTTTTCAAACATAAACTTAGTAACATTCCTAACCACACCCTGATGACAATGCTATTGATGAACCAAGAGGCAAGTGAGGGGTCATGTGATGTGCACCATTTATACGGGCTATATTTTTATTATACATGGAGCAAATGTTTAGTCTATTAAACCAAACAAAATAGTTTGTCTACAGCAGACAAGCTGAACTCTTATATTTGAAGGTGCTCTCATATTTGATAATGAAGAAAAAGGCGACTCAATGAAATAAAATATTTACATAGGATCAAACAATTTGAAACCAGCTTATGGGTCAAGCATATGACAGGGCGAGTAGATTATTCAAGTCACTAGACCTGCAGGTCTGGTAACATTTTAATGATTTTTCAAGACCTGCGGATAGTATGGCTACTTCTCCTTACTTGGATGGGCATGACGGGTCGGTGCCAATCACAGTGACCACTCAGGTCCATGGAGAAAGTTACCTGTCAGGTCCAGGAGTCTTAGAGTCCTCAGTGCACTTTTCTCCTTTACCGCGGTCCAGCCAAGAAGTGATCCTAATGCTGCGGATGCAGGATACTGAGGATGCTGAAGATGTTGAAGAGATGCGGTGACTGTTCCTGGGGCCATCCTGGTATCGAGTAGCGTAAGGGATCATCTCTGGCCTCAGGACTAGACCTCCCACATTGCAGCAGCGGAGTGCATTTCAGGTCCAGTCATAACTGATCAACTGGTCTCCCAGTTACAGTAGTCTCAGTGGTTAGTAGCAGGCAAGTAAAGCCATTTCTTTGGGGGACCAAAGTCCACTTCGACCTCAGCTACAGGTCCCACTTGGGGACACCTCTGGAAGGTCAGGACTCCGTCAACATCAGGCACTTTGGTATGCAGCGGTGGGCAGGCATTACTGGGCAGCTGGGCTTTCAAGAAGTGCAGAGTGGAGCTCTTTTCCTCAAGTAGGCACAGATGGCACAGTCTTCTTTTCAGGTCCCTCGTGTGCAGCAGGTTCAGTCCAGTCTTTGGTGCAGCCTCTCTTTGCTGGGTAACAGTGCAGTCCTTCTTCTGTCTTCTTCCCAGTCCTGATCTGAGAACTATAGGTCTAGCGTGCCACTTTTGTACCATCTTCTCATTTGTGGGAGGGGAGAACTCACTAGTCAATGGTTTCCATGGGGCAACTCTTCCCACTTTACATCACTTCCTGTGGGATTGACCTTCAAACCATCCCAGGATACCCCTCTTTTCCTGAATCCAAGATGATGCAAGCCTTCTTACCCTGTGAGGAGCCCTGGCAACACCCCTGAGGTGTGCACAGCATAGTGAGCCACCCCTCTTGGAAGAAACGGTTCTGCAATGGGTTTCTCCCTTTGGAGAAGATACCAACCTGTCTGCCTACACAAAGGAGCAGGCAGGCAAAGCTGCGATCACCATTTGCTTCATTGAGATGGTAGCCTCTTTAAAGCTGGGCCTTCTGTGGCCACTTCCCGGTAGTCATCCCATTGGAAGGAGGTCACAACTTCTCCCACCAGCAATGCTTTTTGTTCCCTGTTTCTGGAAGCACTTCATACTTCCTAGCAGGGGAACAGCATGTTGTCTATATTTGCCTATATATAATTAATTACCTTCACAATAATTTTGTAGTCCATATTTAAGGCCATGGCATTTTTGTAACACAATATATTCCCCTCACTATTTGTACAAACAATTGAGCAGGAATAGGGTACCGACTCCATTGGCACTACTGGTGTAGCAACAAGAGCCTGTCAAGCTTTTGCCTTTTGATTAGATCAATAACTTCTTTTTTGTTAGTAGGTTGAAGGAGCAGAGAATAGATTTAGTAGTGGAGGCAGCCTCGTTTGGCAATAGGAGACTGTTGTTGCTTGTTTTTGATAATTAGGATTAAAGGCTTTTTGATTAAATGTTTTGCTAAGGAATGACAGAGGTTCAATCCTAACTGTGTTGTATGCTTACAGAAGTAAGGGCAGCATTACACATCCGGTGACTAATGGGAAGATCTCTTGGGTTGGTTATCAAGCATAAGAGATTCTGCATTTCCTTTGACGTCGCTTTTTATCATTGAGGTTGAACTGCTTTCCGAGGCATATTTTTTCAGTTTTTAATAGTTTGTAGTCCTGATTTAATTAATGACTAGCCTTCCCTCTATACATCTAAAGAATTGTTGTTTTGTGTGAGACTGCAAAGTCTACAGCCCCTTTCAGCAGCTGGTGGAACTGCGCTATGGAGTCTGACATTTCCAAGAGGAAGAAAGCAATGAATTTTGCTTGAAAAGAATTTAAAATAAACATTTTCTGGCTCAAATAGATATCTTTGCGCTAGGGTCTGTTGCTGGTTTGGTTACCATTGGCATGTTGATTCAAATGAATGATCTGGTGGTCACTTCATGGGGTAGACCTTTTCCAGTGATTAGTCCTTTTTATTGGGAAAATAATGCACTAATGGTGTGCCCTGTTTTGTGGTTGGGCCCGATGACCAGTTGATAGAACTCAAGTGCTTTTGGGGTTAGTCAGTGGGAATGATTATATACAAGGTTCTAATAAATCAACTTTAGAGTACTGCATCAACCTGGCGCTCTCTGCCTGCAGAGACGGTTCAAGAAATATGCCCCAATAGGGCACTTCCTTCCTCCAATCAGGGTCTAGTCTGCATCCTGAAGATATATAAGGTAGGACTAGTAGGATGATCCTTCTCCTGCCTGGCAGCCAAAAGACAGAACTATCTGCCAAAAGGTTTAAGAGACCTAGACTCTGAGAAGTCTTTTAAGTCTGCATTGAAAACACATCTGTGTGGAACTCTGAGACTAGCCAACACAATGAGGACCAAAGGGGAGCATTTTGAGACCCAGTCTGCATCGCTCCCAAAAATAATATAAACACACAAATGATGCAGGGGGTCTGATCAAGACAATCAACTACAGGGTCATGTAACTCCTCTGTTAGTCTCTAAGAAGAAGGAAAAATAAAAAAATAAACTCTTTTTAAAGGGCCCTCACCCATTATAGGGTGGCGTGCTTCATCATCGGGTTGCTCCTCACACCACTAACAAGTGCGTTAGTGTTGTGGGCTACAACTCTCAAGGCTGGAGAGGAGCTCTTGGATGATATTATAAGACTATTCATGTGTGGCATAGGTGACGGTGAGCAGAGTGTAATGAAAGACAGTGAGAAAGTGATTTAAAAGTGCCTCTCAGTGGATAGTATTGTAGCTTTAATGAGTGTACCAGAGAAACAATGTGGAAAGAATGTGGGGTGACTTACAAGTTCACCACCCCATAACATCCCCAAGGCCATGGTTTAGTTGAGAGATTCACAAAACCATAGAAGGCATGATCATGGGTTTGCCTGAGAAACTCAGGAGGAGATGGGACATTCTCCTTCCATGCCTGTTATTTGCCTACTGGGAGGTCCCCCAACAAGGAGCTGGTTTCAGTCCTTTTGAGTGAGCTACTCTTTGGACACCCTGTGAGAGGTCCACTTAGCTTGGTTAAGGAAGGGTGGGAGAGACGTCTCAAAGAAACTAAGCAGGACATATTGGATTATGTGCTTGGCTTTCGCTCAAGGATTTTGAGTACATGAAAAAGGCAATTAAGAATTTGGTGGCCAGCCAGGAGCTTGTCAAGCACTGGTATGACCAATAGTCCTCTATGGTGGAGTACCAACAAGGACAGTTGGTGTGGGTCTTAAAGCCTGTACCACCCAGGGCCTTACAGGACAGTGGACCCTACCCCATCTTAGAGAAGCTACTACTCTCAGGAACCCTCACAGGGTGATCCATGTGAACAGGTTCAAGCTACACCATGAAAGGGCAGACATCACCATCTTGATGGTAACAGATGGGGGCGAGAAGAAGAGAGTGACCCTCTCCCAAACCTCTTATCTACTAATGCTCAAGATGGAACTGTGGAGGGAGCAGTTCTCTCCCCCACACTGACAGACCTGCAACACACGGACTGGTATCACTTGCTGAAGCAGTTTGCTGGACTGTTTTCTCTGACCCCAGGTCTGACAAAATAGTGTACCCTTGATGTGGACACTGGTCACAGCTTGCCTGTCAAGAGTAAAATTAATAGGTTGTCTGACCAGGTCAAGACTAGCATCAAGGTTGAGGTTGCCAAGATGTTGGATCTGGCGGTAATTGAGCCCTCCAGTAGTCCATGGGCCAGCAAGTGGCCAAACCCAACCCCAAAGAGGGGAGATGAGGTTCTGCGTTGGCTACAGGAGCCTCTTTGCAGTCACTAAGACTGATGCCCACCCCATCCCAAGAGCTGATGGGCTCATTGATAAGGTGGTGGCAGCCAAGTATCTGAGCACCTTTGACCTGACATCAGGTTATTGGCAGATTGCCTTCACTCCAGGAGCGAGGAGAGGTCTTCTTTCTCCACACCTAAAGGACACTTTCAATTCAAAGTGATGCCCTTTGGGTTGAAGAATGTCCTTTCCACCTTCCAGAGGTTGATAAAGCGAGTACTGTCAGGATTGGAGAGTTTCAGTGTAGCTTATCTTGACGATATAGCTGTATTTGGCTCCACCTGGGAGGATTACCTGGTCCGCCTCAAGGAAGTGCTTCAGGCCTTGCAGCAGGCAGGTCTGGCTATCAAGGCAAGTAAGTGCCATATAGAACAGGGCCCTGTTGTGTACTTGGGCCACCAAGTTGATGGATGCCATGCACAACCTCTCCAGCCCAAGATCCAGACCATTCTGGCTTGGGAGTCTCCTAAGACCCAACCCAGTTCAGAGCCTTCTTAGGCCTGACTGGATACTATAGGATATTTGTAAAGGATTTTGGTACCATAGTAGCACCATTTACTGACTGGCCCTCAAAGAAGCAGCTAAGAAAAGTTACCTGGACTGAGCAGTCATTATAATAAATGGGGTAACCCAAAAAGGAGTCCTTGGACCTGGGTGTTGGTTGATACAGAAAACAATGGTCCGAGACCAATTATTTTTGAAAAATATAATTGATTGAATTTTGTAACAATAATAACGAATCTGAGCCTCCAAGGGGTCAGCTCACAGTTGCATGAAGCCAATTTCATCCAAGGCATAAGATGTGCACCAAACAATGATTTCAAAGAAGGGTGTGTGTATATGTATGTATGTATATGTGTATATATATATATATATATATCAAAGTAAAATCAATCACTGAATTCCAGAGAGGAGTAGAGAGTTGCTCCAAACGACCGTGAAAAAGAGGGTGCTCAAGTGTGGGAAAATTGGAAAAAGAACGAGAAAGGATTCCCAAAGAAAATCAAAAGGCATATATTTACACAACTGTATGTAGGACTGCTAACAAATACCCAGTCTTCAAAACCTGGCCAAACACAATGTGATATATGTTCAATCTATACACATAGTTCACAAAAAGTCAAGGGACATATCTCCTTTGGTTGAAGGGGGGGCACAGGGAATTGTGGTCCAGGTTTGGTAGGGGGGGGTTGCGTCGACGTTTCGACCCGACTTGAAGGCAATAGAGGGATACTTCAACCTCAGCCACGCGGGTCTTCCTCAGGACAGGGGACTGGATGAGGGGCAACCCTACAGAATAAAGGGCAAGTTACTAAAAGGCCTCAATGTCATTGATTACCATAAAAGCCCATGCCCATCTTACCCACCTCAAAGGACTGTGGGTATGAAATTACGCCCGGTATGGCCACTTAAATTAGGGCGAAAAGGAAAGAATGTGCACATCAGGGGAAGGATTAGACCAAAAATTATACCAATTTGGAAAGACAATAAAAGCCGGACACTCACCCGCCTCAGATATGCGGTGTGGTACCCAAGATTAAGGGGAGAATTCCTATAAAGGCAAGGGAAATGTACCGTAAGTATATGCGTGACGTTACATCACTAATTTACATATCTCATTGCAGATTGTCTTTAACTTACCCGCATTCATTTCGCGGTGTGTTCAATTAGAAGCTCGATGGTAATTAAGTTTTTACACTGTGAAGTCTGAAATTCCCTCAACCCACAGGGGTAACTGAAAAGAAAGGACAACCTACTTAAAGGTTATTCCCTTGGGTGCAAGTAGGGTTAATCGGGGTGAAGTTAAAATCACAGGCTCGCCAGTTACCTAGGAGCGCATCCGTTGCTTCCTTTTTCCAACGCGGTGTCAGCCGACTGGAGTCGGGCCCGCGGGAGAGTTAAAAGGGGATTTTTGAGAGAACGCGGTTCCACGTATGCTCAGCTGTGTGAGTAATGACTGACAGGTCGCAGTCATTGGGAAGAGGAAAGAAAGACTCTGTGATGAGTCTCAATTCCTCACAATCTTTTGATATTCCAAAGCTTGAAGGCTAATTCTTTATAGTTACGGAGCAGCTGGGTGCATACTTGTAGGAAAGTGGGTTTCTGTTGCAGTAACCCCCCCACTTTTTGCCAGACTACTGATGCATTTTTACTTGATGTGCCCTGGGTCCCTGCCAATCAGGTTCCCAGGGCCTGTGTTCTTTCCCCAAAACTAACCCAATTGGCATCTCTGGCCACAGGACAGCCCCTAGTAAATGGTACCACAGGTACCCAGGGCACTGTGACCAGGGAAGACCTCTAAGGGCTGCAGCACTTATTGTGCCACCCTTAGAGGCCCTGTACCCTTACACACACACACACACACTGCCTTTGCAGGCTGCGTGTCTTGGTGCAGAAC
Source organism: Calotriton arnoldi (assembly GCA_963921515.1). Classification (NCBI taxonomy): domain Eukaryota; kingdom Metazoa; phylum Chordata; class Amphibia; order Caudata; family Salamandridae; genus Calotriton; species Calotriton arnoldi. The sequence continues at coordinate 418,148 of CAWUFW010000150.1, read as the reverse complement.
AAAGTGAAGAGTCGACATGGCACACATCCCTGTGTGCCATGCCTACAACCCACTGCCCTGGCATAGATCAGTCACCCCTCTAGCTGGGTGCCCTATGCCAGTGGTGAGGGTACAGGTGCATGAGCCCTGTACCCCTGCAGTGTCTAAGTCCATTCTTAGACACTGTAAGTGCAGTGCTGCCATTAAGAGTATATGGTGCTGGGAGCTTGTCATTACGAACTCCACAGCACCATAATGGCTACACTGAAAACTGAGAAGTTTGGTACCAAACTTCTCAGCACATTAAACCCACACTGATGCCAGTATGGGATTTAATGTAAAATGCACAACAGAGGGCATCTTAGAGATGCCCCCTGAAATTCGACCAACTTCTAGTGACCTGACTGAGTGGCTGCCTAGGCTGCCACCACCAGACATGTTTCTGGACCCCTGGGTCGAGAGCCTGCTGCTCTCGGGGGCCTGAAACAATGCACATCCTTGGACGAGGTGCCAAGCCTCCTCTCCCAGGATGGGCAGGGTTCACGAAGGAGAAGCTTCAAAGGCATGCCGCCTTTGTGTGCCTCTCCAGACCATTTGCTGCTTTCAGCAACTGGTCCCCACTGGTTCTACCCCCCACTTTGGGCAGGAGAACCAGTGGGAAAAACAAGTGAGGAAGGGAGGTGTGCCCACCTCTGCCAACTCCACCCCTCAGGTGGGGGAGGCGAGGTGACGCACAACCTCGAGTCCCCGCCAGCTTGAGGATGGGGGGACCCAGCCAACCAGGGACAGGCTCCTACCCCCCCTCCCACTGGAGAGTGGCAGAATAGGGGGTGTACCCACCCCTGGGAAGGGACCCATTGGTCCCTGCCCTTTACCTACCTGTAACGCCCCTAAATGTAGTATTTAGGGGCACCCTGAACCTTGCTTCCTCAGATCCAGCTTACCTACAAGAAGAAGAAGGACAAAGAGCCGTGCAGAGCTAACTAGAGGACGACGCCCACTGACTTGGCCCCAGCCCTACAGGCCTGTCTCCCCTCGAACCTGCCCCTGTGAAATCCCGGCGTGTCCAGCAGCCAGCAACCTCACAAACCCCGGAGGACCTGCCTGCCTTCACTTCCAAGACTGTTTCTCCCGTGAACACCGGACGTGTTTAAACTGCAGCTTCTGGCTCCGGCCGGATACCGCGAATCCAGCCCACTCTGCACCGGCCGAACCCGGCCCGAGCTCGAGTTGAAAAACACCACAAGGAGGTCACCCCGGCGATCCTGACCCGAGATCCGGCGACTCCTGACCTGCCTCAAGCCTCCAGCCGACGCCTGCAGCCTAAATCCAGAAGGCCCCTCTAACCGCGACCCGGAGCTGGCAAGAGGATCCGACCCCAAAAAGCACCCCTGCACCCGACGCCCCACGGCCTTGTGTGCCCAAACCAACGGTGCCTAACCAACCCTTAACTTCCCAACTTACCTCTCAAAGTGGTGGTCGCACCCAGAAGTCCTTCGTCTCCCTGCCCGCAGTGCTTTTCCAAACCGGAGGCTCTCCATAGAAAACAACAGGGCGTCCGACGCCGAAACAGCACTCTGCACCCGGCCGCCCCAGTGCCGCTGAGGGTGCACCTTTTGTGCCAACTTGTTTCCCCATTTGCCCTGACCTAAACCCTAGGAGCTTTGCTCCCACAACCCAGTGGCCTGCTTGCCAGCAGCCACCAACCGGAGACCCCCTTATCCTCCATAGGATAACATTGGGCCTCAACACTATGCACCCGGCCGCCCTAGTGCCGCTGAGGGTGCAACAACAGTGCATCACTGACCCTGGGGGAACCCTTGTTCTAACCCCAGAACCTTAACTCCCACAGTCATTTACTTACCTGCAAATCGATAACCTGTTTTTCCTCCATAGGATAACATTGACAATTTTTCTTCCAAAAAACGACTAAGTGTGGAGTTTTGAAAACTAAAGATATTCTTTAAAAATCGTACAATTAACCAAAACGTGTTTTCTCACCTGTTTGCAGGAAATGTCCCAGTGCTGAATCTAGGCATCCAGCACTGAGTTAGAAAAAGTAACGTAAAAGTAACTTACCTGCAATTTACTGAAAAAGCCCATTCATTTCAATGTACTGTATTTGCGAAGTGTTGCATACTACTGCTCCCCTGTAAATCAACCAAAGTACAATTTCTATTGCATTTTCAAACTGTTCTATATCCAGTAACTTATTACTGAAAAGTATTTAATGCTTACCTGTGCCAGGCTTGCTTGGTTCTAAAAATAAACAACAGTATATTTTTATACAAAAACAATTGGCCTAGAGTTCAGTTCTTAAGTGTGTGAATTCATTTGCTGACTGAGTGTGTACATCAAATGCTTAACACTGTCCTCTGATACTGCCTTACTGCTCGACCAAGCTACCACTATTAGAGAGTAAGGTTCTATCTAACTTTAACCTCTGCCTACCTCTCGAGTCACCTGGACCCTATACACACTATACCTCATTTTGGTGTAGTATATATAGAGCCAGTTTCTTACAATACTCCATGGTTCGTGTGAACAACCCACATTTCTCCTGTACTTGGAAAAAAAAGGGGGGGTTATATTCCGGGCGAACAGTAAAAATAGTGATACACGCGGTCAGTTAACAACATATACAGTGTCGAATACAACCATTGTGAAATGTAAAACATAACATGTAAAAAACAATTCACTTAGACAAACATCAAATATACAAATGAAGAACAGCTTTAAAAAAAAAAAAATGCACTGTAGACAATGACGTTGGCCTCCTGACAGATATTATTGGTGACAGCCACATAATAAGGAAGGGTACATCATCACTTGGGTTAAGTAATGTCCAGTATAACAGTGGAGCCCCACTGAAATTACTAGGTGGTATCATACATGGCTTATGTCACAAGGACAAAACATTATACCTCATATATATGTCTGATGGCATCACTGATAGAAGACACATAAGGTAATGTACATATTGGACTGTTGTATGACCAAGAGGACAATACCATATTCATGGAATTCACAATCGTCCAAACTCAGTACAGAGTACGTATGTCAACAACCTAGGGGCATAGATATATGCTCGAGTTACACAATTGTCAGAGACCCAGGGTGCAATAAAAGTTTACAGGTTAAAACAGACTAGATGGCCAGGTGAAAGTTCAGCCATTGCTAAGTACTGATACCTGCCTGGTGATTTCCTCATACTCGTTCAGTCCTCTCGCTACCGTGTCAAAAAGATGTATCCATCTACACTCACGATAATTGAGAACCCTGGAAAAATCACCACCTCTTGGGTTGGCCTTAACCTTCTAAAGTACCCACCAACGGAGGCTTTCTGGTGTGTGTCCAAAGGTTCTGAAATGTTCCACAAGGGGTGCCCTCTGTACCTCGCATCTGATGCGGCTGCAGTGTTGTAAGATACGTGTTTTTACTTTTTGTATGGTTTGACCGATGTACAAAAAAGCACAAGGGCAAGATATGGCATAGATGACCCCGGTAGAATTGCAATTCGTATGATCTTGCATGGTATGCGTGTGATTGTTATGAGAGAATGTTTTTAATTCTCTGGTCATGGGGCACGCCCTACATTGACCACACCTAAAGTGTCCTTTAACAGGAGAGATATTCCATAGGTTGGTTTTTAGGATCCTGGATTCTGTGGGTAACAAAGATTTGACTACATGCTCCCTCACATTCTTGCTCTTTTTGAAAGCATGCATAGGGGGTGGTACACCCCCAAGCTCATCTGCCACTAAGTGCCAGTGGCGATTTATGGTTTTCTTAATCATATTGCTTTTGGTACAAAAGGTGGTTACGCATACTAGCCGGTCCTGGTCAGTGGTATTTCGCTCTTTTGGTTCCAAAATGGACTCTCTGTGGTTGAACCAGGCACGTTTACGTGCCTTTTTCAGTAATCTTATAGGATAGCCCCTCTCCCTCAGGCGGGATATCAATTCGCCTGACTCCAGAAAGTAATCTTCCTTCTTTGAGCAATTCCTCTGCAACCTTAGAAATTGCCCAAATGGTAAGTTGTCCCTAAGGTTGCGAGGATGATGGCTGGAATATCGCAACAGGGTGTTGCGTTCACTAGGTTTTCTATATAGACTGGTATATAGTTTGTCATGTTCTGCTTTTATGGTTATATCCAGGAAGTTGACTGCAGATTCACTAAACTCTAATGAGATTTAATATCGTCCGAGCAGTTGTTCAGCCAGGTGTGGAAATCTTTAAGTTGATGTTCACTCCCTTGCCATATAAGTAAGACATCGTCAATGTACCAACGCCATAGTTCGATACATTGACTATAGGGGTTCTGTTCATTGAGGACATATGTATGTTCAAAATCATCCATATAAATAATCGCTAGATTAGGCGCAAAACTTGCCCCCATTGCGACTCCCTTGGTTTGCAAGTAGAAGTCGCCCTGAAAGCTAAAGAAGTTCCTAGTGATGGCAATGTCAAGGAGTTCAATGATGAAATTAGTTGGAACCCTGTGTGGTCTCGAACGCTTATCCAGAGCTCTTCTAATGACTATCAGTGCCTCACCCTGGGGGATATTAGTATATAATGATACTATATCCATGGTGGCAAGAAGATTGTTATCACTAGTGTATGGACGATTGTCCACCAACTGAATGGTTTGCATGGTATCTCTTAAGTAAGTGATGGTATTTTCCGCAATCGGTTTGAGAAATACATCTATGTATTTGCATAGTGGCTCTAACACTGAGCCACACCCAGAGATAATAGGTCTCCCTGGTGGGTCATGCATCCGTTTATGAATTTTTGGGAGGGTATATATGGTGGGTATCCTGGGGTGTTTATTGTTCAGATAATCAAACTCATGTTCACTCAGAAAACCCCCCTCTAAGCCTTCAAGGGTAATATGCTTAATGATCTCAGCAATTTCTTTAGTGGGGTCTGATCTAAGTTTCGCATAGTTGCCCTGCACTCCCAACTGAGATAAGATCTCTTTTTATAATCCTCAGTGTTTTGGATAACAATCGCCTCCCCCTTATCGGGGGGCTTTATGACTATGTTGGCATTGTTGCTGAGCGATGTCAGTGCCAAACGTTCTGATTTTGTGATGTTGTACTTGACATACTAGCGCTGGGAGAGAGATTTTGTGATATCCCGCATATTACCACCTGTTCGTATGCCAGAATCTTGTGTGACATTAGATGAGTAGGGGGAAAGAATTTAGATGGAGGTCAGAGACCTGTACCAGAAAAGGTTGGTTGAAAGGGGACTTTGTGGAAGTAGTGTTTCAGGCGTATTTTTCTAAAGAACTGATGCAGTTCAATTTTGAGATTAAATGTGTTGGACAGTGCAGTCGGTACAAAAGATGACCCTTTTTCCAGGATATTTTGCTCATCAGGTTTCAAGGTATAAGAAGCACTGTGCTCAGTAGTGTCTTGAAGGCCCCTGACTTCAGTAGTTTATTGTCCAGACAGATGCCTCTGAATGTGGGATAGGTGCAGTGTTGTCACAAGTGAATGATTTGGGACAGGATCAACCAAATGCCTTCATCAGCAGGGGGCTCCTCCATAGGGAGCAGCATTGGAGTACCAGTGAGAGGGAAGCCATTTCTGTGGTTTGGTCCCTGAAGAAGCTAATACCCTACATGTTTGGGACTCACTTAAAGTTCAAACCGACCACAGACCCCTCAAATGGCTGATGCAGATGAGAGAACCCCAAATTGCTAAGGAACCTGGTAGTCCATTGGCTACTGACTGCATCCTGCCTGAGGGCATTTTCCAAGCATAAGTGGGGCACCCGTGGCACCCAGACCTCAGATCTCGATTGACTCAGAAGAAGGACCGAAGAAAGACTGCCCTGCTACACAGAGGGACCAGCAAAGAAAGGCTGCACCGAAGAGGACTGCATCTGCTGCACCTGGTGCCTAGCAAAGAGAGGGACTGTGCCTGCCATGTCCTGCCCAAGGAGAAGTCATCTCCAAAGCCCAGTCAAGCCCAGAGAACTTCATGGGCCAGCTGACTGGCCTCCTGTTTGCAGCACAGGAAAACAACAGCTGAAGAAGCCTGCTGGGGCAAGTTGGTAGCCCAAAGTCTTCAAGCCGCTACCACCGCTGCTGTGCAGCACTGAGGACCAAGACCATACTCACAGAGTTGTACCTAAGTTTGCTAAGCCCGGTGGTGCTGTCAGGGAGTTGCTGGGAGGGTGAGTTATTGACTCAGGAAAGATTGGCTTGTGACAGCTACAACGGGTGACTGGTAGTCCAGTGGCAGATGGACTTTGGCCAGACCGGAGAGGACTTTGTGGGACGTCAACCCTGCAACCAGGACCCCCTCACCATCTTAGAGGAATCCCTGTAGGAAGACCCCCGTTGACCGCGTTTCATCCACAGCATCCTTCAATCAGGGGTTATAGAGCGCACTACTCACCCGTAAGGGTCTCACGGCACAGGGGGAGGAGGGGTTTGGGCAGCTCCGAGGTCATCTGAAGAGCCAGGTCTTGAGGTCTTTCCTGAAGGCTTGCAGTTTAGGGCATCCTTCAACCCTTCCATGAGGACCACTCCATAGGAGTTCATTACAGCACAGATAAAGTGCCTGGAATGGTTGAAAGACTGCTTCTCCTATGAAGGTAACTGTTCTTGAGGACCTTGCCGGTCCCCCTGACTAGCTCCCTGCTGGAGTTGGTCTCCCCAAATGCTTCTAACCGACCGCATTGACACTTACCTACGTTTTCTTTGAAAACTTATTGGGTCCAATTTTTTGACTTTGCCAAGGCTTGTTTGCAGTTGAGTGAAGTTGCTTTGATTCACTATTACTTGTAAAATCCATATCTCCGGAACCCTACGGTAGATCTTTTTTGTTCTAGTGTCTAAAATCTTATAAAAATACAGTCTATTTTTATAAATTGGCGTTGGATTTCTTGAGTGTCGTGTTGATTTCTTCTTCAATTGTTTTGGTGCTGTTTAAATGCTTAACATTTGTTCCTCTGTGTAAGCCATGCTGCTCAGTGCCACAGCTACCCAGGAATGAGCTGAGGGTTTGACAGATGAAACCCAAAGTCCCTAAAGGGGTTGTTAAGTGTATTCCACAGTGAGGTTGCACTACCACACCACATAATACACCTCATTACCCAGTGGCGGTTGGTGACATATGAAAATGATGAGGCGCAAAAAAAAAACAACAAAAAAAAACGTTTAACTTACCTTACACTGCCTGAAGCATGTCCTTGATGTGCCTGGCTCCAGACTCCTCCGAGTGAGAGGTCCCACAGCCAACTCCATTATCCAATCCAGACGCTGCTCTCTTGCTGTAAACAATGTTAACCAGCAAGAGTGAAGTGTCTGGATTGGCTTGAGCGGACTGGCTCAGCACTCCTAAAGGCACTGGACTCCGGTTTGAATTGCGCATGTCGGGCTGGCCATAGCAAGATAGCTGGCCAAACCAATGTGCACTTCAAACTGAAGTGGCCACTCCTCACTGCTGCCAATCAGCAGCATTGACGTACTGACCCCACCCTGCCCTCACACTCCATTCACTGGCAGAGAGTAAAAAATAAAATGGTAATAAAATCATGTTATTACCAATTTTTCTTCATGCTTTCTGCGCAGCAGTGTGTGTGGGAGGGGTGCTCCTCTGCTCCTATGGATGAGCCGCTGCTGCCATTTCCTCACAATACCCAAGCAGAATGCCTTCTTCGCTCCCACACCCCGAGACACAGATAGAGCAAGGAGTCATAAACCACACAAACGTCATTCTGGTTACAAAGACTCCTTGGCCCAAAAACTACACTGCAGTTTTAAGACACATTCTTACTTAACATAACTTTAGTGCCAAAACGTAATTGAATTCCCAAGAGTCGAAGGGGTAGCCTCGGTGGCAGCTCTTCATATATCCCAATGATACCTCATCCCATCAGCCCAGGAGGCTGCCAATCCTCAAGTGGCAGGCTGGACCTGATCCAGGATCCTCCAAACCTGCCAGGGAATTAGACCAATCACTTCCTTAATCCAGCGACCCAATGTTGCCATAAATGGTTTGCATCCTGTTTAAAGGCCAAATGTAATGATCAAAGAGTTCCAATGCCAACATTCAGCTGATCTGTGAAGATCGAGCTTGATGACTCTGACCACACACACTAAATTGAATGGTGCATCCTGAGCTGACAATGGATTGGGAGACAAGGATGGGCTGATTGATTGGACTGGGAGACAAGACAGGGAGAAAAACCTCTTGATCTCAAAATAAATAAGATTTCACCTTCGAAATGAAGCCCAACCCTAAAAGACCTCCTCCAATAGTCCAAAAGGAGGAACGGGGTGGAGGTTTTCTCCCTTACTGAGAGGAAGGGGGAGTTCTCTTTTGGTTAGTGAAAAGGGAAGAAAGATCGTAGTTAAGGGGTGTCAGGTAGGTGATGTGGTGCACCCTCAGTTAGCAAGATGATGAATTGAGATGAGAAGGTAATGGACGCTTATTACTAGAATCCAGGTCATAAAGACAGACCGGCTGGCGCCTCTGAACGGCAGGTAGGGAGCAGGGGGGCCCCAGGCACTTGTCAGGCAGAGCCCATCTCCCTCAACCCCTTCCCATGATCTCATGCTGTCAGGTTGAAAATACATTATCTTTTCTGCAAAGTTTAAAGAACAATGGCGAAGAGACAAACACATAAACAGGGAGCTAGGGGACGGCCGCCCAGGAGATAAATAAAGCTCGGATGGGAAAAGGCCTTGTGTACAGCGATAGAAACATCCTGTGCCGGTTCAGTGCGTAGGAACATTCGCCACACCCGGAGCACGTGCTGTGGCTTGCTGGGGAGGGGTGCCTTGGTGTGGGCTGGGGCGGGTGCTGGAGAAAAGGGAGCCTGAGTCTTGAGAGGGATAGGCGGGTGACGTGGAGGGTACGGTGGCTCACGGGTTGAAGAGAAGGGGGTAAGACCGTCCTGAAAGTAGGATGGGATGGCAGAGACGTTTTAAGGCATAGGCAAAGTGGCCAATTGCCCAGGGCCCCCCGAGTTTCAAGGCCCCCCAGGGAAAGTGATTTTCTCTCTATTTGACCTCTGTCCTATTTCTCGATATAAACATCTGTCCCTCTGTGCCTACCACTAGCTCTCACTGTGTCTTTCTACTCTGTGTCACTTTATGCATTTTTGGGGTTGGGCAAAGCATATTCTAACTCTTCTTGTGCGGCCCTGTTAAAGTTTAAAACATACTTTAGCGATGCTTGCCGTCATGCTGACTGAAATTAGCAAGAAATGGGCAATGCAATTTGAATTCACTCCATACAGAGACTCCCAAATATATCTTGCCCGAGGCCCCCAAAATCCGTAAAACAACACTGTGGGAGGAGGTGGGGGGAGGGGGGGACGGGAGGAGGGGGGATGGAGGACCGGGGACAGTCCTAACCGAGGGAGCACTCGATACAGAAGAAGGAACAGTACTGTGAGGATGCGGGGAGGCATACTGTGGCATGAGGGATGGAGAAGAAACAGCACTGTGGGGGACAAAGGAGAGGGAGAGGGAGAAAAGGAGGGGCAGTACTATATTTGACAAGGGAGAGGCAAGAATACTGTAGTGACTTGAACCCATTATTTCAATTTGTTGGGCAATGTGAGCCTTCCAATGCTGTATTTAAAAACCATATTTAATGCCTGCAATGTTCGCAGTGTGTCCCAGGCGATCGTATGTTTTTGGACATCGTCTCACATGAAATCAGGGTGCCTGTACCGGACACAAACTTTATAATGTTAAATTAAGAGGAGAATTTGATTAATCCACCATAGGGGCCGATTACGATGTCGTCAGGAAAGCATTCCCACTGAATCGGATTAGGAATGCTTTCCGGACAAATCGTATTTGGGGAGTCCTACTGACTGGTGTCAGTAGGACTTCCCGAATACGATTCGTCCGGAACGACGAACGTATTCCGGACGAGAACACGGGCTCCCATTGAAAAAAAGGTGGGTGGGGAAAACCTTGCACCCAGTGGAGGGCAGCCCATGGTGCCTGCCACACTGTGCATGGTTGGGGAAGGGGGTCCCTTGGGTACCCCAGCGGGACCCATCTCGAGGCCTACGGGTGATGGGGGGCTTACTACGGGCCCCTGACATCCAATTCCCACAGCCGTTTTGGCCGTTTCGGCCAAACCAATTCGGAACGGCTGTCCGAATCGGTCATCGTACTCGCTCGTTCAGAAACCATCTCCATTGGGCAGTACGATTCGGCTCCGAACAATTAGGGCTGCCTGAATGCCGTTCGGAACCGATTTGGACAGGCCGGACGGCTCCCTTGCATCGTGCTCGGTAGTCCGGAAAGGTGACCGATTCGGTCGGAAACAAGGCTTCCCAATCGTATTCGACGGAATTGAATGCCGTTTGGAGCCTTTCCTGACGACATCGAAATCGACCCCATAGTATTTTAATCTTATGTTTTATTTTGAAAGGGTGTTTATGTTCCTGACAAATTTGAACAATTCAGATTTAAAGACCAGTCATTCATTTCAGCTATTTAACTTTTGTTCTTTGCGGTGACTCCCTTAAAAGTGCATCCTGTCTCTATATGAGTTGCACGTATACAGCACGTATGAGTGTTCAGCCGGTGTTTAGTCAAAATATTGAGAGATATAACATCAGAAATTAAATATCGTGACAGACAAATATCGTGATGCACTAATATCGCTGACAAGAATTTAGGGCCTCATTTATGAGGAAATGGCGTAGGGCAGCGCTGCAAGCCTTTTTGTTGCGTTGTGCTACGCCAATGTAAGAGGGCAGGAATGCACCGTATTTATGAAATACAGTACATTCCTGTCCTTTCTCTCTGCGCTGGTGCACAATTTGCTGCCTAGTGCCAACGTAGGCACCCTTGCACCATGCTGCAAGGGTGCCTCCCTTGCATGCAGGATTGTGTTTGTGCACAAAAACAATCCAGAGATATGCTTTCCTCTTTCCATGTGTGCTGCAAAATGCAGCACACATGGAAAGAGGAAAAACTGAGGAGAAAGAAAAATATTTCTCCTTGTTATGCCTGCTCTGGGGAGGGGTAAGGTTTTGGCGCTGCCCCAGGTTTACATGATTAAGTAAATCTGGGGCAGCATCAAAATCCAAAGTTGCTGTGTGGGAAAACCCACTGCAACACTCATGGAATGCCTCCTTGACGCAGAGTAAGGTAAGGCAGTGACTTGCTCTGCTTTGTTTTATTCCATATCTATGAGGCCATGCAAATGGTTTTGCGGCACCTCATAGATATGATTGAGAGGCCTGCGCCGCCGGAACAGCAAAGAAACTGACGATCCGGTGGCGCAAGCCTCTCATAAATAAGCCCCATCGTTTTTTGAAGTAAGTAATGTTTTTTTAAAGAATATCGAAGTTTCTCCGGAAGGGGAAGCAAGATGGCGGCCGCTTAGGTGGTTGACTGCGGCACGCTGACCTATGGCTGAGTTTCTTAACGTATAATGGACTGACCTGAGAAAGCAGATGACCCTCGATGTTGAATGCGGCTATGTCGGTACCCCTGGAGGCTGCCCACGGCTGGTTCTGATCCTTGGTGACCTTGTAGTTCTGCGACGGCTTGCTGTGACAGCTTTGGAACACCCCGGCTGTACTGCTTGCTGCTCCGCAACTTCTGCTGTGGTATCGGCGATGGGACCGAAACCTACTGCCGGAACCCTGAAGGAGAAGGGCGATTGCCCTCCCACGCATACTGCTCCAGGCTCAGCTGAGCAGGGGGGCGAGAGCGTGGGAGGGCCGACCCCGATGTCCGGATGCCGAGCACCGGCTTCGCAGGACCAGGAACCATCCCTGGACAGGAAAGGAAGAGGCAGGACTGCCGGGAATCCCCGTCCGTCCGGCCCCATGGTGGCTGATCTCCTTCGGGGGTCAGCTGCAAAACAGGAGCAGCACTCGCAGCGGCACGGAGAGACTGATAGCAAGGAACCAATACGCATCGATGTCAGCCCTGTAGAATTGCCAACACCTGGAAATGCTCCTAAGTCTGGATTCCCCGGGAGGAAGCAGACAGCTGGGCCTTCCATACAGCACCAGGAAGAAGGTATGCTGGCAACTTTAAACGCTCTCCTGCGGCTATCACTAGGGGATGGATAAGGACAAGGGGGCCTTTGCCGCCCCAATAGCTACAACTAGTGTGATGCTTGACACAGCAAAAGGGCACAGTGCAGTTAAAATGGGGGATGGGCCCCCCCATTGTCTGGGGAGTGCCAGGGTCTTTTAGGTGATGTCAAAGAAGTAGAAGACCTGGAAGTAAGGACAGCTCCATCAGCTTTATTAAGCCTACCCCCACCTGATGTTCCTACCCCTTACTACTAGGAAGTGGCAAGTCAGGGGGTAACAATCAGCCATTAAGCTCAATTCAGTTAGGGCTACACCGGGGGGCGGTCGGAGGCTGACAAGTGTGACCCTGATAAGGAACCAAGTGACTGCTTTTTCTCACTATCAGACGGGGCCGAGTGGTCGGTGGATGGTTCTGCTACCTCCTCCGAGTTTAGGGATAAGGATAGTGACCCAAAGAGGGCAAAGGGGTCCGGGACCTGACAGCCTCCAAGATCGGCAAAAAGGCCAGTCAGCGACCCTCAGGGGGCAAGGATCTCGTTTGGGATTATACACCCACAGAGCACCTTACCAGCTCCCCTCCTGGGGACCCACAGGGCGCCGGAGCCCCGGAATCCCCCACACTGGACACCATCTATCAGGCAATCCTAATGCATTGAGAAGACACGCCCCAGGATAGTCGCAAAGCCCAGTCTGCACTATGGAAGGTTCAAGGGGTGGGCAGGAAGTTAACTAAGGCATGTAATTCCATCCGGGAACGCCTGACAGACCTCGAAACAAGAATTACCTCAACAGAGACAGATCTGGTAGCTACACGGGCACAAACGGAGGCACACGAGTCCCAGCTGGTTGATATACAGTGGAAGCTGGAGGATCATGAGAATCACCAGAGGCGCAACAGTCTGCGCTTGCTAGGGGTCCCCGAAGGAGTTGAGGGGTCGGACACCAGGGCCTTTGTGGTGGAACTATTACGAGATGCCCTTCCGGAGCTAACAGGCTGGAACTGGACACAAGAAGTGCAGCGGGCTCATAGAGTACCCTTCGTGTGAAGGCATCCACTTAAAGACGATTCCAAGCCCGGGCTATTCTCGTGTATTTTGGGAATTTTCTATTAAGACAGGCAATTTTTGAGAAAGCTAGGCCTGAAGCAAGGAGATCTAGTGGGGGTATCTCGTTTTTTGTGTGACCAGACTTTTGTTACACCACAGTCGCGAGACGCTGGCGGCTGAGGCAGTTGATAAAGCCTTTTCAGGACAAGATTGCATAGGCCTACTTGGTTAATCCAGCACGTTTAAAAGTGATTTGGGGGGGGGCAAACTCGATTTTTTGTGTCAGAGATTAAGGCGAAGGAATTCCTTGACGGTCTAAAACCATAGGAAATGTTAAGACTAGGATTAACATGTTGTTAGCCCATGTACACACTCAGGACTCTGATGTTAGAGTGATGGTTGGGATCAGAGTAGGAATGAGGGTTTGTCATTTTCTTTTTATGCACAGGCTTATCTGGTTAATCCAGTACGCTTAAAAGTGGTTTGGTTTGTGGGGGTAAACTCGATTTTTCTTTGTGTCAGAGGTTAAGGTTAAGCGAAAGAAATCCTTGATGGTCTAAAACCATAGACAAGGATTAACATGCTGTTAGCCTATGCACACAGTTTAGAACTCTGGTGTTAATGCGATGGATGGATTCAGAGTAGGAATGAGGGCCTGCTATTACCCTTTTTCCTTTTCTTCTCAAGTCAGTAGGAAAAGGTTGCTTAAATTGTACAAACTCACGGGTCAAGCATGCTGCACCCATCTCGCACAGACTGCTTTGCAGTCCGATAGCTTCTCAGGGTTGGGTGGGGGACTAGGGGAATTTCTGGGGAATGAGGGTGGGATGGGAGGGGGGTGCAATGGTGGAGGGTAGGTGAAGGTGGTGGGGCAAAACAAAAATTTTAACCCAGAGATGGAATTGAGACTGACAGAGTGGCCTCTTTCTTTAGTAACAAAATTGCGACTAGGAACACTAAGCAGTTACAAGCACGGACCAGATGGGTAAAATAATTATTTGTTCAGTAAATGTGGGTGGGCTGAATGACAAATCCAAGCGGTCAAGGGTGGCCGAGTTTATGAGGATGAACACTCCTAATATCGTGTGCCTGTAAGAGACACATATCACTTGGGGTAAAAGGGAGCTTATGGTTATAAGGGGATATAACTTGTTGACATGTACCTCTCAGAGCTCCAATATTCGGGGGGTGGCGATTCTCGCGAAACCCTCCATGGGGCCGGCCAAACGTAAGCTATCACATGCGCTGGGAAGATGGGTATTGGTCGAGTTGGAGGTAGGTCTCACAGTGTGTGCACTATATGGGTCAAATCAGGATGATCCAAAGATATTTGAGGATCTTGAGTTGGAGTTAGCAACCTGGCCACGCCCGTTGGTCATTTGCGGGATTTCAATATACATCAAACAGTTGAGACCCAGCGAGCACAGCAATACCAAGGGAAAAAGCCTAGAGTATACAGGGCGCTGCACTCCCTTATGGACAGCCATGGTTTGGCCGATATATGGAACATTAAGCACCTCAGTAACTCAGGCTATACCTATTACTCCTGCCCCCACAAAACATATGTTAGACTTGATTACTTTTTAATAACATCAGGTCTTATTAGTAAGGCTGACATTAGGAAGCTTCCAAAGGTGGTCTCAGACCACAACCTGCTGATCTTGGAGGTTGAGGTTCATGTGGCTAATAAACGCCATCACAAGTGGACATTTGACAGGAAACTTTTGGCAAATGCAGCTTATGTTGAGCATATTAAGAACTGGACGCAGACGTTTTTTGACATCAACAGATATAGCACTGCAAGGGGTACAGTTTGGGATGCTTTCAAGTCTCGCCTAAGGGGCGAAACTATTGGCTTTGTTGCCCACGCAAAGAGGCATCACTTGGTAGAGAATGAGCGGCTATTAAGGGAACTGGCTGAGGCTGAGGAAGAGCATGTGACTCGGATTGCGCAGGGGCAAGGGGTGGCACAAACTCAGCTTAAAATTATCACTTTAAAAGTTGACATTAATAGCTGCCTCAACCAAAGATCGGCTGAAGAATATCAGTCACATAAAAATGAGTCATATGAGTATGGAGAATTAGTCGGGAGAAGGCTGGCGCTACGTATGCGGCAGAAAATAGCTAGAAGCTCGATATCTTCAATTAGGAGGGACGGACAAACTTATACAGAGACAAGCAATATACTCCGGGTGTTTCAGGAATATTATCAGCTACTGTATAGGGAAGACAGCAGGGCACCTTTGGATATCTCTCAAGTAGTAACAGAGGCGGAACTTGGGGCCACCCTCGACCAACCCAGTAGGAATGAGTTAGAAGAAGATGTCACACTTGAAGAGGTCCTAGCAGCTTTACATAATCTACCTTCAGGGAAGGCCGCTGGCCCCGATAAAATACCTCTAGAATTATATAAGGTGCTTCAAGCCCAGCTAGCCCCCATATTACTGGACCTGTTCTTGGGATTATAATACAACGGCCTCCCACCAGAGTCCTGGAAAGGCATGGATATCATTATATTTCCTAAGAAGGGCAAACCCCTGGATAATCCAGCCTCATATAGCCCGATTTCTCCGATTAATTCCGATACCAAGGTCTACTCCAAAATTTTGGCCAGCCGCCATGGGAGGGTCATAGGCCTTCTGGTTTTGCCATGGCAGCATGGGTTTATTCCCGGTAGGGGGACAACTGACCATATAAGGAGGGCTATAACCCTGTTTGACATCATTGCCGAGACAGAGGGGCAGATGGCTATGATTCTCCTCGATGCCGAGAAGGCTTTTCATCGGGTGGCCAGGCGGTTCTTATGGGGAATGCTCGAACTAAAGGGCTTTGGCCCCCGAATAATCACCGCAATTAAAGCCATGTATTTTAATCCATGTGCACGGTTGAAGTTAATGGGGGATAAGTCGGAAAATATAAGGGTGTCGAGGGGAACTAGGCAGGGATGTCCCTATTCTCCCATCTTGTTTTCTCTATAATAAACCCGCTGATAGAGAAAAACTTAAATAACCAGGGGATAAATCCGATTATCTACGAAGGGTCTGAGACCAAGGTGTTAGCATATGCTGACAATATCGCCATTGTCACCACCAACCCCGCAGGAGCAATCAGGGAAGTTGTAGCCATCGCCGAAATGTTTGGCCAAGCCTCGGGGTATTCCCTAAATGAAGGGAAAACACAAGTCATCTGCACAGATAACCTTGCCTTTAAAGATCCTCGGCGCGTAGGCACAGCTGTGTATCTGGGTATCCGTATTAGCCCAAAGGTAGGCACAATAGGCAAGATTAATTTTAATCCTCTGATAAAAACGATATCTACAGACTTGAAATGTATAAATGGGCTACATTTATCTATTATCAGCAGGGGTAATGTTCTAAAGATGACAATGCTTCCCAAGATTTTATACCTCTTTCGGTCAATCCTGGTGGCAATAGACGTATCAATTTAAAAAACCTTGGAATCCATCTTTGTAAATTTTATTTGGCAATATGGGAAGGTGAGGCAGTCATTAAAATATCTGTCTCTCCCACAGGGTCGGGGCGGGCTGTCCGCTCAAAACATCACATTTTACTATTGGGCGGCACTTCTACAGCAAATGCATATTCTATTTACTACGGTTAATGACGAACACATAGATCACAAAAGCCATTGCGCCCTTCCATCGATATATGAATTGGATCTAGGGATAAAGGCCGCTGGGTTGTTGTTGCGGCAACTAGAGCAGAGTTACTATAAGAAAGTTCGATTCAAGGTGGTACACAACGCCTGGAAAATATGGAGCAAGGCTCGCAAAGTTATGGTGATGCCGAAAATCTGCCGATATACACCTTTGTGGCGATCCACCCTTTTTCCGCCCCTTTTTTATGATGCTATGGGAAGACAGCGGGACAGCATGGTTTGACAACAATAGGAGATCTCTATCTTCTAGATCAGATTTGCCCTTTAACCCACCTGCAGCAAGGGTTTGTATCTCCGATAATCAATATTTTAAATATGTGCAAATCAGGGAATTACTCACCACCTTTGGTTCGCCCATATCTCTAGATAAAATACCTTTAGTAGAGGCAATTGTTCGGACTGACTGTAGAATAAAAAACATGTACAGTGTATTGGTTGACAGCTTGCCGAATGATCTTGAAAAAACGGAGGCAAATTGGGCAAAGAAGCTAGGTAACCCCGGTGCTGATTTAGACCTGGCAATGGCACTAACCGCAAAGATTCTTTTATCAACATGTTTGAAGGCGCAGCACTATAAAACGTTATTTAATTTGTATTTTACCCCCGCCAAGTTGTTTGATTGGGGCAAGAGTACAGATGATAAATGCCAAGGTGTGGGGAAGGACCGGCCACATTAGTACACATGTTTTATGACTGTGTCATATTACTTCCTCTGAAGAACGGGCTGGTGTGCTTTTGGGAAGGTCTGCTTGGGCGTAGGCTCAACTTGAGCCCCATTTTGATGATTTGGGGTTACGATAGCTGCAGCGGCCTGGGCACCACCCAGATGTATTTTGTATTTGTTTGTGTAGCTGTTGTTAGGATAATAATTGCCGACAGATGGAAGGACCCAGAGCCCCTCACGTTTGAGATATGGCTAACACGGCTGTTAGGGATATACAATCAAGATGCTTTATATGCATGCAGGGGCAGGCAGGTCAGGAAGCTGGGGAAAAAAATCTGGTTGCCAATTATGAATTGGAAAAACAATTCCGACTGTCCCAGTAGCCTGCTAGCCGGCTGTTTGTAACTATTCCATTATTAACTTATTAATCGAAAATCTTTTATAACCAGGATAGTTAGACGGTTGATAAATGGCTGTTTGCGTTTTTTAACCCAGCTCCCTTTTGGTAATAACTGGCACTTGCTTTATTGTAAATAATGGTGAAATGTCTCTTTTTTTTTTTTCTATGGTGTTCTTATTGCGATTTTATAAATGGCATGTATTTATATTCTATATGCATTTTAATATCGTTTTCAGCAATATAGTTGTTTTTACATTATTTTAATGTGTTTTAGTTGATATTTTAATTTTATGTGTTACTATTGTTTATATAAATTTTATTGATTTTTTAAAATATAGCTTGTAATTTTAAGTCATTAAGAATTTTTTCTTTAATTATTAATAGTAATGTATAGTGTCATAGTGGGGTGTTGGATTTGTAAGGGCGTAGGGTGGAAAGTTAAGTAATAATTAATAAACAATTAATTCATATTTGTTAATAAATTATTTAATTGATTTTTAACTATGCAATTTATGGAATACCCAATTATTTAACTTATATTATATCTGCGGGCTGCCTGGGTTTGAAGGGGTCTAGGGTGGGCAATTAATTAAGAGATACATTATTATTAATTAATTATTTAATTGATTTTAAATTATGTAAAACAGGGAATACTGAGGGCCTGATTTAGATTTAGATCTATATATACACAAAGGTTAAAGTAACATTGTACTCAGGTGAATGTGTCAGTGACCACATGAACATTTTGAACAAAAAAAAACCACAGAAATTCACCAGTTATAACTTAAGCCCCTGCCATGTACTGCTTATGACCTCACATATTAGATCACTCATGGCGTTCTATGACATTGCAAATTACATCACTGGTGACATCATCCAAACTTCTTTTGTACGCAGTACTATATAAACTAGTATGGCATTAGAGGCCTGAAAGAAAGTACAGAATAGCTCAGAATACTATAAAGCATCATTAATGCCATCACAGATACAACTCCCTTAGGTGTGGCAACCATGTGTTATGTGCACCATTGACCCTATACCATACATTTCACGAGTAGCCTAATACACATTAACAATCAGCCAGAGATATATGGGAAACCCTCATTGCAAACTGTGTCCAGTATGCATACAGCTGTTCAGAGAAAGCCAAGTTCCTCAAGATACTCGCCTGTTCCAAAATTAATGCCCTTCTACAGACATCTTTTATCTGTATCAAACCCCTCACAGTCACCGAACCTACATTGAGAAATGAAGTTGATATGAATACAAAAGTGGGTACTATAAACTGTGTTTACTCTATTTGAGGAGGACAACATGCAATCCTGGGAGAAAACCCAATCTTCCTGTAAGCTCTCTGTGGCCTCTTGCGCTGATTGATATTGTTGAGGGGAGATCATTATTCCTATAAATACTGACATTTCAAAAACAATCTCATGACTGTTTTGCTCTTAGGGATCTCCTACAGATTGCATGCCCCAGGCACCTTCTATAAAGCCACAGATGTTCATCCTAGTTATGAAGGCCTCAGCATCCAGGTACCACAAACAAGGTGCAACTCTGGTCTCCTCTCCATCTTTTCAGGGGGAGGGCACCCCATGCGAGACTGACTTCTCTCCCATTGTGAAGTCCCCCGCCTCTCAGTTGTCAACACATTTGCACAAGACAACAGGCTGTATCAGAAGGCCTGATAGGGGTGGTGTATGGTAATGCTGTCCTCTGGAAGGATCAGCCTACAGTGAAGGGCCACATTTGTGAAATTGGGTGACCATCTGCAACATCAATACCCACCTGGAAGACTTCTTAAAGAGAGAGACAGACCCAGGTCCTGGGGTACATAGAGTCATGTCTCCAGGACAGTCCAAGTATGACATCCCTTTTCTGCTTTTTTTTCTTTCACAGAAAAAAAAACCTGGGTCTAAGAAAAACAGTAAATAATGAAAAATTTAGCTGAACAAAAGTATTCCTTTTTAGGATGAATTCCCTCACCTACCAGAGCTGGCATGCTTCATCATTGGGATTCTCTTTGTACCATGGCAGCAGATCACGGTGCGGGCTACAACTCCCTCTCCAAGAAGGAGGAGCTCTTCAGATGTTTTCATATATGGTAGAAGCCCTATGGAGATCTCAAAGGTGGTGAGGCTGGCAGAGCGTGAAATACGTGAAAAAAGTGATAGTATTTATTTAAACTGTCTCCAGAGCAAGCATACAACTGTATTCCTGCGTGCCTGGATCAGGATTAAAAAGGAGTGAAGAGACACAAGCAGTCAACTGACCCTGCTTCCATGTGTCATTGATCAACATGTTTCTGCCAACTAGACTCTTGTAGGAGGTGTATTGGCATTCATCAGGACCTTAAAGTGTGGCTTCTGCTCACAAAAACATGTGTATAAAGGTAAAATACAAAATCAAAGGTAGTGGTCCACAAATGTCTCAATAGCGGATCCACTACCTGTAGGGAAATATGACAGCTAGGTTATTGCAACAGTGTCACTAACATTTAACAAAATATTGCTACCAGTAACCTAAACATTGGTGTGATGTATTCACCATGGAAGTGTATATTTAACATAGATGCAATTGTGGCATTCATACATGGCACGCTAGCTTACCCGCAACCGTCGGGTGTGGGGTCCCAACTCGAGGGACCCTGGCGTGGGGCTCAGGGTGGACACTCTCCTATA
This sequence comes from Calotriton arnoldi, assembly GCA_963921515.1. Taxonomy (NCBI): domain Eukaryota; kingdom Metazoa; phylum Chordata; class Amphibia; order Caudata; family Salamandridae; genus Calotriton; species Calotriton arnoldi. The sequence continues at coordinate 397,655 of CAWUFW010000150.1, read as the reverse complement.
AGGAGGAACATAGGTAAGTGTTACAAAAAGGCAAAGCTCCTTGGTACTGTCACACTCAGCCAACACTGTCCAGCCAAGTGGCGGCCTGACTGTGGCATGTCGTGTGCAGAAGAAAAAGAATTGGTTAAAAAGATGACACGAGTATTGTGTGAAGACTCGGTCATACATTTATGACATGTTAAAAATCTGTACTGTGTGGTAAATTACATGGAAGTTTATGAATAAAATGGAAGTTTATGAATAAAATAAAGTGCTCTGGGTCAAAAGATGAAAGAAATAGTGTCTAAAAAGGCTTGCAATCCCATGGCTAAAGATGCACCCACAGGCGAACAATGTATAGTAAGTGAGACTCTTAATGGCAGGAAAGGATATAATGCCACTTGAGAATTATAGGTTTATGTACTAGCAAAGACCATAACACTCACATATTAGGTCATTATATGGAGTAGCGCTCCATGTCACGCAATCTGCTGATTTGCCCATGAAAAATGTGTGTTAACAGAATGGCACGTGCCACAGGTAAGTCGGACCATAGGGGTTGGAGATGGTGAGCTGCGGGGCCAAGGGCTGCAGAGCAAACTTGTTCCGTAACTGTAGATTAATCAGGACAATGTGGCTTCATAAAACATGTAATTTAACAAAGCGGCACGAGCTCCGAGCAAATATAGCCACAGGGGGGCTGCGAGGCTAGGAGCAGCAGAGAAAACGTGTTGCTCCTTAACTGAAGGGCAATGAAGGAACTACGGCTTCAGCAATGCGAGCCTTGTGCCGCGATGCGTATACAGGCATCAAAACGGAGCAGACATGCGGCTCCGGGGCTGGAATATGGGAAAGGCAGAGCAGCTCGAATGGAAAGAACAGCGTGCCAAATACATGTGGGCTCAAGTGAGCTGCTTACCGTGATATTGTGCCCCTCACACGTCCATCCACTACCAGGTACGAGGACGCTGGCGGTGGCTACCACATGGGTATTTGATAATAAAATAAGGTGCCTATTGACATATGGAAAGAGCACAACTCCTAGAGGGTGATGGGAAATGTAGTCCAGCATTCCGACTGCAATAGATTACTTGCAAAAAAGCTAACTCTATTTCGAGAACATTTATCAAAAAGGCGCTAGGAAGTGTGTCAATCACAAGCACAATGAATGCTGTTCAATCAGAAAATATGTAAAATAAATTTTTTTATATAATTTTTTAAAAATAAAACAATATTGCTGATTGGCAGTGGGCGTGGCCAGCAGGGGATGCTGGGAGATGTAGTCTGGGGTAGAGAGCCCCATGAACAGTAAAGAGTGCTAGGCGAATGCGCAGCATGACTGTTATGAATAAAGAATGCTGTGTACTGTGAATGTGTTACACCTTGACTTAAGGTAGACATCTTAGAAAGACTAAATTGGTCTAGGAAGTCAGGAGAGAAAATAGGAAGTCAGGCTCACATAGAAGTCAGACACAGACATGTTTGAAGTTCTGAGCATCTGATTAGGGAATAGATGTCCACAGTATCTCATCGTTGAGACCATTCACATGGCTCCGCAACCTAAAAATCCAGCGCTGTTCTTTGACAAAGAGAAACTGTGAAATATATTGGGTTATGGTTGGAGGTGTGGGTTTGTTCAGCGTAGGACATTGACTGTACGGCCTTGTTCAATAAAATGATTGGTCAATTTTGTGGAAATCTTTTTGCATCTTATGGTGCTCCTATGCTCAGTAATGCGTAATCTCCCTTTGCGTGTAATCATACCGACATACCTCAGACTGCCGGGACAAGTGATGAGGTAGATCAACTACTCACTATTACAGTTGGTATGTTTTCTATGCTCCCAAGGTGTATTGCTGCAAATATTTACATGTGTGGAGCATTTGGTGAATGTGCATGCCCCACAGGAACCACAAGGAAAGTGTCCTTGTATGGGTGGCAAGTCCCATAATGTTTCCTGACTGCTGTTAGGAAGAGGAAGGGGCCTGGGGTGTAAGAGTTTGTCTCCCAGATTCTGGATTCATTTAAGCGTGAACAAGGGGCGTTGTATTGTCTGGTCCCCCTTCCTCAGTATATGCCAGTTGTTACTGACAGCCTTATTAACGGAATGGGAGAGGCTGTTGTAAGTATAAACACAAACTAGTCTTGTGAGTGGGGGTTTAGGTGGTGTAGGTTCTAAAAGGGCAGTGCAGTTATTATTTCTTACCCTTTAGGCCACTGAATGTACTGATGGTGCAGGGCACTGCCTCTTTAGACAGATCTTGAGCTTGGTCTTTACATTTTTCAACGTGGGAGCAGTTGCGCCTCAACTGAAAGAACTGGCCAATGGTAAATTGATTATTCATATCCCTATATATAGATATATATAGGCACATAAATTTATATATATATATATCTACATTCTTAAAATGGCACCCATTTTTTTTTATGCCGCAATCCAGCAGAAAACCCTACCCTGCCTGCTTATATCATTTTTTTTCAAACTTCATGACAGGGCACTAAATCCCCGAGTCCTGTAATGGCTGCCAGCAACATTTTTCTCATGTTGCTGGCAGCCAATCAGGGGGCTCGCTTCCGCAGCAGTCTGACTCCAATGGGAGCAAATTGACCAAAGAGAAAAAACTCCCTGGGCCAATCAGAACACTCTGTGTGAAAACTGGCGCTCCCGCCAGACTCTCAACTCTCAAGGGATTTACACGGACACAACCGTCCAGATATACAATGATTTTTTTAACCTTAATTTCCCAAAAACGACTTCATGGGTTTGCACCGAACACAAAAAGCACAATCTGTGGACCAACATCTAACTTCCTGCCAAACTTGGTGTAATTCAGTTCAGCAGTTTATACGGTAGTGCTTCTTAAAGAAGTCTATGGAAAATACATATGGATTTTGCGTTTTTAAACCCCCCCCCCCCCCTTTTCACGGCCTCCACTTGACAGATTACCCCATGCACAAACTACAAAAAAAATGGGCCAAGTGGGCCTTTGCTGTTGCTGAAATGATACCATGTATTTGAAATAGTATGGATACAAGGGCTGCATATTGGGACAGCAATGGCCCACTTGGGCTTATTTTCACATTATGCGTACTTTGATTGTTGGTCAAAGCTATTTAGAATTGCCAATCATGATAATAACTTAATTTTGAATTTAGAATTTTCCTTTTGTGATTATATATAATGTATGGAGAGAAATATTTATTTTCTTTAATCACATATAGAATATATTCGGCCTGCTGCAGATCTGCACACTATTACATCATATATTTTAATGATATTATATTCCACTGTGGATTTAGGTTTAGGATTTGATTCATTGAATATTTTGTAGGTAATTGTGCAGAATATTTGTTTATGTCCCATTTGAAATTAAGAATGTACGCGTCTAAGATGGTGCTAATTTGCAATATGTTAATGCACTTGGTTCACTGTTTTTTATGTCTAGGGCTTTTTAAGGGTTGATGTCACAGTGTTGGCCATGTGTTCGTAGGCCGAAACACGCTGTGTGTTGCTTTAATAAACACCATTTGGAATCTGCAGCTACAGAGTGAGTGATCTATTTCCGTTGTGGTACGCCGACTAGCTCCATCGGTACTTCGCTCCATCCTTGTTTGGTCGAGTTCACTAGTAACAGTGTAATATTTGTTTTAAATATTTTTTTCCGATATTCGGTACTCACCACTATAAGTATAGTAGCACAATATTGTGATAAATGATATTTTTGATACAATATGTTTGTCAACGATATTATTTATCACAATATTGTTTCAGTGATCCTGTTCAGCTATGAATGTCATGCCATAAACGGCTCCCAATCCCACTTACTACTACATTCGCAAATAAGTATAGGTTTGAGTATAGGTTTCAAAGTTTGCACCCTGCTCCTCATTTCATCTTTCTGTGAGACCTGATATGTTTTCCTGCACTGATGCTTTTTTATGCAACTCTTCTGGCAGGTGCTCTATACAATGCTATTGTTGTTCCACTGTGGTCTAGAGTCTAGTGGATGGGAGAGTACACCTAAAGTGGAGCTATATTTAACCTGTTATTTTATTTTTTATGTGTTTATTTATAGACAAGGGATGGGCTGCAGAACACTTTATGGAGCATCATATGTGAATTGCTGCAACAATAGTAAACAATGTTTAAAACATCACAAGGTGTATAAATCATAACACAATTACTGCAGTAGGATGTGATGCATATGTACAGACCCAGGAGCCAATCCTTGTAGATGTGCACTGTTGTTCTACGGATCCTACTATAGAGAGTAGGACTGTGCATTTGGAAGACAGACCATCAGTATGTATGGACTGTGTCCGTCTACTCCTTTTGACCCTGCCTGCCCAGTTCCTGACTAGCTCACAGTGCTACACCTGAACTCCTAACCTTCCCAGAGTACCAAGTGATTCTGGCAACCTTGAACATGACACTTTGATCCTCAAGGGATTCATAGAAACAGATCTTACCCCTTTCGTGGTTCATTCATGCATGCCCAGGGTAAACACAAGAAAGACACAAAGAAGGTTTACAACATATTTATTGCAACTATCGTATTCTTGCATACAATGTATGAGCTGCGATTATTAGGCAAATTAAGCAGTATAATGTAACCAACACCAGGAACATGGTAAAGAGAATAAATATTCCAACCATGGTGAAACTATTTCCCTATCTAGATCTGAGAGCATGGTGATAGTGTTATCTGCGTCATCTCTGAGATTCGCCTTAGCCTTCATATCTGGATATTATGCAGGTCTGCATGTGGAGTACTGCAGGCGTTTCAGAACGGGCATCAAAGCCGCAATGCTCCTCTCTGGCCCATAATAAGACAGGGCACTATTTATATAATGAAAACCACTGCGTTAGGAATACAGCCCTGGCACAATGTTGTGTCTAGAGGTCAGGTGCTGTGCTGTCATTGAACGACCAACATAACAGTGCAGCATCTTGTTTTGTACGCTCTGGCCTTGTACTAAATGTTCAAACTACATGAGGGAAAAGGCTGGGGAGAAACATACTTTGGGCAAGTTTAAACAATTTATTAATGGGGTTAAGACAGCCCCCTGGCCATCCTAGCCATCTAACCCAATGGTCAATTTTCATTGTATCATTTTTTAACAGAACAATTCCATCACTGTTTTCCTTGACGTTTTTATGTGTGGGTTTGGTAGGTTTCCCTAGATGGCCGCCAAGCCCGGGACCAAAAACTCATGTGACCCCCCATTGCAAAACCAGGTCATTTTCGGATACATAGGGGGCATCTGAGTTTTTGGTCCCGAGTCGGCAGCCATCTAGAGAAACCTACCAAACCCACACATTTCTGAAAACTAGAGACCTAGGGGAGTCCAGGGAGGTATGGCTTGCGTGGGTCCCCCAACGTTTTCCTACCCAGAATCCCCTGCAAACCTCAAATTTAGCTGAAAAAAATCACTTTTTTCTCAAATTTCTGTGTGGGAAAGTTCTGGAATCTACGTGGATCCACAAATTTCCTACCACGCAGTGTTCCCCCAGGTCTCCCGATAAAAATGATACCTCACTCGCGTGGGTGGGTCAAGTACCCGTGACAGGCAAGGGCCCAAAACGTATTGAGGAGACATCAAAATGACCTATCACAAAACAACCTAGTTTTGCAAGGGGGGGGGGGTCACCTGGGTTTTTGGCCCCGGGCTCGGCGGCCATCTTGGAAAACTACCAAACCCACACATTTCTGAAAACTAGACACCCGGGGGAGTCCAGCGAGGTATGGCTTGCGTGGATCCCCCAACGTTTTCCTACCCAGAATGCCCTGCAAACCTCAAATTTAGCTGCAAAAATCACTTTTTTCTCAAATTTCTGTTTGGGAAAGTTCTGGAATCCACGTGGATCCACAAATTTCCTACCACCCAGCATTCCCCCAGGTCTCCCGATAAAAATGATACCTCACTCGCGTGGGTGGGTCAAGTACCCGCGACAGGCAAGGGCCCAAAACTTATTGAGGAGACATCAAAATGACCTATCACAAAACAACCTGGTTTTGCAAGAGGGGTCACCTGGGTTTTTGGCCCCGGCGGCTATCTTGGAAAACTACCATACCCACATTTCTGAAAACTAGACACCCGGGGGAGTCCAGTGAGGTATGGCTTGCGTGGATCCCCCAACGTTTTCCTACCTAGACTGCCCTGCAAACCTCAAATTTAGCTGGAAAAAAACACATTTTCCACATATTCTTGGGTGGAATCACCGTGCCGGCACAAATGTCCTACCCCACAGCGTTCCCCTTAGTCTCCCGAGTAAAATGATACCTCACTTGTGTGGGTGGGGCAAGGGCCTGTGACTGGGAAGAGCCCAAAACATAGGGAATAAGGGTATAGCACCGAAAATTCTAAGCGCTACATTTGTTTAAAAATACGTTTTTAGCCAATTCTGCATTGGACACCCACACAAGTGAGGTATCATTTTACTCGGGACACTAAGGAGAACGCTGTGGGGTAGGACATTTGTGCCAGCATGGTGATTCCACACAAAAATACGGGGAAAATTTGTTTTTTCAGCTAAATTTGAGGTTTGCATTGCATTCTGGGTAGGAAAACGTTGGGGGATCCACGCAAGCCATACCTCATTGGACTCCCCCGGGTGTCTAGTTTACAGAAATGTTTGGGCTTGGTAGCTTCCCAAGATGGCTGCCGAACCCGGGGCCAAAACCCCAGGTGCCCCCCCCCCAAACCAGGTAGTTTTGTTATAGGTTATTTTGAAGTCTCCACACTACGATTTGGGCCATTTCCTGTTGCAGCCACTATGCCTACCCACACAAGTAAGGTACCATTTTTATCGGGAGACGTGGGGGAACGCTGGGTGGGAGGAAATTTGTGGATCAACGCAGATTTCAGAACTTTCCCACACAGAAATTTGAGAAAAAAGTGATTTTTTCAGCTAAATTTGAGGTTTGCAGGGGATTCTGGGTAGGAGAATATTGGGGGACCCATGCTAGCCATACCTCGCTGGACTCCCCCGGGTGTCTAGTTTTCAGAAATGTGTGGGTTTGGTAGGTTTCCCTAGATGGCCGCCGAGCCCCGGGCAAAAAAACAAATGGGACCCCCCTTGCAAAACCAGGTTGGTTTGCGATAGGTAGTTTTGATGTCACCTCACTAGGTTTTGGGCCCTTGCCTGTCGCGGGTACTTGACCCACCCACGCAAGTAAGGTACCATTTTTCTTGAAAGACTTTGGGGAACGCGGGGTGTGTGGAATTTTGTGGATCCACGCAGATTCCAGAACTTTCCACCACAGAAATGTAAGGAAAATGTGGGTTTTTTGACAAATTTTTAGGTTTGCAAGGGATTCTGGGTAACAGAACCTGGTGAGAGCCAGTCAAGTCACCCCATCCTGGATTCCCCTGGGTGTCTAGTTTTCAAAAATGTATCGGTTTGCTAGGTTTCCCTAGGTGCCGGCAGAGCTAGGGTTCAAAAACTACAGCGAGGCACTTTGCAAAAAATGGGTCCCTTTCCACTGTGAAAATGTGGTGTGTCCACGTTGCGTTTTGGGCCGTTTCCTGTCGCGGGCACCAGGCCTACCCACAAAAGTGAGATACCATTTTTCTCGGAAGACTTTGGGGAACACGGGGTGGCTGGAATTTTGTGGATCCACGCAGATTCCAGAACTTTCCACCAGAGAAATGTGAGGAAAATGTGTTTTTTTGACAAAGTTTTAGGTTTGCAAGGGATTCTGGGTAACAGAACCTGGTGAGAGCCAGTCAAGTCACCCCATACTGGATTCCCCTGGGTGTCTAGTTTTCAAAATGGTATAGGTTTGCTAGGTTTCCCTAGGTGCCGGCAGAGCTAGGGTTCAAAAACTACAGCTAGGCACTTTGCAAAAAAAGGGTCATTTTTCATTGTGAAAATGTGGTGTGTCCACGTTGCGTTTTGAGCCGTTTCCTGTCGTGGGCACTAGGCCTACCCACACAAGTGAGGTACCATTTTTATCGGGAGACTTAGGGTAACACAGAATTGTAGAGCAACTGTTATTACCTATTGACTTTCGATGCATTTCTGCCTTCCAAATGAAAGACAATGTGTAAAAAAGAAGTCATTTTGAAAAATGACCTATAATTCTCATGCTAGTATGGGTACTCCCAATTTCGGAAATGTGCAAATATCTACAGTTTCTAAACTCTATATTTTGTTCTCATTTCAGAAATACATAGGTGTCTTTCATACCGATTTTTCCATGTATACATTTTCCCAAAATAATTGCTATATACCCGGTACATAATAAAAAACCATTGCAAGACGCTGCTCAGTTATTGGCTCTGGGTTCGTCGAGTTCTTGGTGAACCTATAAGTCCTATATATCCACACAACCAAAAAGGTCCAGCGGATGTAACGGTATATTGCTTATAAACAGCTGTCATAATTAGATGAAGTTACAGGTGAAAGCGTTGACACAAATGACTGTTTTTTTCAACTAAATTTCAATTTTTCTATATTTAACTGTTAGTTTCTATAAAGAAACCTTGAAGGATCTACACAAATGACCCCTTGCTGAATTCAAAATGTTGTCTACTTTTCTAAAATGTATAGCTTTCCAGGATCCATTATTGCTTTCATACCCATTTCTACCATTAACTGGAAGGAGGTTGAAAGCACAAAAAATAGCAAAAATAGGCTATGTCCCAGAAAAATGCCAAACCTGTGTAAAAAAGTTTGGTTTTCTGACAAAAGTCTTCTTGTCCCTGAAAGCTGGGAAGATGGTGATTTCAGCACCACAACCCCTTTTTTGATACCATTTGCAGGGAAAAAACCTTCCCCCCATGCCCCCCCCAAAAAAGAAGAATTAGCTGTATTTTGGCTAATTTCTGGGTCCCCTCTAGGGGAATCCACAAACCCTAGGTACCTTTAGAATCCCCATGATGTTGGGAAAAAAGGACGCAAATTTGGCGTGGATACCTTATGTGGTCAAAAAGGTACAGGGGCCTAAGCGCGAACTACCCCAAATAGCCAAAAAAAGGCTTAGCACAGGGGGGGAAAAGGCCTAGCAGCTAAGGGGTTAATGGGGTTAAGACAGCCCCCTGGCCATCCTAGCCATCTAACCCAATGGTCAATTTTCATTGTATCATTTTTTAACAGAAAAGTTCCATCACTGTTTCCCTTGACGTTTTTATTTTAAGAGGAAGAACGTTTCTTGGAATACTTTGGATTTGCAAATAATATATAATGTGCTTTGCTTGGACTACGGAAACTTCACCTTAATAGACTCCCAAGATATTACTTCATTATTGCGAATACAATCCCCTATTTTCTCCAGCTCTTTTCCATCTCCCAGCTATTCGCTGAAGATCTTGAGGGAATATAATTTTAAAAGGCACTGCAGCATGCATGGAGGGAATGTTCAGATAACACCACAACTGCTTTTGCCTTTGTTTAAAGGAAATTATAGTCCTATATCTGACCAAGTTGGGTTTTGATAATGTAGCTTCGGGGAACTTGAATAGGGGAAGACACCATTATGAATTTTTACCAAATAAAAATTATCAAAAACCTGGGCATTAGCTCCATTATGGAATCATGCGTAAATAAAAAAGCCGCCAAATAGAACGCTTTCCTGCCAGGGAGGGCCATCAGTCCCTCTTTCCTAGGAAAGTTGAACTTCTACAAGCTTATCAGCTGTGATTTTATATTCCAAATATAGCTAGTAAATCCTCGTATTAATTCTAAAAGAAAATCATTAGTTTGATATACAGGAATTGCTGAAAACAAAAAAATGTAATAATGGCAAAACATGCATTTTCACCATGGCAACCCTGCCTTTGACCAAGATCGGTAACTTTGTGCCTTTGCCCTTCTCATGCGGCGTAGCGAGTGTGTCATGGGCCCTAGTGCAAGAAAGGAAATTGCCCCCTTGGCTGCTGTTTGAATTGAAAAATACATCAGTAGTCTCTTCCCTTTACCCCTTCCAAAACATTAAACGAAAGTTTCCAACTCACTAAGTCAAACACTTTTTCAGCATCTATAAAGAGCACTACTGCAGGCGTCTTATTTGCAGTAATATATTTGATAGCTTCAATCAAAAAATGTGTGTTTGAGTATAGCTGATGAGCTGATATAAGCACATTCTGATCTGTTTCTATTAAATTTGCAATTACCTCAGATATACTTGAGGCTATAATTTTCATGAAAATTGTATAGTCCGCATGTAATAATTTAATAGGGTGGAAAGAGTTTCTGTCCTCTAGGTTTTTATCTTTCTCCGGAAAGCATGTTAATATCCTTTTTAAAGGAGGGCAGATAACTCCTACCTCTAAGAATATAATTGACAAGTTCAGTGAGAGGATCTTTCAGGCATTTCAGCCTGAAACAATGCCGAGGTCCTTGTGCCAACTCCCCCTTGCAACAGTCGAGCAGGTCTCCCAATGCTGCCACTGTGTGACGCTTGTTTCCCTCTTCCCGCTTGTCACCCGCTCCCGTCCCTCAATGCTGCTTTATCTGCTGTTCTGCCCTGTTGCCAGCATAACCTTGCTTGTTCCCAAGTATAGTTCGCCTGCATTACTACTTATATTTTTCCATCTCCTGCCATGCAGGCCGCTTTTCCTCTGTTTCTAAGCCTCTGGCCTCCCGCCACCCAGCACCCCTCTCTTCCCCCAGGACGTACTTAATAGAGGACACAGCGCGGCTGCACAGTGGCTGTGCGCCAAAGGCAAGCCCTTCTGCGCCTATTCGCGCCTGGACCGCACCCAGCGCCAGGAACCCTGGTTCTTCCACCCTGTGCAGCTACACCGCCGCAGACCTTCGAACGCTGGATCCCAGGTGCATCAACAACTGCTGCCGTACATCTCCACGTACCATCAGTGGACTGTTCTCGTGCCAGAACTGCCGCTTCACCTGCAACATTGAAGCGACCAACAATGCCAGAGACACTGCAACCACGACTGCGTCCACCGCACTGACCTAGACCACCACAGCACAACTCCAGTGCAATCTACTCAATGCACAATCACTTGGCAAACACGCCACGGAGATCTGGGACACTATCTCATCCCTCACCCCTGATGTCATCTTCCTCACAGAGACCTGGCTGAACCCCGCCTATGCGCCGAACATCACCATCGTCACCTCCGAAGGCAACAAGATAACACGCAGGGACCAAACAAACATGGAGGTGGAATTGCCATCATCTAGAAGGACACAATCCGCTACATGACCTCCTCAGGCGACTAGAATCCCGATAATGAAAATTCAACTTCCAACTTCACACAGACAGAAAAAGCACCATGCCTACAGACCACCAGGGCCACGTCCTAGTTTCTGCAACGCCATCCCTGACCTCATCCCCCCAATTGCCATTGACTCCGAGCACTACATCTTGCTAGGGGATCTAAACTTCCACCTAGAAGACCCCAGTGGCACCAACACAACTGACATCCTTGAAAGCATGAGCCACATCAGCGCTCGACCCCATTTTCAACACAACCTCCTGGACCGCTTTCAATCAGATTCCGAGCGAACCACAGCAACGAGGCAGCAGTAATAGCAGCCATAGAAGACATCAGGGTCCTCCTGGACCACAGCGAAACTGCAGCCCTCATCCTCCTGGATCTATCAGCTGCCTTCAACACCGTCTCCAATCACATCTTGATCAAACTCCACCACATCAGAATCCAGGGAGGCGCCCTCAAATGGATTGCCTCAATCCTCGCCGGAAGAACCTAGAGAATCAGTCTCCCACCGTTCACCTCGGAACCCAAGAAGATCATCTGCGACATCCCCCAAGGACTGTCCCACCATCTTCAACATGTACATGACCTCCCTAGCCAACACAGTCAGATCACATGGACTCAACATCATCTCCTAAGCCGACGACACCCAGCTTATCCTCTCGCTGTCAGAAGACCCCTCCACCGCCAAAGCCAACTTCCACAGATGTATGATGAACGTCTCTGACTGGATGATGAACAACTGTCTCAAGCTCAACACGGATAAGACAGAAGTCCTCATCTTTGGGAACAACACCTTGCCATGGAACGATACATGGTGGCCTGTGGAACTCGGCCCCTCCCCCGCCCCAACAAACCATACCAGCAACCTCAGCATCATCTTAGACAGCGAGCTGTCTACACAGAAACAGTTAAACGCAGTCTCATCCGCCTGCTTCCACACCCTATGCCTGCTCCGCAAGATCTTCAGGTGGCTCCCAGTCAACACCAGAAGGACCGTCACGCAGGCCCTCGTAACCAGCAAGCTAGACTACGGGAGCACACTCTACATAGGAATCATGGCATGCCTCCTGAAGAGACTGAAGTCAATACAAAACTCAGCAGCAAGACTCATCCTCAAGCTCCCCAGACGGACCCACATCACACCGCACCCCGAGAAGCTACATTGGCTCCTGATTCAGAAGAGATGCCAGTTCAAGATGTTGACTGGGGCATACAAAGCCCTGCACAACAAAGGACCAGCATACATCAACAAACGCATGACTTCCCACCAATCGACCAGACACCTATGATGTGCCTCCCTCTTCCTTACAAACACCCCCAGATCTGCCAATGCAACAGTGGAGGATGCTCCGTCTCACACCGGGTGGCCAAAGCTTGGAACGACCTTCTCCTGCTCCTCAGGCTGCCTCATCGCTCCGGGAATTCAGGAAAGGACTCAAGACCTGGTTGTTCGAATGAGCGAGAACAACTTCAGCACCTTGAGACCCTCACCAGTGATTTGCTGCGCTTTTAAACCCTTGAATGATTGATTGGGCTGGAAAACCATCCTCTCCCATGGCCTTACATTTGGGAAGCATTTTACTGCCTTTGCAATCTCCTCAGGTTCTACTGGAAGAATAAGTTTGCCAGCTACAGCTGATATTAATGCCGGCATTAGGACCTGTGCTAAATAACTTTAAATATCCTCTTACAAGGGATTTAGATTTCCTTCATAGGTCTTATGGAAGTGATAAAAAACATATGGACTCAATTGCCTGACTATCCGCCTCCATGATTCCTGTTCTGGGATCTTTAATTTTGAGAACATCATTTCTGGCAGTCCAAGTCTGCAAGCTCATAACCTTCTATGAAACTCTCCCTCCTCATAAAGCTGTTGACCATAACTCTGATCACTAATAACCTACTTTTCACAGAAAAGATTTTGGAGCTCCTTCTTAGCTGTCCTTATCTATATAGGTCTGTCTATCATTCAACTCAGTCTCCGCCAGTTGCAAAACTTTTGTAAAATTATTGACTTTATTATATTCGATCTTTTTGAGGATGATTTGAAAAGGTAGAACGTCACCCCGTCATCATTTTATGTGTCCCAGACATATTTCAGTGAAGAGGAGACTTTATTTTCCTCTAAAAATAACTGAGTTCTGTTCCCCATTTCCTTCAAAAATGACCTTTCTGAAAATAAAGCTTTGTTAAGTGAACACCTATAAGTTGGTCTGGCTATTGATGGTAGTAGAATTTCAAGACAGATAACTGTATGGTCTGTAAAACAGTTAGGAATATGCAAGATTATGGCTTTAGATATGGACTCTGATATAAGAAAAAAAAAATCAATCTTTCAGGCGCTCTGACAACAAGCGGGGAAACAAGTATAGTGTTTTTGATAGGGGTATAGCGTTTGACAGGGATCATATAAACCTAGTTCAATCTTTCATCAATTAATAGCCTTTGCCTCTTTTCGTTTTCTCTGGATGCCTCTTGGCTGACAAGAGTCCAGCTCCAAAGATTGAGCTAAACTGAAATCACCCCCACATATGATAAATTTTAAGAATCGGAAAAACTAGAGAGACAATTCATATATAGAATGTAAAATTTCCTAGCTTTCATGATGGATAGTTTCAATTCTATTAAGGACACCGAGGAAAGGATTACGCTGTTTTTTCTTCACTTTTATTACAGCAGCCATTCGAAAAACATTACAACAGACTTAATTTCCCACAACCCTTGGGGGAAAAAGTCATAGTTCAAACTTAAAGGACTATAGAGATATTGCAGAGCCAAATGATGGACATTGTTGAAGTTTGAAATATGACTTTTTCCCCAAGGGTTGTGGGAAATGAAGTCTGTTGTAATGTTTTTCAAATGGTTGCTGTAATAAAAGTGAAGAAAGAACAGCGTAATCCTCGCCTCGGGTCCGGACATAGAATCTGAGTCATCCAGAGTTGATCTGTACAGTGAGACAAGCACAATCAATATATCTCCACCACGGCCCATCTCCCGATCATATCTGTTAGTGCTCTAACTATACTACCAGTAAACTTTTTACTAGCTAACAGTACAGCCCCCTCAAAAGGCAGCCGAGGCAGAAATGGACTGTAATAATTGGAAAGGGGCCCACTTAAAAAGCTTTTCATTTTCCTTCCTTATATGGATTTCCTGAAGAAGAAACACGATTGATGGTTTTTGTTCTTCCAGCCAACCCAAAATTGTTTTTCACTTCCTAGAATTGTTAAAGCTATGGACATTCATTAAGGTACCAGTAAATTTAGACACAGGGATAGAAAACAATTGCTAATGGTGATACTCCTCCACTTTCCCTATACCATACCTCTACCATGCCTGTCTCGCATCTTCCATACTTCAAACTAAAGTTTTTACAATTTAATCTGACTTTCTATAAACTGTCTTTACTACCCCAAAATGCAACTTCACCTGGTATTTAGAATCTTTCTCTCCCCCCTCTTCCCTTTACCCCTAACCAACACCCCAAACCCTTCGTGATCACCCAAATGCAATCTCTGCCCATCGCTTGGATGCCCCCTCTCCCTTCCTCCCGGTGCACTGGCTGCACCTAATGCCTCAGCATAACACCAACTTCAGCATCACTCTTTAGGAAAAGAAAGAGAAAGAAAAAGAAGAAAAAGATTGACATATTTCTTCTAAGTAGTTCCTCCACCTCGCAAAAAGGCATATTACATATCTGTGAGAAAGTGCCATCTTTCTTGCATGGTATGCCCCCACTTTTTGCTGAATTGCTGATGTGCTTTGACTGAGTGTGCCCTGGGCTCCTGCCAACCAGGTACCCAGGGCCTGTGTTCCTTCCCTAAAACTGCATTGATACCTACACCCAATTGGCATCCCTGGCCACAGGTCAGCCCCTGGTAAATGGTACCATGGGTACCCAGGGCACTGTGACCAGGGAAGGCCCCTAGGGGCTGCAGCACTTGTTGTGCCACCCTTAGGGACCCTGTACCTTACACACACACACTGCCTTTGCAGGCTGCGTGTCTTGGTGCAGAACAAAAGTGAAGAGTCGACATGGCACACATCCCTGTGTGCCATGCCTACAAGCCACTGCCCTGGCCTAGGTCAGCCACCCCTCTAGCTGGGTGCACTATGCCAGTGGTGAGGGCACAGAGGCATGAGCCCTGTGCCCCTACAGTGCCCAAGTCCATTCTTGGGCATTGTAAGTGCAGTGCTGCCATTAAGAGTATATGGTGCTGGGAGTCTGTCATTACGAACTCCACAGCACCATAATGGCCCCACTGAAAACTAAGAAGTTTGGTATCAAACTTCTCAGCACATTAAACCCCCACTGATGCCAGTGTGGGATTTAATGTAAACGCACTCCAAAGGGCATCTTAGAGATGCCCCCTGAAATCAACCCGACCTCCAGTGTCCGGACTGAGTGGCTGCCCAGGCTGCCACCACCAGACATGTTTCTGGACCCCTGGGTCGAGAGCCTCTGCTCTCAGGGGCCTGAAACAATGCGCATCCTGGGGCGAGGTGCCAAAGCCTCCTCCCCCAGGATGGGCAGGGGAAGCTTCAAAGGCCTGCCGCCTTTTGAGCTTCCCCAGACCATTTGCTGGTCCCAGCAAACTGGTCCCCACTGGTTCTACCCCCACTTCTTACGGGAGAACCGGCGGGAAAACCAGAGGCAGGAAATGGGTTGTGCCCACCTCTGCCAACTCCACCCCTAAGGTGGGGGAGGCGAGGTGAAACACAAACTCGAGTCCCCGCCATCTTGAGGTTTGGGGACCCAGCCAACCAGGGACAGGCTCCTGCCCCCCTCCCACTGGAGAGTGGCAGAATAGGGGGTGTACCCACCCCAGGGACGGGACCCACTGGTCCCTGCCCTTACCTACCTGTAACCACCCCTAAATTTAGTATTTAGGGGCTCCCTGAACCTTCCTCCCTCAGTTCCCGAATCCAAAACAAGAAGAGAAGACGAAGCAAGAAGACCAGCCGTGCAGCTGCTAACAAGGAGGCGACGACAACTGACTTGGCCCCAGCCCTACCGGCCTGTCGACCTCCGAACCTGCTCCTGCGGAACCCCGGCCTCAGCAACCTCAAAACCCCGGAGGACCTGACTTCTGTGCCACAGCCTTCAACCCAGGGATGAGCAGTGGTACTGTTCAAAAGAAAAACTACAAAAGACCCGGCCCTGGCACGGAACCGCGAAACCTGCACACTCTGCACCCGCCGAGCCCCGCCGGTGCCTGAGTGAACAAAGACTTTGAGGACGTCCCCCCGGCGATTCTGACCTGGAATCCAGTGCCCAAGGACCTTCCTCGACGACCCAGACGACGCCTGCAGCCTCAGGACAAGGGACCCCTCCAACCGTGACCAGCAGGGGGTAAGATTTCCCGACCTCAAAAGACACCCCTGCACCCTGCGCCCCACGGCCCCCTGTGCCCAACTCCTGGGTGTCTACCTATCCTCCAAGACCCCAACTTACCTCTCGAAGTGTTGGTCGCTTCTGAAGAGTCACCGTCCCCGAGCCTGCAGCCTTTTTTCACCTTCCAAGATCTCCATTGGTTAACATTGAGCGCCCGACGGCTCAAAGCACCCTGCACCCAGCCGCCCGAGTGCCCCTGGAAGTGCAACCTCTACCCTAACCTACTTCCCCATTTGCCCTGAGCAAGTGACCAGGAGCCCAGCTCCCACAGCCGCGTGGCCTGCTTGCCAGCAGCCACCAACCCGAGGCCCCCTGCCTGCCATAGGATAACATTGGGCCTACTCACTCTGCACCCGGCCGCCCCTGTGCCGCTGAGGGTGTGACAACTGTAGTTACCTGACCCTGGGGGACCCCTGAGTCTATGCCCAGAACCTTAACTCTGCCAGTCGAGTACTTACCCAAAGACCGATAACTCACTTTTCTTCCATAGGGTAACACTGACTGGCTCCCCCTGGAATTTCTTCTAAGTGTGGAGTTTTGAAACTTTAAAATATTCACCTAAAATCAACCGAGTCACGAAAACGAAAATACTCACCTGCTATTAGAAGAGATCCCAGTGCTGGATCGGGGTGCCCAGCACTGACCCTAAAAAGTATTCACAACGTTACTTACCGCTAACTCAATTTTCTTCCATAGGGATCCATTGACTGGTTTTCTGTGAAATTTCTTCTAAGTGTCCACTTTTGAAATACTAAAATATTGTTTAAAAATCACAACAGTAACGAATTCCGAATTGCTCACCTGCTATCAGGAGAGACGTCAGTACTGCATTTTTAGTCCAGTACCAACCATGTAAAGTAATTTTAACCGTACTTACCGGTAACTTGCAATTCCTGCCATAGGATATCATTGCCTGCTTTTTACTGAAAAAGTTTCTAAGTGTCGATTTCTGAATCTAACAAATATTCTTTAAAAATCGTGCCAACGATACAAACGTAATTACTTACCTGTTTTAGATAGATATCCCAGTGCTGACTCTGAGAACCCAGCACTGAATTACAAAAGTAACTTAAACCAACTTTGCTTGCGAACTGCATTTCCTTCCATAGGATAACATTGGTAATTTTACCCAGAAAAGTTTCTAAGTGTCAACTTTTGAAATACAGTAATATTCCTCAAAAATCACTACTATAACCAAAACGGTTTTTCTTACCTGTTTACAGGAAGTGTCCCAGGACTGAATCCAGGATCCAGTCCTGTGGTTAGAGAAGTAATCTACAAAGTAATTAATTGCAATTAACCAAAACTGTCCATTGAGCTCAATGTTACATTGTGTTTGAACTTGTGTTGCCTCTTGCACCAACTGTGACTACTATCATCAAACAGTCTATTGCCAATTTGTAAAGTGGTTAACTCGAAGCATCTCATTCTGAGAAAGTATATTCTGATACCTATTGTTGGTTCTAAAATAAAACAAGCATATATTTTTATATACAAACCATTGGCCTAGAGTTCAGTTCTTGAGTGTGTGGCTTCATTTGCTGACTGAGTGTGTACAACAAATGCTTTACACTGTCCTCTGATACTGCCTTACTGCTCGACCAAGCTACCACTTTAGAGAGTAAGGTTATATCTAACTTTAGCCTCTGCCAAACCTCTGGGGACTGTGGACCCTGTGCACCCTGAACCTCCCTTGGGTTCAGTATATACAGAGCCACTTTCCTACAATATCACATACCTTGTACCCCACAGGGTCCCCCATTTCAGAACTCCATTTCAAAACTCCCTTTCAATCATGCTGAAACATACTGAAAGCAAGGGAGGGAGGCATGTGCACAGTATGGTTCCTGTGTGTTAATCCTGGCATGTTGCTGAGCTCACAGAGGTCAGGGCCCCCTTGTTGCTCATGGCCCCACTGCACTTGCTGCATCAATGGAAGCTGCGCCCCTGCTGCTCACGTAGGGACCTTAGTCATTCTACTGCACCACCTCGAGGTAGCATCATATTACCACAAATTCCAGAAATTAATTTTTTCAGTCTACTGGGAGTGCTCCAGAAGTCAAATTGCCACATTGCCCGAGGTGACAAAAAGACAAAGGGCCCGATTACGTTGTAGTTTGGAAACTGTCCCAAACTAATCGGGTCCGGACTAGTTTCCAAAGGAATTGGGTCCTGCGAGTCCAGACGACTGATTACGATGCTTCCCAACATCGTTCGGTCGGACTCGCATAGACTTCAATGGGAGCCTGTGTTCAGAACGAGAACACAGGCTCCCATTGAAAAAAGGGGTTGTTGGGGAAAACCTTGCACCCTGTGGCGGGCACCCCATGGTGCCTGACACATTGTGCATGGTTGGGAAGAGGGGTCCCTTGGGTACCCCAATGGGCCCCAATCGGACGCCTCCGGGTGAAGGGAAGCCCTGCTATGGGCCCCCAAAGACCGATTCCGGCAGCTGTTTCATCTCGGGCAAACCGAATCGAAACAGCTGTCCGAATCGGTCATCGTCATCGCTCATCCGGACACCGTGTCCCTAGAGCTGTAAAATTCAGGTCCGAAAGACACAAACTGTCCCAATGCCTTTCGCAACCGATTTGGACTGCTCGAACGGTTTCCGGGCGTCGTAATCGGTCGTTGGGAAAACTGTATGATTCGGTCAGGGACAAGGGTTCTGCAATACCGAATCCCATCCGGAGCCCTTCCTAACGACATCGTAATCGGGCCCCACGTGTCTCTTTACTCTTAGGGGCACTGAAGCATAGTCCATGGGAGACCCACTCTTGTTAGAGAACAGTAGTTCAAGGTAATAAAAACTGAGCAGTTTCTTCTATCAGTTTGCAGTGGTCCCTAGCAGCAGTCACTGGACAGTCTCTCCTCTACCACATACTAGTGTTCCCTGATAGAAATGCTGTTAGAAATTGGGTTTTTGGTTGAGGGGGGTGTGAGTCCTTCTCACAAAACAACTGCAATCATTGTCAGGGTAAACTGCAAAAAGTCACTAAATTGACTTGTGCTTAACCCTCTGGTAGCTTGGCACAAAAGCAATCAGGCATAAATAACTTAGAGGCAATGTGCACAGTATTTATGCAACGCTTAAACTAATAAAGTAATAAAGTGAAAACACAACAGAAAAATGCAACACTAATTTAGAAAACAGAGCAAAATGTAATAAATTATTTGACCCAAAAAACAATAAAAATCCAATCAGCAGAACCGGAGATAAGCGATTTCAAAGATTTAGGTAAGTATAACATCCAAAAGCACAAAGCGCCACTCGCAGTCATCTGGTTGTGCTGGACCAGGGTAAAGTCACAAGTTCAAGCTGATAGTGATGATGCACGGGCCGGATAAATGGACCAGGTTAGCCCTGTTGAAAAAGTTACCTGCTCAAAGTTTGCCATGAAGAGTCCAGTTCGCGTTGGAAGAGGCTGCAAGGAGATGGTCGTCGCTTTAGCATGAAGAGCAGGCCTGGCTTCGCGGATGGTCACCGCTGTAACGTCGAGCGATGCGAATGCCCATTGCTGGAGCTTTGTGTTGCTAGCCACCACGGGCTGTAGTCACTGTAGCGCGAACTGCAGATCTCATATTGCCGGTCGTCACTGGTGGTCGCTGTAGCAAGAAGAGTCAGGTTTGCCAGAGCTTTGCACTGGCAGTCATCGCGGGCAGCAAGATCTTGGAGCAAACAGGCCCCGTTTGCAGTCGTGAAGAGCCCAAAACTTCAGGATTTCTCAGTTTTTTTCAAAGGATTGTATTCTGATGCCAGCCAAGAGTCCAGGACTTGGGGAGGCACCTCCTGGGGATCAGAGACTCACTCTAGCAGAGGCTAGCAGGGTTAGGTAGTGGACCTGCAGGTCCAGTTGCAGCAAGTCAGCTGAGGCAGTTGCAGGGAAGCTTCTGGAGCTTGTTGTGTTCCTGCAGCTCAAAACAGGAGGCCAGTAAACTGAACCTTGCAGTCACTCAGGTTAGCCTCAGATGAAGGGAGCAGGTCCATTCTTCCTTCTCAGAGTGCAGGGCCGGCCTCAGGCAGCAGGGCACTCCTCCTTCTGTAATATCCACAGGTCTAGGAGTGTACTGAAGAGTGGAAGAAGAAGCTTTGAAGTGAAAGAAACTTCTGATGCTTTCCCCACACAGTTGTTTCTGGACTTTCCTTCCTTCCTGCCCACGCTCCAAAGGATCTGGGGTCACAAAAGGCGAGTATGACAAAAGTGTTGGCTGGAAGTCCCATCCTGCCAACACTTAGTCCCCATTTGTCTTACTGTCTGAGAAGAATACAGAACGGCCAACTGTCACTCTAAAAACAGTCATGTGATCCAGGACACAGGCTGGAGACACCACATAGGAGAAGAAAATGCCATCTTTCGAAAAAGTGTCATTTTTAGAATTGTGAGTTAAGTGCAGGAAAAAGTATGAGAACTGTGATGTATGATGCAAAGACATGAGGCAGATGAAAACGAGAGGGTGTGGTCAGCGTGCCACCTGAGCCAGGAGCCTAAGAATTTACCAACCATAGGCAATAACATAAAATACTAAAACTACAGGTTCCAGAATGCATTCTGTTAGCATAAAATCCAGGCATGGATTAAGGTGTCACACAAGTTATGGGACCTTCAGTGAGTTTACTTTGATTTTGCATGCGAAACAAGTAGTTACAGTTCACAGTAGTGCGAGAGATGGTCTTCCAAGCACAGACGTACGCATCAAAATTCTAATGGCCAAACATTTATACTCCTCTGGAACAAAGAGCCCAGGACAATGAGAACTCCCAGGGGAATGGGTCCTAGGATGAGAATCCCCTGCAGCACCAACCCTCCCCAGTGTGCAGCAGAAGAAGAGTGTGTCTGGAAAGGCAGGGTCCTATGTGGCTGTACCCCTTTTCAAGCTCAGCACAGGTTTCTTCTTTTTCACATAGTATATCAACTGGGTTGCATCAATGAACAATATATGGGAATGCTGATCCCAGAAGATCTCGCCCACTTAGACGTCTGTTTGTAACCATGCTACAAGCCCACACCTCTCTGACCAAACACACAGGTCCGCCTTTAATCACTCCTTACAGTTCTATGTGAGACAACATTCTGCAGTCTCCCTCAGGGGAGCAGTGGTTCTTGACAACAGTGTTTACGCAGGCTCTGACCTCTCAGGGGATAAAGCACACACCTCACATAGTACCCATGAAGCGAGGCATGGTTCACCTTCTTTGTTCTTCTTGTCTATGGATGCATGAATAAGACAGATTATTTTTCCAGCACCAAACAAAGGCGAAGTGTTGGAACAAAGGGTTCCGGAAGGGCCAAGCTATCAAGAGCTGCCCTGCGCACAGCGGCTTGTGCAGCCATTTCCTTCATGTCTCTACTCTGCACAATGCATGGATGCGACAGGGCAATCCCAGGGGTGCAAGGAGAGACATCACATCAAGTATGTGCCAGTGTCTTCTCGTGCAAAGCTAATGCACAACAATGCTGAACTGAACATCCATTTTTACATGCCAAAGCACCAGACCACGCATGCTCAGAGACAGGCATACACACACACACACACACACACACATACACACACACACACACCTCTTTCTCACACATATCTTATATATGAGGTTGTTACTGGCAGAGTGCATGTGGAAGAGAAACAAGATGAATAACGTACTCCAGCTTAGCTAACTCAACACCCCACACATTCGCAGACACACAAGAGGTGAGACAAAGGTTCCTCTAGCCATCCTGTT
This sequence comes from Calotriton arnoldi, assembly GCA_963921515.1. Taxonomy (NCBI): domain Eukaryota; kingdom Metazoa; phylum Chordata; class Amphibia; order Caudata; family Salamandridae; genus Calotriton; species Calotriton arnoldi. The sequence continues at coordinate 375,372 of CAWUFW010000150.1, read as the reverse complement.
TAGTTAACATAAATAAAACTCAAAGCTTGATTCTATCAGAGACATAAGGAGATGCAGGAATAAGAAGCCCTGCCAAAGCCAATAGATCTATCCCTTTTTATTAGGTCTAGCATTAGCCAACCACTTTTGAGTTTACTACAATTACTTACATATATGGTCTTTCAGCCAGCCCTCTTCATCCTTTGGTCTGGTGTGTCATTCATATTTATTTCCACCCAGTACAGTATACAGCATGGGCACTTGGTCAGCCAACTGCAGTGCGAGACAGCATTTCACACATTCACAATGACCACATCCACAAAGTAGTTCCCTTCACTGCCACGGGCAACTATGACAGTATGTGATTTTGTAGATCATAAACACATGTTTTGCTTTGTGAGGCTCCAGCAGTTCACCCAGCAATAGAGGTTTACAAAAGCCATGACAAAGCAAGCATCGGCAGAGACAAAGGGCTGGTAGCCAATTCCAGACCTAGAGGCTTTGACAATATTTGTTAATGATAGCACACGCACAATGCCCTCATCCCCCTTTCTCTTCCAAGCACACACTTTCAAATGCACAATATCTTCACACACAGAAATACAGTACAGTTCTGTGATGCTGTTAGCAGCGGCAGTGGTAGCAGTAGTAGGTATGGTGGTAGTGGTGGTGATGTGGTAGTTTTGGTATTGGTGGTGGTAGTATTGGTGACAATGGTAGCACTGAAGTTGTTGGTGGTAGTAGTGGTGGTGATGATGATGATGGTGGTCGTGGTGGTATGACTGATAGTAGCGGTTCTTGTGGTGGTGTGATAATAATGGTAGCAACAGTGGTGGTAATAGTGACCGCGACAGTCTTGGTAATGGTGGTCTTCGGATTTGCAATTATTTTGGTGGTGGAAATAATAGTGTCAGTGGTGGTAAGTGGTGGTAATGGTATGTGCGTGTGCATGTCAGATGGGAGAGGACGTGTTCTTCACAGATGGGAGAAATCATTTGCAATTCTTCCAGTCACTAGTATCTTCCATTTGCATGAGGCCCGGATGTACGTTGAAAGAACTAGCATTTTTTCCACTTCACATACACACTCAAAATGGTGTTGGATTTCAAAGTACCCGTCAGAAGAACCCGTCACTATCAGAAAGTACAATATTAAAGTCTGGTGGTTGCAGAAGGAGGACATTATTATATTCAAACCATCCATGAAAATGTAGGAGTTTATTTACTAATATTTTATGCAGTGCAACAAGACAACTTGCTGCACTGCGATGTGTGAAAGGGAGACAGCAGAAATGCACCATATCTACTAAGATGTGGTGCATGTCTTCGGTCTGCTAGCGCTGGTGCACTTGTGGCAGCCTAATGCCAACACAGGCACATTTGCAACATGCTGAAAGGGTGCCTGCATTACGAGCAGGATTTTATTTGTGCAGGAAGGGGCACCTTACTGCACAAAAATAATTCTTTGAGGCATTCTCCTCTTTCTATGTGTGCACGCAAAGAAAGAGGAATTAACTAGGAGATATAAAGATATTTCTCCTCGTTATGCCACAGTCAAAGAGGCGCTGCATTTTGGTGCAATCCCAGGTTTACGGACTTTAGTAAATATGGGGTTGAGTCAAAAACCATGTGTGGATGTGAGGGAATGCTCACACTTTACCCATGGAACACCTCCCTGAAGCAAGGTCATGCAAAGCAGCGATATGCGCTGCCTTGCATTACTTTGGATTTACTAAACCACGCAGAGCCATGCAAGGTGGCTTTGCGGGCTTAGTAAATACCATCTAAGGATTTGCGTTGTGATGCCTTGTGTCCCACAAGGGCAAAGAAAGTCCTTAGTAAATATGCCCCTAATTCTTGAACTTGTCAAAACTAAATTGAAGTGATACTGGAAGTAGTAGTGGATATGGTGGTAATAGTGGCAATAGTGATAATGGTAGTAATGGTGGTGATGTTGTAGTATTGGTAGTGATGGTGATAGCAGTGATGGTGGTAGTGATGGTAGTGGCTGTGGTGGTGAAAGTGGTGGTACTAGTGTTGATGGTGATAGTGATGGTGGTAATGTGAAGTCAATGTAGGTGGTGGTAATGGTACTGGTATATTGTGGTGGTGGTAATAATTATGTAGGTGGTGGTACTGTTTCTGTAGGTTGTAATAGTGGTATTTATAGTCGTGGTGGTTACGGCTAGGGATGTGTACTTGGCAGATGTGAGAAGATGTGTTCTTCATTGGTGGGAGAAATTACTTGCAATGGATCTTCCATTTAATAGAGCCCTGGGCGAAGGTTTCGAGAGCCAGTATATTTTCCACTCCACAAAAGCACAAAAAGGGGACTGGGTTCAAAGCAGCTGTTACAAGAACTCAATGATGTCAGTTAGCAAAATACTGAAGTGTGGTGGCTGCAGAAGGAATGCTTCGCCATGTAAAGCTATAAAATGCTTCCATGAAAATGGAGTTGTGAGCTTAGCATCTCTACAGGAGTGAGCTCAGACATTGCTTGACTCTTTGCCTAGAGATAGTAATGTGGTGCAATGCGATATATTGCAAATAGCAATGCAGCATATATATTTGGTACCCAAAATGCAGATAATTGCACAGACAGATGAAACACCGATTCTTTCCTAAGTAGGAGGGTGGAGATGAAGCTGGTGGTACTCGTGCTACCGTCACCTCACTGCCCCAGAAGCGGAAACACGTGTGTGTCCCATTAGCAAAAGAGGAAAAACAGAACCAACAAATTACATGACACACACATTTAGTTTCCAAACATTGCTGCCAACAAATGAACGGAACAGGATGTGTGCCTGCTGGCCATATGGCTTAAGCATCTCTGAACAGGTATAGCCAGGGTGTCTATCCAGAGTCAGGAGAAAGGAGCTTTGTCTCTACTGCAGAAGAATCAATTGTTATCAGCAACAGGGGTAGGAGGTGACAGCATGAATAAAAGTTCTGCTATTTCATCACAGTTGTCTGACAAGAATGGCTATAAATTATCCATGTTGGAAAAAGAAAAAAACTTCTCTTGAAGGTAACGATATATCTGTAAGAAACATTAGTTAGTTATAGATTCCTTACCTTAGAATTACCCCCAGGCATCAGACTGGATCTGGAAAGTTTTTTCGACAGCAGTACCTCTGCGCGTCGGAAGGTGGCGTCGGTCGGCTCCGCGTCCGTCGTCGTGGTCGCCGGGATGACGTTGCGGCAGCTACTTAGACGCCGCCCTCGCGCGCTGACGTCAGTTCTGTACACGACTTTCCGTGCCAGAAACGCAGAGACATGCAAGACACTGACCACTAGTGAACAAAACGAGGGCCCTGAAAGGTAGTCCTTCACCCTAGAAATCAGTTCGCAGAACGGGGAGGATGGGTGGGGCGGTAAGGAATCTATAACTAACTAATGTTTCTTACAGATATATCGTTACCGAAGGTAAGTAACTTGTTCATCTGAAAGAAACACGTTAGTTATAGATTCCTTACCTTAGAATAGATACCCCAGCAATACCAACCCCGGTGGTGGGTCTGCGAACCAAGATCACACCAGAAAATCCAGGAGAACAGAACGGCCAAAGAAGCCGTCTCTCCAGACTTGGCTGTCCAGGCAGTAGTGTTTCGTAAACGTGTGCAGCGATGCCCACATGGCCGCCTGACAGATGTCATTCACAGGAACTCCTCTCCCCAAGGCAGTATTGGCTGCCGTCGCCCTGGTGGAATGGGCACGTAGCCCAACCGGAGGCTCCTTTTTAGCCAGAGATTAGCATGCCTTAATACACAAAATGACCCATTGAGAAATGGTGCGTTTATGTATGGCCCGACCTTTCTTGGCGCCCACGTAGCCAACAAAGAGTTGGTCATCCACCCGGAACTGTTTTGTGCGATCCAGATAGAAAGAGAGCGCACGTTTTGGGTCCAGACGGTGGAGCCTCTCTTCCTCCTTCGAAGGATGCGGAGGCGGAAAGAAAGTGGGCAAAGTAATGGTCTGCCCGATGTGAAAGGCAGTGACCACCTTAGGAAGGAAGGATGGACGGGTCCTGAGAACCACCTCGTCCGGATGGACAGACAGGAAAGGAGGTTTGGAAGAAAGGGCCTGGAGCTCACTCACCCTTCTAGCAGAAGTGATGGCTACCAGGAAAGCAGTCTTAAGAGTCAAGAGTCTCAAAGGACAGTTATGTAGCGGCTCAAAGGGAGCGCACATTAAATAGGTAAGAACAAGATTCAAGTCCCACTGAGGCATAACGAAGGGGATTGGAGGAAAGAGATGCGTTAAGCCTTTCAAGAAACGGTTAACTATCGGGGACTTGAAAAGAGAAGGCTGATCCGGCAGTCGAAGGAATGCAGAGATGGCTGAAAGATAGCCCTTGATAGTACCCAGAGCAGAGCCCTGCTGGGCTAAAGAAAGAAGGAACAAGAGAACTTCAGAAAGAGGGGCAGAAAGGGGATCCACAGCCTTTGCTGTGCACCATGCCACAAACTTGTTCCACCGGCAAGCGTATACCGTCTTAGTGGAGGGACGCCTGGCTGCCAAGATTACATCACATACTTCGGGAGGCAGGTCGAAAGACGTCAACTGCCGCAGCTCAATCTCCACGCAAGGAGGTGGAGACTGGACAGGTTTGGTGGAGGACCGTCCCCTGCTGCTGCGACAGAAGATCCTCCCGAAGAGGCAGTCTGATCGAAGGATCGATGGCCATGTTGAGCAGCTCGGGATACCAGACTCTTCGTGCCCAATCCGGAGCCACAAGAATGACTTGGGCCCGGTCGCGCCTGATCTTCTTCAGCACTCTGGGCAGAAGTGATATAGGCGGAAAGGCGTACAACAGACCGCAACTCCACACGCGACGAAAAGCGTTGCAGAGCGAGTGCCGCCTTGGAAATTCCAACGCGCAGAATTGCTGACATTGCGTGTTCTCTTCAGTGGCGAATAGATCTAACCAAGGCTCTCCCCACTGTCGAAAGAGACCTTGCACCACCTCCGAGTGAAGACGCCATTCGTGATCCATCATGCACCTGCAGCTGGGTTCGTCCGCCCTGGCGTTCAGAGAACCTGCCAGGTGTTGAACCACCTGGGATATGCCCTGATGTTCCAGCCATGTCCAGAGGCGAAGGGCCTCTTGACAGAGGGTCCATGACCCCACCCCGCCCGGTTTGTTGCAGTACCACATGGCGGTGGTGTTGTCCGTGAAAACCTGTACTGCTCTTCCACGGACAGAGGGAAGGAATGCTTTCAGTGCAAGACGAATCGCCCGGAGCTCCAGAAGGTTAATGTGAAGCCCGGACTCCGCCGGAGACCAGAGGCCTCTGATCTCCACCTGTCCCATGTGGCCGCCCCATCCCAGAAGGGAGGCGTCCGTCACCACAGTGTGATCTGGTTGGGGAAGGGAGAGGGATCTGCCATTGACCCAATCCTGGTTCGTGAGCCACCACTGCAGTTGACGTGCAGTGCCCTCCGAGATCTGGACGCAATCGGACAGATTCCCCTGATGCTGCGCCCACTGGAACTTCAGGTCCCACTGCAGAGCCCAGCCTGCATATGCCACCTGGCATGATCGACCAGCAGGATGCAGGAGGGCATGAGGCCCAGCAGCCTCAGAGTCATTCTGACCGAAACCCGGGATAGAGGCTGAGAGATTGGAATCATAGCCTGAATATCCTGGAGTCGCTGCTCGGGAGGATAGACCCGAAACCGCGTTGTGTCCAGAACCGCTCCGATGAAGAGGAGCTTCTGAGAGGGAATCAGGTGTGACTTCGGCACATTGATGGAGAACCCCAGCGAATGCAGGAGGTCGGCCGTAGTCTGGAGGTGAGAGACGACTGCCTGGGGCGAGCCCGCATTCAACAGCCAGTCGTCGAGATAGGGGAAGACTGAAACCCCTGATTTGCGCAGATGAGCTGCGACCACCGCCATCACTTTCGTGAACACCCGAGGGGCGCTGGTAAGGCCAAAGGGGAGCACGGTAAATTGAAAATGCTTGTGGCCTACCGTGAACCTTAGGTAACGCCGGTGAGCCGGCTGGACGGGGATGTGAAAATAAGCGTCCTGCAAGTCCAACGCTACCATCCAGTCTTCTGGGTCGAGGGGAGACAAGACCTGAGCAAGCGTCAACATCTTGAACTTCTCCTTCCGGAGGAAGCTGTTGATGTCCCTGAGATCCAAGATAGGATGCATGCCCTTGTCCTTCTTGGGGACCAGAAAGTAGTGGGAGTAACAACCACGACCTACTGCTGGGCGAGGAACGCGCTCGAGGGCTCCCTTGGCCAAGAGAGCCGTAACTTCCTGCTGGAGAAGGGCCAGATGATCCTCCGACATGCGGTGGTATCTTGGTGGCATGGCTGGAGGGGTAGTCTCGAAGGGGAGGGAGTAGCCCCTTCGGACTATTTGCAAAACCCAGCTGTCCGACGTGATGGTGTGCCAGTGGGGGAGGTGATGGCGAATCCTGCCGCCCACTGGCGTTTGATGGGCCTGAAAGGTCGGACTAGGAGGGTTTGGAGGCTGCTGCGGAGTGGGGGTTGGCGGACTGGCCCGCCCGCTGGCCCCCGGAACCACAATGGTTGTTCCCACATCCCCGGCAGCGCAAAAGTTGGGTAACTTGCTGCGGCCTGTGGCTCTGGGCGGGACGTAGCGGGGCAACCCTTCCGTAGCCACAAAAGGGGTGAAAAGCAGACTGCGCAGGGCGGGTGGAGAGGCCCAAGGACTTGGCCGTGGCCCGTGAGTCCTTGAAACGCTCTAGAGCGTTGTCTGCTTTGTCGCCAAAAAGGCGACGGCCATCAAAGGGCATGTCCATCAAGGTGTTCTGGACATCCCCTGAAAAGCCAGTCGACCTCATCCAGGCGTAGCGACGAAGCGCTACCGACGTTGAAATGGTCCTGCCCAGAGAGTCGGCGGTGTCCAGCCCACAACGTATGGCAAACTTTGCTGCATCCCTCCCGGCGGCCACAGCCTGGGAGAGCACTGCCCGGGCCTCCTCTGGACACTGAGGCAGCACCTGCGCCACCGAATCCCACAACGAGTGGGAATAACGGCCCAAGAGACATGCGGTGTTTACCGACCGCAGTCCTAACCTGGCGGAAGAGAACATTTTCTTCCCAAGGTGGTCCAGTTTCTTGGATTCCCTTTCCGGGGGAGCGGTAGGGAATGCGCTTTTGGAAGTGGAGGCTTAGACTACCAAGCTCTCTGGGGTGGGGTGTTGGGAGAGGAAAGTGGGGTCGCACGGGGCCGGGCGGTGGTGTCGGGCAATCATCCTGTCCACGGGAGCCCCCGTGTTGGGCCTGGACCACGTGCCCAAAAGGATGTCGGTGAGGGCCTCATTGAATGGTAGCAAGGGCTCCGAAGAGCTTGCAGCCGGTTGAAGCACCTCTGTCAGGAGGTTAGTCCTGACCGCCACCGTAGGAAGCTCAAGGTTGAGAGCCTCGGCCGCCCTATGCAACACCACTGCGTATGACGCTTCCTCCTCCGTAGCCACGGTAGGAGGAGACAACATGCCAAGGTCAGGGGAGGTGTCAAGACCACTGGCATCCCCCAGTTCCTCTCTCCAGTCCTGTTCACTGTCCAACTGGTCAGTCAGAGGGTCACCTGACCCCTCCCAGTCCTCCTCCTCATCCTCTGGTTGCCACTCAGGTTGAAAAGGGGCCCCAGGAGTGAACAGGGGCACAAAAATCCCTCTCTGCGCCGGATCCGGCGTCGTCTGGCTCCGTGTCCACGTCGGGATGGAGGCCGGGGTCGATGCCGGTCGGGGGGCCGACCGGCGTCGAACGCGGTAGTGGTGCCGTTGGAAGCGGCAACGGTGGAGGCGTAACTAGGTCAACCGGCGCCGATCCGGATCCAGGCCTGGATTTAAGGGGGGCCTGCGGCGCCGGGGCCTGAGCCGCTGGCAGAGAAGGCCTAGGCCCCCCAACCGAGTACGCGGGGCCCGAAGGCGTGCCAGGGGGGCCGGTCCGCCCAAAGATGGCATGCATCGCCTCGTAGAACGTACGAGGCTGGGCGGGAGTCGCACCGGGTCCCGGAAAGGGAGAGAAACGCGGAGTTGACTCTTCGGGCTCCGCGTGCGGAGCCGCGGGAGGGGCACCACCCGTGTGCCTCGTCGGATCGGCCGACCGACGAGGAGAAGTCGAAGAGCGATGATGCTTCTTCGACTTCTTCTTATGCTTCGACTTGCCCGTCCCCGAGTGCGAAGACTTCGAAGATTTCGAACCGGAATGGTGGTGGCTCCGCGACCGTTCCCTCAACCTCCCTCTCGACCGGGACCTCGAACGGCGCGGAGCCGACTGCCGGTGCTCAAACAGCTTTCGGGACCGCTCCCGCAAAGCCTTCAGCGCCATCGACCGGCAGTCGGAGCACGACTTGGGGTCGTGGTCGCGCTCCAGGCAAAAAAGACACACGCGGTGCGGATCCGTCACCGACATCATGCGATGACAGGAACCGCAGGCCTTGAAACCGGGCATCCCTTGTGCACCTTCGGAGTCGAAGACTCGAAAAAGAAGTCGACAAAAGTCGAGAAAAAGTTAGTCAAAAATTGACTGAGGTACTGCTCTTCCCGGATCTGCGCTGGCTGGCGCGAAAAAAGTAAGAACTGACGTCAGCGCGCGAGGGCACAATGCTCAGATTTGGGCCCTTACCTATAATCTGGTCTGTGTCTTCTGCTGTCCGATGTATGGGTGACTGTTTCCAGAAGCCATGCTGTCACTGCAGACTGGAATGTGTTGTAGGCAAGAGCCCTTGAGAAGCTGCCACATTCTCAGGAAGAGAAAGCCAAAGGTGTAAAAAACCTCTTTGTTAGAAGAAAACCAGGAGTCTCAGATTCGATAGTGGAATTCTTCAGTAGCGAAAAGTCAGGATCAGCAAGTGGAGGATGCGAGGAAACAAGCAAAGGAACACAGCTTTGTTGCAACACACCTTCCAAAATCTTGTAAATTCTGGGCTATCACTTTTCCAGTCAAGTCTCTCTAAAGAATTAGCAGCAACAGGTACAAGAGGAGTGGACAAAGGAGAAGATGGAAAGGAGTGAGGATGGAAACCCTGGACACAAAATGGAGAAACCTCTGTATCAGAGTGAACAGAGTCATTATACGAGACCTCTACTAAGGGTAAACATTTTGCCAAGCTGTTTTGAGTGCTTTGCAGAAACACCTCAGATACTGTGCAAGAGTCTGGGTTGACCCTCTCTGTCTGCCCATTAGATTATGGAGCTTGAAGGATATCCGGATTGTGGGGCTTGAAGGATATACAGGGTAGGACAAATTAAGTGCCAGAACCTAGAAATGTACCGAGCACCCCTGTCTGAGAGTGTTGGTGACCCCATACAGGCAGAATACATCAGCCAGAAATTCCCTTGCCATCATGCGGACAGATGTAAGCCTCTGGAACAAAGACAAGTGAGCCATTTTAGAAAAGAGGCCTATTGTGACCATGATCACTCAGTTTCTTGCAGAAGGGGGTAAGTACACAATAAAGTCGGTAGACATTCTGTACCATGGATGCGGAGGTGGAGGCAAAGACTGGAGAAAGCCAAATAGCTTATTGTGGACTACCCTGGATTGCACAGAAACAGGACAGGATTTAACATGTACTTGTACATCTTTGTGAACAGTATGCCACTAGAAGGAATGCAGGGCTAAATGAACCCGCTATGACCTGCTACTGAGGTGTAGTGACACATTTCCAGAACCTCGGTTTGCAGAACATTAGTAGGGATCAACCAAGTCCTGCTGAAAAAAAATATAGAGAGTGTGTGGGGGGGGGGGGAGGCCAAGGATACTTCACTCTGCAGAGTATTAAGGTCTTCCAGAGAGATCTCAGTGTGGGCATCTCTCGCGTGCTGTAAAAATAACTTTGCTAGACAGACAATTTTACAAACGGACAGGTGTCTCAGAATCCTCAACTAAACTCTTCAATCAAGACAAGGCATCAGCAAGAATGTTTTGTGTGCAAAGGACGTGAGTGCAAGACAGCGGATCATGCACACCTTTGGTTCTGAATTTATGCTCTCACTCTCAAATTTATGAAGTTGTGATTGCAGATCCGGTATCGCTCACTGATCCATGAGCGAGGGTAATGACTGAGAATAGCACCACCCCTTGGGGGGGGTGTCCCCTCAATGCACAGAGTGATATCCGTTGATTAAATCTGTTTGAGGCAGGTTAATCTGTTTTCATAAATTGAATTTATTCACTCTGAATAAATTTTGTAATCCACATTGATTCGATAAGTAGTGAACTTGGAAAAGGAAAAGGAAACTGAAAAATCCAAGTTATATCCCAACTTGGTAGTCTTTGGACTACCAAATTGGGATATAACTTGGAATTCTCAGTTTCATTTTCTTTTTCCAATGTCAGTTTCCTACTTATCGAATCAATGTGGATTACAAACTTTATTCAGATTGAATAAATTCAATTTATGAAAACAGATTAACCTCCCTCAAACTGATTTAATCAGCGGATATCACGCTGTGCATTGAGGGGACACCCCCCTAAGGGGTGGTGCTATTCCCAAGGGATGTGAGTAACATAGAAATCATATTAAGAAAAGAAATAGGCCCTGTTGGGTCCCATTGGATAGTCCTCCTGCACTACACCCGCCTGAGTGGAGGAGAGTGCGGAGCTGGCACAAAATTCAGGCAGACAATCTAGCTGACACTCTACAGAGGCTACCCCCACCAAAATTGGAGGAGGGCAACATTGACACAGAAAGCCAAACCCTTAGTAATACTCTTCAAACAGCCATCGATCAAATAGCACCGGAACGAAGAGAAAGAACCAGACTTAAAGGTAAGGTGGCCCCCTGGTTTAATGAGGTACTGAGGGAAAGTAAACAGAGCCTTCGCAAAGCCGAGAGACAGTGGTGGAAAGCCTACGACCCCACGGAATTAACAAACTATAAAGCTACTCTAGCTCTCTATAAAAAATCTATTACAACTAGGAAAGCCGAGTACTATGAGGCTCACATAATTGAAGCTCCAAACAAACAGAAGGAGACTTTTAGGATCCTCAATGAACTCAGTAAAAAGCCAGATGTAAATTCTGCAGTAGCACCCTCAGACTGTAATGCACTGCAGTCTTTTTTTCTCCAGAAGATAACAGACATCCTCCTGGAGATTGAAAAAATCCCCATCACCTTGAGCTCCGTGGAGTTGCTTACACCCCGCTTCCTACCGGCCAGCTCCTCACCAGCTTCCCTCCACTGGACCCAGAATCTCTGATGCTTCTGATAAATAGAACCAAATCAGGCTCCCCGGCCGACCCATGCCCGCCTAGGATCTTTCGGTTGGCTTTGCCGGCCCTGGAGAGTCAGATTCTCACTCTCTTGAATAACTCTTTGGCGAATGGTCAAGTCCCCTTTAATTTTAAGGAGGCCAGAGTTATGCCCCTACTAAAGAAACTGGGAGCAGACAAGGCCGAGCTAAAAAATTATAGACCCATCTCCCAGCTCCCGTTCCTGGCGAAGGTTGTGGAGCAACATGTCCTGAAGACAACCTCAGCGTTCCTGGAGGAACATGAGTTACTCCAACCTCGCCAGGCTGGGTTCAGAGCCCACCATAGCACGGAGCTAGTCATGCTATCTGTACTCGATGATCTCAGGATGAAGGCCGATAACAAAGAGCCGAGTGCCCTGGTTCTTTTAGATCTTTCTGCGGCGTTCGACACGGTCAGCCACACAACACTATTGACCCGGCTGACGGCCCTAGGCATTCGAGGGCACGCCTATAATTGGTTAGAATCTTTTCTATCAGGTCGCTCGCAGAGGGTCCAACTTGGTGCCCAGGTATCGGAAAAGGGCAATATCTCCTGCGGAGTCCCTCAGGGCTCTGCACTGTCCCCGCTCCTCTTCAACATATACCTGCAGCCCCTGGTAGCCGCACTAACCAATATGGACTGCCGGGTTTTTAACTACGCGGATGATACCCAGCTCATCCTGAGGATCGATAACTCGGTCTGTGCCCAAGTATCAGTCCAGAACATTCTCAGGTTTACAGTCAACTGGATGACTGCAAACTCCCTAAAAATTAACCCAGATAAAACCGAAGTACTAGCCTTCCCATCAAAAAACAACCCCTGGAGCAGCCTGTTTTGGCCCAAAGAGTTAGGGGCCCCCCCTAGCCCATCGCCAGTTGTAAAAAGCCTGGGAATCAAGATCGACTCTGAGCTCTCTACGATCCATCAAGTCAACTCTGTGGTGGGCACATGTACTGGTCTTCTAAGACAGCTGAGGAAACTGGTTCCTCTGCTTTCAGTGTCATCTCTGAAAACTATAGTATCAGCAACTATTGTCTCACGACTTGACTATGGCAATGCGCTATATGTCGGGCTCCCCCAGAAACTCACGAAGAAACTTCAGGTGGTACAGAATGACGCAGCTAGGCAGATCTTCAGGTTGCCTAGAAGAACTCATGCCACTCCACTGCTGCGCAAACTGCATTGGCTGCCTGTTAAGCAGAGAGCGAAATTCAAGGGACTTTGTATTGTCCACAAAGCTCTATACGGACATGCCCCAGGGTACATAAGGGAACGCCTAATCAAATACGTGCCAGGGCGGGCCCTTCGGTCAGCAGAAGCCGTCCAGCTGCTCTGCCCTCGGGGTAACTTGGTTTCCAAAGGGGGTCGAGCGTTCTCGGTCCTCCTGCCACACAACCCTGGAACCAGTTGCCCGATACCCTTCGGAAAGAACCTGGTCTGCTTCTCTTCCGGAAGCAGCTAAAAACTATTCTCTTTAGGGAAGCACTAGATACGACATAAGACCTCTCAATACCATGGAGACCTCCCCGCTTTGACGCTGTCCCGCTTCTTCCAAAGCGATAAGAGACCTGTCGGTGTATATGCGCTATACAAAAACAAAATAACATAACAGCAAGCTTGTCAGCTGTTTCTACTTTGCATGCTCTGCATAAACTGGAGGTTTCCATGGTCCCCATAGTCTTTCCAAACCTCAAAAGATTTGAATGCTTCCCTTAAAAAATGTCACTTCTCCATACAAGCATGCCTGAGGGCCAAGAGCTTGCATTTCAGAACTGAATACCATTGCTCACATGAATTCAGGATGTGGCAGAGATAAAGAATTGGGATTCTCTAGGTTGTCCTCCTGGAGCTGAAGTAGTACTACTCCACCGCACAATTTGAAGCATCAGTAACTACAATAAAGAGCATGGATGGATATGGGTGTCTGAGAATAGGAGCTTAGGTGAAAGCCTTCTTGAGATTGACAAAGGCCTCCTGGGCTTTAGAGGTAAAAAAAAAAAAAACTTTAGTTGGGTTCTCCTTTTTCAAAGTGGCAGATATATGGTTACTCATATTGCCGAAGTTCCTTATAAACTGTTAGCCAGTCCTACAAAAAGCTCCTTAGTTGACTTAGAAGTTGGCCAGTCCAAGACAGCAGGGACATTAAGAGGGCCAATAAATAACCCACTCTCAGAGAGGCAATATCCCAAATACTCCACTTCTGTTTTTTCAAACTCATACTTCTCTGTTTTACAGGATAGATGGTTCCCCCTGAGACGTAGAAGGATGGAACGAACATGGAGTTGATGTTCAGGAAGGGAAGCAGAGAAGATCAGGATGTCTCCAGATACACCACAAGAAACTGGTCCGGGACATCAGAGAATTTGCTATTAATACATCTCTGGAAAACTGCTGTACCAATGGTAATGCCACAGGGCATGACCGGATATTCATTGTTCCTAGACAGTATTCGAAAGGCCATCTTCCACTCATCACCCTTCTTTATCAGAAGCAGATTGTAAGCTCCATGAAGGTCTAACCTCGTTAAGTATTTAGGACCCTGAAAGGACTTAAGGACGTCCTTGATGTGTGCGGAAACGGGTACCGGTCCTTAATGGTGATCCTATTCAATGTGTGATAATCGATCTTAGAACGTCTTTGGAACAAAGAACATAGGAGCTTCAGCAGGGAATGTTAACCTAATAATCAGGCAATTCTGAAGGTTATTATTCAAATATTCCCTTAGAACCTGCTTCTAGTACTGGGAAAAAAAGAGTACATACTCTCATAGGGAATTATGGCTGTGGGTACTGTCTGGAGGGCACAATCCAAAACCCTATGTGCAGGGAGTGACACAGAGGTACGCTTCTGAAAGACGTCGAGAAACACTTGATAAGCCATGGGAATGGACAAGTAGAATGAGACTTCTCTTCAGAAAGGTCTTGTACCACTGGAGCCTAATAGCTGCCATCTGAATAACATCTGTCTCTACAAAACTGGGAGGAAAGAGAGACGTCCCTGGTATCTCAATTGATGTAGGGGTGTGTTGTTCCAGCAAGGGTATTCCAAGGACAATGGCATAGTTTGGAGATATGGTTAAAGCAAAGGCAACCATCTCTTTATGATTGCCCAAAGACACAGAGAAGGGAACCACGCTGGAGGTACTGAACACAAGTCAATGGAGATCAGTCGATAGTTTGTACATGAACCGGAGATACTTTTCCCTGACAGGAATCAGGAGTCTCTGGGCACAACTCAAGTCCATAGACATTCCGAAGGCACAGGAATTTAATAAGGCTGGAACAAGGATGAACTGACCAGGCTAGACTTGAAGAATTAAATCCAATATGAACACGTGTGAACTTGACCCACTGGAGGAGATCAAAACTTTACGAAGAGTAGAATCTTCCAGCCCTTTCTCCTTTACAAAGGATGGAATCTGTCATTTTCCCTGTGGCCTTGAAAGTGGAACAGTACAGTTTTGCAGCATGCCATTTGTGTTTGCACAATAGAGACATAATCTTCCCTTACATCTTCGATTCATTTCGATGTTAAACAATGGGCTTCTAGCAGACCCAAATTGCATTGGTTCATCAGGCAAAGAATTAGTAGGGTCCGTAGTAGTCTCAGTCTGCCTAAAAACTCATAGAAGAAGAGTAGAAGTGAAACTTTCGTTTCTCTGCTTTTCCATTCTACTTTAAGTCTGTGTTCAATCAAGAGAACTTGATCCAAGATTTCAGCAAATGAGGAAGCTCTGGGAACGCTTTCCAACTCATCCATTAACTCATCTTTAACCATCTTCGGAATAAGTTCATCTAGGTGCATTCCACTCAGGTGGTTTCAGCAGCAAGACCACAAAATGGTGTACAAGAGGACAGTACATCAGAATTTTCCTGGGATATGCCCCACATGGCGTCCTATTCAGACCCTTCACGGTCAGCCTGTCAAATATCTTCTTGAAGCTTGCCAAGTAATTGGCACAATTGTTCTAAAATGGGTCTTCAGTGACAACTAAGGAAGTTGCCCAAGCCATAGCTGCAGTGGTCAAGGAACCAATCAGATACTGCACTTTGGATCTGTCAGAATAAAATTGTCCAGGTGGAAAGCCCAAATAAACCACCAGGTCATCCAAAAAATCCTTTTATCTCAAAGGATCTCCAAATACTTAGAAGTTAAAAGATTGATGGCAGGAAGGTCGCAAGACCTGGAATGGATTACTAGGCGAAGAGAAGCATTTTCGGTCCTTAACTTGTCAAATTGTAGGGTTTGAAGCTGAATGAGAGCGGCAAGGTCTACACCAGGATCCATGCAGGAAACAGTCAGAAAAATGTTGGTGTCACAACCATAACCACATGAATCAGTAACCTGAATCAGTAACACAGTAAAAAATCCATCCCTGCACCGTAGGAACTAATTAGTTTCTGGGTGCAACACCCATCCAAGCCCGTAAAACTAATCAGCAACCAAAAACAATATCCTCCTAAAAATGAAATCCTTAAAAGTAATGAGGAACCTGGTGCAACACCCATCCCTGCACCCTAAAAATTATTCAGTAGCCTGGCACAAAGCCCATCCCAGCCCTAAACACAAGTCAGTAAACCAGTGAAATACCCCTCCCTGTGCCTTAAAAACTAGTCACTAACCCAATGCAACACCTATCCTTGCACCCTAAAAAACACATCAGCAACCCGGTACAAAAGCCATTCCCGCCCCCTAAAAAATATTTAGTAACCCAGTGCAACACCCACACCGGCACCCTAAGCGTAGCATAGTCAGTGAGATCCGGGTGGCGTTAACCTCAAATTTCTCAACTAAAAAAGGAATGGGCTGCAGGGTGGAGGGGTGAGATGACCACGGCTCGGAAGGACTGTTTCAATGAGAAACAGGGTCAGTACTGATTTGCATCAAGTGGGCCTCTGTCTAGAGTGGCACTGTGGGCAAAAAACGATGGACTGGAATGCTACTCTTAGCGACTGCCACTGGTTAGTCTATTTGCAAACATTCATCCCATCACCTTTTAGGTGTTTTATTTGATTATGAGTAGTATGCCTGGAAGCCTGAGAATGGCACAGCATTACAAGCCTACTACCGCCGATGTTTGTGAATTCCAAAAAGTAGTAAATTTGCCCCTATTCAAGAAGTACTTCTGTGGGTGCAGATTTAATATTTTTGGGTATTCTAGTAACTATATATATTTAAGTTTTCACTCCAAAAATTAACCAGTTAAAAGCTCTTAGTAAAATGAGAACGATGAGAAAAACAGGCACAGACATAGCAGACCCGACTCGGGTCACAGCCAGCTTTCTCCTCGACTCTTATGCAGAGCATAAGTTACAACAGTATTTTTATATCATTCTTCGCCTTTTTGTAAACTAAGTGATTTAAGAATGAAATTAATCCTTTTCCATGGAGAGAGCTTTCTGTGTCAGTCATGGACGGTTCCTGCTGTAATGCCTGGCTGTAGGTTTTGCTCATGTAAGGGAGATTGTTTTGCTAATATTACCTGCTGCTGTCCAGTTCTTTGTTTGAGTGTAGAAGGTATTTCAAGGCATCATTTAACAGGCTGGCAACAGAAGTGGCTCCTAAGTGAAATCTATTTTATTTAAACGTTATGAGATATGGGTAATAACTCCTTAGCTGCTGAGGATGTTTATGTTTTGTAAAGCGCATGGCTGCCCAAGGACTTCCCTGTGCTGGTGAGTGCTGAACTGGGTAACTGTGTATGGTAACAGGTTATTGGGGGAACAACCAGGTCTTGAGTTTTTTCCTAAAAGTGAGTTCATCTCCCAGTGACCTTATACAGAGTGGCAGACCATTCCATAACTTTGCTACCAGGTATGCAAATTATCTTTCTCCCCATCTCGCCCATTTGACTCTAGTCATGCTATGGAGGTGTTGTTGAGAGGATCTTAGGAGTCTGGCTGGGACATAAGAAGATACCAGACCTCTGAGCTTAGCTGGACCTTTATACTTTATGGCCTTGTGTGCAATGCAAAGGGATTTGAACGTAATCCTTGCCTTAATCGGCAGCCAGTGGAGCTGTTTCAAAGATTCTCTTGCTGGAACATAACTTGAGACCTTTAGCAGAAGCCTTGCTTCTGCATTTTGCACCACCTGAAGTATATTTATTACATACTTTGGCGAGCCCACGGAAAGAGAATTACCATAGTCCAAACGAGAAACTATGAGGACTTGAATCACAGTTTTCCTTAAATGCTCCGGGATCAGTGCTAATATCTTCCTGATCATTCTAAGTAGACCGAAGCAGATGCCAGCCAGGTTTTTTGCTTGATGATCCATCGTAAGGGCTCTGTCCAGCCACATTCCCATATTTTTTATAGGGGATTTGGGATCTGGGTTTTTTTTTGTCGCAGATTTATATAGCGTGAACTCGTCCCAAAGGTATTGGAGCGCTTTAAATGAGCACCAGTTACGTTACACAAGGACACATTAATTTTTTTGGTAGGCACGGGGAGATTAAGTGATTTGCCCAGAATTACAGGATGTGGAGTCGACCCCGAGGCTCGAACCTTGGTTTCCCAGCTCCAAAGTCGGCAGTCTAGCCGTGAGACCACATCCTCTCCCCTACATCCTGTCTACCCATGCAATTTGGCCAGCTATCCAGTGGTCTAGGTATGATCATGTTCCCTAATATCATTAGTTCCGTTTTTTTGCCGTTCAGTTTTAGACAGCAGTTCGTCATCGATTTGGCCACTCTTTCCAAGCAAGGTACCAGTTGTTGATGTTCAAGATTCGGCCCATTTGTCAGAGAAATTACCAACTGATTATCGACTGCATAGGAGACAGCCGAGATACCAAACTCCTGTACCATTGTAGCCAGCTGTCGAATGTAAACGTTAAACAGGGTCGAGCTGAGCGACGATCCCTGTGGCACTCCACATATGGATGGCAGACTATCCGAGAAGCAGGCATTTTCCATGACTTGATAGGATCTGTTTTCTAAGGAGGCGGCGAGCCAATCCAAGGCTTTGTCCTGAATTCCTACTTCCTTGAGCCTATCTCTCAAAATAGTATGGTCTACTGTATCAAACGCCGCGCTTAGGTCAAGGAGCAGGATAGCAGCGGACCCCACATTCTCCAGTATATCTTTAAGCTCCTCCGTGAGCACCAATAGCGCCGCCTCTGTGATGGGTACGAAAGCCCATCTGGGTCGGATGAAGAATGTCATTATCCTCCAAAAAACTGGCTAATGTCCAGTTGACATGTTTCTCCAAAAGTTTACCTACAAAAGGGAGTAATGATATGGGTCGGAGGTTGCCAAGTACTACTGGATCTAAATGATGTTTTTCAGTTGTCTGATTACTGCACGCTTCCAGTATTTTGTGACAAATCTAGAGTCTAGTGAGCGATTGAGTAACTCCGTTAGCGAGGGGAGGATGACATCTATCACTTTGGATAGAATAAAATATGTGGGGTTGCAGGGTCTAGTGGAGATCCTGATTTGGTTACACTTATTAGGCTACAGGTACACTCCTTTTCCATTGCTGAGCTGTGTTTTTAACATGAATTATAGATTAACCTGGAGGAAACCGAGGAAATAACCACCTCTATTGATAAAAGTGATACCCATTTGTGGCTGGGCCTAGCACCTGCGACAAGCACTAATGAAAACTGTAACCAAATGAAGTCAATGTGGTTTTTGTGCAGTCCGTTGTTTGGTCACTTCCTGCAGCCCAGCCATACAAAACGGCTACTGTTTTAATTGAGGAAACATGGAAGCGAGAGGTGGAAGGAATTTTGTGGATCCCCGTAGATTCTGGAACTTTCCTTTACAGAAATGTAAGAAAAAGGTGTTTTGGGATCTTCCCTGTCACAGGTGCTAATCCCAACTACATAAGTGGAGTACTGTTTTTACTGAAAGGGAACGCTGGGTGGTGGGAATTTTGTGAATCCTCACAGATTCTGAAACATTTCCTCACAAATGTGTGAGGAAAATGCATGATTTTAGCCAATGTTTGAAGCTTATGAGGCATTCTGGGTAAGAAAACAGTGGGATCCGTCAAAGTCACACCACTTGGGACTCACCTGAAAGCTTAGTTTCCTAAAATGTTGGGAATTTTTATGTTCCCTTTGAGCTGGCTGTCCCAAGGCCAAAATACAGTAGTCATCACAGAGGGCACTTTGGTGGCAAAATTTGAATGCATTCTAGGAGAAGCTATGGAAATTTGTAGGCATTCTAGGAGAAGATGAGTTGTCATTAACCTGGAGTTATCTCCAACTCACCTTTTGAGAAAGTACCCGACATCAATGTGGGAACCTATCTTATGATTCTCCCTTAAATACCTATCTCACTGTTGATTTATCCTGTCCTAGAATACGACATGCACACTGGCAGTGAATGTCAGAAAATAAAACTGAAACATCAGGGGCATTTCCTCTCCTGTTTTCTACAATGGGGTGGGCTACCCGAGGTGCTGCTTTCTGAAGCTCAGCAACGAGTGAGACAGGTGAACAGAACGTTAAGTAGCTTTAAAATATCAAGTGTAGGACATCTGGAATTCACAACTATAGGAGAAATTGTGTAATAGACGTATAGGAAAAACATTTACATTCCTGTGAAACAATTCTATTTAATATTGTATACTCATCCACTACTCAAGTGCAGGTTCAAACTGGTTGATTTAGCACAATAAGTGGTACAAGGTTCAAAGAGAAAATGCCATTAACAAAGGATCTCACATAAACCAAAACACAAAAATCAGTATTAGATAGTTTGAGATTGTTAAGAAAATTGGAGTATTAGATTAATGAACCTATGACTTCCTGCTGGTGAGCTATAAAGAGGTGTCAAGGCACCAACCATGTTACGGTCGTTCACAGGCCTTTAATGCACCACACAAGAAGCTATTCACACCACCAGCTGTGGGTCAAATGCAACACTCACATCAACAAACTGCACCATTCAAGGGCCGATCACATTCATATACCGACATGACCGAAACACCAATCACACTGCAAGCCATCAGCCCGCACATACCACCAGCCAACATGAGCAGTGGTTGGTGCAGCGATCTGTGACAACTCCTATTTTGACCATCTGCCTTTTACCTACACAAGTCCCCTCTGAAAACAAGCCTAGGTTATTCTTTGATTACATTCTTGTGTCTCTGCCCCACCTGAGTACTGACTAATATCTGGCGGGTGCCAGATAAACCTTTACTAATGCCTCCCTGTGGCAGCCTGCTAGGGCTCAGGAAGACTCGACTTTCATGCACCTTTAGCGCTCTCACTGTTCTAAGTATAACTACTTCAAGTGTAGTAGAAAGCTTGGGGGTGTCCAAGAACGCCTTATGTCCTTTTCCTCGGACAGTGTGAGCATATCTACATTTGAAACACTTGTAAGCATGCAGGAACAGACTCCTCTAAGGTCCCTAAAGACCAATTTCAGAAAGACTGAGGGCCGGACTGTCAAAATGTGGTGCATGTCCCCTCAACCGCTATGTGCAGTGCATTGCCTGTAATGCACTCGTAATATAGTGGATGGAACATCCACCATGTTTTTCTGGAGGATGAAGGTAGCAAGCAGGCTCCAAATATAACCAATCTGTACCTATTTTCACTGGAGTCAGCAATGTACAGTGGCTCAATACTAATTTAGGAAGAAAAATCATCTTGGATTATGACAAATCTTTGGTTGAGAACTATTAGAAAGATTTTCCAAACTAGATGGAACAATTTGAAACACTGTATATAAGTACTTCAAGTAATGGCCCATGGCCGGGATATCCGTGCAAGGCCATTTAAAGTCACTTATTAACTAGTCATCCGACTCCTCCACTTGTTTCCCAGAATTTCACTTTTGTGTGGTACAAAGTGAAGTAAGTTGGAAAACACAGACCTGGCAGAGATGAGCACTGGGGACAGTAATAACGACTCTCCTGCATCTTTCCTTACCGATTGCAAACTCTGCATCGGCAATGTGGATTAATATTTTTCTCTGTTGCAAGAATTTAAAGTGCTGATGCTGTAGCCTTGCAACGCCCACCACAACAAAGTAGAGGCTACTGTTTTCACAGCAGTACGACTATCTATAAAGGCCAACTGAAAGTGAAAGAAGGCCATCAATTTTCACGTGTTAGCCTGACAATAGACAACATATGTATTATATTTTGCCAAATGGATCATGTGGACAGTCGCATCCTTCTTACACCATGCGCGGGTTTTATGGCTCGCATTATATGGTTAAAGTAACTGATCATTGTTTTCCACTTAGCCCATGTGCTTGTTGTAATCTAGTATAGACTTGGGCTAGTGGACTATTGCCAACTTACCTCAACCCATGACCAGAGAAGTGCTTTCATGGTGAAATGTAGTGAGAACGTATAATGGCCATCTATTTGAGAATTTGATAGTTAAGCACAGGGCATTAAGTGGGCCGCTTCCTGCCGCTGCTCAGCACTGGCAGTTCTAAAAACCAGGGGTTGTAGCTGGTCTGTATCCAGCCCTCTGTTTTTGCCCTCACACTCAGTGTGAACCACCTCTGGCTTCAGTAGCTGTGCCACCCCTCCCTGACCTTTCATGAGACTGCTTTGTTATGTCTGCTGCCATGATCAGCAGCTAATTTGAATATATGATCACCTAATAGTGCTCTGAAAGGGCTCGCCGTGGAATCCATAGGGGGCAAGGGGGTGGGCGTGGTGAGCAGAGCTCAGACTCTAAATGTAACATGTATTCAATGATTAGCTGCTGAAGGCTGATAAAGCATTCTTTTAAAACCCTTCCTTCTCTGCAGTTACAGGTATAGACCGTTCACTGCAACTGATGCAAAGTTCTGTTGAGTGGATATTTTTATTTTTGTTAATAATGGCACTCTCACCATGATAAACGTTTTGCTTTAACGTCCAGCTTTAGTGAAACACAGAGCAACAGGAATTTGTCATCACACAGGCATTAACATTCTTAGCCTCTCACACTCTGCTCTTTTTCTCTGGCTGCCGTGCAGGCTGGGTACACATTGTAATTGCTACTTGCCCCTAGCGGAGTTTTTTTAGCATTCATACAGTATGACTGTAAAAGTTTCAGTTGTTTAAAAATACTGAGTATTTTTCCAAAATTTTCCTTTTCAGGCCTACTACTTCTAATGGCACAGAAACCTCTTTCTGTAGAAACCTAAATGCATTGTTTCTTGCGGTTTTCAATTTATTGTTTTGTGAAAGAAATGTTTGTTTATGAACTTATAAAGTGCAGGATTGTAGTCCTCTGTATTAGGTCACACCCTTTGTTTCATAGGTTACGCCCCTTTGGAGCCACCCCCCCTTCCCCCCCAACACACACACACACACACCTTTTCCATCCCGATTAAACCACAGGCTCAGCAGTTTATTGCAAGACAGCGCTGGGCTTTTTACAGCTTCTTACAAACAAGCTCCTGAGAGAAGTCTTTGTGGTGACTACCAATAGTACCGCAAGCCACAGTGTACAGCTCCCACAGTAAACTAGAGAATAACCCTCAGTTAATTGGTTTTACAACATAACATTTTATTCAAATTCCACAACATTTAGAATCGTAGGAAGATGAACTCAGTAAGCTCTGTCATCATAAACAATTGACATTAAAGCGGTGTTCCCAAACGATGCATTGGCACAGTGAAAGTGAGGTAAGTGAGTAAGAAGTGCGCTAGTGCTTTGCAATATATACATAAATAGTGACTGTGGAGGATGCACAGTTGTTTGATCTAGACTCTAACAAAGAGTTGCAGACTCATGAATTACATAAACACAGCACACTATTATTGTGTCAACGTTTCGACCCTCTAAGGTTATTTGTACAGGGTCATCATCAGGACGAAGAATAGGAAACACCTATAAAAAGAAAACCACCTATCAGCTGGTTTTGGGATAGTTTTAAATAACTTATGTGTATGTTTAACATTAATTGGGAGGAGGAAATCTACCCATTGGATAGAACGCATGCAGCAAATGCCAAACAGTACATTTAGGAATGGATCCACAAATCATAGGTCACGAAACCTAGATTAAAAAATACAAACATTGCTGGCTAATCTCTGTTGTAGCTACTAATGTAGTTATAACACAAATTGGTACAAGATACTTTTGTGTCTTCACACACGGTTCTCCCCAATTAGGTCCAGGGCTCACCATAAACAAATAAAGCCTCCTTTAGATATTGGAGTGGAGGACTCGGTGGGAGAGGAGTCCCTTAATGGTCCAGGTACCAGTTTTGTAATGTGGCTTTCTGTTGGTACTAGGAAAAAGAGGGGAAGGTTAATGAATATGAGCCCCTAGTCAATAGAGGTAATTTAGGGCTAGATGGTTCTGTAGTGCAGACTCACCACACAGAAACGCAAACATCTGGAAGATACAGTATGCTCTGGGGTTTCAGATTATAGTCTTGGGAATGGTAACCCTTGGCAAAGAAAGGGTAAATTGAATGAGAACAGAGCACATAAAATGTGTGACTGACATATTATCCAACCAGAGATACAAATGTCACCTAATTGAGTTAAAGTCACTGTTTAGTAATCGGTGCACTGCAAACCCATGCCAAAGGACCATGAGTTAGGGAGAACTAAAATGAAAATCAAGTGAGGACCTCAACTGGGTGGCCAACTGGGTGACCAACCTGAATTTAAAAATGTAACTAACCCAATTGCATGTATACCACTGTTTCAAAATCAGTGTGCTGCACTATGGGGAGAACAAACATTAGGGTAAAGTCCAAAGGAGCCTGTATTAGAATAGACATGGAAGAACAGGGGTTAAAACCTCCCTCTTTAGTACAGTCGACGGACACATATATTACTCAGCTCATAGTGCAGTGTGTCATACTTATGACACTCACCCAGAATCAGTTTGAATTAAATTCAATAATGATCACCACATAAATCTGTTTGACTATAACAAAAATAGTAGAAATAAAGTCAACGTATGCCCACTTGCCATACGTTTGTGAAATTATCGCTCAATTTAATGTTAAACATACACAAGTTATTTAAAACTATCCCAAAACCAACTGACATGTTTTTCTTTTTATAGGTGCTTCCCATTTTTTGTCCTGATGATGACACTGTACAAATAAGCTTGGTGGGTCAAAACGTTGACACAATAATAGTGTGCTGTGTTTATGTAATTCAGGATCCTGCAGCTCCATGTTAGAGTCTAGATAATGGGTACTCACAAACTTTCTGTCGGGGGCCAAAATTACAGTGTGGTTTGTGGCAGAGGGCCGCACCGGTAGGGGTGGAGTCAGTGCGGGGCAGGGTCAGGCTAGAGTAAAAAAAAATTAAACCCGTTTCAAAACATTAGACAATGCGGCAATGCTTTATTTCAAAAGCAGATGTAACTACAAAGAGCACATTTTGATAATACATTTTTATTAGCAGACAATAGCAATCTTAAGAGGCATTACATAGATTCATTCACACTTTGACCCCAATTCCATCACAGTCTCTCTCTCTCTCTCTCTCTGAGTCAGTCAGTCTCTCTATCTCAGTCAGTCCGTCAGTCTCTCTCTCCGTCAGTCAGTCTCTCTCTCTCTCTTTGTCTGTCAGTCAGTCTCTCTCTCTGTAACTCAGTCTCTCTCTCTGTAAGTCAGTCTCTCTCTCTGTCAGTCTCTCTCTCTCTCTCTCCCAGTCAGTCAGTCTCTCTCTGTCAGTCTGTCAGTCAGTCAGTCAGTCTCTCTCTCTCAGTCAGTCAGTCTCTCTCTCTCTCTGTCTCTCTCAGTCAGTCATTCTCTCTCAGTCAGTCAGTCTCTCTCTCTTTGTCTGTCAGTCAGTCTCTCTCTCTGTAAGTCAGTCTCTCTCTCTGTAAGTCAGTCTCTCTCAGTCAGTCTCTCTCTCTGTAAGTCAGTCTCTCTCAGTCAGTCTCTCTCTCTCAGCCTCTCTCTCTCTGTCAGTCTCTCTCTCTCTCTCCCAGTCAGTCAGTCTCTCTCTGTCAGTCTGTCAGTCAGTCTCTCTCTCTCTCAGTCAGTCAGTCAGTCTCTCTCTCTCAGTCAGTCAGTCTCTCTCAGTCAGTCAGTCTCTCTCAGTCAGTCAGTCTCTCTCTGTCAGTCAGTCTCTCTCTGTCAGTCAGTCTCTCTCTGTCAGTCAGTCTCTCTCTCTCAGTCAGTCTCTCTCTCTCAGTCAGACGCTCTGTCAGTCAGTCAGTCTCTCTCTCAGTCAGTCTCTCCTTCAGTCAGTCAGTCAGTCTCTCTCAGTCAGTCTCTGTCAGTCAGTCTATCTATGTCAGTCTCTCTGTCAGTCAGTCTCTCTCTCTCTGTCAGTCAGTCAGTCTCTCCCTCTCTAAGTTAGTCTCTCTGTCAGTCAGTCTCTCTCTCTCTCTCTTTGTCTGTCAGTCAGTCTCTCTCTCTCTGTAAGTCAGTCTCTCTCAGTCAGTCAGTCAGTCTCTCTCTCTCAGTCTCTCTCTCCGTCAGTCTCTCTCTCTCTCTCTCCCAGTCAGTCAGTCTCTCTCTGTCAGTCTGTCAGTCAGTCTCTCTCTCTCTCAGTCAGTCTCTCTCTCTCTGTCAGTCAGTCTCTCTCAGTCAGTCAGTCTCTCTCAGTCAGTCAGTCTCTCTCTGTCAGTCAGTCTTTCTCTGTCAGTCAGTCTTTCTCTGTCAGTCAGTCTCTCTCTCTCAGTCAGTCTCTCTCTCTCAGTCAGACGCTCTGTCAGTCAGTCAGTCTCTCTCTCAGTCAGTCTCTCCTTCAGTCAGTCAGTCAGTCTCTCTCAGTCAGTCTCTGTCAGTCAGTCTATCTATGTCAGTCTCTCTCTCTGTCAGTCAGTCTCTCTCTCCGTCAGTCAGTCTCTCTCTCTCTGTCAGTCAGTCAGTCTCTCCCTCTCTAAGTTAGTCTCTCTGTCAGTCTCTCTCTCAGCTCTCTCAGTCAGTCTCTCCCTCAGTCAGTCTCAGTCAGTCAGTCAGTCTCTCAGTCAGTCAGTCTCTGTCAGTCAGTCAGTCTATGTCAGTCTCTCTCTCTGTCAGTCAGTCTCTCTCTCTCTGTCAGTCTCTCTGTCAGTCACTCAGTCTCTCTCTCTCTCTCTCTCTGTCTGTCAGTCTCTCTCCCAGTCAGTCAGTCTCTCCCTCTCTCAGTCAGTCTCTCTCTCTCTGTCAGTCAGTCAGTCTCTCTCTGTCAGTCAGTCAGTCTCTCTCTGTCTCTCTCTCTCTGTCAGTCTCTCTCTCAGTCAGTCAGTTTCTCTCTGTCAGTCTCTCTTTCCCTCAGTCAGTCTCTCTCTCTCAGCCAGTCTCTCTCTCAGTCAGTCAGTCTCTCTCTCTGTCAGTCAGTCAGTCTCTCTCTCTCTCTGTCAGTCAGTCAGTCTCTCTCTCTGTCAGTCTCTCTCTCGCTCAGTCAGTCAGTCTCTCAGTCAGTCAGTCTCTCTCTCTCTCTCTCTCTCTCTCTCTCAGTCAGTCAGTCAGTCTCTCAGTCAGTCAGCCTCTCTCTCTCTCTCTGTCAGTCTCTCTCCCAGTCAGTCAGTCAGTCGCAACAGTCAGTCTCTCTCTCTACTCTCTTTCCACTCTCTCTCTCCATTCTCTCCCTCTCTCCACTCTCTCTCTCTTTCTGGGGGCCATGGGTACATTACCTGCAAGGTCCGCGGGCCGCCAAGGAAGGCCTGCCGGGCCGCTGGCGGCCCGCGGGCCGTACTATGAGTACCACGGGTCTAGATCAAACAACTGTGCATCCTCCACAGTCACTATTTATGTATATATTACATAACACTAGCACACTTCTTACTCACTTACCTCACTTTCACTGCTCTGTTGTGTCATTAGTGAACACTGCTTTAATTTCAATTGTACATGATAACAGAGCTCAGTAAGTTTGTCTTTCTACGATTCTAAATGTTGTGGAATTGAATAAAATGTATGTTTTCTAGTAAAAATCAATCTACTGATGGCTGTTTACTGCGTAAATTGAGGTTCACACGTCCCTGTTCAGGGACCATTGTTTCCCTTATTACTATACTACCCAGATCCCAGGGTTACTGGGTTGCCCCTTGTTTTACAAATATATAGTGTACAGCTCAGCGCATAGTGTGACTCCTCTATAGAAATTGTCTACCTAAAGGTTATGAAGAAGTGATTGTGCAACTCCCATATAATCTTTTCATGCATTTCTAACATGGAAAGGCACCCTGTAAGATTTAAACTGGAGTCCTTCCCAGTGCATGCTCTAAAGCTCTACATAACTAATGAATCTTGCACAATATGTGCATTTGATGGGTAACATGCTCTTTTGCTTGGTTTGCACTGCTTGAACAGTAACAGCCCTTTGTATAGGATCAACAACGTGTCGACCGTTATACTCTTCCCAAAAGTATAAATCTCTGGGAATTTGGCAGACAAATTTTCCATGACAGCTCAAATTGTGAACAACCTGTCACAGTCTGAATGATCCTGGGGCAATGCTGCACAGTTATCACTAAAATGCAGCATATGTGGCAGAATTAAAATTCTATCTCTGATCATGACCAATGTGAAGCTGGAAGTTGTCCAAACTATACGAATTGACCAATAAGACTGTTCAGTTAGGCTGTTCACTATTCCCTTGAGGATTGTAAGGGCGAGAAAGGTTTTCAGTTTCCCAAGTGAAGTGGGAGTCCACAGGTGTGCACTAGAATAGGCTCCACAGAGCCTCCATGTTGCCTCAGAAACTGTTTGGCACACAAATTAGTGTAGTACTGTTAGACCTGGAATCCTTGGCGTGGTTTCCCCTGACTTTTTTTCTTTCTGACCTCCTGTTTTGCTGACTTCATTTTTGCTGGCTTTAGGATTCTGGGCTCTTTACCACTGCTGACCAGTGCTAAAGTGCAGGTGCTCTTTCCCTAAAACAAGGAATCATTGGCTTATCCACAACTGGCATATTTAATTTACTTATAAGTCCCTAGTAAAGTGCACTGCATGTGTCTAGTGCCTGTAAACAAAATGCTTCTAGTGAGCCTGCAAAAGGAACAAATAATGGACCGAATGCTGAACAATGCAAACATTCACCCCCATTCACAAGGATTCGGGTTTAATCCATCGTTCTTTTGCTCACCATGCCACCCCAATTTGGACCCAGTCATATGCAAATCAGTCTTGAGCTTGCTCCTCATGGGAACAGTCCAGCCCAAACTGCCAAGCCAGGTCTTCCCTGGACCGGATACAAGCATCCTGGGACCAGTTTCGGGGTATCTCCCCTCATCAGCCATGCCAGCTTGAATCCAGTGGCGCAGTGAGCACATCCCAGGATGCTTGTTTCCGGTCCAGGGAGGACCTGGCTTGGCAGTTCGGGCTGGACTCCCATGAGGAACGGGCTGAAGACTGATTTGCATATGGCTGGGTCCAAACTGGGGTAGTGTGATGAGCAAAAGAAGGACGGATTAAACCCAGATCTTTGTGACTGGGGGTGAATGTTTGCATTGTTCAGCATCCATCATTTGCTCCTTTTGCTTTTGTCGCCCTGACAGCGAAGGGTATGCCCAGATATGGGTCCTGTGCTCACTGCACCATTGGATTCAAGCTTGCCTGGCTGATGAGGAGTGATGACCCAAAACCGGTCCCAGGATGCTTGTTTCCAGTCCAGGGAGGACCTGGCTTTGCAGTTCGGGCTGAACTGTTCCCATGAGAAACAGGGTCAAGACTGATTTGCATATGGCTGGGTCCAAATTGGGGTGGTGGGGTGAGCAAAAGAACAATGGATTAAACACAGACTTTGTGACTGGGAGTGAATGTTTGCATTGCTCAGCATTCCGTCCATAATTTGTTCCTTTTACTAGTGAGCATGCAGCACTGATTGTGCCACCCACTGCAGTAGACATTTAAAACATGTCTCAGGCCTGCCATTGCAGAGCCTGTGTGTGCAGCTTTAAGCTGCCATGTCAACCTGGCCAATTGACCCTCTTGCCAGGCCCTAACCTTCCATTTAAGGTCGAGCCTAGAGGCAGCAAGCATGAGCTGCTCTGCGAGGCATGCTGTAATGTCTCTGTGAAGTTAGAAGACACCCACCACATGCCCACCGCTTGTGATTGGTTACTTAGTCCGCCTTTCCAAATGCCATAGTTTTGGTTCATGGATAGAGTAAATTTGTCCCACTTTGTGGCTGTTTTGTTTCCGCCCTGGCGTTTGCCCCTGCTGCATTGATCCTTTCGATACGGGCCATATGTTTTGGTACCCGCACTACTTTTTCTTTTGCCTGGGCTTGTTTTTAAATTCCTGTTGTGTTTTACTGTGCTCCCGCCCCCCTCCTGTTGTCTGTGTTCACCATGCTCCCGCCGTCTGCATTCCCTTTGCTCCCGCCCTCCTCCCGTTGTCTCTGTTCAACATGCTCCCTCCCCCTCCCGTTGTCCACATTCCCTTTGTTCCCACCCCCCCTTCTGTTGTCGGTGTTCACCATGCTCCTGCCCCCTCCCGTTGTCTGCATTCCCTTTGTTCCCACCCCCCCTACAATTGTCGGTGTTCACCATGCTCCCACCACCCTCCTGTTGTCTGCATTCCCTTTGTTTCCGCCCCTCTCCAGTTGTCCGTGTTCACCATGCTCCCACCCCCCTCCCGTTGTTCACATTCCCTTTGTCCCCTGCGTTGAATCATAGCCCACGGATGGCCGGTCGCAAGCGGGTGGTCCACAGGTGCCGCAACCTGCTCAGAGGAGGCGCAGAGTCTGCTGCTCTCTCCCTCTCCCCTTCACTTGCAGCGGCCCATGAGGTACATTCCACCCCCCGCGGCACGCCACTGTTTGTTTAAATGCTAAACAGTCAGCAAAATGCATTGACAAAGCCAAAAGGCGAGGCCTATTGGCTTTGCCAATGCTTGTTAATAAATAGAAGTCATCCCTAAGGTAGGCCCTGGTCAGCCTCAAGGGCAGGGTGCAGTGTATTTAATAAGTTGGACATGTACTTTTCATTTTTACATGTTCAGGTAGTGAAAAACTCTTACATTCATTTTTCACTACTGCAAGGCCTATCTTGCCCATAGGTTAACACTCTGATTGCCTTATTAGTGTAATTCCCAATTGGGACAAGAAAAAAAAAATGGAGTTTGGTGTCTCTGGATTCACAATTTAAAATCACAACTGATGGTGAAGTCGGATTCTAAATTGTAAGTCTGAAAATGCCACTTTTAGAAAAGTGCAAAAACAACAGTTGATGGCCAGAATGCAGAACAATGTCATACATTCACCCCAGTACAGAGATCTGGGCCTAAATCCATAGTTTTTTTGCTCACCATGCCATTTCAGTTTGAACCCAGCCATATGCAAATCAGTCTTGACCCTGCTCCCAATGGGAACAATCCAGCCCGAACTGCCAGGCCAGGTCCTCCCTGGACTGGAAACAAAGCATCTTAGGACCATTTTCGGGGTTTCACCCCTCATCAGCCAGGATAGCTTGATTCCAGTGGCATGGAGAGCACGGGACCCACATCTGGGCATAACCGTCCCACTCGGGGTGACAAATGCAAAAACAACAGTTGATGGAGAGAATGCAGAACAATGTCATACATTCATTCCAGTACAGAGATCTGGGCCTAAATCCATTGTTTTTTTGCTCACCATGCCATTCCAGTTTGAACACAGCCAAAGTGGGCATTTTCTTACTTTAACCATTCTGTGCCTCTGCCTGTCTCTGCATACACATCTGGGGTGGGTGACAGCTGGGCTTTGTGCATTCCCTCTAGACAGTCACACACAAAGGAAGATGAGGTGTGGCATTCACATCCTGAAGGCCCATCACCAGGCTGATGGGCCTTCCTGAGCTACATGGGAGGGAGGAGCTGACACTGGCACCTGAATAGGGCTGTGCCTGTCCTCAAACAAAGAGCTGCATACCACCCCTTTGGTGAGTCTGGAGCCAGGGCAGGAAGGGCAGTGACCTTGTGGACTTCAAAGGCCTCTCTTTGAAGTCTCCCTCAATTCAAAGGCATAACTGGGTATAAGTACTGGACCCCTGATACCACCAACTTAGTAAAGTCTGGACCTGAGGACACTCTGCCATGAACAAGGACTGCTGTGCTGCTGAAAGGACTGACACTCTGCTGGATTTGCTGGACTTCTGCTCCGCTGTGCATTCCCTGCTGCCCCTTGCCTGATGAGAAGGACTGGACTGACTCTCTACATCCCCAGAACCAAGTGACTCCAAGGGCCTGCTGGCTTGCCTCCTCTTCTGACGTCTCAGGGACATCAAATACTTCATTCAACCCTGCAGCAGCCTCTGGACTCTGTCACCTGTGAGTCCTGCTCTGCCAAGTGGTACCAATCTAGTCCTGGGCCCTTGGAGGTGGGTTTTCTGGCTGCTTCTGAAAAATCCACGCATCGCTTGCTTTGCGCCAGTCGGAACTGATGCATTCGCCTTTGACGACGATGCAGGGCCGACTGCCCGGCTCGGCGATGACGCATTGCCTTAGTCACCCAGAGCTCGACTACAACGTGGGACCCGACTGCGCAACTTGGAACCTACGCATCGACTACAATCCTCCGGATCAACGACGACACATCGCCTCCTCTGCTCCTCGCAGCTTCTCCTTGAGGTTGACGCGTGTCCTCTGCGTAGGTACTGTTTCAGCGGGGCCTGTGTGGCTTCTGTATGCAAACCACGCTAGGCTTGACTCTTCAGATTTAACCTGATCCAGCGGGACCAGATAGCCCTGGTTGACGCTATATGACTCTAAGCACTATAAGTCAAGATATTCTTCAAAAATTCATAACTACATTCTACTCTTTGCATTTTTGTCGTTTTGTTCAATAAATTAAGCTCTATTTTTCAAACCTGGAGTGGATTATTTTTGTGTGGTGTTTTCACTGTTTTACTGTATGTACTGGAGTAGAAATACTTTACACATTGCCTCTTAATTTAAGCCTGCCTGCTCAGTGCCAAGCTACCAGAGGGTGAGCACAGGTTAATTTAGGGTGTGTATCTGGCTTACCCTGACTAGAGTTGTTGTCCCTACTTGGACATGGTGCATACCTCTACCAACTAGACATCCAACTTTTAACAGGTACACAATTTTCTCAAGGAAAACATAATCCAGTAAAAGACAGAAGTATTCAATAGAAAAAACCTTTCTAGAATGTATTTTACATCCAGTATCTACAGTAACTGGGGGAATCTGTGGCTGAACTTGATTAGTGGGGCAACCGAGTCAGCCCTCTGCCTGTGCTCAGCGCAGTGCCTGCCTGTACTCCAGATTGAGCTACATTGTGATTGTCTCTCAGCTGCACAGACTGTGCTTGTGAAGAGACAGCACAACAGCCTTTGCCACATTCTTCATAATTGGTAGACAAGCTGTCAACAGATGCAACTCCACCGAATGAAAAATCCCTTTCAAATTCTGCTCCATGATCCTCTCCCTGAAATGCTGCATCAGTATCAGAACATGCTTCGGAGCTCTCCTTATCTGAGTTAAAGCCTGGGCCTCAGCCATCCAATGAGATACCATCTCTGTTAACTGTATAAACATTTCTTCCTCATATACCATGTCCTAGGGAGAATGCAGAGGTACTCTTAGAAATGAATGCTGTGTGTGTGATATGAGCTGAAAATGAGAATGCAATGCCGTACAAGTGAGACTGTACTAAAGTTAGTCAGAGATAAGAAAACCTATTTGATCAAAAAACCTAAACAAAGCACTTATCTTTCCCCACTGCAAAGAACTTCTCCACAGAAGTTTAAGACAAATAAGAAAACTATAATATTTCAACTTGCAAAACACAAAGCAAGGCGAAGTAAACTACAAATTTCTATTGGCTTAGTAGTTCCTGGCACTGAGTGTAACAACTTTGTGTGAGGATGTGCTCCTTGTGAAAGGGCAGAACTCACAGTGAAGGTAGTCAGTGGCTGCCCCACGCTGTATGCTGAGGTGGGCCGAAGCAAAATGTGAATGACCGAGTAAGAGACCAATAGCTGAAATGGCCTGACCAGTGCCTGATGTTTGCAATGCTGGCCAGAAGCAAAATGTGAATTACCATATTACAGAGCAATGACTGAAGTGGGCTGACCTTTTGATCATGGGGGGTTCCCCCTCTAAAGAGGGCAGGGTTGTGAGAATGATCCTCCTAAAGAAATCTGTGGTGACCTAGTGGTATTCCTGCTCCAGGATCTCAGAACAGGAATCCATGGCAGAGGAACACCACTGGAAAGGGGAGACTCTCCCCTTTACAGTGGTCCCCCTCTTGTAAAAATTGCTGTCCGAGGGCGGCAAAAAGGCACGATCAGATCCAATGGCTGCTATATTTTCCTTTCCCTGGTGGGGCGGGTGATCGTGCTCTCCTATGGATTGCATTATGTTCTCTGTCCACACAGCCTGTGCCTCCAAAATTGATACTGGGAGCCTCTCTGGCAGGTGTGGATTCTGTAAAGTTTTTATTGATGTTGGCTACTTCAGATTATATCGTGAATAATCCATTGTAAATGATTACTTTAAGAAGACTTGCTTTCAATAGTGTTACAGAAAGAGCTGTTCTCTGGGGGAAAACTCTTAAAGGGCAGGCCCGCATTGTTTACATCTATGTGCTTTTATTTGAAAAGAAAAGGGACAATATTTATACTCCTTTAAAAACCTGATTTTAGAAAAAGTTGATAAGAATTCCAATCATTAGCTTTCCTGTTCTAAAGATCAAGTTTATGATCCCACAATAAAGATATAAAAGTGCAATGGTTTTAACGTGCCCTGATCTATGCTGTAACTATACAACATTGCGGCACAACTGTAGAAAGTTATGCCACACCACAGTTTAGAGTACTTTTTAAAGTTACCTTTTGATTTGAAGATATTGCTTATGGATTTACTACTTTTTCCTGTGTGGAGGATTGTCATGTCAATTGAAGTAAATGAGGGCTGACCAAAAGTACATAGGCTCCAACCCATGGTTCTGATCCTCAACTAATGCCCAAAAGGAGATACAAACAGGCAAACATTCTGGGTGTATAAGGGATAACCAACAGATCTCCTACAAACATTTTGCAGCAGGATGCTCAATGCACAAACACCCCACAAGCCCATACACGACAGAGGCATGCATCCAGGCACCACACCCCACTTATAAGTTACACACATCCTACACTCAACACTAGGGAATGCAGCATTTGGTTACGGTACTAAGTTGAAGTGAAATTGGTCCAGTCATAGGGCTTCTCTGGCAGAGGCATGTACCTTAGGGTCACCAGCATTTCCTTCAAACATATCAAAAGATAATTTACGGTTAATCTTTGCTCATGGAAAATTTTAATTAACTTCCTTACATACACCGTCAAAGAGGCAATTTTATCCTCGGCTTTAAAGGAAGGAATTATAACATCTAAATCCTTCTCTAATCCCTTCTCCTTCTCTATTAGATCTGATGTATCCCACATTACTGCCACAAAACAGTGGGAGCTGGGCAAAAGAATGGAGGAGTTGAATAAGTTGGGGGCTAAGGCACAACTGAGGTTTCCTGCATCACTGCGCATTATATGGAATAACCACATGTATATCTATCGTTCAGTGGAGGAGGTCGATGCTCTTATAGATAAGATAAAAAGCGAGGGTGGGGTATAAGAAGGTAACGGTGAAAGTAAGGGGGGGTCCCTAGCCAGTGTGACTTGTGATCAAAAGTTTTTCTTTAAATAGCCCGAGGGACAGAGGCCGAATAGGCTCCAGCCTTAATAGAAGGAGGGAGGGTTTCCCGAGGGGGGGGGGGTGGTTCACAGGAGGTTTGAGGGGGGGGGAGGGTGGGTGGCACGGGATGGGGAGCAGTGGGAACATTTTTTTTTTTTTAAATCCTCAATCACACCTATATTATTGATCGTCTGTTCTGGGTCTCATCCTCAGATGGCAGGAACTCTCCCATTGAGTAGCGAGGTAAAGTTTATCTCGTGGAATGTTAATGGGTTGAGATGCCCCCGTAGACAAAGATTGGTGATGAAATAATTAGAGCTATCCCCCGCCCAAATTTGCCTTATTCAGGAGACGCATTTAAGTTATGCAGAGTGCTGTATCAAATTTCCCAAATATCCTTGGGTAAAATATTTTTGTTCTTCTGAGCAGACAGTACATAGCAAGGGGGTGGCTATACTGATAAAACAGGGGGCAGGATGCTCCATTAAATCCATCCAAACCGACCAAACAGGGAGGTGGATAGTGGCCATATTGGACTTTGGAGGTTCAGAATTAGTATGTGCTTCTTTTTATGGCCCTAATACCGACGATCCGATGTATATCTGTAAATTACAATCAAACTTGATTGAAGTAGTCTCGCCTTTAATTATTGGAGGCGATTTCAACGTTCTTCTTGACCCCTAAAAGACAGATCCAATCAGAGCCATTATGTAGGGGCACCTCGAGTACGTCGAGCTATGAAAAACATGCTACACGACCTGGAGCTCGTGGACGTCTGGAGGATAAAGATGGGCGATAAACAGGGGTTTATGTTCCATAGCAAGAAGCATGGCCACTCCTCCAGAATGGACTATGTTTTAACTGATAGGTCGAGTCTGGATAATATGACTTGTATAACTGTCTTGCCCAGTCATATATCAGATCATGCCCCAGTGATGTTTTCCTTTGTGGGAAAGAGGCATAATTTACACCCTAGATGGACACTCAAAAGGTCAATGTTGTCAGATGTTGGGATAGCAAAGGCTCTAAAATCTGCTACCCTAGACTACTTTTCTATAAATATTGGATCGACATCTATGGACTATGTCTGGGATGCCTTTAAGGCTAACCTAAGGGGTCTGTTACATAGTCTTATTTGCACGAAGAATAGGGCAGAGGCTTGGGTGTTACGGACCCTGGAGGGGAATATTCTTCAATTAGAGGCGGAAAGGAATCGGCTCAATCAAGGGAGCTCGGAAAGGCTGTCACAAGTTCAGAGGGACCTGGAATGTGCTCGCCAGGATTATAGGGGAAGGTTAGATCAGAAGTGCAGGGCACAATGGTTGACCAAAAATATGCAGAACTTTGAATATGGAGAGAAGGCGGGGGCCCTCTTGGCATGGAAAACAAGAGTAGATCGTGCAAAGAATAATATCAACGAATTAATAATAAATGAAAGTGGGGAGAAGTCAAGTAGCCTGGAGGACATGCAAGCCCGCCTTCTCTCTCTATTCTCGGAGCTATATAGGGAGGAGACGGTGCCTAACACCGAAACCCTTCAAACTTGGCTGAGAGAGAAATCTTTACCAACTCTAACAGATGAAAGCCGTGATAGTGTAGATGCTCCAATCACTGGGAATGAAATCAAAGTTCAAATAAGCAAATGTAAAAATAATAAAGCAGCTGGTACGGATGCGCTTCCTAGTGAGGTCTATAAACTCCTCCTAGATGAATTGGTCCCGATATTGGGTATTTTATTCAATTCAGTGTACAGCTCAGAAGGACAGGCTCCCAGGTCTTGGAAAGAAGCAACCATCATACTTATCTTGAAACCTGGGAAGGATCCCCTAAAAGCGGATTCCTATAGACCAATCTCCCTGCTGAATGCCGATTATAAGATCTTCATGTGTATTCTTGCAGGGAGTTTGGTTAAGATGGCTCCACATCTGATAAATGTGGACCAAAACGGGTTCATCCCCGGGAGATATATCCAGGAGCAGACGCACCAACTAATTGGTAATATTGACTTGGCTATAGCGCGATCGGATCCCTTGGCCGTAGTGGCACTAGACGCGGCCAAGGCGTTCGACAGGGTCTGCTGGGTATATCTTTGGGAGGTACTTAGGTCGATGGGCTTTTGGCCTATCTTTATTCAGACCTTGATAAATTGCTACCAAGGGGCCTCCGCAAAAATCTTGTTAAACGGCATGTTAACCTCTAGTTTTTTACATCCAAAGAGGAACAAGACAGGGCTGTCCCATCTCTCCCCTGCTTTTTGAGACTTATATAGAGCCCCTGGCACAAGCAATAAGATCAGATTACCTAATTTCTCCTTTCAAGTCCCAGCAATATTGTAGCAAGTTGGCTCTCTATGCCGACGACTTGTTGCTATATACCAATGATACGGGGGTGGTCATACCAAGGGTCGAAGCACTGTTGGAAGAATTCGGTTCCCTTTCAGGGTACCTAGCTAACACCTCCAAAACAGAGGTGATGTGTTGGAACATCGACAACTGGGAGGGTAGCACGAATAATGAGTTCAAATACCTGGGCATTACTATCGTTAAAGATCTAGATAAAATCCCCCAGATCAATCTGAATAAGACTATTAAAGAAGTAGACCGCCTATTCGCCAGATGGAAGAATCTTCCCATAACAATTTTCGGTAGGGTCAACTTGGTAAAAATGGTCATTCTCCCCAAGTTAACATGCCTGTTTAATGCGATCCCTCTAGATTTCCCCAGTCAAGATATTTGTAAAATTCAAAGTAAGATCGGAAGTTTCATCTGGGCAAATAAGGGCACTAGACTGTCGTGGAAAAAGCTGAGACGTAGGCTTATTAAAGGGGGGCTAGCTCTCCCAGATATTGGCTGGTACTCTGTCGCTTTCCAATTTAAAAACATCCGGATGTTACTCGTAAAACCAGAAGAGACATCCTGGGGCAGGCTATAGGGTGAAATGATCAAGGTGGAGGGTGGAGGAGAAGGCTTCCTGTATAAATTTGGGGCACCAAGGTAATTCAAAAAGGTGCGTTTGAAAGTTCTTAGGGCCGCCCTTAGCCTATGGTATAAGGTCAGATGTAAATGGGGGATTGGGTACTATTTGGATTTTGCCCCGATTTGGGATTCCCCGGGACTCCGCTATGTTTGAAGGATAGTCTTGCGATCCCAATAAAAAGGGCGGGTATTACTATTTGGTCAGAACTTGTATCCTTAGAGGGAGTCCACTCCTGGGAGGTCTTAAGAGCTAAGGTGGGAAGTAGTCTTTCCAGATTTAAATACTTGCAACTAGCCTCCTGGTTTATAGCGGAAAAGGGGGACATACGAGGAGAGTGGGAGACGGAGCAAATTTTGCAAGAAGTACATCTTAAAAGAAAGGAAGTTTCTATCTGGTATAAGAAGTTCTTGGAGGCTGAGGATGTGAAACATCCCCGCAGCATGCAGTCTGGAATCAGTCTCCTTTGATTCCGTTATTGAAGATCTATATGAACTCTCTTTGAAGCTTCTCTATAAATATGTTAAGCCGGCCAGCTTAAAAAGAACCATTTCTTTGTTATTAACAGGCTTTATTATACACCAGCAAAGATTGCCAAGTTTGCACCACTATCCTCCTCCCCCAAATGTCCAAGATGCGACCTTCTTAACGCCAATGATATCCATATCTTTTATGAATGCCCCGAACTTAGAGCTTTTTGGAGGGGTGTGGAGGATGTTATATGTGGCATTTTTAAAGTCAAAATAAAGGTCAATGTCTGCCTGGTTTTGTTTGGGGATGACGGCGCGCTTGGAAAGAATTTTCAGCAGATACATAGAGGCCTGTTGTTATATCTGGTTTTAATTGCTCAGAGAGAAATCTGTAAGAACTGGAAAGAACCGCGGCCCCCAAAGTGTGAGGACTGGTTAAAAGCTGCGTTTGCTATGGCCCGCTTGGACCAGGGGGGAGAAAGTGAGAGTGGTGTGAACATCTGGCAGGCCCTAGTGTCCTGGGGTAGAGATCTGAGACTGGTATATTTCCTCTTGGTTCCTCTCGGTCCTATGATTACACCAAGCTTCCAACAAAGGGGCTGGCTTGGTATGGCCTAAGCGAATGCAGTAGCCGCGGGGCGCACAGTTTTGAATGACAGCTTCTTTTTAAGAATTGCAGACGCTTATCGGAGAGATAAGGACCAAAAAAAAAAAAATCTTTGCTCATGTATAAACTACCTTAAAATGATGCCAGACATGCATAAAAACACCTGCGATGTGCAAAAGAAATGTATGATTATGCTGTACTTGTATTAACATTCTGAAGCAGCTTGCTGGCTGTTTGAGTGCTATGTGAACCAACTACGGTGCATGTATGTGTGGCATCCTACAGCGCAAACATAGCTAAAAGGCAGACTGTGCAGATTCAAAGCCAAGGATACTGTCAATAGATCATTGGATGGAAAACTGCAATTTGAGAGTGGAGGACTGTTACCTCATTGTCATGTAGTGTTCTAGACACATACATGTGTTTTGCTTGTTACTCAATTTGAGCAGGGCAAGGTGGTTCTGATGGATATAGGGATGTCGATCCAGATCCTAGAAGCATAATTGGGGACTATTTTTTTGCTGTTTATATTTTTGTTTTTTAACACTATCATTTCAGTCTGATGGTGTCCTAGCTCAGGGTGTGGTGAGGGCCACTGGAGGTGGTAAGTGTAGGAAAGTAGGATCTGCTTCTTATGGTTACCCCCACTTTTTGCTGGAGATAATGCTGTTTTTGACTAGTCTGACTGGACTCCTGCTAATCAGGACCACAGTCTATCTTCTTTCTCCCTAAACTGTTATCTTATGTACTTAGGTACACCCCAGAATGGATACTGGGGTACCCTTGTCAGACCCTAGTATATGGTACCCAGGGCATAGGTAACCCAGAGGTCTCCCATGGGCTGCAGCATATATTATGCCACCCATGAAAGACCATTTAAAATGGAACTACAGGCCTGCCATTGCAGCCTGTGTAAGTCGGTGCATGCACCACTTACTTAAGATATAGGCTTACTATATCTAAGGGTCACTGCACTTAAAACCTATAAGTCATAGCAGGCCTTTACAATCCTGAGGGCAGGGTGCTTGGTTCTAAGTGAGAGGGTGCCCCCACACGAGCAGGACACCCCTGCAGCCTACGCAGTCCATTCTCCTGGGTTGTCAGTGAAGCAGCCATATACTATATATAGAGGGGCATTACGCGACTGCGTGATGACCATCTCGAAAACGGCTGCAACACACCCTATTGTGCTTGGTGTCAAACATGTGGAAATCATACCCCCACACCGGTAACCGGTGTGGGGGTATGATTCCACCCACCAGGAAGGCCCTTTGTGGGGTCCTCAGTGTTCCCGGTACCAGTCGTCTAGCTCCGGACAGCACAAAATGGTTGATACTGACCAGAGACATTTCTGCCCTCCTGCTGCTGAGCCAAGCTCGAACAGGGGAAGGCAGGACAATAGGCATCCTGTCAGAGGGAGCTGTGACCACCTCCCAGACAGGATTTAGTGTATTAGGACTGGGTGGGTTCGCTTGCCAGCGACTGAAAGTCTGCATGAGGCGCACATTTGGTGTCCTGTGCATAGTCCAGTTCAAACCAGTCCTGGGAGCCGTTGGCTCCCGCTCTGGCGCAAAACTGGACAAAGGACATGGGAGTAACCTCCCATCTGTCCAGACACTCCCCTGGGAGGGTCCCCTGAATCTTTCCAACCCTCTCCCGTGGGTACTTAAGGGCTTACCTGGCTGTAGGACTTTAGATTCGTCGTGGACGAGATTCAGAACTGAAACCACTGCACTTCGACCGTCTGGGCACTCTGTACTTCGTTTGGGCCTGACTTCGTCTCCCTCTCAGTCTGCTGCATCGTCTGTGTCTGTGCACCGTACAGGATCCGTGTAGGACCTGTGCAGCATCCAAGACACCTGAAGATAATCTCCCTTGGAGTAAAGGAGTCACTCCCCTGCATTCGCAGGCACCGCAACACTGCTGACCGGTCTGCTGAACCCGAGCTCCTACGGACCCAGGAGGTGGGTTCCTACATCCCTCGAGGCCCGAGCTGCCCTCTCACTCAGTTTGAGGTCAGAATCCCTTGTGGGGGCTGCAATACCCGAACCCTTTGCACCACGTACTTTTGCAAGTGGAAATGCTTGTTGGCAATTCTGCAACAAGTGCATTGGCTCCGAGTAGCCCTGACCTCTGGAAACTTCTCCTGCAAAGATCTTCAACCACCTTGCACCGAGTGCTCCGTGGCCTGTTGTTTTGTAAAGCTGCTCGAGGTCCTCTTGCTACTCCTGTGCCTCCGGCCTGTGGGTCCAATTGAGGGTCATCTTTAAATTTCCTTGGGCTCCCCTGATTGCTTGGGGCCTGCCCTGACTCCCCGGTGTGTGGTGAGTCTCCTGGACCTTGCTGGTCTGAACCGTACACTTCCTTGAACTTCTGCATAGGTTGCCGTTGCCAAGGCTTGTGGTGCTCCTGCCGGACACCGACCCCTCAGCACTCGACATCCTTCATGGGACAGCTCATATCCGGCTCCTGGTCGTCCTCGACGTCACCTGGTCCCCGCAGCTGCAGAGTCAAGTTCACCGTCAACTATCCTGACGCACCGGACATTGGTGGGCATTCGTCTACCGAGCCCCTGGTCACTCTCAAGTGACCCAGACTCTGTCCCCTCTGCTTTCAGGTACTCTTCGACAAGAATCCATGTTTGGATTCCAACAGACACTTTCTCCTCTTCCAGCAGTGGCTCTTCTTCGAAATCCTCCACTGGGTTCGACGGCGGTTTCCGATGCCACTTCACACCTATGCACCCGGCTTCCCTGGGTTAGGTAACTTGGGTACTTCAGTATCCACGGGTGGGGTGGCTCTCCAACCTGCTGTCTTCCATGGGGTTTCTTCAGGGTCCACTGGGAAGGGTCCTTAATCTTTAAAATTCCAACCGTGACTTGCAAATAGACTTGTACGGCGCACACAGTCGACACTGCACACACACTCATTGGGGTCCCTGTCTACTCACCTTGGGTGGTTCCTTGGGGTCCCAGCAATTCTACGTCCTCTCGACATTGTCCTGACTCGTGTCGTGGTTCTTATACCACTTTCTTAGTATATGGTTTGGTCCCTCCCTGGGGCCAGCTGTGTATTAGTGCCATTTACTGTGATTTCTTTGCTAAAGTATTGTGTGCTTTGTGTCTATCTCAGTGTGGGAGATACTGTAACATACCAGATAGTGTTATATAACAAATACATATTTTTATAACTACTGTGTGGTTCTCTTTTCATTTAATCTATACTATAAGATTGCATTCTGGTAAAACAAGCTGCTTTACACTCCTTCAAGACTAAGCCTGAAGGCTGTTCTCCACAGCTACCACTTGGATAGCTTTCTAAGGTTGTCTGAGACCTCTTAAATCACCATAAGGGTTGTCTGGACTGGTGCAGGGTGCCCACTTACATTAGTGGACATCATATACCTGGCCAGCCTCTCAGAGTAAGCTTCTGAACCAGATAGGCAGGGGTACCAGTCGTGATGACTTTGTAGATAATGAAGCTGCTTTTTAAAATGGAATAGGCTGGCAAGGAGAATCAATTGAGTTAAGACATGGCAGGGGTGATGTGGTCATATTTATTCAGCCATTGATAAGGCCTGATGTGAGGGTAACTATCATAAACAGTATCACAAATTATTTACATACTGAACAGACATTTAGATAACAGCTACACCCATTGCAAATCACATGTATCTCTTTCACACCTATTGGGGTTATTAAGCTTAAAATTTACTTTAAGTGAACATATTTTATAACACACCAAAAGCACATCTGCAAGTCCTTATAAGAAGGATTGCTACTGCAGTACTACTCAATGAAGTGCCAAGGGCCTCCTTTTTGGGTCTCGCCTACAAAGACTTCTTGAGGTCCATACCAAAACTTTACAGTGAGCTTAGAGCAAACCCATTGCTTATCAGTGGCTGGCTTTCTTGGTATTCTCATTTGTTTGCTTCTTATTCCATGGCTTCATTCCTCTTGAGGATTGCTGTTCATCATGATTTTGATTAAATGACTTGTATCGGCCACTGCCCATACCCAGGAAACATGTTTTCCTTTGTCATTCAATGACTTTTACCCTCTTCCCAACACTCCTGTATGCTTCATGTTGCTCATTCCTTCCCACACCTCCATCTCATCCATTCTTTTACTCATCCCGGCTTTTTTGATTTATAGCATCTTCAAAAAGCATTGGTGTAACCAACAGGTCAAAAATACCAGACCTGTTTCCTTTGCTAATGCTGCCAATGCTTGGTAGCCTTTGCATTTCAGTAGGTAGCCCGGTTAAGCAGTCAAGGTTTAATCTTAAGAGGATTTTTCTGTAGTACATATCTGGTTCAGGCAGCACATGTATCAATCACAATAAGTGGGCTCTAAAAACAGAAAAAAGAGATGACTCTTAAGAATCATTAAGCAAATGAGCCTAGTAGCTTTAATATTTTTTTGCATTAATGATTATAGTTGACTGTGTATCCTGGTAACTCTATACTTGAACTGAGTTCTTGACTTTAGGCGCAAAGCAAGGTTTACATACAGGGAGCACAATGCTATTGGCTATGCAAGCACAAAGTAAGCCTTTAAATGTTCATGATTCTCATGGTTCAGAATCATAGTGTTTGTCTTTTGCAGTAGCGGCTGCTACCGACGGGGGTGGTGGCGCGGGGGGCTTACATTCAACGGCCGGCCGCCACCTCTCCTCCATCCTCCGTCTCTCAATCTTCCTATCTCGGCCGGCGGCAGCAGGAAGCACCCAGGCACACAGGCTACCCTGAGCAAATCACAACACTACAATGCAGCGTTGTGATTGGTCTGACCGCCTTGGATCAGTGCTCACACTAGAAGCAGGGAGCCTGTGCATGTTCCTGACCAGGCTGTGTAATGCAGCCTGGTAGGAACATGCAAAATGTGCATGAATGGTTTGGTCGCCCCAGGAGGGCCGGCCAAACAGTTCATGCGCAATTAGGGAGTGCACACCACTCCTCCCCTGCTCTGGCCAGCCACACCCCACCACTGACTGCAATAGGGCAAATAAAATTATAATAATAACATGTTATTATCATTTTATATTCCCTTTTGAGCAGTGGGCGACGCTCATCCGGCTTAGCGGAGGAGCCGCCACTGGTCTTTTGTTGCAGAGGGTGGCCAAGACTGCACACTGGCACAGCTTTACTGGGTAGCGGCTGTGCAGCAGGTGACGGTTGATGGATAGTGGACGGTGTCTACACAAAGGGTAGGGAACTACAGAAACACACACAGTGGTGGCTGGTGGAGTTTGAAAGTGGAGGAGCGTTTCTCCCAGCTAATTGTTTAACACAGAAATGTTACTAATAACATAAGCAGACTAGAAATTTGGCAGCCATTGGAAGGCAGATGACGCCAGGCCTCTATGGCAGTTTGACAGACGAGGCAAGGTGCACTTGTACTCACTGCTTTCGCCTCACGGCTATAATGGCGTTTCTTTCAGAGGTGTCTATTAGGCTCGGCTGCAGCTGGTGAAGGAAGGAGGGAAATACGAGCCCAGCACAGGCCAGAGGAAGCAGTACTTGACCGCATTTAATGTTCAGAGCTCTGGTAGCAGGTGAGTTGCTACCTGATGGGCTGCTCTGAGAGAGAAGTCTGAGGGCTGCAGAGAATAGAGTAGAATCTCAAGGAAGAATAGGAGGCAAAAGCCTTCAGCAACTGTTCGGAAGGGACGTGAAAATCCCGACTCCTTTTCCTATAGGCTGATAGTATCAAGGTTCATCCAGTCAGAGGAGGAGGCGGGATCCTAGAAGGATGTTCTGAACTATGTAATAGATCCGGGCGAGCTAAGTACTTGACCGAAGCCCTGGAAAAACAGCTGCTTTAGGTAGTGCCTGATTGCCCTCACCTCTGCCTCACAGACGCACACTGTGCATGCGGTATTTGAGCAATATTGAAGTTGTCCACCTCACATGCGCAACGTGTTTGCATACGGCTGT
The DNA here is from genome assembly GCA_963921515.1 of Calotriton arnoldi. NCBI lineage: Eukaryota > Metazoa > Chordata > Amphibia > Caudata > Salamandridae > Calotriton > Calotriton arnoldi. The sequence continues at coordinate 330,690 of CAWUFW010000150.1, read as the reverse complement.
GCTGCACTGCTAATTGCAGACTGGACAGTATAACTGCCTCAGACCAGTCTTTCAATCTCCTTCTCCTTTCTCCAAGACTGTTGGGGCTTCACCTCCTACATCTCATGCAGGAACCACCCCTGCTCACACACTTATCTGGTGGTGAAGAATGCTGTGTGTTGCATAAAGTGGGGGAACGTAGGTTGTGCACTGTCATCAGGTGCTTAAATAATGTAATGCATTGATGCATGGCTCAGACACACAGGCCTTTCACAATCATCAGGTGCAGGTGACTGCCCTTTTAGAGTGGGTTGAGAAAGGAAAGTAGATTGGTTAAGGGTGAAGATAAAATTGGCTATGGGCCATCCCTTGACACTGTTTTATTCCTGGTGAGTGGCCTTGCCAAGATTAAAAACAAAAGTAAACCAACCAGGCATAGTAATGAACCCTTCGTTTCACAGTAAGGTCGGCATGTCTTATGCCCTAGTCGCCCTTGAGGGTCATAGGCATTTCTTCAGGACCAGAAACAACCCTAAACTACTAAACTGGGTCTTTAGACAAAAGATAATGCAAATGATATCTGACAAATGTGCTCTATTTAAATCTGATTGAGTGATGAAAAAATAAAGAATAAGACAACTTTGTTCATGCCCCATGACAACTTTGGCCGGTAGTTGGGGCTTCTTAGGGAAAACTCGGAGCTCTGGGCCCTCAAGCAAGTAGGTGCAGGACCTCGGCAGCAGGGTAGGGTGTCCACTGTGCCCCCTCCGCACCTTCTTAGTTGAGGGGACGCAGCTCTGAGTTTTCCCTACATTGCCCCATTTCCAGACCAAACCTCCCGTGGAGCATGAAAAGTATTTTTTGATCTGAACAGCATGGACTGAGACATTGAAGGCGAAGCTCCTACAGTTGAACACACTGCCTGGGTAATCAAAAAACTGAAAGCAGACCAAACAGGGTGACACAAGAAGGTTAAATTGTATGGTCCTCTATACACATCGCCTGGCAAATCAGCGGTGTGAGGCAACCGGATTTAGAATTTTATCAGTGATAAAATCAGCACTCACCCAGCAAAATCAGTGCAAGACTGGCTTGTTGGTTAGTGAAGAATATCTGACAATAATGATTTACGTTTATTGAGAAAAGAAATTAAAGGTTGCTTCAATGCCTGAATCAATTAGGAGCCTTATATCATCTTTGACTCCCCCCTTAGAATTTGTACATTATGTGAGATCTCATTACCACGATCGTGACAAATGTTTTTAATAATAGTTGTCTTGGAAGAATATAAAATTGTGTCCTGAAAAAGGTGGTTTTCAAGAAATATAATGTTGGACACTGAAACGTGTCAGCGAATATAACACTGACCTAATCAATTAGCACTGAACAATTGTATATGATTAATCAATTCATGATTGCAGTGACATAATTGTTGGATATGTACAATTTTAAAAGCTTAATATAGGAGTTTGTTTTTAATATTTCTTCCTATGGTACATGTTATTTACTTTTATGTGATTTATATCATGTTAAAATGAATTAGTAGAATATGTTTGACAAAAAAAACATTGAATCAATTATTTTACAATTTTATGTGCTTGTTTTCAGTGTCTTCGGAATATATAGCACTGTTGGTGTGGTACAAAGAGTGTGAATAAAATGTAAGAGTTAAGTGGTGAATGGATAAAGCCTGTTATTAAATATATTTTCATTAACCCCGGCAAATTGTCACTTTGGTTTTGAACAACCCTGCCGCCTTTGTTTCGGAGGGGTTACGCTCATTTATTACCTGTGTATTTCCGCCCTAGGAACAGTATCTGCACCGGTTATATTAGCTCTTGGCAAAGTTCCTGCTTTCGCACTGCTTATACTGTTTACACACTTGCGTCTGCCACAGCACCTGTGCTGGCCCTTGGGACACTACCTGCGGCGGTACTGGTTGCCTCGATCCTGGTAGATACTGCACCTGTGGCGGTGCTGCTTCTGTACCTGCGCCAGCACTTGGCCTTCTGGCTCTTGGCATGGAAGCCTTGGCCCAGTACTGGTTCTCTCCACAGTACCTGCACCAGTACAGGACTTTCTGCCTCGTGGCTCATTTCTTGCTGTGCTGTTTTGCCACAGCCTGTTGGACGCTCCGTGACCGGTTTATAACATGAAGGCCGCTCCCGGCGCAGGCTTCAACCACCTCGGGATGATCTCAAACTCGCAGGCCCGTGTTTCATCTCCTCGGCTTTGTTATTTCCATTTCTGTCCCAGTTTATTGTCAACAAGGAAACGCAGAGAAAAACAAACAAAGGTTGGGCTAATTGAACGGTTTGGTGCATGTTCTCCACCCGGCCGGCAACCTTTCTCCTCAGGCCTTCTGTTCTGTCCCCTCCCCCGCCCTGCGCCCACTCCGTCAGAGCTCCACGTGCAGTCAGCTTCCGGTAACGCGCAGCGAGGAGGGTGACCGGAAGTACACCCTTGGGGTCAGCGCTGGGTGGTCACGTACCAGCCGTGTAGGAGACAGTCAGGGAGCCCCCGTGTCTAGAAGGAATTACCAGGGGGAAAGCTTCAGTTCAAGGGTCACTGGATATTGGAAGGAGAGACTGGCAGAAGAGCCATACAGGTGCAGCCTGAAAGGTGAACACTATTTTGGCAAATTATTTGATTCGCCTTCACGTCAACATAGCTGCCAAGGTTTCAGATTGCTTATGTATGACATTTTCATAATTTCAGTGCATTTATGAGTGACATTCAACGACTATGAGTGACACTTTCTCGCGAGCAAAATGAAGATGAGGGAATCATATAAATATCAGAAATTACACCCATTTGAGCTACGAGAAACTAATAGGACCTTACAACTGCTGCAAAGCACCAACAATTGAAGGGCACTAAGCCAGTAAAAAGCAGTAACTCCCAGCTAATCCTCATAAAATACAGTTTTGCGAATATGCATGGTTCATGTTCTTGTGTGAAAACTGTTACTGGACAAAACGCTGATCTTGCTCTAGCACTGCAAAATGTGTGACACTTAGAGTAACACTTTCTTGCAGGTAAAAAAAAAAAACAATGAAGTGCACGTAAAAACATAAATAATAGAAATCAGACCCTTTTGAGCAATGACATTTAAAAAAAATCTTGGTCCCTCTCCCAAACTCAGACATTGCTCTCATTGCAGTTATCTTCAGTGAGTACCCTCTTGTGGACTCACCTGTGCCACCACAAGTAAGTTCTCTGCAGTGCCACACTGAGGCAGAGAGCATCTTTGGCCAGTGTTCTTGGGCAGATGGGCCAGTGAGCTCACTGGTAGAAATGGTGTAAACTGTGGCTGCAGCTTGCGGCCTCACAGTGCCACTCTGGTGGTTAGCATTTATTTTCAATACAAACCAACTTGCCTCATATTATGTTGCCCTTCCCCTCCATTACTGCAGCAGGTGGAAGCAGAGCCCCACAGTGGACTTTGTTGTCCCTCTCAGCAATACAATATAACGCACTAAGGCTTCATTTAAATTTCTTCCCTTGCACACTAAGGACGCATACAGAATTTTTGCCATTGAAAGTGCAACGTGGCATTAATACTAGTCTTTCAATTAAAAGTTGAATGCTGTTAAACGCTGCCACAAATGTTATGGATTTTACTTGTTTCCATCGGGTGTCCCACGACGTCTCCCACTGACTTTCGGGCTGTGCTCCTGCTGCTGCTTGCTGCAGATTCCTCTAGCGCCGCACTAAGATCCCATGTCGGCCTCTAGCAGCTGCTCATTGATTGAACCCCTCCAGTCCAGTCAGCAAGTTCACCGGCACCCACAGAAAATCTGAAAAGCCTTTCACCGATACCCTTCACCCCTGCCATGACTGCCAACTTGGCACTTTCACCACGCATTTCAGGTATATTCGTCATAAGGCCCTGCAACTGAAAAACACTACTATTATGATAATAAAATGTGGACAGAGGATAAGTTATTAACATTGCATACCGTAAACAAAATCTACTTTACTGGAAAACACATACAATAGAAAACACCTCCTGCAAATTCCCCAACGTTTGAATTAGGCATAAGGTGGAGCACATGCAAATGCTGACTAAAGCACAGGTAGAACACATGGGGATATTTGCACTGACAGTCTCTGAATTATGAACATATAACACAAAAGCTAAATCGGCATTCTTGAGTGGTGGCACACAACATGCGAGTTTCCGTATAAAGAACCCTCACAAAGAAAAGATTGACACGTCCCCCTGCATTAAGGACAGGTATTATACATGCATTACGGGTTCATATAATTTTGCACCTCTGCATTATTGGAAAGTGTCACACAAGTCTCTCTAAGGAACGGAGTGGAACATGACATGGTGCATTAGAAAGAGACGGCATGCATGCTAGTTTCACGATCTGGTCTCTGTAGAGAGCGGTGGAACAAATGTCAGCGAATGTCGAGTGCACAGACCTGCACTCACTGCACACATGCCTGGAGGAGGTTAGGACAGCAAACTTAAATCAAACTTGTTGACACAAATGTCAACAGCACACTACCTGTTTAATCTAGGGCCGCCGACACGGCCTGCAGCGTTACCATAACGCGGTACGTCGTCAAGCAGCACTGCCATTGCCAAAACTTTATTCATTAACTCTCTACTCATCACGCTGCCGCGGACGGCAGCAGCAGGACGTGACATCAAGTCCGCCTCAGACTGTTGTGTGTCACAAACCCCACCAGGCTGATTCTCTCTGCGATTGGGCAGTGAATGTATTGAAAAATGGTGCCGCGCTGCGCCGTGACGGGGGGGCGGTGATGATCTTTATATAATATTGTTACATGATTATAACCAGATTAGCAGCTGCTAGAGCTGCGGATTCTGAGCCAGCACCCCCCTCTGGAGCAGCATGCGCAGCACGCTGCCACTCCGGTTTAAGTACTTTTTTATAGTGATTACTAGCGCTCCTTGACAGCTCAGGAGGCGCTATTATGCGTGACTTAGCATTTCAGTGCGGTGATGCGTACCACTACACGGAAATGCGTTAGTCTAACGCCTGATGTGTGGTACTTGGCAGGGCTGCATCAAACGAAACCCAGGACTGTCCAAAAACATATGTTGCGCACCCAGAGCCACCCTTCCTCCAATAGCGCCGTGGGCGAGGAAAAAATGTGCTCCTATCGCTACTGCTGGTGATTAAAATGAGGCAGACGCCTCTTTTCACAAGTCAGACCCTGTCTGGCTCATCAAGGCAGAGACTTGCCTTTGAACAAGGCAGGGACTTTAAGGCGGTGCTAAAACCAGCAATAGCAGCCCTTTAAACATAATATCTGGAACCAAGGTATAGGGGTGTTGCCATTTGCAGGACCTTGAAGCAGACAATTCTTTTCGGCGCTTTGGACCAGCCCCTGGTTGCCCATGCCAAAAGCCAGCCCTGTCCAGCCCACCTCCTTCAATATTAGCCGGGCACCTTTCAACCAAGGTTGTGTCTTATGGCCCTCATACACTCTCCCTCCTAGTTTCTTATGCTCCATCTTGCTTGTCCTGTCGGCCTGTTGCAGGATCAGGCATACCTCTTGTTTCACTTTCTTTTTCTCTCTTCCCCCACCCTCCCTTTAACTGATATAAAAATCTCTCTTCTACCTGAATCACCTGCTCCCAGCCACAGCATACAGCACGTAGCAGGACCAGTGGTCGAAGTGGGGAAAAAAAAAGTAGGAGAACTGTGGGCGGAGAATCAGAGGGGGGAGTCAGAGGTGTGGCCAGAATGCACAAAACATCCCAAATTTTAGCATTTGTTTGGTATTTCACTGACCAGTTACAGCTTAATATGTTATTTAATTCAACCAATGGATACACATAATTATTTAAGGTTTAATACAAGTTATTGGCATTTAAATACATTCACAAAGTGGGATATGTTTCCAATCACAGAATGTCCCAAATACGCTTAAAAGTGGAAGCACGAGCCATTTGTCTCCGAGCCGCAGAGTTTCTGTCGTCAGTACTTCTCCTTCTTTTTTCCACAAGAGCAGTTCAAACATGAATAGCAAAATATCCTAGTTTGCAAATGTTTTCTATATAATTATGGCTCTGCCATATTTGACACATAACACAACATCTGCTACATAATCTGACAATTTCAATTTATAAACTGTTTGTAGCTCAAATGGATCAAAAGTTACAAAAAATGTGACTTGTGTTGCTGCTGAAGTGTACAGCCCTTCGCAAAGGTTGACTGATCACCTTTCTCACTGCTGTATTTGCACATTACACTGGCACTCATAAGGCAAAATCTTTCCAGAGACTGTTAGCGTGTGTAAAATGTCAAAATAATAAAGTATCAGAAAATATACTGCATTACGCTGCAGCTTTTTTTTTTTTCTGCATAATTAAGTCAACACTGCGGCATAATTTTGTCCTCATTTGCTGCATAATTCCAGTGACCCCAAAGCAGGCAGCACATATTAAAAGTGCTTGTGCATGAAGCAGAGAGTGTGAAGTTCGCGAACTTAGTTTGGTGTGCGTGCAAATCCTGCATTGCCGATCCGTGGTGAGTTGCAGCTACTACTGCTGAAACAAGGCCAATGGAGGTATCAATGGGTGAGGCAGACTGGCCTCAAGGGTAGGGCCGGCTTTAGCGCTGGTGGCATTCTGTGCAACAATGTTTGTTGGTGCCCCCCAATGGCCACCTCCGCCATGGATTCCCTCACTACCACCCTTAAACAGTGCCCCTCAAGTCTCCATAACTACACTCTCTCTCAGATACATTTAATTGATTTACAGCGCCGCTCTTACCAGTGTAGGGTGTCAGAGCACTTTACATTACACACATTATACAGAGACAAATCAATTATACGTGTGTAAATCACTGGATAGGAAATGTTACATAAGACAAAGGACTACAAGGTGTAGGAGTCACATGACAACCATAATAGTAGGCAGTATAGTTTAATAGTTATTGGTCTGGAGAAACACAAACTGAGAATTTAAAATGTAATACTATGGTTGGGAGTTCTCTTTAAAAATCAGAATTGATTTCCAGCTGAATGAACACCTTTTGCAACATTAGAACAATCAAAGACTGGGGGAAAAACATAACACTCTAATTTATACCTTGCAGTTTTCATGCAGCTCTTAGATGACAGTTAATAGCTTGCTGTTCTATGTAACTTATAAACTGCAAGTAACAAAAGGATCTCTCGGACAAAAGCAGTAACCCACTGACCTATTTACATTATGTGCAATTTGTGATCTGCATGGTACATGTTCTTTGCAGCAGGCACATTAACCCTCTGCGCTACCTTTCCATCAGTCAAAACTTCCAAGAGACAAAACTCTTCTCTCTCTCTAGGAAGAACATTAATCACCAGAGTTATCATGACATTTTTATTGTTTCCGAAAATTGCTGGAGGCCAGGAAGGAGGAAGCAAGTGCTTTTAAAGCCATAATATAATTGCAAACACGATGCCCCCACCCAAAGTCAGCGCCCGGTGCGGTCATACCGGTCGCACCGCCCTACAGCCGGCCCTTCTCAAGGGTCCTGTGACCTCAGTGGCAGAGTCACAGTTGCTCTAGGGTGTGCTGCTTTGTAGGCCTGCCCGCAAGACTGGAGGTGAACTTCAGTATGGAAAATGGTGGACAGGCATCAAGGTTAACCTACACTAGGGTCCATCTGCTGGTGCTAAGACACCAGGGCTTCTGAGGTCTAGAGGGGCCTTCTAAGGTCTAGCATGGGAATGTGCTCCCTCAGGGGGAGTGGTCTGGTGGACTGGTCATAAAGGCTGAACCTGTTTCCCCAGTTCCAAATTCAGCAGCTCTCACCATAGTGCCACATCCTCTCCCCCACTGAACACCATACTGCCCCACTGAGAGAAACTCGCACTGCCTTCAACTACAACCCAATTGTGCCCTGCTATAAACACCTGGATGTGACTCAATTCAAATTACGCACTAGACAAGAGCAATATGCTGCCTAAAAAAAAAGTAACGACATCCTGGAAAAAGCAAACACTCATAGAGAATGCAAGATTAAGTAAAGCATGTGAAATGTAAGCAGGAACAACATGGTTACCTTAACACTTTAACACTCATTATTCAAAAATCAATGAGCGTTTTTGCCTGAAAAGTTAAAGACCAGACTTTAAGGCCCGAAAGGGACCCGTTTTAATGTCCATTGCTTATATCCTTACAAAACATAAGCAGTATGGTAAAAAGACCACACCCGAGAACACAGAGCCGCGGTACACATTTTGTTTTCCAATCGACCCATCAATCAGGTATTGCAGTACCTCCAGGATTGGTGCACTTCCCCACCTGGGGAAAACAATGCTGTTCAAAGAAAGACAAGAAAACAAAAGTAGCGCTTCACTGGCAAACTCTGTAAAGTGACGCTAATGTGTTTGGGTGTGAATAAAATCAATCTGGCCACTTCCGACCCCTCAGTCTTGCTTTATTTCATTTTCTACTTATTTTTCATATTTTGACCCTTTTATTTCCGAGGCTGCAATGTGGAAAAGAAAAATGTCAGAAAAAGACGACAAAAGTGTTTTTATTTTTTGGATCAATTTCACAAAGGAACAAATAAACGAAAGGAGGAAAGAAAGGGTGAGAACCGTTTCTTGAAGTCACGGTTTTCAGTAAGTGAGGAGGAGTTAGTCATAAAGAGAGGGAATAAGAGGAAGAAAGAGAGGGGGGAGCTGCCAGCGGCAGAGCAGAAGTGGACACTGTCCTTGTCTTCTCTGGGCAAGAAGGAAAAGAGTTTTTTTTCCTTCTCTGCTTGCCACGCCCGCCACAAACACTGAGCCTTCTCTGCAGGCCTTGGCTATTTCTGCTGTCCTGGGACGAATGTTTGAAATAAAAAAGTAGGGAAACGGAATCTCTTGAATGAAAGAATTAGGGACACGCCGTGCCCTGTCGATCCCGCCCACTTCGACCACTGAGCAGGACTACGATCCCGCTGCATGACATCACCGTAACAGTTGTGCGGCTGCTCTCTCTCCTGCCCCAGGGGAGAGGGCTGTTCCCTCCCCTCCACCCGGGGCCATCATTTGATCTGAGAGATTAGGTGGGGTTTTTTTTGTTAAGACAGGAAAGTGGCGCTCAGGCTATTGCGTGTACTAACTATAGGCTTATATGCATGCGGTGCCTCCAGGTCAGGGAGTAACCCGATAACCCCTGGGAAATGTGTGAATCGCAGGATCCACACTGTAAAATGAGTACTGTCCTGGGCACACGCGGTGAGGGTATTAGCAATATATCAATCCGTTACTGAAACGTTATATGAATGCAGAGGTCGGCATCAGTATTGGAACAAAAGAGTTTATTTATATCTCAACACCAACTATGTTGAATACAAAAGCCAGCCGACACGTGTTTCATCACTGGGAGAGATCCGTGACTCATCAGGGCTGGGAGGATACAAAAGAAAGGGTGAGGGAACATTAAGGGTTAGACACAAAAACCTGGTTTATGTACGAAAGATAATTGGAAAGGGATCATCCTATGTGACTACTGGGTAGAGAAAAACAGGAAATGCAAATTATGACACATGATGTGTGATGTGTGAAGTGACATACGTGAAAATTCCACTACTTATGAGTCAGGACTCATGGAGGCAATGCGGGAGAACATGTTAGAAATACAATGTGACTGACGTGCTCGTGCCGCTCTCATGAGGAGGATACATGAGGTAAAGCGCGGGAAAACATGTTACATTGTGTGGTGTGACAGCTGAAAAGTGCAAGTGGAGGTGTGTAGCGAGGTTTGAGATTAACCTCTGTAAAAGAGGAAATGATATAGACCTGTGAACGCAAAAGGGACTGAAGGTAAGGCATGAAAAGATGGAGAGAAGGCATTACACAGAAAGGATAGGCCTGGACTGGGGAGGAAGGAGGGGGTAGCCCGGAAGCCGTAATGCTAAATTACCTAGAAAGCGAATGTAACAGAAGGAGTGCTGACCCTGGAGGGGAGAAAACAAAGAAAACTAAGAATAGGCACATTGCTGTGGGATAAAAAACAACGGGATATGGAATCAACAGGGTAGGCTCACCCGAAGACCGGTGATAATTGCAACCCGGTGTGGGGTGAGCTGGAGGCTGGAGCAACTGGGCTGGTAGGCGCTGGATGTGGCGCCACGATTGTTACAGCGATGGTATGGGACCTCTGTGGAGGAATCGGGCGAGTAAGGATGAGGACGGTGTGAAAAGACAACAAGGGCACTGGGTATTAATAGAACGAATAAAACGCTTACCGGGCTGAAAAGCAGCCGTTGGCGGGCATGAGGTAATGCCTGGGTAAGGAGTGCCACAGCACTAAAGGGGTAGAATCTATGGAAAAGCGGGAGGGAAAAGCTGAAAGCAAGCGGTAAGGCGCTGAAGGGACCAGAACGGAAAAACAGGACGTGGGCTTACCCTGAAGAGGCAGGTTGAGGCTGTCCAGTGTCCGGCTTGGTGAAAGTGTAGACCGTCAACCAGGCGGAGTGCAGAACCAAGCTTACTGGAGGACGAGCGAGGGGAGGGGAGGGGTATGGGGACAAAAGGGGAAAGGTAAGAAACGGAAAGGTGCAAGACTGAATGGAAAAGGAGGAGAATGACGCAGGCTTACCCGGGTGCGGGAAAACAAGGGTAAATTCAAAATTGGCGGGATATCGCAGAAGTCTGTTGGGAGACACGGGAATGCGGGCATATAAGACGAGAACCGCAAAGAAAATGGAAAACACATAGCGGCGTAACGACATGGCAGTTACCTGGAGTCCGGTGCGGAGAAGGACGTCAGGACACTGGAGCCAAGTTGTGAGGAACTGAAGGTAGACATGAAAAGGGGAAAACTAAATAGTGTAAAAACCTAGGAAGACTAGACCGAGGTAACGCTGACGAATCTGCCGTCCAGTCGCCATGTTGGAAAGGAAGGGCAAGCGAAAACAAGTGGTGCGCATGTGCGGCGGAAATTGCTAATACCCTCACCGCGTGTGCCCAGGACAGTACTCATTTTACAGTGTGGATCCTGCGATTCACACATTTCCCAGGGTTATCGGGTTACTCCCTGACCTGGAGGCACCGCATGCATATAAGCCTATAGTTAGTCACACGCAATAGCCTGAGCGCCACTTTCCTGTCTTAACAAAAAAACCCCACCTAATCTCCTGTGTACGGTTTCAGGAAGGGCAGCCGCAGCGTTTGACCCCAACATTCTTAGTCTCCTAGTGTAGAGCATGGATAGAGAAAAGGTCGCATCGGAACTATTTGAGAATCTATCCAAAGGGATCACTAGCTCCTCTACATCTACTAACAATCACCATACACGCAAAGAAGGTCTCAAAGAAAAATTTCTCAGATTAGAAAGACTCAAAAAAACAGAGAACTCTAGGTGGTGGGACAGCGCCACACTTAAACAATACTTGAGACTAAATCGAGTCCCAAGAGGACTCCGCTCTCAGATTTTCCCAACGTTTGACGACTTAGACGACGATCTATTGGGCAAATGGGAAGAAACCTTAAATCTTAACTCAAATACACTAATTAACATTTTGATAGAAAACGCAGAAAGAAAAGTGGCCAAACTTCAGATCGAAATTACCAATCTCGAAAAAGAAATAGTAGACCTAAACTTAGAAGAAGCCACGGGTAAAAACTACGTCATCTTGAATGACATTCTAATTAAACACCAAAACGAAATAAAAGATAGAAAGACACGTCAACTGAAGAGAGACAAAGCTGACTACAGGGAAGGACGAGTCTACACCTTCGCTAGGAAATACGATAAGCTGGTTAGCACCACAAGACAGGGAGATAAACAGACCAGAATAGACACTGCCTCTTTCTCATCCAGCTCCACATCACTCAACACTATTGCCACTAGCGACAGTGAAGGAGAGAACCAGGGCAGTAACTCCACTAGGACAGTATCAACGACATCGTCTTTTTTAAAGGAAGTACAGGCTATAAGGAGAGAAAACAGAACACAACAAAAACAAATACCCCCAGACAGAAGACCCGTAGAGGGAAAAGAGCAGGAAACAGGGGAATACAAAAAGAAATTAAGATCCGGAAGCGAGAAGAACAAATAGATCAAGACAACTTAGGTATACAGGTTGTCAATCTCTCCTCCCAGCACCTCAATAGTGGTATGATCTCTCTGCTGAGCAAGGACCTTAGCTTTAACCCCACGAACAGGGTGACACCTGCAGACATAAGATAGACCTGTTCAAGTTTATCAGGAACATCAAAATTAAAAAACACTTTAGTGGCACTCCACCCACTACCAATAACAGAAGTAAGATCAGCTCTAACAATATGTCAGGGATACAGAGCATAAGTGACATCCAGGTCACTCATTTACTCCTCTCGCTCACTGACGTAGATGAAACACCCACCAACATGGAGAATCTCCTCCAAGAGTTGAACATAGAAGAAGATCTTAGTCTACATAGTGGCTTCAAACCTAAGTCCAAGTGGACATCCTTGCTCCCAGGGGGCAATGCCGTCGACACTTTCTACAACCTAGTACTAAACGACATGGACAAACACGAAACCAAAATATTTAAGACTAAGCATAGGACCAAAGACAATCTCCGCAGAGAAGAAAGAGTAGCTTTAAAACAACTCACCTCTAACAGAGACATCATAATCAAGGAGGCGGACAAAGGAGGTAACGTGGTGATCATGAACAGATCAGAATATCACACAGAGATCCTGTCCCAACTCGGGGATACCTCCTGTTATGAACAGCTCTCTTACAACCCTACAGCTCCCCTTGTCACCAAAATCAACAAATGCCTGTCAGAGTGGCACACACAAGGTCTCATTGATGATCAAGAACTGCTATATCTGAAAGTCCACAGGCCAGCTTTTCCCTGTTTATACACCGTGCCCAAAATACACAAGTCTGCACCCTTCCCTCCAGGGAGACCTATTGTATCGGGCATTGGTGGACCTACTGAAAAAATAGCACAATACTTCGACCTCTTCCTTGGCACTCTGGTCAAAAACTTGCCATCATACATACAAGATACCAAACACATTCTCAGCATCCTATCTGATGTCCAATGGCAACCGGACATGATTCTGGCAACCTTAGATGTAGTCTCTCTTTACACTACCATTGAACCCAATTTAGGGCTGGAAGCAGTAACAAGCATACTCAATAACAGACCAGCAAACCTGTGGCAGCATACCCAGATGCTTGTTGCAATGATGGATATCATACTCAACAACAACTTCTTCATCTATGACGGTATGTGGTATAAACAGAACAAAGGAGTAGCCATGGGCTCGATATTTTCACCATCATTTGCGAACCTGTACATGGGTGTTCTAGAGTCCGAATGGATCTGGGGCCCCAAAGGCGCACAATGGATTGATTCCATAATATACTGGGGTCGCTACATAGATGATTGCCTACTTCTCTGGTCAGGGTCACAACTTGAACTTAACGAATTCTGCGCACACCTCAATCGCAATGACATGAACATGAAATTCACAGAGAACTCCAGCGCCTCCAAAATCACATTTCTAGATGTGGAAATTTACATTAAATCCAACACCATTCAGAGCCGTCTCTATAGGAAAGAAACTTCGTGCAATGCCATCTTACACGCAGACAGTTCGCACCCCGCACATCAAATACAGGCAATTCCCTATGGGGAATTCATGAGAGCCAGGAGAAATTGTAGTGAGGAACCGGAATTTCAAGAGTGCCTCACTAACATGAAACATAGATTCAAAGAAAGGGGCTATAGTGCCCGTACTATCAATTCTGCAGAAAAGAGAATCAGGAACATAAGGAGAGAAGATACATTACTAACCAGGAGGACAACCACTGAGCAAGACCAACCTGTCCGACTGATTACAGACTATAGTGACATGGGGCAAGCTATGAGGAAAAGCCTCAACAAACATTGGAACATATTACTTGCGGATAACACACTTCGAGAGATCGTACCTCCCAAACCACAAGTTACGTACAGGAGAGGTAGAACATTGAAAACGAGACTCAGTCCCACCATCCCAGGCCCAAATACTAGTCCCTCATGGCTCACCACCCATAATCTTGGCTTCTTCAAGTGCGGACACGCAGTCTGCAAACTAGCCCAACATGGGATCAGAAACTTTATGGCCATCAACAGACAGCAGTACCAGATTAAACAGAACATCAATTGCAATACCAAATTCGTGATCTACATTCTCGAGTGCACCTGCAAGCGCTGGTACATCGGAAGCACAATCAGACCACTAAAAGATCGAATTGGTGAACACGTCAGAGCCCTACACAACCTCGACACCAGGTATCCCATGGCGGTCCATGCTGCCGTTTGTCCAAACCAAGGCCCAAAGAAATGGATTTCCTTCTTCGGTTTCGACGTAGCACCTACCAATGCCAGAGGTGGCAACAGAGAACTCAGACTCAGACGCCTGGAAGCTACTTGGATCATGCGCTTACGGACTGTACAACACGGATTGAACACTGACCATGAACTACATTACTTCCTGGGTGAATGAACATTGAACTACAACTTTTGCTCTGGGAATTTCAAGTGAATGGATCACTAGTGTCATCATATATTTCATATTGATTAGATAAAACTAGCATGTTTCTGCACCATGCATGTACAACCATTTTCCTATTTACACACTAGCAACACTAGTATTTGTCATATCATTTGAATGGTGTCACCGTTTTTTACTTTTTACTTCTTTCATTCTATTACATGATTTCAATATACATTTGCACTACTTCGGTAGTGACCTACTGTGCTTTCCGCACAAGTAGTCCTGCTCGCCGGTCTCTTTAAGCTTTCAGCCTGTGTCACTGTCTATTTTCTTTTTCAGCTGACCATTAGTCATTAGCTTATCTCCTTAGTATGTCATACTCCCCACAGTAATTTATCCTAGCTGTGGCAACCTACAGATCTGCTCACTAACTCGCTCTAGTCCTCCCAGGGGTTGACACCTTCAGTTCTTTCTTTCTATCCTTTCATGCCGTGCACTTTGCCACTTAACTCGGCTCCAGTGTTCTTAGCTTTATTTTTCAAACCGGACCCCAGGTTAATAGGTTTGCCTTTCGCCGATGTTTCATTTCCTTCTTTTATCTCAGACCCTGCCCTACATCCCTTCGGAGTACCATGGCCACTTATTGATTGCTCAAATTTCCGCCGCACATGCGCACCACTTGTTTTCGCTTGCCCTTCCTTTCCAACATGGCGACTGGACGGCAGATTCGTCAGCGTTACTCGGTCTAGTCTTCCTAGGTTTTTACACTATTTAGTTTCCCCCCCTTTTTCATGTCTACCTTCAGTTCCTCACAACTTGGCTCCAGTGTCCTGACGTCCTTCTCCGCACCGGACTCCAGGTAACTGCCATGTCGTTACGCCGCTATGTGTTTTCCATTTTCTTTGCGGTTCTCGTCTTATATGCCCGCATTCCCGTGTCTCCCAACAGACTTCTGCGATATCCCGCCAATTTTGAATTTACCCTTGTTTTCCCGCACCCGGGGTAAGCCTGCGTCATTCTCCTCCTTTTCCATTCAGTCTTGCACCTTTCCGTTTCTTACCTTTCCCCTTTTGTCCCCATACCCCTCCCCTCGCTCGTCCTCCAGTAAGCTTGGTTCTGCACTCCGCCTGGTTGACGGTCTACACTTTCACCAAGCCGGACACTGGACAGCCTCAACCTGCCTCTTCAGGGTAAGCCCACGTCCTGTTTTTCCGTTCTGGTCCCTCCAGCGCCTTACCGCTTGCTTTCAGCTTTTCCCTCCCGTTTTTCCATAGATTCTACCCCTTTAGTGCTGTGGCACTCCTTACCCAGGCATTACCTCATGCCCGCCAACGGCTGCTTTTCAGCCCGGTAAGAGTTTTATTCGTTCTATTAATACCCAGTGCCCTTGTTGTCTTTTCACACCGTCCTCATCCTTACTCGCCCGATTCCTCCACAGCGGTCCCATACCATCGCTGTAACAATCGTGGCGCCACATCCAGCGCCTACCAGCCCAGTTGCTCCAGCCTCCAGCTCACCCCACACCGGGTTGCAGTTATCACCGGTCTTCGGGTGAGCCTACCCTGTTGATTCCATATCCCGTTGTTTTTTATCCCACAACAATGTGCCTATTCTTAGTTTTCTTTGTTTTCTCCCCTCCAGGGTCAGCACTCCTTCTGTTACATTCGCTTTCTAGGTAATTTAGCATTATGGCTTCCGGGCTACCCCCTCCTTCCTCCCCAGTCCAGGCCTATCCTTTCTGTGTAATGCCTTCTCTCCATCTTTTCATGCCTTACCTTCAGTCCCTTTTGCGTTCACAGGTCTATATCATTTCCTCTTTTTACAGAGGTTAATCTCAAACCTCGCTACACACCTCCACTTGCACTTTTCAGCTGTCACACCACACAATGTAACATGTTTTCCCGCGCTTTACCTCATGTATCCTCCTCATGAGAGCGGCACGAGCACGTCAGTCACATTGTATTTCTAACATGTTCTCCCGCATTGCCTCCATGAGTCCTGACTCATAAGTAGTGGAATTTTCACGTATGTCACTTCACACATCACACATCATGTGTCACAATTTGCATTTCCTGTTTTCTCTACCCAGTAGTCACATAGGATGATCCCTTTCCAATTATCTTTCGTACATAAACCAGGTTTTTGTGTCTAACCCTTAATGTTCCCCTCACCCTTTTCTTTTGTATCCTCCCCAGCCCTGATGAGTCACAGGATCTCTCCCAGTGACGAAACACGTGTCGGCTGGCTTTTTGTATTCAACATAGTTGGTGTTGAGATATAAATAAACTCTTTTTGTTCCAATACTGATGCCGACCTCTGCATTCATATAACGTTTCGTAACGGATTGATATATTGCTAATACCCTCACCGCGTGTGCCCAGGACAGTACTCATCATTTGATCTGACTTCTGGCAATGCTCATAGCATAGAGTTGGGCGAGCCACCGAAAGCTCAATCCTGGCTCAGTTCCCTCGAGCCCATAACGAGCCGAGCTTTCATGTCCCTTGTGCCTGCCTCCGTCCCTCTACCCACAATGTGGTGTTACGGTCAGAGCTGTGTACTGTGGCAGTGGGGAAACAGGTACGAGTCTCTGCGTTGGCACATCATCCTGTGATTATGAGCAAATCACTTAATCTCCCCTTGCCTATAAACAATGCTGTCCTTATGTAATGTGACTGGTGCACATGTAGAGCGCTCCAATACCTTCGGGTTGAGTTCATGCTATATATTTGAAAAGCGCACTAAGAGGTTAAAACAAAACCTTAAAATAAGGAAAGACAAATAGATACCCATTTACTGGCTGATATTGTACCAAGTGAAACCAGAAAACCTGACTAAATTGCGGCTTCCTTGTTTAAATTATGTGATCTTAGGCAAATATTTTATTTAACCCAAACTTTTTTTTTCTTTATGATCGCATATGAAGGCACTTTCACATATGTGAGTTCAGACTACCAGTTGTACAAAACCATCACTTGTAATAAGTACTTCTCGCTGCAATGCTATAATGTGCCCTATTAATGTCCAAGCATCCACATGTTAAAGAAAGACACTTTTTAACATTTTTGAATAGACAATTATATTTTACGTTATGTTGTATGTTTTACAGAGCAATTATTTTCAGGGGTCGGCTCATGCACGGGCTGGAAGATCCGAGCCTGCCCCTTGGCTGGCTCTCCTTGTTAATCTGTTGGCTCGCCCAGCTAGCCCGCAATATCATAACATAACCACCGTATGCCTAATTAATGTTACGTTTTTGGGGGTTGCTTAGTGTTGTTTTCCAGAATTGAAATGATTTCAAGAATACATCGTTGACTCACTAACATAACACACTAACCTGTAACTCCACTGGCTCGCCCGTAGTGCTCAACTTCAACGCGGCAACCATGTTCGTGACATAAAGAATAAAGCAGGGCAGCTGTGCCTCCCAGAAGCAAATACAATCTAGAGCTAGCCCACGTCAATGAAAGGAAAGACCCCTTCGCTTCTGCCCCAGCCCCGCATCTGGAATTGTTGAGGGAGTCCCTTGATAGTGGGAATGTGGTGAGGGTGAAGTGGGCTGAAACTCAATGTCTCTCAGGCAGATGTACTCTTACTCTCGCTCCCCTGCCTTATGAAGTTATCCCTCCTGCCTGCTCTGGTCATCCCCTTATCTTCACTCCCTACTTCAAACTCCCAAAAAGTGAAATACCTGAAAAACCTCTCATTTTCCGATGTGGGTCTGAAATGACAAAATGGCTCGGTGGTCCACAGGTCCGGACTGGGACCCGAAACGGGCCCTGGCAAACTGCTCAGCGGGCCCCCCTGTGGGGCAGGGGGGTGCGGCCGAGCTGTTTGCTAGGGCCGGTTTCGGACGATTTTGTTACAGGGGGCCGATATTGCCGGCCCCCGGTAACAAAAACGCCTTCCCCCTCCTCCCCCCCGCCCCCCGGGCCCAAAACTCACCCCCACCCTGGTGGCCCACCGGGGAAACGCCCGGTGCCCGCTACGGCCAGTCCGACCCTGGTGGTCCAACAGTTCTTTCCTAAATTACGGGACTGCAGCAAATAAATAGTTTTGTGTGGTTGCAACCGGTTACTTAAAACCTATCTGAGTAAAACGTAATGTAACAACACAGAGTGCTTATGTGTGGTAACTACTCCTCTGTATAGCACGCTGTTACCCATCGAGTCTAACGTGTAAAGCGCTCTGACATCCACTGGGTCTAACTTGCGCTATATAAAACTTCAGAACTCAAGGTAGCCGTTAAAATGATTTAAAAAACTACCTTTCCTGGATTAAGACAATTTTAAGACTAGCTTAAACCAGTGAATATTTTTAGTAAACTAGACTCTAAATACTGAAGATATAGGAGTAAATTTCGGAGCACGTGAGATTACTGCACTACAGTGGCGGCCTGCACTATTAGCAGGGAGGGGGTGGTCAGGGCACAAACGCACACATAAACACTCACTCACACTCATGCATTCACACATGCACTCACACACATCCATTTACAACACTAACTCCCATATATTGGCCTGATTCAGAGTTTGATTATTAATGTGAGATTAGGAGAGACTGTGCCTAAAATACATTGCTAGGATCTAAGATTGCAGTGGTCTGTGTCTGAGATGTTCTGTGAGATTAGGCAAATCGGTGTTTGAGATGGATTGTTATTGTTTGAGATTATGTGGATCTGTGCCTGAGGTGGATTATTTGTCCCTTTGATTATGTGGATCTGTGCTTGAGGTGGATTATTTCTCCCTTTGGTTATGCGGATCTGTGCCTGAGGTGGTTATTTGTCCCTTTGGTTATGCGGATCTGAGCCTGAGGTGGATTATTTGTCCCTTTGATTGTGGATCTGTGCCTGAGGTGGATTATTTGTCCCTTTGATTATGCGGATATGTGCCTGAGGTGGATTATTTGTCCCTTTGATTATGCGGATCTGTGCCTGAGGTGGATTATTTGTCCCTTTGGTTATGCGGATCTGTGCCTGAGGTGGATTATTTGTCCCTTTGATTATGCGGATCTGTGCCTGAGGTGGATTATTTGTCCCTTTGATTAGGTGGATCTGTGCCTGAGGTGGGTTATTTGTCCCTTTGATTAGGTGGATCTGTGCCTGAGGTGGATTATTTCTCCCTTTGGTTATGCGGATCTGTGCCTGAGGTGGTTATTTGTCCCTTTGGTTATGCGGATCTGAGCCTGAGGTGGATTATTTGTCCCTTTGATTATGTGGACCCGTGCCTGAGGTGGATTATTTGTCCCTTTGATTATGCGGATCTGTGCCTGAGGTGGATTATTTGTCCCTTTGATTATGCGGATCTGTGCCTGAGGTGGATTATTTGTCCCTTTGATTATGCGGATCTGTGCCTGAGGTGGATTATTAGTCCCTTTGATTAAGTGGATCTGTGCCTGAGATCGATTACTAATGCATGAGATTACGAGGGTCTGATGTGTAAAATTAGAAGGTACCGTGCCTGAGATTAGTCATTTCTCTGCAGGATTAGTATATGTATGGTGCCTGGGATGGATCATTAGTGTGCTGGACTAGGAGATACAGTGCTTTAGGTGGATCTTTAGTGTGCAGGACTAAGAGATGCGCTGCCTGTAATGAATCATAAGTGTGTGGGATGAGGAGATGAAGTGCCTGTGATGGATTATTAGTGTGCTGTACTGGGCGATATGGTGTCTGTGATGGATCGTTAGAGAGTGGGTTTAGGAGATAGGGTGCTTTAGATGGATCATTAGAGTGCAGGGTTAGAAGCTACGGTGCCTGTGATGGTTCGTGTGTGTGGTATGAGAAGATGAAGTGCCTGAGATGGATTATTAGTGTGCAGAATTAGGAGATATTGGGGGAGATTTCCCAAAAACTCCACTCAACGCAGCACAGCCCCTGGCGAGGCTGCGCTGCGTGACAGGGAGGGAGCAGGACAGTGCCTTATCTTCAAAGATATGAATCTTTCCTCCCCTTTCCCTTGCGCCGGCACTGATTACAGGTGCTGTGCGCCATGCACACACCTTAGCACCATAGCGTTAGGGTGTGTATGTGAGTCTAGCATAGGTTTTGTACAGGAAGTGTACCCATCCTGTACAAAATACTGTGCCTAGACAAGATGCAAAGCTTTTCCCACTTTGTATACGTGCTGCACAGTCCAGCACGCATTCAAAAAGTCGGAAAAGGAAGGGGAAATGAAAGCATTTCTCCTTCCTTGCGCCTACTTTAAAAGGGCGCAGTTTTCTTACACTAAATTCAATCTACTTTATTTAGTAAATTGGGTTTAGCATGAGAAACCTTGGGTGGTTGCATGGGAACACCCATGCTCCACCCTTGGTACGCCCCATGGCTCTAAGTAATGGCTGCTTTGCCTTACTTTTCCATTATTTCCCGCGCTAAACAATTTTTGCGCTAGAAAGAAAATTTTACAAAAAAGATTTTGTGACGATTTGCGTCACTTTTGTGACGCGAACACAGTACAAAATCTTCGTAAATCTCCCCCATTGTGCAGAAAATGGATCATTAGTGTGTAGGGTTAGGAGATAGTGTGCCTGAGATGGATCACTAGTATGCATGATTAGGAAATACGTTGCCTGAGATGGACCCATAGTGAGCAAGATTAGGAATTACGGTGCCCGCAATGGATCATTAGTGTGGGAGTTTAGGTTTTCCGGTGTCGGAGATGGATTATTTTTGCTTGAGACGAGGAGGTACAGTGTCTGCGATGGATCGATAGTGTGTGAGATTAGTAGGTATAGTGCCTGACCATTAGTGTGTGAGATGAGGCGACACAGCATCTGAAATGGATCTTTAGTGTGCAAGAGTAGGACATATGGAGATCTGGAGACTGTCCGAGAGACAACTTTTTACTCTGTGAAAATAAGTGACTCAAATTATTAGTGCATGAGATTAGAAGAGTCTGTTCATGGAATGGATTAATACTGCCTGAGATTAAGAGGTTCTACGCCTGAGATGGATCACTATAGTTTTGTGAGATTAGGAAAATCTGAGCCTGAGATGCAACAATTGTGCCTGAAATTAGGAGGGTCTGTGCTTGAGATGGATTGGTGGTGTCTGAGATTAGGAATATCTGTTGCTGGGATGGATTCCTGATGTGTAAGGTTAGGAGATACTGAGATGGATTGTTATTGTGCAGAAGGAGGAGACTGCATGGATATTTAGTGTGTGAGATTACGTTATACAGTCCCTGAGATGAACCATTAGTATGCAAGATTAGTAGCTACAGTGCCTGCGATGGATCACTGGTGTGTGAGATTAGTAGCTACAGTGCCTGCGATGGATCACTGGTGTGTGAGATTAGGAGCTACAGTGCCTGCGATGGATCACTGGTGTGTGAGATTAGGAGCTACAGTGCCTGCGATGGATCACTGGTGTGTGAGATTAGGAGATACAGTGCTTGTGATGGATCACTAGTGTGTGAGATTAGGGGATACAGTACTTGCGATGGATCGCTAGTGTGTGAGAATAGGAGATGTGTGAGAATAAGAGATACAGTGCTTGCGATAGATCACTAGTGTGCAAGATTGAGAGATACAGTGCTTGTGATGGATCATTAGTGTGCAAGATTGGGCGATACAGTGCTTGCAATGTCATTATTAATTAGTAATGGCAGAGGAGAAACACAAAAGGAACAAGATCTGTGGGTAGTGTCAAAGATGTGGCCCAGAAGAGGGGGCACTATGTGGGGGCTAATTTATTCATTTACAAATGAACAGAGACAACTTCCTCAGAGAGATGCCCCCTAGGAAGGTTGTAGTATATAGGGGCTTTTTAAAAAAAAAAAAAAGAGGCCATCACAATCATTAGTGTAACAGGTACACAGGTACTGTGGCAAGGGTGTAAGTGACCACTGTGCCACAATTATGTCTTCCTTACTATGAAAAAGGTGCTGTGGGGTCCATGGTCCTTGCGAGCATTAGAGCCCGGGTCACCCTTGCTGCTTTTTTTTAAACACTTGAGGGCATAAAGTATCATTGGTGCTGCAGGTAGAGTGACACAAGGGCCCCATGGCATGAGGAGCCAAGTAAACCCCAATCATGTCAGTTTTACCACCCTCCTTGGCTTGCATTAGGTCCCAATGCACACTTGCTATGTCAATGTTGCTTTCAGCCTCGGAGTAATGGCTCAAGGGAGGGGAAAATTGAAGCAGAGGAGGCACCTTAGTTTAGCCTCAGAGAGATGGTAGGGAGGGGGATGTGGCAATATGGGAGCCGTGTTTTACCAAATGTCAGAGGAGATAGCCTGCTTTGCATGGCAGAAGCTATCATTAGTGAAGTAGGTGCAGCAGTCCTGGGTTCTGACACTGCATCACAGTTATGATTTTCACTTTATAAAGGGGTCATGGGGACTTATTTTCATGTGCATCATTCGGGCACCCTCGCAGAAAAAAGAGGGCTATCATGTGGGAGCTTCTTTTTTTCTTGAAAGGGACAGAGAGCCTGTTGCAAGGTTGGCATGATGGTCAGGCAAGGTGGGGAAGAGGTGAAAGCGGCAGAGGTGATAGTCTTCTACTCAGGGCCTCAGTTATCATTGGTGCAGCAGGTGCAGTTGCATTGGGGCCCAGGAGTGCGAGGGGCTCACAACACCCCAATTATGGGGAGCAGTATTTTTGGGTCAATTACTAGTTTTGCTCAATGTAATTGCTGTTTTATAAGTCTCACATTCAGTGTGGACTGTGAGCTATAGAAAATGATCTTATAAGTCTGGCCCCCTGTGCTCAGCCCTGTCTCTACCGCTCCCCCTATCCTTCTCATAAAGTTTTGGAGGGGGGCCAGACTTCAAAACGTCTTGCTTAGGGGGGCTCAAAGCAAAAAAGTTTGGAAGACCTCTGCTCTAGAGCATGGGTGCTCGCAAACATGTTCCCAAGGGCCAAAAGGTTTGGTCTGTGGTGTGACCCAGGGCTGCATTGATGCCAACAGGGTGGCGGTCAGGGGCAGGGGAGGTGGGGGTTCTGGGACTGTAAGGTGGGTGTAGGGAAAGTGAAGAATGTACATCTAGTGGCTGAATTGCACAATGTGAAACCAGAGAACCTGGGATCAATCCCCGCTTCCCCACTTGACTTAATTGTGTGATTCTAGGAAATTGCTTTATTTCACTTTCCTGCCTTTTTCTTCATTATTACATATAAAAGGACCTTGAAGTACATGACTTCAGGATGTGCGCTGTACCAAACCTTCTCCTGTGTATGATTTAATAAACTATAATGTTGTCCATTTATAATAGCAACGCAGGCCACCCAAAGAGTGCACATAACTAGTGACTTGCTATTGCAATTCTCAATGGAAGGAAGCATGCATTTTTTCTTAAATTCATGTTTGAAACATATCACTTAAAAAAAAGAAACACTTCTCAATGCACTGATATAATCTGATGTACTAAGGTGAAAATTAAAGTGTTCCTTAAGTTAAGAGGTGCAGGAAACCGTAGTTTCTTCCTTTCTTCAACTTCCACTAACCTGAAAAAAAGCTTGTCCGTTTATTTAAAATCTTTTTAATGTTAGGGCCTGATGTGCCTTACTTTGAGTATCGCTGCCTAGAAAAACCTACTGCCCCACCCTCTTGAACCCCCAGGCGGCTTCCCTCTGGCGCGGTCTGTAGTCGCTGACGGAGGACTGAGCGGCATCCATCCCAGAATGACGCCATCACCAGCGAGAACGTGCCTGCAGCCCCTCAGTCCTCCGACGCGTCCTCTTCCGGTTCGCCTGCGGCCTGCCCTGTCTCCAGCCTCCTTCATCGCAGTCTGACGCTGAGGCCCTTCACGCGACAGCCTCTTCCTTGTGGACAGGGACTCGTCTCTGCACGTGCGCACCAGACGTCCACACGCAGCCAGATACTGACTGCTGCCTGGCCCGGAGACAGACACACAGACGTGCACATGATCCACACACAGGGGCACCCGCGGGAATACCAACTGCTAGCTGATCTAGGCACAAGCACTCAACCGCAGTCAGTGAAACAGTGAGTGCTGCGGCCTGGCCATCAGAAAGGCACGCAGACATACATGATCTAGACGCACGCACACACTGAAGTACCATCTGCAGCCTCATATAGACACAAACACCCAACCTCAGCCAGGGAGGTAATGAGTGCTGTCTGACGCAGAAACTGGCTCCACAGACACAACCCAGACACAGTAGCGCCCTCACACACACATGGAAGTACTAAATGCTGACTGATCCAGACACACACCTAACTGCCTCACAGACCGTGAGTTAATGAGTGCTGCCTGACCCAGAGACAGGCACACAGAGGCAAACACATGATCCAGACAAAAGGCGCGCGTGCACGCACATCGATGTTCTTACGACTGCCTGATCCAGTCACCCACCAGGGCCAGTCAGTTACTGAGTGTTGCTTGATTCGGAGACAGGCACACGAACACGATTCAAACACAGGTGTGCGAACACACCCCGAAGATCCACCTGCTGCCTGATCTAAATAGAAACACGCAACCGCAGCCAGGGAGGTACTGAGTGCTGCCTGATCCAGAGACAGGCACACAGACACTGAAGTACCGACTGCTTCTTAATAAATACACATGCACTCAGGTGTAGGTAGTGAGTGCCGCCTGAACTAGGCCACTGACGCCGAAGGACAGATTGCTGCCTGTTCCAGACACAGACACACAGACAAAGACACACACACAAACACTCACAGGAGTACCAGCTTCTGCCTGAAGCAACCAGCGAAGTACTGACTGCAGCCTGACACAGTCCTCCCACCCCCCACACACTGAGTTACTTTTGACTGTTGCCTGATCCATAGACAGGCACGAGATCTGTAGTACCGACCGCTGCAGTATCAGCCAGTGAGGTAGTGCTGCCTGTTGCCTGATGCAGACCATCTCACTCACTCACACCCACTGAAGTACTGACTGTACCTGATACAGTCACCCATCCGCAACTAGGCACCCACTTACAGCCAGTGAAGTTCTGGGTACTGCAAATTTCAAATACAGGCACACAGTCACTGATATACTCAACTGATCCAGGCACAGGTACACACACAATGAAGGACTGACTTCTGACTGAACCAAAAACCTCCCAAGGCTAGTGAGGTACTGACTCTTGTCTGCTCCATCACCCACGAACACCCAGTGAAGTACTGACCTAGACAACCACCCAGATCCGAGGAAGTACCAACTACTTTCCGAATTCAGAAACTCATACACACCCAATGAAATAAACCGCTGCCTAATACAGGCACCCACGCCCACACAGAGAAATACTGACTGCTGACTCATCCTGGCACCCACCTGCACACAGTGAAACATTGACTGCTGACTCATCCTGGCACCCACCCACACACAGTGAAATATTGACTGCTGACTCATCCTGGCACCCACCTCACAGTGAAATACTGACTGCTGCTTAATACAGGCACCCACCCGCACACAGTGAAATACTGACTGCTGCTTAATACAGGCACCCAGCCACACAGTGAAATACTGACTGCTGCCTAATACAGGCACCCGCCCACACACGGAGAACTACTGACTGCTGACTCATCCTGGCACCCACCCCCACACAGTGAAATACTGACTGCTGCCTAATACAGGCACCCACCCACACACAGTGAAATACTGACTGCTGCCTAATACAGGCACTCACCCCCACACAGTGAAATACTGACTGCTGCCCAATACAGGCACCCACCCTCTCACACTGAAATACTGACTGCTGCCTAATACAGGCACCCACCCACACATGGAGAAATACTGACTGCTGACTCATCCTGGCACCCACCCTCACACAGTGAAATACTGACTGCTGCCTAATACAGACACCCGCCCACACACTGAAATACTGACTGCTGCCTAATACAGGCACCCACCCGCATACACTGAAATACTGACTGCTGTCTAATACAGGCACCCACCCACACATGGAGAAATACTTACTGCTGCCAATACGGGCACCCACCCACACACAGTGAAATACTGACTGCTGACTCACCCTGGCGCCCACCCTCACACAGTGAAATACTGACTGCTGCTTAATACAAGCACCCACCCACACACAGTGAAATACTGACTGCTGCCAATACAGACATCCACCCACACAGTGAAATATTGACTGCTGCCTAATACAGGCACCCTCCCACACACACTGAAATACTGACTGCTGCCTAATACAGGCACCCACCCTCACAATGTGAAATACTGACTGCTGCCTAATACAGGCACCCTCCCACACACAGTAAAATACTGACTGCTGCCTAATACAAGCACACACACACACACTGAAATACTGACTGCTGCCTAATACAGGCACCCACCCTCACACAGTGAAATACTGAATGCTGCCTAATACAAGCACTCACCCACACACTGAAATACTGAATGCTGATTCATCCTGTCACCCACCCACACACTGAAATACTGACTGCTGCCTAATACATCCACCCACCCGCACACAGTGAAATACTGACTGCTGACTCATCCTGGCACCCACCCTCACAAGGTGAAATATTGACTGCTGCTTAATACAGGCACCCACCCGCACACAGTGAAATACTGACTGCTGCCTAATACAGGCACCCACCTGCACACAGTGAAATACTGACTGCTGACTCATCCTGGCATCCCCCCCCCCCCCCTGTACACAGACAAATACTGACTGCGGCCGAATACATGCACTTACCTGCACACAGTGAAATTCAGACTGCGGACTCATTCTGGAATTCACCCACACACAGTGAAATGCTATCTGCTTACTCATCCTGGCACCCACCCGCACACAGTGAAATGCTGACTCATTCAGACACCCAGCCACTGCCGGTGAGGCACGGAGTGTTGCCTGATCCACGCACTACCCATAACCATTTAAGTACCGACTGCTGCCTGATCCCGACAACAACCCACATATAGAAAATATTGACACCTACCTGATCCTGTGATTCCATGGGTTTCATTTACAACAGGTAACCTGTATCAATCCCACATGTCAATACATTTACATATGCAGCGGTATGAAACAAATGCTTCCAAAGGTCACTCTTTGTTAAAGGCTTGATATTGTATTATTATATCATCATAATACATTTAGTTATAAGACATTAGTGCAGAAGGCGCAGTGCAAGAAAGTGACAGGAGTGTGATTTACATACATAGATGCACAAACAGCACCAGGGCTGTCACATCAATTGTCCATCAAAAAAGTCCAACTACAGTTTTGTGCATCTCTGTTCCAAAGATTTATTAAGTGTATCCCTGGAGTAGTGTCAACGTTTTGACCCTACAAATTAAATGCGTGGGTCTCATCAAGACAATGTCGTCTGTCTAGCAGCCTCTCTATTGAATAGGTTCATTTGATCCATACTTCACTGGATGTGCGTCCATTTGTACTGGACGTCCATAGGCACGGACAGACAGTGACTGGTGGCTCTATTTGTACCGGGTGTCCATAGGCACGGACAGACAGTGACTGGTGGCTCTATTGTACTGGGTGTCCATAGGCACGGATAAACAGTGACTGGTGGCTCTATTTGTACCGTGTGTCCATAGGCACAGACAGTGACCAGTGGCTCTGGATTTGTTACTGAGCGTAACAGAATACATTGTGAGTTTTATACAGTACAGGAGTATGGATTGAGTTGACAGATGACAGTAGCCCAGTGTGCAGACTGGACTTTTTCATGCAAGCCAGATATTCAGGTGGCAGTGCTCTAGTCCTATTAACTTTTCAGAGGCACACGTACACCATCACTGATGCTGCTGAAGCCCCACTAGCCTGAGGGAAGTACACCAGGGAAAGACTAACAGAAAGTGCCCCAGAGGCACAACAGTATTGTGGCCGGTTTGTGTGCCCCCAGAACACATTAGCATTACAGAAGGAACCTCATACTCTTGTGCAGCCCCTTCTATAATACTAATAGCGTTGGCTCACATGTAGTACCAGCGCTGTCTTGAGAGGGTTTGCCTCATTTGCATGTGGGCATGGCCCCATGCAAATGAGAGAATCACTTTGCCTCTGCACCGGCTCCATATTACAGAAGCGGGCATAAAGGCAAGCCTGCCCTTAGGAGGAACACAGAAAGTATGCCACAAAAAGGTGGCGCACTCTCAGTGCTCCCCCTGAGGGCAGCGCTATCGAGGGGACAGAGGGGGTCCCTTGGACCTCACCCAGACATGCCCCTGCAGGTGGGTGCAGTCATTCACTTTAAATAGATACGGTGGGTGCCAACTAGGAAAGTGAACCCTATTAGGATGATTGTGTTGCTCTCATGGCAGCCGCAAACTCGAGCTGCCCTGGTGGCACAGCATTCAAGTGAAATATAGAGGGGTTTCTTCAAACCCGCTCCATGTTTCTCAGTGCAGGTGGCAACTTGCCTGCACTTTAAAGAGGAATTATAGGCGGTTTCAGTGAGTGACTGCACCCGCCTATAGGGGTTTATCTGTGAGGTCCATGGGACCCCCTTTATTCCCTTGAGAGGGCTGCCCTCGGAGGGCGCAATTATAGTGCGCCACCTTTTTGTAGTGCACTTTCAGTGCGCCTCCTAAGGGCATGTTTGCCTCAGTGTCAGCACCTGCATCTGAAATACAGAGCGGGTGCAGAGGCACAGTGAGTCCCTCACTTGCATGAGGCCACTCCCTCATGCAGATGAGAGAACACACTCTCACAATAGTGCTGGCGCTACATGTGCACCGGCACTAGCATTATTACAGAAGGGGCCGCATAAGCGTTTGCAGCCCCTTCTGCAATACTAAAGTGCCCCTGAGGCTCACAAAGCAAGCGCAAATGCCCATTGCACCCCTAGGAATCTTTCTGTAATACGGCCTCTGTTAGAAATGGGGGTTTCTAGTTGGCACTGGCTGGCGCCAATGTCCAAATAGGGACCCTTCTTCCTAAGTCAGGGCAAGTGGGCTACCCCCTTTGATAACCCCTGCTCAACCCTGTGGTAACGTAGCACGAGCAGTTAGGCCTATCTCAGAGGCAGTGTGTGAAGCATTTATGACCATGCACAATAAGGCAGTAACGACACCACAAAAGGACACAACTCAAGTAGGTATAGAAAAATAGTATCTTTGTCTAAGGTTTAACACAAGACTCTCAAAGCGTTTTAACCAGCCACAATGCACGTAAATCAGTAGGGACTTAAAAAGGCAATAACGTATTCACCAGAACGTGGCACTGACTGAGTTCAAGGCCTGGGTCTACGTGATCCGTTGCGCACCAGATACCTGCCGTTGGACGGGGACACAGCACACAGCTTCTCGAAGAAGCAGAGACGGTGACAGGCGGACTCCCAGCGACCACAACTCTTGACTGCAGTGGTCCGCAACGTGCACTCACAATGATTTGGGCACTCGGGGACAGGCGGGCTCTCAGCGGCAGCAGCACGCGGCTGCGGCGGCCCGGGCTGGTGGTGGCAATGACTCTCGTCGTGCAGCTCCGTGGTGGGCTCACAGCGGCAGCAGCTCTCTCTTAGCTGCGGCGGCCCACAGGACGACTCACGATGATGCAATGTTGGCAAAGGTGCGGGCACTCAGCGGCAGCAGCTCTCTCTTAGCTGCGGCGGTCCACCGGACAAATCACGATGATGCAAAGTGGCAAAGGTGCGGGCACTCAGCGGCAGCAGCTCTCTCTTAGCTGCGGCGGCCCACAGGACAAATCACGATGATGCAAAGTTGGCAAAGGTGCGGGCACTCAGCGGCAGCAGCTCTTTCTTAGCTGCGGCGGCCCACAGGACAAATCACGATGATGCAAAGTGGCAAAGGTGCGGGCACAGCGGCAGCAGCTCTCTCTTAGCTGCGGCGGCCCACAGGACAAATCACGAGGATGCAAAGTTGGCAAAGGTGCAGGCACTCAGCGGCAGCAGCTCTTTCTTAGCTGCGGCGGCCCACAGGACAAATCACGATGATGCAAAGTTGGCAAAGGTGCGGGCACTCAGCGGCAGCAGCTCTCTCTTAGCTGCGGCGGCCCACAGGATGAATCACGATGAGGCAAAGTTGGCCAAGATGCGGGCACTCAGCAGCAGCAGCTCTCTCTTAGCTGCGGCGGCCCACAGGACGAATCACGATGATGCAAAGTTGGCCAAGGTGCGGGCACTCAGCGGCAGCGGCACTCTCTTAGCTGCGGCGGCCCACAGGACAAATCACGATGATGCAAAGTGGCAAAGGTGCGGGCACTCAGCGGCAGCAGCTCTCTCTTAGCTGCGGCGGCCCACAGGACAAATCACGATGATGCACAGCTGACACCAGTGCGGGCACTCAGCGGCAGCAGCTCTCTCTTAGCTGCGGCGGCCCACAGGACAAAGGATGATCTCGACCAGGCTGGCACAACGGTGGGCACTCAGCGGCGGCAGCTCTCTCTTAGCTGCGGCGGCCCACACAGAGTTAACAGGGGTTACCAGTCCGCGTTCCTCACAGTAGAACTAGAGGCTCCGGATTACTCGACGGAGGCCTCACCTGCAAGTAGAATCCCTCGCACAGGAATTCAGACGGCTGACGGGGTGAAGTCTAATGTCCCTGAGACTTCAGCAGGAGGGGCTCTCAATTCAGGCCCTCGGGTAGTTTCTTCAGCAAGCTTGGTGAAAGTTTCAAAGTCCTTTCCTCTGTTCACTCGGACAGAGCTTCGTCTTGACATCCAGAAGGAACACACTTGAAAAAGGTTTCAGCGCAGCGTTTATACCTAAAAAGTCTTTGTTCTCTAAAGTCACAAATCACTGAATCCAGTCAGAACCAGTTCGGTGGGGTCGGGGAGCACTTGGTTTACGAGGCGACATCCTGCCCTTTGAGAATCAGGGGTCTGCTATCAGACGCCCAGTGGGAGAGTGGAGCCATCATTCACCTTGCCAGGCACGGCCCTGCTCAGATCAAAGAGTCACCCCTCCCCATACTCTAAATGCTGATCTCTCTCTCCAGCCAGGTCTGACCCAGCTGGCCCTGCTCCTCCAAAACCAGACGGCCAATACACACACTAGCAAAGCCTACAGGAACGCTTAGGCAAGAAAATACCTCGTTTCTAGAAGAGGC
This sequence comes from Calotriton arnoldi, assembly GCA_963921515.1. Classification (NCBI taxonomy): domain Eukaryota; kingdom Metazoa; phylum Chordata; class Amphibia; order Caudata; family Salamandridae; genus Calotriton; species Calotriton arnoldi. Next base: position 299,288 of record CAWUFW010000150.1, on the reverse strand, counting down.
ATTTTCGAACACGGGCTATGCAAATGATCCTTACTAAAAGATGTATCTGAATGTCCTGAGCTTAAACATATCAAATTCGAATTTCCTATCATGTTCCTGGGGGCAGGTAGGATTATGGAATGTAATACTCAGCCTGCCCATTGTGGCCTATGAGAACGGATAGCCTCACAATAGTAAACAGTGAAATGGAGGGTAACTCGCTATTAGAACATGCTACACAGACATACTTTAAAAGCTGCTTCATACAGTCATCTTTACACAGGGAGCATTCGCGCTGTGGCACTGATTGGCAGTGGCACAGCGCCCAGAGCATCTAAATCCAGCCAACATAAAAGATAGGAAGCGAAAAGAGGAAGGGAGACCCGCGCCAATGATGCCAGGTCTAACATGCGTCCCCTCCAGCTGAAATGTGGGGAGAACTAACCATCCCCTTGGGAGTTCTCATCACTAAGGCGGAAAAATCTGGACAGACCGTCAGCATTGGCGTGTTCTGTACCAGGGCGGTGTTCCACCGTGAAATCCATACCCTGTAGGGAAATGGACCACCTCAACAACTTGGGATTCTCACCCCTCATATGCATCAACCATCTAAGGGGCCTGTGGTCTGTCTGAACCCGGAAGTGAGTCCCAAACAGGTATGGTCTCAGCTTCTTCAGCGCCCAGACCACAGCAAATGCCTCACGCTCAATTGCACTCCACCTCTGTTCCTGGGGAAGTAACCTCCTGCTTAGGAAGGCTACCGGTTGGTCTAGTCCCTCCTCATTGATCTGTGACAGAACAGCCCCTATACCAAGCTCTCAGGCGTCTGTCTGGACAACAAATTCCTTTGAAAAGTCGGGCGCCTGAAGCACGGGTGCGGTGCACATGGCAACCATCCCATTACCTTGGGAGTGGTAAGGAGTGGTGAACTTATACGTTACCCCACACTCCTCCCACAGAGACTTCATGTACTTGGAGATGAAGTTAGTTCCCCTATCGGACACCACCTCTCTGGGGAATCCCACACGGGAGAAAATCCCCATCAGTGCCCGTCCCACCACGGGGGCCGTCACTGTCCTGAGCGGGATGGCCTCAGGGTACCTGGTGGCATGGTCCACCAAGACCAGGATGAACCTGTTGCCCATGGCTGTCTTGGGATCCAGAGGCCCTACAATATCAATGCCCACTCTCTCGAATGGGGTACTCACAATGGGAAAGGGCTGTAGTGGGGCCTTAATCTTCCCCCCATTCTTCCCACTTGCCTGGCAAGTCTCACATGTCCTGCAGTGAGCATCTGAGCTCCTGTGCATCTGGGGCCAATAGAAGTGGGTGACCAGCCTTTCAAAGGTCTTGGTCTGCCCCAGATGTCCGGCCAGTGGCACATCATGAGCCAACCCCAGTAGGAAGGTCCTGATGCGCTGGGGTACCACCAGCACACGGGCTGACCCAGGCTCAGCAACCTTAGGCTCGTGGTAAAGGAGGTCATTCTCCCAATAGATCCAATGTGACCCTGTCTGATCACCTGCGGCCTGGGCGGAGGCCTGTCGCCGCGCCCCCTCAAGAGAAGGGCAGGTTCTCTGTTGCTCGCAAAATTCCTCCCTGGAGGGCCCCCCTTCCTGCTGCCAATGGGTCAGCTCCGGTAGGTCCCCCAGTTCAGCCACTTGTTCCCCTGTAGGTTCTAGGGCATCCCCCTCAAGGTCTGCTCCCTCCGGGACCGTGGGAACCGCGGGGCCGGTTTCCCGCGCCCCCTACCCCTTCTCTTTAAGGCAGGGGCCTGGGCCATACTTTCAGGCTCCAGACCCTCCTGAACACCCTTCTGAGCTGTCATGGACCGAGTGGTCGCACACGCCCACTCAGGCAGACCCAACATCTCCAAATGAGACTTTCTCTCCACCGTAGCCCACAGGGAGTTCTCTAGATCATTGCCCAACAGACAGTCTACAGGCATGGTGGGCCTCACAGCCACTTGAAGAGTTCCTGAGACCCCCCCCCCACTCGAAGGGAACCTGAGACACTTCACACTGGCTCTCTGAGTTGTCTGCTGACACTACGGGGCAGAATGCATGGGGGACAACCTGCTCTTTGGACACCAACCGGGAACTGACAGCAGTCACACTAGCTCCGGTGTCCCTGAGAGCCTCCACCCTATGGCCACTGAAGCACGGGTGCGGTGCACATGGCAGTCTTCAGGGCGTCAAAAGCTTTCTGACCGGTGTCAGTCCAGTTTACCTTCTTTGTCTGCTTCTTAGAAGTCAGCTCAGTCAAGGGTGCAACAATGTTGCCATATCCCTTGACAAACCTCCTGTAGTACCCCGTGAGTCCTAAGAAGGCTCTCACCTGCGTCTGAGTCTTGGGGGGTTCCCACGCCAGGATAGTTTCAATTTTGGGCTGAAGGGGCGCCACCTGGCCGCTCCCCACCTGGTGCCCCAAATACACTTACAGAACCCTGCCCAATCTGGCACTTACTGGCTTTGATTGTGAGGCCTGCCTTCCGCAGTGCCATCAATACCTCCCAGAGGTGGCGCAGGTGGTCCTCCCAAGAGGAGCTAAACACCGCAATGTCATCCAGGTAGGCGGCACTGAAGTCTTCCAGCCCAACCAACACCCTGTTGACGAACCTCTGAAAGGTGGCAGGGGCATTCTTCATTCCAAAGGGCATCACCCGGAACTGGTAGTGCCCATCGGGTGTGGAGAATGCTGACCTCTCCTTTGCTCCCTCGGTCAAGGCGATCTGCCAATACCCAGACGTCAAATCAAATGTGCTGAGGTATTTTGCAGCCCCTAACCGATCTACGAGCTCATCAGCTCTGGGGATGGGGTGCGCATCAGTCTTCATGACTGAATTGAGGCCCTGATAGTCCACGCAGAACCGAAGTTCTGGGCTGGTACCAGGCGCTGCAGCTTTTGGTACCAGGACCACTGGGCTGGACCAAGGCCTGCTATAGGACTCAATCACCCCAAGGGCAAACATTTTGGTAACCTCATCCTTAATGTAGGCCCTTACCCGGTCAGTCACTCGGTAAGCCTTGTGCTTAATGGGAGCACTGTCCCCAGTGTCCACGTCATGGACACACCAATCTGTGACACTAGGCACCAGGGAGAACAGATCACTGAATTGCCCCAACAGTTGGCGACAATCACCCTGCTGCTCAGGAGTCAGTGTGGTGGAGAGGACCACACCCTCCACTGACCCATCTCGCTCCCCTGCACACAGTAGGTCAGGAAGGAGCTCGCTCTCCTCCTCCATCCCAGCATCTGTGGCCAGAAGCATGCCCACTTCAGACCTCTCAAAGTGGGGCTTCAGTCGGTTAACATGCAGGACCCTCAAGGGGTTCCGGGGAGACTGCAAGTCCACCACGTAGGTAACAGGACTCTTGCGCTCCACCACCTCAAAGGGGCCGGTCCATCTATCCTGGAGCGCACAGGGCTCCACCGGGGCCATGACCCAAACCTTTTGTCCCGGCTGAAACTCGATCAGAGTGGCATTCTGATCGTGCCAGCGTTTCATCTCTTCCTGGCTGGCTTCCAGGTTTGCCTCAGCAAGTTTCCTGCAATGCCGAGTCTGTTTCCTGAAGGCCAGCATGTAACTAAACACATCCTGGGGAGGTTTCCTGGGAGATTGCTCCCAGCCTTCCTTGACCAGACTCAGAGGCCCTCTTACCGGGTGACCCTAGAGCAGCTCAAAGGGACTGAACCCTAAGGACTTCTGTGGCACCTCACGGTAAGCAAACAACAGGCATGGCAAGAGGACATCTCACTTACGCCTCATGGGCTCACCTAGGCCCATAATCATGCCCTTAAGGGTCCGGTTGAATCTCTCAACCATCCCATTACCCTGGGGGTGGTAAGGAGTGGTGAACTTATACGTTACCCCACACTCCTCCCACAGAGACTTCATGTACTTGGAGATGAAGTTAGTTCCCCTATCGGACACCACCTCTCTGGGGAATCCCACACGGGAGAAAATCCCCATCAGTGCCCGTCCCACCACGGGGGCCGTCACTGTCCTGAGCGGGATGGCCTCAGGGTACCTGGTGGCATGGTCCACCAAGACCAGGATGAACCTGTTGCCCATGGCTGTCTTGGGATCCAGAGGCCCCACAATATCAATGCCCACTCTCTCGAATGGGGTACTCACAATGGGAAAGGGCTGTAGTGGGGCCTTAATCTTCCCCCCATTCTTCCCACTTGCCTGGCAAGTCTCACACGTCCTGCAGTGAGCATCTGAGCTCCTGTGCATCTGGGGCCAATAGAAGTGGGTGACCAGCCTTTCAAAGGTCTTGGTCTGCCCCAGATGTCCGGCCAGTGGCACATCATGAGCCAACCCCAGTAGGAAGGTCCTGAAGCGCTGGGGTACCACCAGCACACGGGCTGACCCAGGCTCAGCAACCTTAGGCTCGCTGTAAAGGAGGTCATTCTCCCAATAGATCCAATGTGACCCTGTCTGATCACCTGCGGCCTGGGCGGAGGCCTGTCGCCGCACCCCTCAAGAGAAGGGCAGGTTCTCTGTTGCTCGCAAAATTCCTCCCTGGAGGGCCCCCCTTCCTGCTGCCAATGGGTCAGCTCCGGTAGGTCCCCCAGTTCAGCCACTTGTTCCCCTGTAGGTTCTAGGGCATCCCCCTCAAGGTCTGCTCCCTCCGGGACCGTGGGAACCGCGGGCCGGTTTCCCGCGCCCCCTACCCCTTCTCTTTAAGGCAGGGGCCTGGGCCATACTTTCAGGCTCCAGACCCTCCTGAACACCCTTCTGAGCTGTCATGGACCGAGTGGTCGCACACGCCTACTCAGGCAGACCCAACCTCTCCAAATGAGACTTTCTCTCCACCGTAGCCCACGGGGAGTTCTCTAGATCATTGCCCAACAGACAGTCTACAGGCATGGTGGGCCTCACAGCCACTTGAAGAGTTCCTGAGACCCCCCCCACTCGAAGGGAACCTGAGACACTTCACACTGGCTCTCTGAGTTTTCTGCTGACACTACGGGGCAGAATGCATGGGGGACAACCTGCTCTTTGGACACCAACCGGGAGCTGACAGCAGTCACACTAGCTCCGGTGTCCCTGAGAGCCTCCACCCTATGGCCATTGATGGTCACCCACTGCCGGTACTTCTTAGTGTTATTAGGCAGTGTGGGGTTAGGGACCTTCTGAAAGTCTCCTAGCGAGACAAGCGTTAACTCTACGGGATCCCACCCACCTTGGACCTCTACCTCCTCTCCCCCCAGGGCTACACTGGCAATCTGGCGGGATGGGGCACAGGGTGGTGCACGAGGTGATGCATTGGGGTCCCTCTGGGAACACTGGGGATCATAATACCGGTGGCCCACTTGACCACACCTGAAACAAGTGAGTGGCCCCCTCTGAACAGGCCTACCTGTCGGGGACACTGGCTTCTTCTCAGGGGGAGGCTGGGACACCACTGCCCAAGCAATTACTTTGGGGCCCTCTCTGGAACTCCCTCAGCTTACCCTTGTCCCCCCCACTTCTCTGCTGGGGACCCTGCCCACCTCTGGCGAAGTCTCCCCCAAAACCTTTGGGGACCCGGGTGCTCACCCAGCGGTCCGCCTCCTCAGCAAGCTTCCTAGGGTTAGTCAGCTTGCTATCAATCAGGTGCTGGCGTAGCTCTGGAAAACAGTTACTAGAAAAATGCTCCCACGCAAACAAATCATACAATTGCTCAAAAGTTTCCACTTTGCTACCCTTTACCCAGCGATCCATTGCTCTGCAGAAAAAAGACACATATTCAACCCACGTGGTACCCTCTAACTTCTTACAGGTTCTAAACCTCTGCCTGTACATTTCTGGGGTCAAACCATAACGGGTCATCAAAGCTTCTTTCATATGGGCATACACCATCCTGCTCTCCTCAGGCAGGTCCAACAGGGTATCCCTACCATCACTCACAAAGCGTCCCCACAATCCCGTTCCCCAATCCTTCTCAGGGACCCGGTGGGACACCATTGCTATCTCATATGCGGCAAACCATTGCCCAATATCCTCACTCTTGTGAAAATCCTTAATGACATCCTTAGGAATATAAACTCTACTCTCAGGAGTTACTAAAGGTATGCTGCCACCAGAGGGGAGACCGGGACACTCCTCACCCTGATCTCTATCTCCCTCAACATTCTCTCATGCTCCATTCTCATTTTCTCAAGTTCAATTGACAATCGATCCTTCTCAATGTCTAACTTCTTACTCTCAAGGTCCTTCTGACCTTCCACTTTAGCCATCTCCAAACTATGCCTCCTATCTCTCTCCCTGTCCTCCAGCTCTTCTGGGGTCAGGCTCCTTTGGGATACACTAGTACCTGGATTGGAGGGTGTTCTATCTCCCCCCCCTCTACTGCACCATCCTGCTGCCCTCAGCATTCTCTTCCTCATACCCAGCGGACTCTCTCGCTTCCCACCAGGCCTTCAGCGCCTTCTGGTAGTCCTCCTTCCTAAAGAGACCTATCACGGGGACTGCGAATTGCTTACAAAATGACTTCAGCTGTCTGGCAGTATAGGTATCTAATCTTTCCTCCTCAAAGGTGAGATCCTCCGAAGCATTGGATGTTGGCCTTCCCATATTAGCAGTACTCATGGCTGCGATCAACAATTCAATACTAGAACAACCAACCAAACAAAAAAGAAATTCGAAGAGGGACAAAAAGCCAGTGCGTGGCTGCGCTTTGGTCTGCACTCACTAGTGGAGTCTGCCAGTTATTGTACGTGGATCATAAATGCAAGTCCTGATCCCACCGCTGCCACCAATGTTAGAAATGGGGGTCTCTAGTTGGCACTGGCTGGCGCCAATGTCCAAATAGGGACCCTTCTTCCTAAGTCAGGGCAAGTGGGCTACCCCTTTGATAACCCCTGCTCAACCCTGTGGTAACGTAGCACGAGCAGTTAGGCCTATCTCAGAGGCAGTGTGTGAAGCATTTATGACCATGCACAATAAGGCAGTAACGACACCACAAAAGGACACAACTCAAGTAGGTATAGAAAAATAGTATCTTTATCTAAGGTTTAACACAAGACTCTCAAAGCGTTTTAACCAGCCACAATGCACGTAAATCAGTAGGGACTTAAAAAGGCAATAACGTATTCACCAGAACGTGGCACTGACTGAGTTCAAGGCCTGGGTCTACGCGACCCATTGCGCACCAGATACCTGCCGTTGGACGGGGACACAGCACGCAGCTTCTCGAAGAAGCGGCGATGGTGACAGGCGGACTCCCAGCGACCACAACTCTTGACTGCAGTGGTCCGCAACGTGCACTCACAATGATTCGGGCACTCGGGGACAGGCGGGCTCTCAGCGGCAGCAGCATGTGGCTGCGGTGGCCCGGGCTGGTGGTGGCGATGACTCTCGTCGTGCAGCTCCATGGTGGGCTCACAGCGGCAGCAGCTCTCTCTTAGATGCGGCGGCCCACAGGACGACTCACTATGATGCAATGTTGGCAAAGGTGCGGGCACTCAGCGGCAGCAGCTCTCTCTTAGCTGCGGCAGCCCACCGGACAAACCACGATGATGCATAGTGGCAAAGGTGCGGGCACTCAGCTGCAGCAGCTCTCTCTTAGCTGCGGCGGCCAACAGGACAAATCACGATGATGCAAAGTTGGCAAAGGTGTGGGCACTCAGCGGCAGCAGCTCTTTCTAAGCTGCGGCGGCCCACAGGACAAATCACGATGATGCAAAGTGGCAAAGGTGCGGGCACTCAGCGGCAGCAGCTCTCTCTTAGCTGCGGCGGCCCACAGGACAAATCACGATGATGCAAAGTTGGCAAAGGTGCAGGCACTCAGCGGCAGCAGCTCTTTCTTAGCTGCGGCGGCCCACAGGACAAATCACGATGATGCAAAGTTGTCAAAGGTGCGGGCACCCAGCAGCAGCAGCTCTCTCTTAGCTGCGGCGGCCCACAGGACAAATCACGATGATGCACAGCTGATACTGGTGCGGGCACTCAGCGGCAGCAGCTCTCTCTTAGCTGCGGCGGCCCACAGGACAAAGGATGATCTCGACCAGGCTGGCACAACGGCGGGCACTCAGCGGCTACAGCTCTCTCTTAACTGCGGCGGCCCCCACAGATTCAGCGAAGGTTCCGAAGGTTCAAATTAAGGCGGGCTCTCAGCGGCAGCAGCTCTCTCTTAGCTGCAGCGGCCCACACAGAGTTAACAGGGGTTACCAGTCCGCGTTCCTCACAGTAGAACTAGAGGCTCTGGATTACTCGACGGAGTCCTCACCTGCAAGTAGAATCACTCGCACAGGAATTCAGACGGCTGACGGGGTGAAGTCTAATGTCCCTGACACTTCAGCAGGAGGCGCTCTCAATTCAGGCCCTCGGGTAGTTTCTTCAGCAAGCTTGGTGAAAGTTTCAAAGTCCTTTCCTCTGTTCACTCGGACAGAGTTTCGTCTTGACATCCAGAAGGAACACACTTGAAAAAGGTTTCAGCGCAGCGTTTTATACCTAAAAAGTCTTTGTTCTCTAAAGTCACAAATCACTGAATCCAGTCAGAACCAGTTCGGTGGGGTCGGGGAGCACTTGGTTTACGAGGCGACATCCTGCCCTTTGAGAATCAGGGGGTCTGCTATCAGACGCCCAGTGGGAGGTGGAGCCATCATTCACCTTGCCGGGCACGGCCCTGCTCAGATCAAAGAGTCACCCCTCCCCATACTCTAAATGCTGATCTCTCTCTCCAGCCAGGTCTGACCCAGCTGGCCCTGCTGCTCCAAAACCAGACGGCCAATACACACACTAGCAAAGCCTACAGGGAAGCTTAGGCAAGAAAATACCTCGTTTCTAGAAGAGGCATTTTCGAACACGGGCTATGCAAATGATCCTTACTAAAAGATGTATCCCAATTTCCTGAGCTTAAACATATCAAATTCGAATTCCCTATCAGGTTTCTGGGGGCAGGTAGGATTATGGAATGTAATACTCAGCCTGCCCATTCTGGCCTATGAGAACGGATAGCCTCACAATAGTAAACAGTGAAATGGAGGGTAACTCGCTATTAGAACATGCTACACAGACATACTTTAAAAGCTGCTTCGGTGGGTAGCGCAAATCAGCGCTGCAGGCCCACCAGCAGTATTTGGTCTACCAGCCCTGGGCACACACAGTGCACTTATACTAGGGACTGACAGGTAAACCAAACGAGCCAATTATGGTTATCCCAATTCATACAGTCATCTTTACACAGGGAGCATTCGCGCTGTGGCACTGATTGGCAGTGGCACAGCGCCCAGAGCATCTAAATCCAGCCAACATAAAAGATAGGAAGCGAAAAGAGGAAGGGAGACCCGCGCCAATGATGCCAGGTCTAACAGCCTCTGACATGCGACGGACGTCACCCCAGCCCTGCCTCTTCCCAGATATGTACCCGATAAGTGACTAATGCTGCTCCAGCACTACTGCACTGACGGACATGTTTCTCACACATGGCTAACAGCGCACCCATGTTTCACAATTCTGAAAGAGAGACTCAAAAAGCAGATTTTGACAGCAACATTTTGACAATTTGTCTTCTCAAAGAATACACAGCTGATTGTTAGAACAACTGTAAAAGTGACAATACTCGGCTTTCATCCACTTCCGCTCCTGAAGTAAGCAAATAAAAAAATCAGAAGAAAACAAAGAAAGGAGGAGGCGTCTCCCTATGTGACATCATTTCATTCCTCTATCAGTGAAATTACATGCATGTGCTGTGTGCCAATGTAAAGCTGCACATGTCAAGAAAACTCTTAATTACCCAGCTAGCTACTGGTAAATGTGATTCATGATGCTTCAGTAACCAATGGCAAAGATGGGTCTTTGTGTAAAGATCAAATGAACTCAGAGACAGCTAAAGATGTATTTCCGCTTCTAAAATGAAGGCTTGGTAAGTCACCTTCATTAGTGGCGGCTCCTCCGCTATGGCAGAGGAGCGTCACCCTACTGCTTTTAAGCAGTGCAAAGAAGAAACATAAACTGATAATAACTTTGAGTTAGTATCATTTTATGCTTCGTGCTGCTTTGGGGGCGAGTGGGTGGGCGAGGCCACTCTGCTCTCGGAGCAGGGGAGAAGTGCTTTCCCACTCTTAAGTGCGCATGACTGTTTGGCCGGCCATCTCGGGCTGCCCAAACAGCATTGCACACTTTCCCTGTTCTCCATGCAGGCTGCATTACAGCCTGCATGCAGAGCATGCCCAGGCCCCCATTCCCTGGCTGAGTGTTCAATCAGGATGCTCAGACCAATCACAATGGTGCACTGCAGCTTTGTGATTGGTCAGTGGGGCCTGCTTCCTGTTCCTTGAGTTCCACGAGGAGAGCAGGAGCAGAGACTCGGGACCCGGCGGCAAGGTAAGTCTCTCATTTTTTTTTTGGTAAATGTTTTTTTTATATGTGCAAGCCTCCTGCGCTAAAACCCAGCGCAACTTCCCCTCTGCGCAACTCCCCCATGACCCCTCCCACCGCAACCCCCCCATAGCCCTCCACCCGCACGACCTCCCTGTGCAACCCCCCCCACACATCCAAGCTCTTGGTGGAGCCCCTGGTGCTTGCTGTATGCTCCCGGCGCAGCCCCTTGTGCTTTCTCTATGCTTCACGGGGCAGCCGCTGCTGTTTCACCTTCATGCTGTTCAGGGAGCCTTCAGTGCTTGCTCCAGGCGCCCAGTGCAGCCATCAGCGCTTGCTCCATGCTCCTGGTGCAGCCTCTCAAACTTGCTCCATGATCACGGGGCAGCCACTGCTGCTTTCACCTTCATGTTCCCCAAGGAGACTTTAGTGCTTGCTCCATGCTCCCAGTGCAGCACCTGATACTTGCTCCATGCTCCTGGTGCAGACGCTGGTGCTTGCTCCATGCTCCCAGTGCATACGCTATTGATTGCTCTATGCTCCCGGTTCAGCCGCTAGTGCTTGCTCCATGCTCCCGATGCAGCACCTGGTGGTTGCTCCATGCTCCCATTGCATCCACTATTGATTGCTCTATGCTCCCGGTTCAGACGCTAGTGCTTGCTATATGCTCCTGATGCAGCTGCTAGTGCTTGCACCATGGTCCCAGTGCAGCTGCTAGTTCTTGCTCCATTCTATGCTCCCGGTGCAGCCCCTGGTACATGCTCCATGCTCCGGCACAGCCACTAGTGCTTGCTCAATGCTCCTGGTGCAGCCGCTATTGCTCCATGCTCTTGGTACAGCCCCTGGTGCTTGTTCCATGCTCCTGGTGCAGCCCTGGTGCTTGCTCCATGCTCCTGGTGCAGCCACTAGTGCTTGCTCCATGCTCCCGATGCAGCCGCTAGTGCTTGCTCCATGCTCCCAGTGCAGCCCTGGTGCTTGCTCCATGCTCCTGATGCAGCCACTAGTGCTTGCTCCATTCTTCCGGCGCAGCCACTAGAGTTTGCTTCATACTCCCGATGCAGCCGCTAGTGCTTGCTCCATGCTCCCGATGCAGCCGCTAGTGCTTGCTCCATGCTCCCGATGCAGCCCCTGGTACATGCACCATGCTCCCGATGCAGCACCTGGTGGTTGCTCCATGCTCTTGGTGCAGCCGCTAGTAATTGCTCCAGGCTCTCAAGATAGTCCCTAGTACTTGCTTCATGCTCCCGGTGCAGCCCTTGGTGGTTGCTCCATGCTCCAGATACAGCTGCTAGTGCCTGCTCCATGCTCCCAGTGCAGCCACTAGTGCTAGCTCCATGCTACCAGTGCATCCACTAGTGATTGCTCCATGCTCCCTGTTCAGACGCAAGTACTTGCTCCATGCTCTTGGTGCAGCCACTAGTGCTTGCTCCATGCTCCCGGTGCAGTCACTAGTGCTTGTTCCATTCCATGCTCCAGGTGCAGCCCCCTGGTACATGCTCTATGCTCCTGGTGCAGCCGCTATTGCTTGCTCCATGCTCCTGGCGCAGCCTCTCAAACTTGCTCTATGCTCACGAGGCAGCCACTACTTCTTTCACCTTCATGTTTCCCAAAGAGCCTTTCGGGCTTGCTCCATGCTCCCAGTGCAGCACCTGATACTTGCTCCCTGCTCCCGGTGCAGCCGCTAGTGTTTCCTCCATGCTCCTGGTGCAGCCGCTATTTATTGCTCCATGCTCTTGGTACAGCCCCTGGTGCTTGTTCCATGCTCCCAATGCAGCCCCTGGTGCTTGCTCCATGCTCCCGGTGCAGCCACTAGTGCTTGCTCCATTCTCCCGGTGCAGCCACTAGTGCTTGGTCCAAGCTCCCAATGCAGCCGCTAGTGCCTGCTCCATGCTCTTAGTGCAGCTGCTAGTGCTTGCTCCATGCTCCCGGTGTAGCCGCTAGTGCTTGCTCCATCCTCCCATGTGCAGCCACTAGTGCTTGCTCCATGCTCTTGGTGCAGCCGCTAGTGCTTGCTCCATGCTCTTGGTGCAGCTGGTAGTGCTTGCTCCATGCTCCCGTTTCAGCCGCTATTGCTTGTTCCATTCCATGCTCCAGGTGCAGTCGCTGGTGTTTGCTCCATGCTCCTGGTACAGCCGCTAGTGAGTGCTCCACGCTCCCGTTTCAGCCGCTAGTGCTTGCTCCATGCTCCCGGTGCAGCCACTAGTGCTTGCTCCATGCTCCCGGTGCAGCCACTAGTGCTTGCTCCATTTTCCCGGTGCAGCCACTAGTGCTTGCTCCATGCTCCCGATGCAGCCGCTAGTGCTTGCTCCATGCTCTTAGTGCAGCTGCTAGTGCTTGCTCCATGCTCCCGGTGCAGCCGCAATTGCTTGCTCCATGCTCCCGGTGCAGCCGCAATTGCTTGCTCCATGCTCCCGGTGCAGCCACTAGTGCTTGCACCTGGTGGTTGCTCCATGCTCCTGGTGCATCCGCTAGTAATTGCTCCATGCTCTCAGTATAGTTCCTAGTACTTGCTTCATGCTCCCGGTGCAGCCCTTGGTGGTTGCTCCATGCTCCAGATACAGCTGCTAGTGCCTGCTCCATGCTCCCAGTGCAGCCACTAGTGCTAGCTCCATGCTACCAGTGCATCCACTAGTGATTGCTCCATGCTCCCTGTTCAGACGCAAGTACTTGCTCCATGCTCTTGGTGCAGCCGCTAGTGCTTGCTCCATGCTCCCGGTGCAGTCACTAGTGCTTGTTCCATTCCATGCTCCAGGTGCAGCCCCCTGGTACATGCTCTATGCTCCTGGTGCAGCCGCTATTGCTTGCTCCATGCTCCTGGCGCAGCCTCTCAAACTTGCTCTATGCTCACGAGGCAGCCACTACTTCTTTCACCTTCATGTTTCCCGAAGAGCCTTTCGGGCTTGCTCCATGCTCCCAGTGCAGCACCTGATACTTGCTCCCTGCTCCCGGTGCAGCCGCTAGTGTTTCCTCCATGCTCCTGGTGCTGCCGCTATTTATTGCTCCATGCTCTTGGTACAGCCCCTGGTGCTTGTTCCATGCTCCCAATGCAGCCCCTGGTGCTTCCTCCATGCTCCCGGTGCAGCCACTAGTGCTTGCTCCATTCTCCCGGTGCAGCCACTAGTGCTTGGTCCAAGCTCCCAATGCAGCCGCTAGTGCCTGCTCCATGCTCTTAGTGCAGCTGCTAGTGCTTGCTCCATGCTCCCGGTGTAGCCGCTAGTGCTTGCTCCATCCTCCCATGTGCAGCCACTAGTGCTTGCTCCATGCTCTTGGTGCAGCCGCTAGTGCTTGCTCCATGCTCTTGGTGCAGCTGGTAGTGCTTGCTCCATGCTCCCGTTTCAGCCGCTATTGCTTGTTCCATTCCATGCTCCAGGTGCAGTCGCTGGTGTTTGCTCCATGCTCCTGGTACAGCCGCTAGTGAGTGCTCCACGCTCCCGTTTCAGCCGCTAGTGCTTGCTCCATGCTCCCGGTGCAGCCACTAGTGCTTGCTCCATGCTCCCGGTGCAGCCACTAGTGCTTGCTCCATTTTCCCGGTGCAGCCACTAGTGCTTGCTCCATGCTCCCGATGCAGCCGCTAGTGCTTGCTCCATGCTCTTAGTGCAGCTGCTAGTGCTTGCTCCATGCTCCCGGTGCAGCCGCAATTGCTTGCTCCATGCTCCCGGTGCAGCCGCAATTGCTTGCTCCATGCTCCCGGTGCAGCCACTAGTGCTTGCACCTGGTGGTTGCTCCATGCTCCTGGTGCATCCGCTAGTAATTGCTCCATGCTCTCAGTATAGTTCCTAGTACTTGCTTCATGCTCCCGGTGCAGCCCTTGGTGGTTGCTCCATGCTCCAGATACAGCTGCTAGTGCCTGCTCCATGCTCCCAGTGCAGCCACTAGTGCTAGCTCCATGCTACCAGTGCATCCACTAGTGATTGCTCCATGCTCCCTGTTCAGACGCAAGTACTTGCTCCATGCTCTTGGTGCAGCCGCTAGTGCTTGCTCCATGCTCCCGGTGCAGTCACTAGTGCTTGTTCCATTCCATGCTCCAGGTGCAGCCCCTGGTACATGCTCTATGCTCCTGGTGCAGCCGCTATTGCTTGCTCCATGCTCCTGGCGCAGCCTCTCAAACTTGCTCTATGCTCACGAGGCAGCCACTACTTCTTTCACCTTCATGTTTCCCGAAGAGCCTTTCGGGCTTGCTCCATGCTCCCAGTGCAGCACCTGATACTTGCTCCCTGCTCCCGGTGCAGCCGCTAGTGTTTCCTCCATGCTCCTGGTGCTGCCGCTATTTATTGCTCCATGCTCTTGGTACAGCCCCTGGTGCTTGTTCCATGCTCCCAATGCAGCCCCTGGTGCTTCCTCCATGCTCCCGGTGCAGCCACTAGTGCTTGCTCCATTCTCCCGGTGCAGCCACTAGTGCTTGGTCCAAGCTTCCAATGCAGCCGCTAGTGCCTGCTCCATGCTCTTAGTGCAGCTGCTAGTGCTTGCTCCATGCTCCCGGTGTAGCCGCTAGTGCTTGCTCCATTCTTCCGGCGCAGCCACTAGAGTTTGCTTCATACTCCCGATGCAGCCGCTAGTGCTTGCTCCATGCTCCCAGTGCAGCCGCTAGTGATTGCTCCACGCTCCCGGTTCAGACGCTAGTGCTTGCTCCATGCTCCCGGTGCAGCCACTAGTGCTAGCTCCATGCTCCCGGTGTAGCCGCTAGTGCTTGCTCCATGCTCCCGCTGCAGTTGCTAGTGCTTGCTCCATGCTCCCGGTGCAGCCACTAGTGCTTGCTCCATGCTCCCTGTGCAGCACCTGGTGGTTGCTCCATGCTCCTGGTGCATCCGCTAGTAATTGCTCCATGCTCTCAGTATAGTTCCTAGTACTTGCTTCATGCTCCCGGTGCAGCCCTTGGTGGTTGCTCCATGCTCCAGGTGCAACCCATGGCGCTTGTTCCAAGCTCTTGGTACTACCGCTAGTGCCTGCTCCATGCTCCCGGCGCAGGCGCTAGTGCTTGCTCCATGCTCCCTGTGCAGCACCTGGTGGTTGCTCCATGCTCCTGGTGCATCCGCTAGTAATTGCTCCATGCTCTCAGTATAGTTCCTAGTACTTGCTTCATGCTCCCGGTGCAGCCCTTGGTGGTTGCTCCATGCTCCAGGTGCAACCCATGGTGCTTGTTCCATGCTCCCGGTGCAGCCGCTAGTGATTGCTCCACGCTCCCGGTTCAGACGCTAGTGCTTGCTCCATGCTCCTGGTGCAGCCACTAGTGCTAGCTTCATGCTCCCGGTGCAGCCGCTAGTGCTTGCTCCATGCTCCTGGTGCAGCCACTAGTGCTAGCTTCATGCTCCTGGCGCAGCCACTAGTGCTAGCTTCATGCTCCTGGCGCAGCCACTTGTGCTTGCTCCATGCTCCCGGTGCAGCCGCTAGTGCTTGCTCCATGCTCCCAGTGCAGCCATCAGCGCTTGCTCCATGCTCCTGGCGCAGCCTCTCAAACTTGCTCCATGCTCACGGGGCAGCCACTGCTGCTTTCACCTTTATGTTCCCCAAGGAGCCTTTGGGGCTTCCTCCATGCTCACAGTGCAGCACCTGATACTTGCTCCATGCTCCCGGTGCAGCCACTAGTGCTTGCTCCATGCTCCCAGTGCAGCCCCTGGTACTTGCTCCATGCTCCCGGTGCAGCTGCTATTTATTTCTCCATGCTCTTGGTACAGCCCCTAGGGCTTGTTTCATGCTCCCAGTGCATCCCCTGATGCTTGTTCCATGCTCCAGGTGCAGCCACTAGTGCTTGCTCCATGCTCCCAGTGCAGCCGCTAGTGCTTGCTCCATGCTCCTGGTGCAGCTGCTAGTGCTTGCTCCGTGCTCCCAGTGCAGCCGCTAGAGCTTGCTCCATGCTCCAGGTGCAACACCTGGTGGTTGTTCCATACTCCGGGTGCAGCCGCCTGTGATTGCTGCATACTCTCAGTATAGTTCATAGTACTTGCTCCATGCTCTGGGTGCAGCCCATGGTGCATGCTCCATGCTCCCGCTGCAGCCGCTAGTGCTTGCTCCATGCTCCCGCTGCAGCCGCTAGTGCTTGCTCCATGCTCCTGGTGCAGCTGCTAGTGCTTGCTCCATGCTCCCAGTGCAGCCGCTAGTGCTTGCTCCATGCTCCTGGTGCAGTCGCTAGTGCTTGCTCCCTGCTCCCGGTGCAGCCACTAGTGCTTGCTCCATGCTCCCGGTGCAGCCACTAGTGCTTGCTCCATGCTCACAGTGCAGCAACTGATACTGGATATTTCTCCAGGCTCTTGGTACAGCCCCTAGGGCTTGTTTTATGCTCCCAGTGCATCCCCTGATGCTTGTTCCATGCTCCCGGTGCAGCCACTAGTGCTTGCTCCATGCTCCCAGTGCAGCCCCTGGTACTTGCTCCATGCTCCCGGTGCAGCTGCTATTTATTTCTCCATGCTCTTGGTACAGCCCCTAGGGCTTGTTTCATGCTCCCAGTGCATCCCCTGATGCTTGTTCCATGCTCCAGGTGCAGCCACTAGTGCTTGCTCCATGCTCCCAGTGCAGCCGCTAGTGCTTGCTCCATGCTCCTGGTGCAGCTGCTAGTGCTTGCTCCGTGCTCCCAGTGCAGCCGCTAGAGCTTGCTCCATGCTCCAGGTGCAACACCTGGTGGTTGTTCCATACTCCGGGTGCAGCCGCCTGTGATTGCTGCATACTCTCAGTATAGTTCATAGTACTTGCTCCATGCTCTGGGTGCAGCCCATGGTGCATGCTCCATGCTCCCGCTGCAGCCGCTAGTGCTTGCTCCATGCTCCTGGTGCAGCTGCTAGTGCTTGCTCCATGCTCCCAGTGCAGCCGCTAGTGCTTGCTCCATGCTCCTGGTGCAGTCGCTAGTGCTTGCTCCCTGCTCCCGGTGCAGCCACTAGTGCTTGCTCCATGCTCCCGGTGCAGCCACTAGTGCTTGCTCCATGCTCACAGTGCAGCAACTGATACTGGATATTTCTCCAGGCTCTTGGTACAGCCCCTAGGGCTTGTTTTATGCTCCCAGTGCATCCCCTGATGCTTGTTCCATGCTCCCGGTGCAGCCACTAGTGCTTGCTCCATGCTCCCAGTGCAGCCGCTAGTGCTTGCTCCATGCTCCTGGTGCAGCTGCTAGTGCTTGCTCCATGCTCCCGGTGCAGCCGTTAGTGCTTGCTCCATTCTCCAGGTGCAACACCTGGTGGTTGTTCCATGCTCCGGGTGCAGCCGCCTGTGATTGCTGCATACTCTCAGTATAGTTCCTAGTACTTGCTCCATGCTCCTGCTGCAGCCGCTAGTGCATGCTCCATGCTCCCGGTGCAGCCGCTAGTGCTTGCTCCATGCTCCTGGTGCAGTCGCTAGTGCTTGCTCCATGCTCCCGCTGCAGTTGCTAGTGCTTGCTCCATGCTCCCGCTGCAGTTGCTAGTGCATGCTCCATGCTCCCGGTGCAGCCGCTAGTGCTTGCTCCATGCTCCTGGTGCAGTCGCTAGTGCTTGCTCCATGCTCCCGCTGCAGTTGCTAGTGCTTGCTCCATGCTCCCGCTGCAGTTGCTAGTGCTTGCTCCATGCTCCCGCTGCAGCCGGGAGTGCTTGATCCATGCTCCTGGTGCAGTCGCTAGTGCTTGCTCCAAGCTCCCGCTGCAGTTGCTAGTGCTTGCTCCATGCTTCCAGTGCAGCCACTAGTGCTTGCTCCATGCTCTCATTGCAGCCGTTATTTATTGCTCCATCCTTTTGGTACATCCCCTTGTGCTTGCTCCATGCTCCCGGTGCAGCTGCTGGTGCTTGCTCCATGCGCCTGGTACAGCCGCTAGTGATTGCTCCACGCTCCCGGTTCAGACGCTAGTGCTTGCTCCATGCTTCTGGTGCAGCCGCTAGTGCTTGCTCCATGCTCCCGGTGCAGTCGCTAGTGCTTGCGCTATGCTCTTGGTTGAGGTGCAAAAGAACAATTGATGGACAGAATGCAGAACAATGTCATACATTCACCTCAGTACAGAGATCTGGGCCTAAATCCATCGTTTTTTGCTCCCATGCCATTCCAGTTTGAACCCAGCCATATGCAAATCAGTCTTTACCCTGCACCCAATGGGAACAGTCCAGCCCGAACTGCCAGGCCAGGTCCTCCCTGGACTGGAAACAAGCATCCTAGGACCGGTTTCGGCCCTTGGTGTTTGCTCCATGCTCCCACTACAGCCGCTCATGCTTGCTCAATGCTCTTAGTATAGTTCCTAGTACTTGCGCCATGCTCCAGGTGCAGCACCTAGTGGTTGCTCCATGCTCCCGATGCAGCCGCTAGTGCTTGCTCCATGCTCCAGGTGCAGCACCTGGTGGTCGCTCCATGCTCCCGATGCAGCCTCTAGTGCTTGCTCCATGCTCCTGGTGCAGCTGCTGGTGCTTGCTCCATGATCCCGGTACAGCCGGTGGTGCTTGTTCCGTGCTCTTAGTATAGTCCCTAGTGCTTGCTCCATGCTCCCGGTGCAGCCGCTAGTGCTTGCTCCGTGCTCTTAGTAAAGTTCCTAGTACTTGCTCCATGATCCCGGTACAGCCGGTGGTGCTTGTTCCGTGCTCTTAGTATAGTCCCTAGTGCTTGCTCCATGCTCCCTGTGCAGCCGCTAGTGCTTGCTCCGTGCTCTTAGTAAAGTTCCTAGTACTTGCTCCATGATCCCGGTACAGCCAGTGGTGCTTGTTCCGTGCTCTTAGTATAGTCCCTAGTGCTTGCTCCATGCTCCCGGTGCAGCCGCTAGTGCTTGCTCCATGCTCTTGGTGCAGCTACTAGTGCTTGCTCCATGCTCCCGGTGCAGCCGCTAGTGCTTGCTCCATCCTCCCGGTGCAGCTACTAGTGCTTGCTCCAAGCTCCCAATGCAGCCGTTAGTGCTTGCTCCATGCTCTTGGTGCAGCTGCTAGTGCTTGCTCCATGCTGCCGTTTCAGCCGCTAGTGCTTGCTCCATGCTCCCGGTGCAGCCACTAGTGCTTGCTCCATGCTCCCGGTGCAGCCACTATTGCTTGCTCCATTTTCCCGGTGCAGCCACTAGTGCTTGCTCCATTTTCCCGATGCAGCCGCTATTGCTAGCTCCATGCTCTTGGTACATCCCCTTGTGCTTTCTCTATGCTCCCGGTGCAGCGGCTAGTGCTTGTTCCATTCCATGCTCCCGGTGCAGCCGCTGGTGCTTGCTCCATGCTCCTGGTACAGCCGCTAGTGATTGCTCCACGCTCCCGTTTCACCCGCTAGTGCTTGCTCCATGCTCCCGGTGCAGCCACTAGTGCTTGCTCCATGCTCCCGGTGCAGTCACTAGTGCTTGCTCCATTTTCCCGGTGCAGCCACTAGTGCTTGCTCCATGCTCCCGATGCAGCCGCTAGGGCTTGCTCCATGCTCTTGGTGCAGCTGCTGGTGCTTGCTCCATGCTCCCGGTGCAGCCGCAAGTGCTTGCTCCATGCTCCCGGTGCATCCGCTAGTAATTGCTCCATGCTCTCAGTATAGTTCCTAGTACTTGCTTCATGCTCCCGGTGCAGCCCTTGGTGGTTGCTCCATGCTCCAGGTGCAACCCATGGTGCTTGTTCCATGCTCTCGGTACAGCCGCTAGTGCCTGCTCCATGCTCCCGGCGCAGGCGCTAGTGCTTGCTCCATGCTCCCGGTGCAGCCACTAGTGCTTGCTCCATGCTCCCAGTGCAGCCGCTAGTGATTGCTCCACGCTCCCGGTTCAGACGCTAGTGCTTGCTCCATGCTCCCGGTGCAGCCACTAGTGCTAGCTCCATGCTCCCGGTGCAGCCACTAGTGCTTGCTCCATGCTCACGGTGCAGCCAATAGTGCTTGCTCCATGCTCCCAGTGCAGCCATCAGCGCTTGCTCCATGCTCCTGGCGCAGCCTCTCAAACTTGCTCCATGCTCACGGGGCAGCCACTGCTGCTTTCACCTTCATGTTCCCCAAGGAGCCTTTGGGGCTTCCTCCATGCTCACAGTGCAGCACCTGATACTTGCTCCATGCTCCCGGTGCAGCCACTAGTGCTTGCTCCATGCTCCCGGTGCAGCCGCTAGTGCTTGCTCCGTGCTCTTAGTAAAGTTCCTAGTACTTGCTCCATGATCCCGGTACAGCCGGTGGTGCTTGTTCCGTGCTCTTAGTATAGTCCCTAGTGCTAGCTCCATGCTCCCGGTGCAGCCACTAGTGCTAGCTCCATGCTCCCAGTGCAGCCGCTAGTGATTGCTCCACGCTCCCGGTTCAGACGCTAGTGCTTGCTCCATGCTCCCGGTGCAGCCACTAGTGCTAGCTCCATGCTCCCGGTGCAGCCACTAGCGCTTGCTCCATTCTCACGGTGCAGCCAATAGTGCTTGCTCCATGCTCCCAGTGCAGCCATCAGCGCTTGCTCCATGCTCCTGGCGCAGCCTCTCAAACTTGCTCCATGCTCACGGGGCAGCCACTGCTGCTTTCACCTTCATGTTCCCCAAGGAGCCTTTGGGGCTTCCTCCATGCTCACAGTGCAGCACCTGATACTTGCTCCATGCTCCCGGTGCAGCCACTAGTGCTTGCTCCATGCTCCCGGTGCAGCCGCTAGTGCTTGCTCCGTGCTCTTAGTAAAGTTCCTAGTACTTGCTCCATGATCCCGGTACAGCCGGTGGTGCTTGTTCCGTGCTCTTAGTATAGTCCCTAGTGCTAGCTCCATGCTCCCGGTGCAGCCGCTAGTGCTTGTTCCATGCTCCCAGTGCAGCCTACTGATACTTGCTCCCTGCTCCCGGTGCAGCCACTAGTGCTTGCTCCATGCTCCCGGTGCAGCCGCTAGTGCTTGCTCCATGCTCCCAGTGCAGCCATCAGCGCTTGCTCCATGCTCCTGGCGCAGCCTCTCAAACTTGCTCCATGCTCACGGGGCAGCCACTGCTGCTTTCACCTTTATGTTCCCCAAGGAGCCTTTGGGGCTTCCTCCATGCTCACAGTGCAGCACCTGATACTTGCTCCATGCTCCCGGTGCAGCGACTAGTGCTTGCTCCATGCTCCCAGTGCAGCCCCTGGTACTTGCTCCATGCTCCCGGTGCAGCTGCTATTTATTTCTCCATGCTCTTGGTACAGCCCCTAGGGCTTGTTTCATGCTCCCAGTGCATCCCCTGATGCTTGTTCCATGCTCCAGGTGCAGCCACTAGTGCTTGCTCCATGCTCCCAGTGCAGCCGCTAGTGCTTGCTCCATGCTCCTGGTGCAGCTGCTAGTGCTTGCTCCGTGCTCCCAGTGCAGCCGCTAGAGCTTGCTCCATGCTCCAGGTGCAACACCTGGTGGTTGTTCCATACTCCGGGTGCAGCCGCCTGTGATTGCTGCATACTCTCAGTATAGTTCATAGTACTTGCTCCATGCTCTGGGTGCAGCCCATGGTGCATGCTCCATGCTCCCGCTGCAGCCGCTAGTGCTTGCTCCATGCTCCTGGTGCAGCTGCTCGTGCTTGCTCCATGCTCCCAGTGCAGCCGCTAGTGCTTGCTCCATGCTCCTGGTGCAGTCGCTAGTGCTTGCTCCCTGCTCCCGGTGCAGCCACTAGTGCTTGCTCCATGCTCCCGGTGCAGCCACTAGTGCTTGCTCCATGCTCACAGTGCAGCAACTGATACTGGATATTTCTCCAGGCTCTTGGTACAGCCCCTAGGGCTTGTTTTATGCTCCCAGTGCATCCCCTGATGCTTGTTCCATGCTCCCGGTGCAGCCACTAGTGCTTGCTCCATGCTCCCAGTGCAGCCGCTAGTGCTTGCTCCATGCTCCTGGTGCAGCTGCTAGTGCTTGCTCCATTCTCCAGGTGCAACACCTGGTGGTTGTTCCATGCTCCGGGTGCAGCCGCCTGTGATTGCTGCATACTCTCAGTATAGTTCCTACTACTTGCTCCATGCTCTGGGTGCAGCCCATGGTGCATGCTCCATGCTCCTGCTGCAGCCGCTAGTGCTTGCTCCATGCTCCTGGTGCAGCTGCTAGTGCTTGCTCCATGCTCCCAGTGCAGCCGCTAGTGCTTGCTCCCTGCTCCCGGTGCAGCCGCTAGTGCTTGCTCCCTGCTCCCGGTGCAGCCACTAGTGCTTGCTCCATGCTCCCGGTGCAGCCACTAGTGCTTGCTCCATGCTCACAGTGCAGCAACTGATACTGGATATTTCTCCAGGCTCTTGGTACAGCCCCTAGGGCTTGTTTTATGCTCCCAGTGCATCCCCTGATGCTTGTTCCATGCTCCCGGTGCAGCCACTAGTGCTTGCTCCATGCTCCCAGTGCAGCCGCTAGTGCTTGCTCCATGCTCCTGGTGCAGCTGCTAGTGCTTGCTCCATGCTCCCGGTGCAGCCGTTAGTGCTTGCTCCATTCTCCAGGTGCAACACCTGGTGCTTGCTCCATGCTCCCGGTGCAGCCGTTAGTGCTTGCACCTGGTGGTTGCTCCATGCTCCTGGTGCATCCGCTAGTAATTGCTCCATGCTCTCAGTATAGTTCCTAGTACTTGCTTCATGCTCCCGGTGCAGCCCTTGGTGGTTGCTCCATGCTCCAGGTGCAACCCATGGCGCTTGTTCCATGCTCTTGGTACTACCGCTAGTGCCTGCTCCATGCTCCCGGCGCAGGCGCTAGTGCTTGCTCCATGCTCCCTGTGCAGCACCTGGTGGTTGCTCCATGCTCCTGGTGCATCCGCTAGTAATTGCTCCATGCTCTCAATATAGTTCCTAGTACTTGCTTCATGCTCCCGGTGCAGCCCTTGGTGGTTGCTCCATGCTCCAGGTGCAACCCATGGTGCTTGTTCCATGCTCCCGGTGCAGCCGCTAGTGATTGCTCCACGCTCCCGGTTCAGACGCTAGTGCTTGCTCCATGCTCCTGGTGCAGCCACTAGTGCTAGCTTCATGCTCCCGGTGCAGCCGCTAGTGCTTGCTCCATGCTCCCAGTGCAGCCCCCTGATACTTTCTCCCTGCTCCCGGTGCAGCCACTTGTGCTTGCTCCATGCTCCCGGTGCAGCCGCTAGTGCTTGCTCCATGCTCCCAGTGCAGCCATCAGCGCTTGCTCCATGCTCCTGGCGCAGCCTCTCAAACTTGCTCCATGCTCACGGGGCAGCCACTGCTGCTTTCACCTTTATGTTCCCCATGGAGCCTTTGGGGCTTCCTCCATGCTCACAGTGCAGCACCTGATACTTGCTCCATGCTCCCGGTGCAGCCCCTAGGGCTTGTTTCATGCTCCCAGTGCATCCCCTGATGCTTGTTCCATGCTCCAGGTGCAGCCACTAGTGCTTGCTCCATGCTCCCAGTGCAGCCGCTAGTGCTTGCTCCATGCTCCTGGTGCAGCTGCTAGTGCTTGCTCCATGCTCCCAGTGCAGCCGCTAGAGCTTGCTCCATGCTCCAGGTGCAACACCTGGTGGTTGTTCCATACTCCGGGTGCAGCCGCCTGTGATTGCTGCATACTCTCAGTATAGTTCCTAGTACTTGCTCCATGCTCTGGGTGCAGCCCATGGTGCATGATCCATGCTCCCGCTGCAGCCGCTAGTTCTTGCTCCATGCTCCCGGCGCAGGCGCTAGTGCTTGCTCCATGCTCCCAGTGCAGCCACTAGTGCTTGCTCCATGCTCCTGGTGCAGCCGCTATTTATTGCTCCATGCTCTTGGTAAAGCCTTTAGTGCATGCTCCATGCTCCCAGTGCAGCCGCTAGTGATTGCTCCACGCTCCCGGTTCAGACGCTAGTGCTTGCTCCATGCTCCCGGTGCAGCCACTAGTGCTAGCTCCATGCTCCCGGTGTAGCCGCTAGTGCTTGCTCCATGCTCCCGCTGCAGTTGCTAGTGCTTGCTCCATGCTCCCGGTGCAGCCACTAGTGCTTGCTCCATGCTCCCTGTGCAGCACCTGGTGGTTGCTCCATGCTCCTGGTGCATCCGCTAGTAATTGCTCCATGCTCTCAGTATAGTTCCTAGTACTTGCTTCATGCTCCCGGTGCAGCCCTTGGTGGTTGCTCCATGCTCCAGGTGCAACCCATGGCGCTTGTTCCATGCTCTTGGTACTACCGCTAGTGCCTGCTCCATGCTCCCGGCGCAGGCGCTAGTGCTTGCTCCATGCTCCCTGTGCAGCACCTGGTGGTTGCTCCATGCTCCTGGTGCATCCGCTAGTAATTGCTCCATGCTCTCAGTATAGTTCCTAGTACTTGCTTCATGCTCCCGGTGCAGCCCTTGGTGGTTGCTCCATGCTCCAGGTGCAACCCATGGTGCTTGTTCCATGCTCCCGGTGCAGCCGCTAGTGATTGCTCCACGCTCCCGGTTCAGACGCTAGTGCTTGCTCCATGCTCCTGGTGCAGCCACTAGTGCTAGCTTCATGCTCCCGGTGCAGCCGCTAGTGCTTGCTCCATGCTCCTGGTGCAGCCACTAGTGCTAGCTTCATGCTCCTGGCGCAGCCACTAGTGCTAGCTTCATGCTCCTGGCGCAGCCACTTGTGCTTGCTCCATGCTCCCGGTGCAGCCGCTAGTGCTTGCTCCATGCTCCCAGTGCAGCCATCAGCGCTTGCTCCATGCTCCTGGCGCAGCCTCTCAAACTTGCTCCATGCTCACGGGGCAGCCACTGCTGCTTTCACCTTTATGTTCCCCAAGGAGCCTTTGGGGCTTCCTCCATGCTCACAGTGCAGCACCTGATACTTGCTCCATGCTCCCGGTGCAGCCACTAGTGCTTGCTCCATGCTCCCAGTGCAGCCCCTGGTACTTGCTCCATGCTCCCGGTGCAGCTGCTATTTATTTCTCCATGCTCTTGGTACAGCCCCTAGGGCTTGTTTCATGCTCCCAGTGCATCCCCTGATGCTTGTTCCATGCTCCAGGTGCAGCCACTAGTGCTTGCTCCATGCTCCCAGTGCAGCCGCTAGTGCTTGCTCCATGCTCCTGGTGCAGCTGCTAGTGCTTGCTCCGTGCTCCCAGTGCAGCCGCTAGAGCTTGCTCCATGCTCCAGGTGCAACACCTGGTGGTTGTTCCATACTCCGGGTGCAGCCGCCTGTGATTGCTGCATACTCTCAGTATAGTTCATAGTACTTGCTCCATGCTCTGGGTGCAGCCCATGGTGCATGCTCCAAGCTCCCGCTGCAGCCGCTAGTGCTTGCTCCATGCTCCTGGTGCAGCTGCTAGTGCTTGCTCCATGCTCCCAGTGCAGCCGCTAGTGCTTGCTCCATGCTCCTGGTGCAGTCGCTAGTGCTTGCTCCCTGCTCCCGGTGCAGCCACTAGTGCTTGCTCCATGCTCCCGGTGCAGCCACTAGTGCTTGCTCCATGCTCACAGTGCAGCAACTGATACTGGATATTTCTCCAGGCTCTTGGTACAGCCCCTAGGGCTTGTTTTATGCTCCCAGTGCATCCCCTGATGCTTGTTCCATGCTCCCGGTGCAGCCACTAGTGCTTGCTCCATGCTCCCAGTGCAGCCCCTGGTACTTGCTCTATGCTCCCGGTGCAGCTGCTATTTATTTCTCCATGCTCTTGGTACAGCCCCTAGGGCTTGTTTCATGCTCCCAGTGCATCCCCTGATGCTTGTTCCATGCTCCAGGTGCAGCCACTAGTGCTTGCTCCATGCTCCCAGTGCAGCCGCTAGTGCTTTCTCCATGCTCCTGGTGCAGCTGCTAGTGCTTGCTCAGTGCTCCCAGTGCAGCCGCTAGAGCTTGCTCCATGCTCCAGGTGCAACACCTGGTGGTTGTTCCATACTCCGGGTGCAGCCGCCTGTGATTGCTGCATACTCTCAGTATAGTTCATAGTACTTGCTCCATGCTCTGGGTGCAGCCCATGGTGCATGCTCCATGCTCCCGCTGCAGCCGCTAGTGCTTGCTCCATGCTCCTGGTGCAGCTGCTAGTGCTTGCTCCATGCTCCCAGTGCAGCTGCTAGAGCTTGCTCCATGCTCCAGGTGCAACACCTGGTGGTTGTTCCATGCTCCGGGTGCAGCCGCCTGTGATTGCTGCATACTCTCAGTATAGTTCCTACTACTTGCTCCATGCTCTGGGTGCAGCCCATGGTGCATGCTCCATGCTCCCGCTGCAGCCGCTAGTGCTTGCTCCATGCTCCTGGTGCAGCTGCTAGTGCTTGCTCCATGCTCCCAGTGCAGCCGCTAGTTCTTGCTCCATGCTCCTGGTGCAGTCGCTAGTGCTTGCTCCCTGCTCCCGGTGCAGCCACTAGTGCTTGCTCCATGCTCCCGGTGCAGCCACTAGTGCTTGCTCCATGCTCACAGTGCAGCAACTGATACTGGATATTTCTCCAGGCTCTTGGTACAGCCCCTAGGGCTTGTTTTATGCTCCCAGTGCATCCCCTGATGCTTGTTCCATGCTCCCGGTGCAGCCACTAGTGCTTGCTCCATGCTCCCAGTGCAGCCGCTAGTGCTTGCTCCATGCTCCTGGTGCAGCTGCTAGTGCTTGCTCCATGCTCCCGGTGCAGCCGTTAGTGCTTGCTCCATTCTCCAGGTGCAACACCTGGTGGTTGTTCCATGCTCCGGGTGCGGCCGCCTGTGATTGCTGCATACTCTCAGTATAGTTCCTAGTACTTGCTCCATGCTCCTGCTGCAGCCGCTAGTGCATGCTCCATGCTCCCGGTGCAGCCGCTAGTGCTTGCTCCATGCTCCTGGTGCAGTCGCTAGTGCTTGCTCCATGCTCCCGCTGCAGTTGCTAGTGCTTGCTCCATGCTCCCGCTGCAGTTGCTAGTGCATGCTCCATGCTCCCGGTGCAGCCGCTAGTGCTTGCTCCATGCTCCTGGTGCAGTCGCTAGTGCTTGCTCCATGCTCCCGCTGCAGTTGCTAGTGCTTGCTCCATGCTCCCGCTGCAGTTGCTAGTGCTTGCTCCATGCTCCCGCTGCAGCCGGGAGTGCTTGCTCCATGCTCCTGGTGCAGTCGCTAGTGCTTGCTCCAAGCTCCCGCTGCAGTTGCTAGTGCTTGCTCCATGCTTCCAGTGCAGCCACTAGTGCTTGCTCCATGCTCTCATTGCAGCCGTTATTTATTGCTCCATCCTTTTGGTACATCCCCTTGTGCTTGCTCCATGCTCCCGGTGCAGCTGCTGGTGCTTGCTCCATGCGCCTGGTACAGCCGCTAGTGATTGCTCCACGCTCCCGGTTCAGACGCTAGTGCTTGCTCCATGCTTCTGGTGCAGCCGCTAGTGCTTGCTCCATGCTCTCGGTGCAGTCGCTAGTGCTTGCGCTATGCTCTTGGTTGAGGTGCAAAAAGAACAATTGATGGACAGAATGCAGAACAATGTCATACATTCACCTCAGTACAGAGATCTGGGCCTAAATCCATCGTTTTTTTGCTCCCATGCCATTCCAGTTTGAACCCAGCCATATGCAAATCAGTCTTTACCCTGCACCCAATGGGAACAGTCCAGCCCGAACTGCCAGGCCAGGTCCTCCCTGGACTGGAAACAAGCATCCTAGGACCGGTTTCGGCCCTTGGTGTTTGCTCCATGCTCCCACTACAGCCGCTCATGCTTGCTCAATGCTCTTAGTATAGTTCCTAGTACTTGCGCCATGCTCCAGGTGCAGCACCTAGTGGTTGCTCCATGCTCCCAATGCAGCCGCTAGTGCTTGCTCCATGCTCCAGGTGCAGCACCTGGTGGTCGCTCCATGCTCCCGATGCAGCCGCTAGTGCTTGCTCCATGCTCCTGGTGCAGCTGCTGGTGCTTGCTCCATGATCCCGGTACAGCCGGTGGTGCTTGTTCCGTGCTCTTAGTATAGTCCCTAGTGCTTGCTCCATGCTCCCGGTGCAGCCGCTAGTGCTTGCTCCGTGCTCTTAGTAAAGTTCCTAGTACTTGCTCCATGATCCCGGTACAGCCGGTGGTGCTTGTTCCGTGCTCTTAGTATAGTCCCTAGTGCTTGCTCCATGCTCCCTGTGCAGCCGCTAGTGCTTGCTCCGTGCTCTTAGTAAAGTTCCTAGTACTTGCTCCATGATCCCGGTACAGCCAGTGGTGCTTGTTCCGTGCTCTTAGTATAGTCCCTAGTGCTTGCTCCATGCTCCCGGTGCAGCCGCTAGTGCTTGCTCCATGCTCTTGGTGCAGCTACTAGTGCTTGCTCCATGCTCCCGGTGCAGCCGCTAGTGCTTGCTCCATCCTCCCGGTGCAGCTACTAGTGCTTGCTCCAAGCTCCCAATGCAGCCGCTAGTGCTTGCTCCATGCTCTTGGTGCAGCTGCTAGTGCTTGCTCCATGCTGCCGTTTCAGCCGCTAGTGCTTGCTCCATGCTCCCGGTGCAGCCACTAGTGCTTGCTCCATGCTCCCGGTGCAGCCACTATTGCTTGCTCCATTTTCCCGGTGCAGCCACTAGTGCTTGCTCCATTTTCCCGATGCAGCCGCTATTGCTAGCTCCATGCTCTTGGTACATCCCCTTGTGCTTTCTCTATGCTCCCGGTGCAGCGGCTTGTGCTTGTTCCATTCCATGCTGCCGGTGCAGCCGTTGGTGCTTGCTCCATGCTCCTGGTACAGCCGCTAGTGATTGCTCCACGCTCCCGTTTCACCCGCTAGTGCTTGCTCCATGCTCCCGGTGCAGCCACTAGTGCTTGCTCCATGCTCCCGGTGCAGTCACTAGTGCTTGCTCCATTTTCCCGGTGCAGCCACTAGTGCTTGCTCCATGCTCCCGATGCAGCCGCTAGTGCTTGCTCCATGCTCTTGGTGCAGCTGCTAGTGCTTGCTCCATGCTCCCGGTGCAGCCGCAAGTGCTTGCTCCATGCTCCCGGTGCATCCGCTAGTAATTGCTCCATGCTCTCAGTATAGTTCCTAGTACTTGCTTCATGCTCCCGGTGCAGCCCTTGGTGGTTGCTCCATGCTCCAGGTGCAACCCATGGTGCTTGTTCCATGCTCTCGGTACAGCCGCTAGTGCCTGCTCCATGCTCCCGGCGCAGGCGCTAGTGCTTGCTCCATGCTCCCGGTGCAGCCACTAGTGCTTGCTCCATGCTCCCAGTGCAGCCGCTAGTGATTGCTCCACGCTCCCGGTTCAGACGCTAGTGCTTGCTCCATGCTCCCGGTGCAGCCACTAGTGCTAGCTCCATGCTCCCGGTGCAGCCACTAGTGCTTGCTCCATGCTCACGGTGCAGCCAATAGTGCTTGCTCCATGCTCCCAGTGCAGCCATCAGCGCTTGCTCCATGCTCCTGGCGCAGCCTCTCAAACTTGCTCCATGCTCACGGGGCAGCCACTGCTGCTTTCACCTTCATGTTCCCCAAGGAGCCTTTGGGGCTTCCTCCATGCTCACAGTGCAGCACCTGATACTTGCTCCATGCTCCCGGTGCAGCCACTAGTGCTTGCTCCATGCTCCCGGTGCAGCCGCTAGTGCTTGCTCCGTGCTCTTAGTAAAGTTCCTAGTACTTGCTCCATGATCCCGGTACAGCCGGTGGTGCTTGTTCCGTGCTCTTAGTATAGTCCCTAGTGCTAGCTCCATGCTCCCGGTGCAGCCACTAGTGCTAGCTCCATGCTCCCAGTGCAGCCGCTAGTGATTGCTCCACGCTCCCGGTTCAGACGCTAGTGCTTGCTCCATGCTCCCGGTGCAGCCACTAGTGCTAGCTCCATGCTCCCGGTGCAGCCACTAGTGCTTGCTCCATGCTCACGGTGCAGCCAATAGTGCTTGCTCCATGCTCCCAGTGCAGCCATCAGCGCTTGCTCCATGCTCCTGGCGCAGCCTCTCAAACTTGCTCCATGCTCACGGGGCAGCCACTGCTGCTTTCACCTTCATGTTCCCCAAGGAGCCTTTGGGGCTTCCTCCATGCTCACAGTGCAGCACCTGATACTTGCTCCATGCTCCCGGTGCAGCCACTAGTGCTTGCTCCATGCTCCCGGTGCAGCCGCTAGTGCTTGCTCCGTGCTCTTAGTAAAGTTCCTAGTACTTGCTCCATGATCCCGGTACAGCCGGTGGTGCTTGTTCCGTGCTCTTAGTATAGTCCCTAGTGCTAGCTCCATGCTCCCGGTGCAGCCGCTAGTGCTTGTTCCATGCTCCCAGTGCAGCCTACTGATACTTGCTCCCTGCTCCCGGTGCAGCCACTAGTGCTTGCTCCATGCTCCCGATGCAGCCGCTAGTGCTTGCTCCATGCTCCCAGTGCAGCCACCAGCGCTTGCTCCATGCTCCTGGCGCAGCCTCTCAAACTTGCTCCATGCTCACGGGGCAGCCACTGCTGCTTTCACCTTTATGTTCCCCAAGGAGCCTTTGGGGCTTCCTCCATGCTCACAGTGCAGCACCTGATACTTGCTCCATGCTCCCGGTGCAGCGACTAGTGCTTGCTCCATGCTCCCAGTGCAGCCCCTGGTACTTGCTCCATGCTCCCGGTGCAGCTGCTATTTATTTCTCCATGCTCTTGGTACAGCCCCTAGGGCTTGTTTCATGCTCCCAGTGCATCCCCTGATGCTTGTTCCATGCTCCAGGTGCAGCCACTAGTGCTTGCTCCATGCTCCCAGTGCAGCCGCTAGTGCTTGCTCCATGCTCCTGGTGCAGCTGCTAGTGCTTGCTCCGTGCTCCCAGTGCAGCCGCTAGAGCTTGCTCCATGCTCCAGGTGCAACACCTGGTGGTTGTTCCATACTCCGGGTGCAGCCGCCTGTGATTGCTGCATACTCTCAGTATAGTTCATAGTACTTGCTCCATGCTCTGGGTGCAGCCCATGGTGCATGCTCCATGCTCCCGCTGCAGCCGCTAGTGCTTGCTCCATGCTCCTGGTGCAGCTGCTAGTGCTTGCTCCATGCTCCCAGTGCAGCCGCTAGTGCTTGCTCCATGCTCCTGGTGCAGTCGCTAGTGCTTGCTCCCTGCTCCCGGTGCAGCCACTAGTGCTTGCTCCATGCTCCCGGTGCAGCCACTAGTGCTTGCTCCATGCTCACAGTGCAGCAACTGATACTGGATATTTCTCCAGGCTCTTGGTACAGCCCCTAGGGCTTGTTTTATGCTCCCAGTGCATCCCCTGATGCTTGTTCCATGCTCCCGGTGCAGCCACTAGTGCTTGCTACATGCTCCCAGTGCAGCCGCTAGTGCTTGCTCCATGCTCCTGGTGCAGCTGCTAGTGCTTGCTCCATGCTCCCGGTGTAGCCGTTAGTGCTTGCTCCATTCTCCAGGTGCAACACCTGGTGGTTGTTCCATGCTCCGGGTGCAGCCGCCTGTGATTGCTGCATACTCTCAGTATAGTTCCTACTACTTGCTCCATGCTCTGGGTGCAGCCCATGGTGCATGCTCCATGCTCCCGCTGCAGCCGCTAGTGCTTGCTCCATGCTCCTGGTGCAGCTGCTAGTGCTTGCTCCATGCTCCCAGTGCAGCCGCTAGTGCTTGCTCCCTGCTCCCGGTGCAGCCGCTAGTGCTTGCTCCCTGCTCCCGGTGCAGCCACTAGTGCTTGCTCCATGCTCCCGGTGCAGCCACTAGTGCTTGCTCCATGCTCACAGTGCAGCAACTGATACTGGATATTTCTCCAGGCTCTTGGTACAGCCCCTAGGGCTTGTTTTATTCTCCCAGTGCATCCCCTGATGCTTGTTCCATGCTCCCGGTGCAGCCACTAGTGCTTGCTCCATGCTCCCAGTGCAGCCGCTAGTGCTTGCTCCATGCTCCTGGTGCAGCTGCTAGTGCTTGCTCCATGCTCCCGGTGCAGCCGTTAGTGCTTGCTCCATTCTCCAGGTGCAACACCTGGTGCTTGCTCCATGCTCCCGGTGCAGCCGTTAGTGCTTCCTCCATTCTCCAGGTGCAACACCTGGTGCTTGTTCCATGCTCCGGGTGCAGCCGCCTGTGATTGCTGCATACTCTCAGTATAGTTCCTAGTACTTGCTCCATGCTCCTGCTGCAGCCGCTAGTGCATGCTCCATGCTCCCGGTGCAGCCGCTAGTGCTTGCTCCATGCTCCCGGTGCAGCCGCTAGTGCTTGCTCCATGCTCCTGGTGCAGTCGCTAGTGCTTGCTCTATGCTCCCGCTGCAGTTCCTAGTACTTCTCCATGCTCCTGCTGCAGTTGCTAGTGCATGCTCCATGCTCCCGGTGCAGCCGCTAGTGCTTGCTCCATGCTCCCGGTGCAGCCGCTAGTGCTTGCTCCATGCTCCTGGTGCAGTCGCTAGTGCTTGCTCCATGCTCCCGCTGCAGTTGCTAGTGCTTGCTCCATGCTCCCGCTGCAGTTGCTAGTGCTTGCTCCATGCTCCCGCTGCAGTTGCTAGTGCTTGCTCCATGCTCCCGCTGCAGCCGCTAGTGCTTGCTCCATGCTCCTGGTGCAGTCGCTAGTGCTTGCTCCAAGCTCCCGCTGCAGTTGCTAGTGCTTGCTCCATGCTTCCAGTGCAGCCACTAGTGCTTGCTCCATGCTCTCATTGCAGCCGTTATTTATTGCTCCATCCTTTTGGTACATCCCCTTGTGCTTGCTCCATGCTCCCGGTGCAGCTGCTGGTGCTTGCTCCATGCGCCTGGTACAGCCGCTAGTGATTGCTCCACGCTCCCGGTTCAGACGCTAGTGCTTGCTCCATGCTTCTGGTGCAGCCGCTAGTGCTTGCTCCATGCTCCCGGTGCAGTCGCTAGTGCTTGCGCTATGCTCTTGGATGAGGTGCAAAAAGAACAATTGATGGGCAGAATGCAGAACAATGTCATACATTCACCTCAGTACAGAGATCTGGGCCTAAATCCATCGTTTTTTTGCTCCCATGCCATTCCAGTTTGAACCCAGCCATATGCAAATCAGTCTTTACCCTGCACCCAATGGGAACAGTCCAGCCCGAACTGCCAGGCCAGGTCCTCCCTGGACTGGAAACAAGCATCCTAGGACCGGTTTCGGCCCTTGGTGTTTGCTCCATGCTCCCACTACAGCCGCTCATGCTTGCTCCATGCTCTTAGTATAGTTCCTAGTACTTGCGCCATGCTCCAGGTGCAGCACCTAGTGGTTGCTCCATGCTCCTGATGCAGCCGCTAGTGCTTGCTCCATGCTCCAGGTGCAGCACCTGGTGGTCGCTCCATGCTCCCGATGCAGCCGCTAGTGCTTGCTCCATGCTCCTGGTGCAGCTGCTGGTGCTTGCTCCATGATCCCGGTACAGCCGGTGGTGCTTGTTCCGTGCTCTTAGTATAGTCCCTAGTGCTTGCTCCATGCTCCCGGTGCAGCCGCTAGTGCTTGCTCCGTGCTCTTAGTAAAGTTCCTAGTACTTGCTCCATGATCCCGGTACAGCCGGTGGTGCTTGTTCCGTGCTCTTAGTATAGTCCCTAGTGCTTGCTCCATGCTCCCTGTGCAGCCGCTAGTGCTTGCTCCGTGCTCTTAGTAAAGTTCCTAGTACTTGCTCCATGATCCCGGTACAGCCAGTGGTGCTTGTTCCGTGCTCTTAGTATAGTCCCTAGTGCTTGCTCCATGCTCCCGGTGCAGCCGCTAGTGCTTGCTCCATGCTCTTGGTGCAGCTACTAGTGCTTGCTCCATGCTCCCGGTGCAGCCGCTAGTGCTTGCTCCATCCTCCCGGTGCAGCTACTAGTGCTTGCTCCAAGCTCCCAATGCAGCCGCTAGTGCTTGCTCCATGCTCTTGGTGCAGCTGCTAGTGCTTGCTCCATGCTGCCGTTTCAGCCGCTAGTGCTTGCTCCATGCTCCCGGTGCAGCCACTAGTGCTTGCTCCATGCTCCCGGTGCAGCCACTATTGCTTGCTCCATTTTCCCGGTGCAGCCACTAGTGCTTGCTCCATTTTCCCGATGCAGCCGCTATTGCTAGCTCCATGCTCTTGGTACATCCCCTTGTGCTTTCTCTATGCTCCGGTGCAGCGGCTAGTGCTTGTTCCATTCCATGCTCCCGGTGCAGCCGCTGGTGCTTGCTCCATGCTCCTGGTACAGCCGCTAGTGATTGCTCCACGCTCCCGTTTCACCCGCTAGTGCTTGCTCCATGCTCCTGGTGCAGCCACTAGTGCTTGCTCCATGCTCCCGGTGCAGTCACTAGTGCTTGCTCCATTTTCCCGGTGCAGCCACTAGTGCTTGCTCCATGCTCCCGATGCAGCCGCTAGTGCTTGCTCCATGCTCTTGGTGCAGCTGCTAGTGCTTGCTCCATGCTCCCGGTGCAGCCGCAAGTGCTTGCTCCATGCTCCCGGTGCATCCGCTAGTAATCGCTCCATGCTCTCAGTATAGTTCCTAGTACTTACTTCATGCTCCCGGTGCAGCCCTTGGTGGTTGCTCCATGCTCCAGGTGCAACCCATGGTGCTTGTTCCATGCTCTCGGTACAGCCGCTAGTGCCTGCTCCATGCTCCCGGCGCAGGCGCTAGTGCTTGCTCCATGCTCCCGGTGCAGCCACTAGTGCTTGCTCCATGCTCCCAGTGCAGCCGCTAGTGATTGCTCCACGCTCCCGGTTCAGACGCTAGTGCTTGCTCCATGCTCCCGGTGCAGCCACTAGTGCTAGCTCCATGCTCCAGGTGCAGCCGCTAGTGCTTGTTCCATGCTCCCAGTGCAGCCCACTGATACTTGCTCCCTGCTCCCGGTGCAGCCACTAGTGCTTGCTCCATGCTCACGGTGCAGCCAATAGTGCTTGCTCCATGCTCCCAGTGCAGCCATCAGCGCTTGCTCCATACTCCTGGCGCAGCCTCTCAAACTTGCTCCATTCTCACGGGGCAGCCACTGCTGCTTTCACCTTCATGTTCCCCAAGGAGCCTTTGGGGCTTCCTCCATGCTCACAGTGCAGCACCTGATACTTGCTCCATGCTCCTGGTGCAGCCACTAGTGCTTGCTCCATGCTCCCGGTGCAGCCGCTAGTGCTTGCTCCGTGCTCTTAGTAAAGTTCCTAGTACTTGCTCCATGATCCCGGTACAGCCGGTGGTGCTTGTTCCGTGCTCTTAGTATAGTCCCTAGTGCTTGCTCCATGCTCCCTGTGCAGCCGCTAGTGCTTGCTCCGTGCTCTTAGTAAAGTTCCTAGTACTTGCTCCATGATCCCGGTACAGCCAGTGGTGCTTGTTCCGTGCTCTTAGTATAGTCCCTAGTGCTTGCTCCATGCTCCCGGTGCAGCCGCTAGTGCTTGCTCCATGCTCTTGGTGCAGCTACTAGTGCTTGCTCCATGCTCCCGGTGCAGCCGCTAGTGCTTGCTCCATCCTCCCGGTGCAGCTACTAGTGCTTGCTCCAAGCTCCCAATGCAGCCGCTAGTGCTTGCTCCATGCTCTTGGTGCAGCTGCTAGTGCTTGCTCCATGCTGCCGTTTCAGCCGCTAGTGCTTGCTCCATGCTCCCGGTGCAGCCACTAGTGCTTGATCCATGCTCCCGGTGCAGCCACTATTGCTTGCTCCATTTTCCCGGTGCAGCCACTAGTGCTTGCTCCATTTTCCCGATGCAGCCGCTAGTGCTAGCTCCATGCTCTTGGTACATCCCCTTGTGCTTTCTCCATGCTCCCGGTGCAGCGGCTAGTGCTTGTTCCATTCCATGCTCCCGGTGCAGCCGCTGGTGCTTGCTCCATGCTCCTGGTACAGCCGCTAGTGATTGCTCCACGCACCCGTTTCACCCGCTAGTGCTTGCTCCATGCTCCCGGTGCAGCCACTAGTGCTTGCTCCATGCTCCCGGTGCAGTCACTAGTGCTTGCTCCATTTTCCCGGTGCAGCCACTAGTGCTTGCTCCATGCTCCCGATGCAGCCGCTAGTGCTTGCTCCATGCTCTTGGTGCAGCTGCTGGTGCTTGCTCCATGCTCCCGGTGCAGCCGCAAGTGCTTGCTCCATGCTCCCGGTGCATCCGCTAGTAATTGCTCCATGCTCTCAGTATAGTTCCTAGTACTTGCTTCATGCTCCCGGTGCAGCCCTTGGTGGTTGCTCCATGCTCCAGGTGCAACCCATGGTGCTTGTTCCATGCTCTCGGTACAGCCGCTAGTGCCTGCTCCATGCTCCCGGCGCAGGCGCTAGTGCTTGCTCCATGCTCCCGGTGCAGCCACTAATGCTTGCTCCATGCTCACAGTGCAGCCGCTAGTGATTGCTCCACGCTCCCGGTTCAGACGCTAGTGCTTGCTCCATGCTCCCGGTGCAGCCACTAGTGCTAGCTCCATGCTCCCGGTGCAGCCGCTAGTGCTTGTTCCATGCTCCCAGTGCAGCCCCCTGATACTTGCTCCCTGCTCCCGGTGCAGCCACTAGTGCTTGCTCCATGCTCACGGTGCAGCCGCTAGTGCTTGCTCCATGCTCCCAGTGCAGCCATCAGCGCTTGCTCCATGCTCCTGGCGCAGCCTCTCAAACTTGCTCCATGCTCACGGGGCAGCCACTGCTGCTTTCACCTTCATGTTCCCCAAAGAGCCTTTGGGGCTTCCTCCATGCTCACAGTGCAGCACCTGATACTTGCTCCATGCTCCCGGTGCAGCCACTAGTGCTTGCTCCATGCTCACAGTGCAGCAACTGATACTTGCTCCATGCTCCCGGTGCAGCCACTAGTGCTTGCTCCATGCTCCCGGTGCAGCCACTAGTGCTTGCTCCATGCTCCCAGTGCAGCCGCTATTTATTTCTCCATTCTCTTGGTACATCCCCTAGGGCTTGTTTCATGCTCCCAATGCATCCCCTGATGCTTGTTCCATGCTCCCGGTGCAGCCACTAGTGCTTGCTCCATGCTCCCAGTGCAGCAGCTAGTGCTTGCTCCATGCTCCTGGTGCAGCTGCTAGTGCTTGCTCCATGCTCCCGGTGCAGCCGTTAGTGCTTGCTCCATTCTCCCATTGCTGCTGCTAGTGCTTGCTCCATGCTCCCAGTGCAGCCGCTAGTGCTTGCTCCATGCTCCAGGTGCAACACCTGGTGGTTGTTCCATGCTCCGGGTGCATCCTCCTGTGATTGCTGCATACTCTCAGTATAGTTCCTAGTACTTGCTCCCTGCTCCTGCTGCAGCCGCTAGTGCATGCTCCATCCTTCCGGTGCAGCCGCTAGTGCTTGCTCCATGCTCCCGGTGCAGTCGCTAGTGCTTGCTCCATGCTCCTGGTGCAGTCGCTAGTGCTTGCTCCATGCTCCCGCTGCAGTTGCTAGTGCTTGCCCCATGCTCCTGGTGCAGTCGCTAGTGCTTGCTCCATGCTCCCGCTGCAGTTCCTAGTACTTGCTCCATGCTCCCGCTGCAGTTGCTAGTGCTTGCTCCATGCTCCCGGTGCAGCCACTAGTGCTTGCTCCATGCTCCTGGTGCAGTCGCTAGTGCTTGCTCCATGCTCCCGCTGCAGTTGCTAGTGCTTGCTCCATGCTCCTGGTGCAGTCGCTAGTGCTTGCTCCATGCTCTCAGTGCAGCCACTAGTGCTTGCTCCATGCTCTCAGTGCAGCCGTTATTTATTGCTCCATCCTTTTGGTACATCCCCTTGTGCTTGCTCCATGCTCCTGGTACAGCCGCTAGTGATTGCTCCACGCTCCCGGTTCAGACGCTAGTGCTTGCTCCATGCTTCTGGTGCAGCCGCTAGTGCTTGCTCCATGCTCCCGGTGCAGTCGCTAGTGCTTGCGCTATGCTCTTGGTTGAGGTGCAAAAAGAACAATTGATGGACAGAATGCAGAACAATGTCATACATTCACCTCAGTACAGAGATCTGGGCCTAAATCCATCGTTTTTTTGCTCCCCATGCCATTCAAGTTTGAACCCATCCATATGCAAATCAGTCTTGACGCTGCACCCAATGGGAACAGTCCAGCCCGAACTGCCAGGCCAGGTCCTCCCTGGACTGGAAACAAGAATCCTAGGACCGGTTGCGGCCCTTGGTGTTTGCTCCATGCTCCCGCTACAGCCGCTCGTGCTTGCTCCATGCTCTGAGCTATAGTTCCTAGTACTTGCGGCATGCTCCAGGTGCAGCACCTAGTGGTCGCTCCATGCTCCCGATGCAGCTGCTAGTGCTTGCTCCATGCTCCTGGTGCAGCTGCTGGTGCTTGCTCCGTGCTCTTAGTAAAGTTCCTAGTACTTACTCCATGATCCTGGTACAGCCGGTGGTGCTTGTTCCGTGCTCTTAGTATAGTCCCTAGTGCTTGCTCCATGATCCCGGTGCAGCCGCTAGTGCTTGCTCCGTGCTCTTAGTAAAGTTCCTAGTACTTGCTCCATGCTCCCGGTGCAGCACCTGGTGGTTACTCCATGCTCCTGATGCAGCCGCTGGTGCTTGCTCCGTGCACCTGGTGCAGCCGCTAGTGCTTGCTCCATGCTCTTAGTATAGTTCCTAGTACTTGCTCCAAGCTCCCGGTGCTTGTTCTGTGCTCCTGGTGCAGCCCTTCGTGCTTCTGTCTTCTCCGTCTTTGAAGAACTGAAAGGCTACAAGGTCCTGTCGGCTACCTTTTGTCTGCACATTATAATACCACTGAAGATGTTACTCGCCCACCTTATCCTGTTTATTGTGCTCTTTACTGGGATTGGGAGTAACTTGCAAAATTTGCAGTTGTGTAATTACGTGAAATTACAGTGAAATTATCCAATAATATGCAGAATTACACAAGGAGCGTATCCCAGCATTTAGTGCTATTTTCATAGCTCAAAGTGTACTCTTGTGCCCAGAATGAACCAGAGGATGCATTTCACCCTAAAAAAATAGCCCTACATGCAACAGAACATGAACAGCAGCAGCTGCTCGTGCTCT
The DNA here is from genome assembly GCA_963921515.1 of Calotriton arnoldi. Taxonomy (NCBI): domain Eukaryota; kingdom Metazoa; phylum Chordata; class Amphibia; order Caudata; family Salamandridae; genus Calotriton; species Calotriton arnoldi. Next base: position 260,666 of record CAWUFW010000150.1, on the reverse strand, counting down.
CGAAGTTTGTTGTCCCTGTGCCCCTGTAGTAGGATTTTTATGCTAAATTACTCATAATTACGCAAACGCGCGTATTTATGTAATTTTTGGTAATTTCGCATCAAAAGAGTAACACAAAATTTCCGAAATGAGTCTGATTACTCCTGCATAACTACTCTTTACCCCAGTACCTCCTTTTGTTATCGCCTGTTCCCTGCACTTCCTGGTCTATCCTCACCGTGTCTCCGATGGTGTCTGTTAGAAATGGGATCTCTGGCTGGCTCAGGCTTGCGCCAAAGCCAGGCAGAGACCACCACTCTGGTCAGGGCGAGGGAGTTACACGCCGACGATAACCCCTGCTCACCCCCTTGGTAGCTTGGCACGAGCAGTCAGGCTTATCCCGGAGGCAATGTGTAAAGCGTTTGCGCGGCACCCTCACACAGCAGCAACACACTAGGCACACCACAAAAGGAACTCCACACAAGGTTATATAAAAAATAGCCTTTGTATTATCATAAATACCTTAGAAACATAATCACATAATATACAGTGCGCCAACTGGCACTAGGCAATATTCACAGGGGAATTATATACAGGACCAGGCCAATCGGGCCATGGTCAGAACCATCAGATCAGGTAAGTAGATGCAAATAATACATGTAGCGCACAACCAGTAATTACTGGTACAGGTAGGAACTTAGCACGAGATCCTGTAACCTACAAGATGGGACACCTACATCACATTAGGCATAAATCACATGAGGCAATAGGCCTCGTAAGCCTAAACACAGTGTGCCCCAATCGGGGGCACAACGCACTGACACTGGCCCCAGGCCAACTGGCCTCTCACCGGGGCTCAAATGCCCACTGTCCAGAATGTCCGGGCTGGCTGCACAGGCAGCAAAAGCAAAGTGCGCAATTGCACAAGCCTAAACGTGGCAGCTGCCGCTAACTGCGGGCAGCTGTGAAGAACTGTAGGCCCTGGCACTTCGGGGCCCTCTGGACCCCCACTGGGGCCCTGCAAACAATATGCCCCACGTTGCAGCTGCCCACTGTCAGGCGGGGCAGCTGTGGCAAGGAAACCGGCACTGGCACTAACGTGCCTCTCAGCCCCACTCCGGGACTTCTACAACAATGCCCCCAAAAAGGAAATCAGCATGGGCACCTCAGGGCCCCACAGGAAAATGGCACTGGCACCACCGTGCCGCTGGGGAGCTCCCCTCTGGGACTCCTCCTGGTGCACTCGATCGGCACCTTAACCGTGCTCAAGAGACTTGCGCCCCACTCACCGGTGGCTTTGTGCAGACTCCTCCTGTCTTCTTTCCGGCGGGGCAGGCACCGACAACGGGCCTCGTCTCTCTTCCGCCCCTGGCCCCTCCTCACCTGGTCAGGCGGTCTCTCTCTCTCCTCCGTGGCACCGGAGCGCGGGGTAGGCTCCCGTCGGCTTCCGGTTTCTTCCTCGTGGCAGTCCGGACTCTCCGCCCGGCACGGGAGCCCTGGTCACCGTCGGCCGGCCAGCAGCGTCGCGCTGCCTCTCTCTCCGTTTCCGGCGATTTTTGGGCGTTTGCCAGCGCGGGGTAGGCTCCCGCCTGGCTTCTATTCACCCGGTCCCCCTTCCTGGGACCGGGACTTTCTCCCGCCTTAGGCTGGACGCGGGGACGGCTTGGCGGCGTCTCGCGGAGGCGGGGTAGGCTCCCGTCCTCCTTCCTCAGCTCAGCTTCCTCTTTGGCCGCGCTGCAATTGGCCGGCCACTTAGCCCTGCCCACAACCAGGCAGTTTTGCCTGACTTCCGGGTCGCGCTGGCCGCGGCCCGGCGGCACCTGTTCTCGGCGGCTTCTCGGTGCGGGGTGGGCACCCGCCTGTAAATAAAACCAAAAGCGGGGTAGGCTCCCGCTGATAAACACACAACTGCGGGGTAGGCTCCCGCCTAAGCACGCCGCAATGCGGGGGAATCCCTACGTCGGGATTCCCTCAGACTCAAACACCGCTCAGCGCTGCAGGGCAAACAGGCTCCTCTCCCTGGGAGCAAAATAAAAGCGCTCACGAGGCGCTAGGAGCCACAGCTCCAGCAGTGTCTCAATTAGGCCAAAAATAAAGGGTCCTTGGTGCTGGGTACACCTCAGCAGCACAGCCAGGCAGGCCAGCACGCAGGGACCCCCAGGAAACAGCAGCTGGGTCCCGCGGCGGTTCCTCCTGGCAGAGTGTCCCCTGCAAGTCAGCACAACAGAGCAGAACCTCTTCATGGGGTCACAGCCCCCTCTTTTATACACCCTTTTCCTTTGTCACATAGCACAGGGCTGGGGAAAAACCAGGTGCAACTGGTTTTGGGGGAGCTTTGGAGCACTTTGTTTTGCTCAGCTCCTCTCTCCTTTCACAGGACAGGCTAGGGACATCAGACGCACCACAGGGGGTGGAGCCAGCATTGTGGAGGGAAGGCACAGCCCTATTCAGGTCCCAGGTGCAACTCCTCCCTCCCATCTAGATGCAGATCTCCCTATTCAGCCCTGCGCTGACTCACCCTGCCCCTCCTGGAGCCACACACACCTCCCAGCCCCTGTCACTCACAAAGCCAGACATGCAATTCACATCAGGCAGGCAGACACAGAGCACACATAAATGCCAACTTCTAAAAGTGGCACTTCTCCACTAGTCACAATAAATCTGCGCACACCACTGCGCAGCATTTATTCTCACGAGTTCGCACATACTAAACTCGCCCCTGCCCTACTCTCACACCAGGAATTACCATGGACACACATATCCCCCATGCATTCCTATGGGAGGGCAGGCCAATCTCACCACACGCACTCAGAGTGCGCACGCACTTTACACTGGGACACAGGGCTAAAGTGCGCAGAGGCCTAAAACCACCAACACTACACAGGGAAAAGGCTAGGAGACGAGCAAAAAGTTTAGGGGTGAACCTGCCAAAAGGGCCAAGTCCAACACAACCCCTTCCAGCCAAAACGCAGGGCAGACCAATCACCACCGTGATGGGCTTCCCTGCTTGGGGCGATAGAACACGGACGCGGGCCCGCAACTGCAGGGACACCCTCCTGTTCTACGCCACGGTGAACCCATGTGGTTCCTTCTGAAAAAGCTGTCCGGAGCAACTGGGCTACCCCACTGGTACTCCCTAGCTGTCCGCGGCCAGGACCAGGCCCTAGGCCATCCAGATGCCACTGGTCCTTGCCCATTCACAGAGTGGGGGTAGTAACCCCTGGCACATAGTAGCCATTCTCCACTCTTCCCCTCATCAGGGCAGGTCTAGACTGCCACTGATCCTCCAACCTAGGGTCTGCACCCTCAGGCGGACCAGAAGTCACGGGTGAGGCTCTCCTCCCCCTACCTCTTCTTCTAGGGCTCCGCACTCTCCTCCTTGGAGAGGCACCCTCAGAACACAACTCTCCCACCAGTTCAGGACCTCTCTCCAAAAACTGGTCTCCCAACCTAGGGTCTAAACCCTCAGGTTGCACCGGGGTCAGAGGCGAGGACTCCCTCCCTCTGCACCCCCTTCCAGAGTTCTGCACCCTCCCAACTGGAGCGGTACCCCTGGAAGATGAACCGGTCAGGACACTGATTACAGATGTCCCTTCCTCCAGATCAGGCGGATCCTGAACCTGGCCTCCCAACCTTGGGGCTGAACCCCACGGCTGAGCATTTGCCTGGCACACCAGGACTTCCGGGGCGCACTCAGCAGCCCCCCGAGGGTAACACATGACTCATGTGTTGCGTGACAGTCTGCGTGGCGCAGACCTCCCGACCCCTGTCCATCTGACAGTGCGCAGAGATCCCCCACGACAGAAGTGGTGTCACCATGGTCACTTCTAGGAGACTCAGCCCTTCTGGCTGGCCCCTGACCCACTGGTTCTTCCACTGGGGAACACATCCCCCTCTCACCCCTCAATCCGGACTTCTGTACCCTCCCAACTGGAGCGGCACTGCCAGACACCAGAACCACTGGAGCTCTATTTACAGACGCTCCAGGTTCTCCAGACACTAGGAGATCCTCCTCAAATGGACTAACAGGACAGCCTAGGCTCCCAACCTGGTGTTCCCTGAAGAAACCATCCAGGCTCTGAGACGGGGTTTCGGGCACCTGGGGACACTCAGTCCCACACTCACTCCTACTCCACTGAGACAGGACGTGAGCCCCTACACCCCTCCCACTACACTGGGACCTAGCTGGGCTACACTGAACCTCTTCCCCCATACAGGATGGGAAGATACCTGAGCCACTACTTTTGGGATCACTCCCCAATGCCTCTTCAGAACCTTGGGCCTCCACCCAGAGGTCTGCCTCACATGCAAACTCCCATAGATCAGAAAACCCACCCTCCAACAGGTGTTGGCGCAACCCCGGCAAACAACAACTGAGCAGGTGCTCTCTGATAACCAGATCGAACAGTCCTTCAAAATCCTGTTCCGTGTTAACCGTTACCCAATCAGCCAGTGCATCATTACATTCATCCGAAAAATCCACCCAAGACTGGTGAGACAGTTTCCTACTGCCCCTGAACTTCAACCTGTACTCCTCTTCTCTGGAACAAGGTACCATATTTTGGGAACTGGGACTTCCTGCACTGGACTGTATATTGCTGCCACCACTGGACTCCACCCTCACTGGGGAATCCAGAAAACTACAACTGCACTCAGGGGATAATCTACCCTCCCGAGCTAATTTCTCCCTGGCGAAGGCCCTCTCAGCCTCCGCCATCCTCTCCTGCGCTAAGACCCTCTCGGTCTCTAGCTTTTTCTCCTCCATACTCAGCTGCGCTATCTCCCTGGTATGCTCTAACCTGAGCTTCTCCAAAGCCAGCTGATTCTCCCTTTCTTCCCTCCTATCCACCCACTCCTCTGGGGACAGGAAAAGGGATGGGGCACTGCCCCCGACACTGGACCCAGCAAGGGACTCCCTATCTATGGGGTCCTCACTATCTACTGGCGTCCCTGTCCTGTCACTTTCTTCCTCCTCTTCAGACTCCTCAGGGCCCCCCTCAGACCCACCACCCTCTTGGCGTGCGGCCAGGGCCCTCTTCTCCTCATTGCGCTCACAGTCCCATTCATCCTTTTGCCATTGGATCAGGTTGTCCCTCAGTTTTGACTGGGTGTCCGACCCACTCACTGCTATGTCTCTCTCCTTACAGAAGTCCACCAACTCCCACATGCTGTATCTAAACAGACCACAAAAATTAAAAGCAGACTCCATTTTGGCAGGACGCTCAGGGACACGTGCAACACAGGAGACCTAGGTTTCTGAGCTGAAGCAAGAGTATACAATTTACAAATGACACTTTTAGGAGAAGAATTAAAACAAAACTCAGAACAATAATCCCCACACACGTGATTATCTAAATGTAGAGTTTGTAGTGCAACCAGTTGTCGCTGTGGTACTGCGCAAACGCAAGTCCAAATCCCCACCGCTGACAACCAATGTTAGAAATGGGATCTCTGGCTGGCTCAGGCTTGCGCCAAAGCCAGGCAGAGACCACCACTCTGGTCAGGGCGAGGGAGTTACACGCCGACGATAACCCCTGCTCACCCCCTTGGTAGCTTGGCACGAGCAGTCAGGCTTATCCCGGAGGCAATGTGTAAAGCGTTTGCGCGGCACCCTCACACAGCAGCAACACACTAGGCACACCACAAAAGGAACTCCACACAAGGTTATATAAAAAATAGCCTTTGTATTATCATAAATACCTTAGAAACATAATCACATAATATACAGTGCGCCAACTGGCACTAGGCAATATTCACAGGGGAATTATATACAGGACCAGGCCAATCGGGCCATGGTCAGAACCATCAGATCAGGTAAGTAGATGCAAATAATACATGTAGCGCACAACCAGTAATTACTGGTACAGGTAGGAACTTAGCACGAGATCCTGTAACCTACAAGATGGGACACCTACATCACATTAGGCATAAATCACATGAGGCAATAGGCCTCGTAAGCCTAAACACAGTGTGCCCCAATCGGGGGCACAACGCACTGACACTGGCCCCAGGCCAACTGGCCTCTCACCGGGGCTCAAATGCCCACTGTCCAGAATGTCCGGGCTGGCTGCACAGGCAGCAAAAGCAAAGTGCGCAATTGCACAAGCCTAAACGTGGCAGCTGCCGCTAACTGCGGGCAGCTGTGAAGAACTGTAGGCCCTGGCACTTCGGGGCCCTCTGGACCCCCACTGGGGCCCTGCAAACAATATGCCCCACGTTGCAGCTGCCCACTGTCAGGCGGGGCAGCTGTGGCAAGGAAACCGGCACTGGCACTAACGTGCCTCTCAGCCCCACTCCGGGACTTCTACAACAATGCCCCCAAAAAGGAAATCAGCATGGGCACCTCAGGGCCCCACAGGAAAATGGCACTGGCACCACCGTGCCACTGGGGAGCTCCCCTCTGGGACTCCTCCTGGTGCACTCGATCGGCACCTTAACCGTGCTCAAGAGACTTCAGCCCCACTCACCGGGGCTTTGTGCAGACTCCTCCTGTCTTCTTTCCGGCGGGGCAGGCACCGACAACGGGCCTCGTCTCTCTTCCGCCCCCGGCCCCTCCTCACCTGGTCAGGCGGTCTCTCTCTCTCCTCCGTGGCACCGGAGCGCGGGGTAGGCTCCCGTCGGCTTCCGGTTTCTTCCTCGTGGCAGTCCGGACTCTCCGCCCGGCACGGGAGCCCTGGTCACCGTCGGCCGGCCAGCAGCGTCGCGCTGCCTCTCTCTCCGTTTCCGGCGATTTTTGGGCGTTTGCCAGCGCGGGGTAGGCTCCCGCCTGGCTTCTATTCACCCGGTCCCCCTTCCTGGGACCGGGACTTTCTCCCGCCTTAGGCTGGACGCGGGGACGGCTTGGCGGCGTCTCGCGGAGGCGGGGTAGGCTCCCGTCCTCCTTCCTCAGCTCAGCTTCCTCTTTGGCCGCGCTGCAATTGGCCGGCCACTTAGCCCTGCCCACAACCAGGCAGTTTTGCCTGACTTCCGGGTCGCGCTGGCCGCGGCCCGGCGGCACCTGTTCTCGGCGGCTTCTCGGTGCGGGGTGGGCACCCGCCTGTAAATAAAACCAAAAGCGGGGTAGGCTCCCGCTGATAAACACACAACTGCGGGGTAGGCTCCCGCCTAAGCACGCCGCAATGCGGGGGAATCCCTACGTCGGGATTCCCTCAGACTCAAACACCGCTCAGCGCTGCAGGGCAAACAGGCTCCTCTCCCTGGGAGCAAAATAAAAGCGCTCACGAGGCGCTAGGAGCCACAGCTCCAGCAGTGTCTCAATTAGGCCAAAAATAAAGGGTCCTTGGTGCTGGGTACACCTCAGCAGCACAGCCAGGCAGGCCAGCACGCAGGGACCCCCAGGAAACAGCAGCTGGGTCCCGCGGCGGTTCCTCCTGGCAGAGTGTCCCCTGCAAGTCAGCACAACAGAGCAGAACCTCTTCATGGGGTCACAGCCCCCTCTTTTATACACCCTTTTCCTTTGTCACATAGCACAGGGCTGGGGAAAAACCAGGTGCAACTGGTTTTGGGGGAGCTTTGGAGCACTTTGTTTTGCTCAGCTCCTCTCTCCTTTCACAGGACAGGCTAGGGACATCAGACGCACCACAGGGGTGGAGCCAGCATTGTGGAGGGAAGGCACAGCCCTATTCAGGTCCCAGGTGCAACTCCTCCCTCCCATCTAGATGCAGATCTCCCTATTCAGCCCTGCGCTGACTCACCCTGCCCCTCCTGGAGCCACACACACCTCCCAGCCCCTGTCACTCACAAAGCCAGACATGCAATTCACATCAGGCAGGCAGACACAGAGCACACATAAATGCCAACTTCTAAAAGTGGCACTTCTCCACTAGTCACAATAAATCTGCGCACACCACTGCGCAGCATTTATTCTCACGAGTTCGCACATACTAAACTCGCCCCTGCCCTACTCTCACACCAGGAATTACCATGGACACACATATCCCCCATGCATTCCTATGGGAGGGCAGGCCAATCTCACCACACGCACTCAGAGTGCGCACGCACTTTACACTGGGACACAGGGCTAAAGTGCGCAGAGGCCTAAAACCACCAACACTACACAGGGAAAAGGCTAGGAGACGAGCAAAAAGTTTAGGGGTGAACCTGCCAAAAGGGCCAAGTCCAACAGTGTCCCTTAAACTTTGCCCTTAAGGGCACCCTGCACCTTTTCTTGCCCCCACCAAAACTTCCCACATGCCCTCCTTGTAGCAGTCTGCCTTCCTTGCAGCAGCCTGCCTTCCTTGCAGCAGCCTGCCTTCCTTGCAGCAGCCTGCCTTCCTTGCAGCAGTCTGCCCTCCTTGTAGCAGTCTGCCTTCCTTGCAGCAATCTGCCCTCCTGCCTTTCTGGTTTCCCTGGAAGCATGCACGTTGCCTATAAACCTTTGTTGCTCCAGCCTTACATCGGCCCCTCTGAGGTCCACCTGCAATTTTTCTTGAACCTGGTGGTCCTCACTGCTTTCCCCTTTGTGGTTCCCTGCAGCCTTTCCCTAGCTACGTAGTGACGACGTAGTGACGACATATGAACTCTAATTGGCATCTTGTCCCTTTTCTTCTTTGTGCAGACCTCTTGCTGGACTACCTCCCCTTCTGAACTTCCTGCAGCCTTAATCTGCCTTCTCTTCATGGTCCTCTACAGCGTTCTCCTGCCTTTCAAGACCCTCTTCAGCCTTCCTTTTCCTCTCTGTGTTCCTTTCCCTGGCTCCATTTCTGTCCCCTACAACATCTCTAGTCCCTCCCAGCCTCATTTCCGCAGATTGATTCATATTATTAACTATTTGTAGACCTGAAGGGTTTGCAGAATAGCAGCTACAACCCAAGAAATCTCTGAAGAGAAACTGGAGAGTTGAGCAGATTTAATTCCCGTGGGTGCGATACAACAATATTGCCTTTGAAATATCGACCTATAACAAGAGCGACTACAAGATGTCAACTTGCACAATATCTTGAAGGGTCGTAGATGTGGAGTTAGGTTAGTAAACCACCACTCCCCGTGTATGTATGTCGACCTTGATGACATCTTGCTGCTGTTGTTGCAGGCATACAGTTCTGTATATACTCTTTTGACATACAGCCATCGAGTGATAGATTGTGGATCAGCAGAAGAGGAAGCCTCTGAGAGCTTGTCTAAAAGTTTGATGATCCAAGGTTCCTGGGGATCCAGGTGGTTCCATTGCTGACGTGTGAAAGGAGGAACACAAAGCAGATGATGAGCGTCTGATAGAAGATATATTGGAGGCCTGTACTGGGAAAACATTACCGAAGAAACAAAGAGCAATGTTTGCAGTAGACTCTATGGACCAGGAATAGAACTTCACACAGAGTTTTCAGCTGATTATTGAGCCAGGCAAAGACCCAGTGTACCTAGGACTTGATCAATTTTTGAAGCCAAGAGACCATGCACACCACAAAATTCTCTATTTGCTGAAGGTTGTCTGGAAGAACCAGGCCGGGAGCATTGCTCCTGTTAAGTCGTGAGAGAATACAAGCCAAGGCGACGGGTAACTGAAGGGCACAGGAAGCAGATCCTGCATTTGCACCTTCGAGGAGAGGAGTGCTGAAAGTGTTTGCACTTTGAAAGCCAGCTTACAGGGGGCCATAGTTTGAGGGTCTCTACAGCGACCGCTATACTGCAGATGACTAGCGTCTCCATGGTGGAATTACGCTTTACAAACTGTGACCCATTCATTGCTGATGGCCAAGAGGTAACTCCTGTTGCACTGATGCTGATCTAGTAGAGGGATTAGCTGAGTGTATTCGGCATGTGAAAGAGAGAGGCATTCACAGGATCTGATAAAAAGGAGCCAGCGTGTGCATGTAGTGACTGAACAGAATAGGTCAGTGAATACCCCTGTAAGATGATAGAACGAAATGGTGAGAGAGCAAGAAAGGAGCTCTAAAATGGAACTGCAGAGCCATCCCAGCATTACTGCAGCACAAGCCTCACTAAAGGAGCCCACTCACACCCGATGACCTAATGATCTGACTGGGTCATTTGGGGGACAGTGCATCATGAGCAAACACAAGGTCAAATGAGGAAATTGAATGTGGTAGCCTTAAAGGTGCTCCCAACCTGGGGTGTGCACAGCCGTTAGTAAAGAACAGTGACGGCAGGGATGACCTCAGCAAGGGGTCATTAAGGCATATTTCTGTAGACTTCTTATGCAAAAGGTCAAAATGTTCTGTAGAGAGCGAGAGAGAGAGAGAGAGAGAGAGAGAGGAGAGGGGGGGAAGAGAGAGTAAGAGAGAGAGAGAGGGGGGAAGAGAGAGCGAGAGAGAGAGAGGGGGGGGTGAGAGAGAGAGAGAGAGAGACCATAGAACAGCCTGTGAGAATCATGCGACCTTGACATTGGTGTGATTGTCAGAATGACATGACATGTTATTGGAAGAATCTCTTACTGTGAAGGATGAGATTGTAAGAATCGTGTTAATGTAAGAATCTCTTTACTGTGAGAATCGTGTGACCATGAGAATCTAGTTTTTGACAGACCAACAGAAGCTTCAAGGCCGAAGAAAGCTAGAAAGCAGGGCTAGGCGGCTAGGCCCACAACTAGAATGGAGCCATAGAGGCTTCATGGTTGGGCCATGGCAGTCCATGCAGCCATGAAAGCAGCCACTGGGAAAGGCCAGAGTGGCAGAATGGCCAGTTAGGACCTGTTAAAAGTCAAGCCTCTCCTCCCCCATACAGCTTGTCCTGTGTCCCCGCGTGCACGGTGGGTGCGTGCACCACCAGGATGCCGCCTCAATGTGCATGGGAGATGCTACCCCTGAACTCAGAAGCCTTTGGGAAGCTTCTGCCAGGCTCAGCCTTTGGCACCACACGTTCGAAAACTGAACATCAGTTAAAAAATCTGTTGCAGCCTTCTCTTTTATTCATGTGTGAGCTTGGTGCCACCCGTGTTGCAAATATGGATGCCACCCCTGTTGCGTTGCTAGTGCCGGCCTTTCACGTTGTTGAAGGCAGCGCTGAGGATCGACCTTGCTGGGCCCACGGCCTGCCGTGCACATCAGCGAGGCAGGCTGCCAGGAGTCCCACGTCACCTCTGCCCCTAGCAGCCATTACCCTTCCCCTAGAGCCGTCTTGTCTTCCCCAAAGGACCCTACATTTCTTCTGCCTCGCGCCAACCACTTGAAAATGCCAACCCCATTGTCTCCACGGTGACGTCGAAACCTTCCTGGACCCTCGGCGCTTCCAAGGAAGGCGAAAACAAGACGACGTGTGCCGCCCGCCCCTCCCCGCCTAGCCCCTCTCCCCCTCTCCACTGAGGCCCAGAGGCGCTATTTTGGGGACATCAAACGGGGGAAGGCCGCTCCAGCATGGGACAAACAGATGGACATCCTGATTGCGGCGCTGAAAGCCGCTCGCGGTCCTCCTGTCACCTGGACAGGAAGTGTGGGAGAAAGCGGTGCTAAAGATACCGCCGGCCTTGAGGGCCATTGTTCGCGGGCTTGACATCTCACCGCCCACAAAGAGCAATCATGGAGGGGGCTGGCGCGACAGGGGTGCCAGGACCCCACGGCTGCCCACCTCAAGGTACGACTATAAGAGAAAGTATCTCTATGGAGAGAAAAGTCAGGAACTTCCTCTGTGCGTTATGCCTCGTGCACAGAGCAGAGTGTACCCTAATTCCGCTGGACACGGCTAGCGCCGGCCGCAGTGCTTAATTTGTCAACATAAGGTGCCAGGGCTCTCCTTAGGAGGCCACTGCAGCTTTCACCACACACTGCCCCTGCCATGCTGCTAACTACTAGCCATCATACTCCTACAAGTGTGACAATATTTTAGGCCCCCAAAGATATAACAATGGCTTGGGCGGCAGGGAATAGTCATTTTTAATGTATATTGAATTAATAATTAGCTTTTGTTGTGGTCCTCTCTAAATTAACCAGATAGCGCTGCCTTGTGGCAGACTGTCACAAGCGCAGATGTTGACAAACGCGGGTGCCGAGCACCAGAAACCACTGGCTCAAATTAAGCACTGACCCCAGCCATGACTCATCCCAGAGTCTGTTCCATGGTTCAGGCAAGCTGTGCTCTTCACCCTAGGATCTGCTCCAAAGAGGCGCCGTACGCCACATCCCAGAGCACCTTCATGTTCAGAGCAGGGTGTTCCTGTCCCCATGTCAACTGAATCAGTCACATATTTATGGGACTTAACTAGAGCAGGCCAAAGCCCTTCCCAGGATCTGTTCAACAGACGGAGAAGTTGTGTTCCTTGGCAAGAGAATGAACAGTCCCAAGAACACAGCAAGCTCTACCACTGATCCCAGGACCCTCTTAATAGACAGATAAAGATGCAAGACTCATCCCAGAACCTCTTAATGGACAGTGCCTGCTATGGCTGGCATCCAATGGACAGAGCAGGCCGGTCCCAATGTCCACTGGAGCTGGCTCAGAAATAGAGCAGGCCATGGCATTGGAAATCTCTAGCCCTAATCAGTGATCAGGTTTTCAGGCAAAGAGTTAGGGTTCCGGTTGACACTCCTCTTCCAATCTACTATGGTCTCCCCTTGACCCCAACGATGGGTGAGTATGTTCACATTGATTGCCCGTGGCCAGCTTTTCATGCTGAGGCAGACTGCCTGGGTGCAGAAGATATGGGGGCAGGATTTTGGATCACATTTAGGTGGCCAGCAACTCAGAATCGAGAGCATCCTTGCCATGACTCAGCTTTGGTGAGGTGTGGAAACTGGGTGCCATATTAAGGATGTGTTTTCCAGCTCTAATACCAGACATCTAAAACAAAAATCCATTTTTGGGGGTACAGGGTATTGGCAATTGCTCAAGATGAATCGGGATCAATCCCACTGGGCTGAATGTCGAATGTGGAGTTATGAACTCTCTCTGGCCCTCTGATGGGGAATTACAACCTCTCTCTCTGGACCGTCTGACAGGAAGTTACAACCTCTCTCTGAATCTCCGGTGGGACTTACAGCCTCTATCTCCGACCCTCTGCCAGGAAGTTATAACCTCTCTCTGGCCCTCTGGTGGGAAGTTACAACCTGTCTCTCTGACCCTCTGACAGGAAGTTACAACCTCTCTCTGACCCTCCGGTGGGGAGTCGCAATCACTCTCTGGCCCTCTTGTGGGGAGTTACAACCTGTCTCTAACTTTCTAGTGGGAGTAACAACCGCTCTCTCTGACCGTCTGATGGGGAGTTACATTACCTCTCTGGCATTCTTGTGGGGAGTTACAACCTCTCTCTAACTCTCTAGTGGGATTTACAACTTCTCTCTGGCCCTCTTTTGGGACTTGCGACCTCTCTCTGGCCCTCTGGTGGCGAGGAGCAAAAACTCCCTAACTGTATTGTAAGAGTTACTGATGGAGCAAGGACTCGCAAATGAGACTTGCTCGGAAGCAATCCTCTTGTTTAACTCACTAACGAATTACTAACAACGTTTTTGTGATTAATAATACGCATTTCCTTTACACGTGGAAGAAAATGAAGCTTGCCTATGTGTTTACTAACTGCAATAACATGAACGAAGGACTAAGTTGCATTCTAACACGGCATCTGCATCTACGTAGTATGACGTATTAATGCTTGGAGGGAAATTCATATATGCAAGAGAACAATGTTCACAAGGAACTCATTTATCAAAGCAATCTACTATATGCAAGCTGAAGTTTACTTGCTTAGATTTAATCTTAATCATACATTTTCAATTACGACCTTCCTAATGGGGTTATGGTAAAGATACCTAAGAATATCTGTACACAATACTTTACGTGGATTCTTAAAAAGCCCAACACAACAGTTAACGCTTACTTCAGCCGAAGTAAGTGGAATTTTATTCTGCAATCACAATTTTACCACATATGTATTTCCTTGGAGGGAAATTCATGCGCCTGCGCAAAGGTAATAAAAATGGCCGCTTGAAACTCACATGCATGGCACCTGCTTGGCCGAAATAGAAAATAAGTTTTATACTAACGCAAACGCAGATAGAATAGTAATAAATGGAGTGGGTTAGAGTAGAGGTTGGTGGTATACAGTGAAATCATTTTATTTTGAGAAATAACATTTCTTCTTTTGACTTTATTATTAGTGCGCATTTGGGCCTCAAAGCTGGTCTGAAATTGAGCTGACTGACGTAGCCCCACGCATGCGCACTCGAGAGATAGTGTGAACAAATGAGTAAGGACTTGTCATGCGTCCGAGGCCAGCGAAGATGTGCCCTGGGAAGATGAGGGTGAAGAGTTCATATGAAGGAGCTTTATTCATTAAGTTGTTACATTTTGTATTAATAAAGGTTGGAGATGTATGGGAACGGAAGAGATGTAATAAAGTTTGAGGGGAGGGACCTGAAAACAATGGTTTAATGAAATAAGTGAAATGTAAGTATGGTGTGACGATCATCCCGCTCTCGCCTGTCCAATCAGAGTTAGTATTTTGTCAAATTGAAACATTAATGGGTGGTACATGGTAATAGAAAGGTATAATTGAGGTAGTTGTAGTTAGAGAAGAGCTGACACGGGGAGCTTGTTGGGAGCGGATGCAGCAGAGGCGATACAGAGCTCAGGATGCTGTCAGTGCTGGGGGTGGTGCTGATGCTGTGAGACGCTGAAGAAGAAATTCGAATGCAGAACCATCTATTTAACTTAATTGGGTTAGAAAGAAGATCGCGGAAGAACCACGAGGAGGAAGAGTGTCAGAGAGGGGTGCGACGCAGTCGTCGGTATTTAGAGAGGTGAAGTATCCTGTCCTAATTCCTATCCTGAAGTCTTTGTCTCCTGAATCTATCCTGGGGGACCCTTACCAACCCTTTGGCCAGAGGGTTTGGTCTTCACACCATCTTGGGTAATTATGAATTCATCGCATTGATAGATGTTCTTCTCTCTCTGTCCTCTTCTTTCTGAGTACAGTTATTGTATGAATCTGAATTGCTATTGATTTAAATGCGATTTTGATTGAATTGACACTCTTGCGAATGAGGGTGTTTGTACTGAAACTTTGAGATGGTTCACACTGAATTAATTTAGATAAAGATTTTAAAACTTCCTGAGTTTGTGATTATTTCATTTTAAATAGAAATGTTTAATAGGTTATGTTAATATCGCCATCAACTAGTTCATCTAATGGTCCATTGACCAGAGGAAAGAACTTTTTGATCAGTAAAGGTTTAGTTTAATGAGAAATAACTAATCCTGGTAGATGAAATTTATAAACTAAAAAGCTCCAGCGGTTTACGAGGTGGTTTGGTGGAAGTGAGTTATATGGGCCCAGGTGAGTATATGGTAGTGGAGTACCTGTTGTTAGTACGCCGCTGGATCATTACAACCTCTCTCCGGCATCCATCTAACAGGCATCTCTGCTTTCCATCACAAAACCTCACAACAACAATGCTCTGTTGGGAATTACTACATTGCCTTCAATAGTGAATTGGTATATTTCCTGCCCTGGGGTACAGTTAAGAATCTTTACCCATGGCTATGCACTCTGCCAAACATCAGGCCCCGGTACCCAGAGCAGCCAGTTTTCTCCCTATAGTGAAAGAAGGAACTCTTTAGGTGTCCCTCAGCCAGGCAGACTGTTGTTTCTTGGAACTATTGAACTGAAACCTGGCTGGGCCATCTACAGATCATCCCATGAAAAGACACAAGGGGCAACATTATGCGGATAGCATTTTTTAACTAGACCAAGGCAACATTTCAACTACACTGGAGCAATCGCAGTATTTTGGATCACACTTGTGACGCAAAATTACCGAAAATCGCACTATTATGCCCGCTCTCTTAAACTAGAGTAAATTGGGGGGGAAATGTGTAACTCAAGATCACGCACGCAAGCAACCTCAGAATCATCCTGGACTCCGAGCTCAAAATGGACCGCCAGATCAACACCGTCGCATCCTCCTGCTTCCACACCCTCCGCCTCCTACATAAGACCTTCAAATGGATCCCCCTCGAGCACAGAAAGACCGTCACTCACGCCCTCGTCACCAGCAGACTTGACTACGGCAACGCACTCTACGCCGGAATAAACAAAAACCTCACCCGCAAACTACAAAACATCCAGAACGCCACCGCAAGACTGGTCCTCAACCTGCCAAGACAATGCCATATCTCCCAGCACCTGCGCACACTCCACTGGCTCCCCATTGAGGCCAGAATCACCTTCAAGATTCTCACCCACACACACAAAGCCCTCCACAACACCGGACCAGCATACCTGAACAGCTGACTCGAATTCCACGCTCCCCAAAGGACCCTACGATCAGCCCAGCTCTCCTACACTGTGGTCCCTGCCCCAGAAAGACCAGATCGGGAGGCCGCTCCTTCTCCTTCCTCGCGGCCAGAGCCTGGAACGCCCTACCGCTCCACCTCAGACAGACAACATCACTCCCCATCTTCACGAGAAACCTCAAAACTTGGCTCTTCGATAGACCTCTTCCTTGATGGACTGGAACCTGCACCTCCCCTCCTCCCCAGCGCCTTGAGACCCTTATGGGCGAGTAGTCGTGCTTAACAAACATGTGATTGAAGAGCACGTGAACAGAGCGCGAGCAGCTCCCGACTGCTGCTGTTTGTGTTTTGTTGCATTCAGGGCCATTACTTAGCGCAAAATGCATCCTCGGGTTTATTTTGGTGGGAAGGCACATTGTGCACTAAGAAAATAGCGCTAAATGCAAGGTTGCACTCCTTGTGTAATTCCACATACTCTCATGGAATGTTGCTGCAATTACGCGAAGGAAAGTTATGCGAGTTACGCACACCCCCATTTTTTAACAAGCACTGGCAAAGCCAATGTGTCTTGCCTTCGAGACCTTTTGGCTTTGCCAGTAGTTTTTGCCACATGGTACAGCATCTCCGATGCTGTGCAGCATGGCTAAAAAGGAGAAAAAACGTTTTTTTAAAACGTACTTGTTTTAGGCAAGAGCATCAAGCATGCACACTTCAACAAAATGACTTGGATGATTTTTTTTTCCTTTTTGTTTACCAATCCGCATTGAATTTGTAAACAAGAAGAAAAAATAGTGCAAGTTGGGGGGGAAGCAACACTGGTGGGGGGAGCAACACACAGGGGTTATTGAATCCCAAAGGTCAAGGGTGGGGAAGCAGCAGGAGGATGGGGAGGCAACACGGGGTTGTGAGTGGGGAGAAGCAACACAGAGGGCACCAGGAGGGAAGCAAACCGAGAGAGAGGAACATGTTGTGAGGGAAAGCAAATTGACGAAAGAGAGTGGAATGTGGAGCTGGGGCGGGTGGAGCAAACGGGCAAGAAAGCAACTCCGACTTATAAATGCACGTGAGTGTATCACAAAGGCAGTGGTAGGAGAAGCATATGGGCAGACAAAAAGTCACACGAGCACAAAGGAGGGGGAAAGAACATGAGTAAGACAGCTGAAAAACACATGCACTCTCATGGAGTGCTTAAACAAAAAGAAGAAAGTAACACCTCAAAAGTAAGTAGTGGAAGGATAAGAGTAATGCATCCATGCTCCAGGGAGGGACAAATGCACATAGAGGACGTAAATCCCAGACAATCTTACAAATACGAAACAAGCAAATAAAAGTGACAATGAAGCCAGCCAAGGGTAAGCAATAGGCGGGGTCTAAGCCCACTGTAAGATGACAATACGTGTTTCGTCAGACAGAGCATGCACAATGGCGTCGCAACGATGCCATAGGCCTGAGTTCAAGAAGGAAAATGGACCTCCTTATTGCTGGACGGCTGGTAAAGCACAATAAACAGGGTATAGTGTGCCCTGGTGCCACTGCATCTGTTGCACCGTTGTTAGCTGTGCCCCTGGGCATTCGTAGACTAGTAGGTGAGACCTGAAAAAGCAGGGCAGTATGTACAGCTCCATCCAACGGCGTCAGACTTCAGCCCTTGCATGTGCTGTTGCCTTAGAGTTTTCTGATCGCGACCTGAATAAATGAGTCATTCTTTTTAGTGCAAACAACTGTCTGCTGCACAAGAGCCCTTTTCCTCGTATCTTGCAGGCAGGGCTTTAAGTGGGCCGGGTCTCACCGGTGCTGAGCACCGGATGTTTTTAAAGGGGGCCTCGAAACGGGTCTCTATCGGGCTCTGTTTTGTGCCCTGGCCTAGGCGGTCCGTTTTTTTCCGGACTGCAGTGACAGCAGGCACAGGTGAGCGTTGTAGGGGAAGGGAAATCCTTTAAAGAGAGTCATTTTCTCTCTGGATTTCCCTTCTCTTTTTGAAACTCAGGAGCAGCAACATTGTCGTGGTGTCACCAGGGCTTTAAGTGGAAGCTTTTTCAATATTATATAAAAGCCATAGTTGTTGCTTATTTATCTTATGCAACTAACAACCATTGACAAAGCCAATAGTCCTGACTTGTTGTAGGCATGATGTTACTTGTTGTATCATATATCTGGATGCAATGACAGAAACAGCAAAATACAAGTCGGGCGGCACACCATGCTAAGCACAGATTTTTAGCTTATGTGTTTTTAAGCCACGCCCCTAATTACATTGGCCACGCCCCTTTGAGCGACCCCCCAGGTTTTTCTTCCCACTTAAAGCCCTGCTTGCAGGTTTCTTTGCATGTAGAAGTGACCCGGAAGCTCGGCCCAGCGGTGCGCAGAGAGCTGGTGATTAGTCTGTGTATGGAGTGTGGATTGGCGCTAGCAAGATATTTTGTGCAGCCTGAAAGGCTATTCGTTAAAGTATTACCGGAAGCAGCGCTGAGACACCTCTTTGCACGCGAACTTCAAGGCGCTGCCCGACCGGCATAGTTTACACAATCTAATGAGTCGATTATCCTGCCCCTGCTCCACACACAGACAAGGCAGGTCACTGTGCATATAATAATACCGCCACTTGTGCACATTTCGGGTCTTTCTGGATTCATTAACGGTTTTCATTTCCACACATTTCACAGAGAGTTTATTCTATGCATTAATTGTTCTTTCTGTACAGACATGTTTTCTGATATTATTCACCCGGCTTTAAGTGGGTTGAAAAGGTAGAAGGTGAGAAGGCACGGTTAAAACTCATTCAGTGCGTGGCTTACATAACTTAAGGTGTGGCCCAGTAGGTGGATCCCCAAAACCGGATAAATTAATACACAGAACCATGTCTTAAAGTGAAAATAACTGAACTCAGCAAGCAACACTATGCATTGAACTAGTTATAAGGCACTCTTAGATTGGGATAGGAGCAATCACTGTTGACTAAAGGCATGAGATGTTTAGATACAAAGTATTTATGTGTACCGCTTGGGTTGTTGGTAGCAGGCCTTTGAGGAGCATTCCTCAAAGGAGGAGTTGCATAGTGTGAAGCCCCAGCAAGGACTCTCGCTCACTGGGCTGATGATAGTCATCTTTAATGAGAGGATGAGGGAGGGTGAACTCTCTTCCTTCCAGTGTGCAGACCCTTTCCCCTTATCCATCTCCCATATGTGCCCATTTGCATCTGAAATCCGCCACCTTCCATGCCTGGATGATCGGAGGTCCTTTCATGCAACCTGTGTGCTGATGCATGTCACCTGAAGATAAAATATTTGCATGAAAGGGCCCTTTTTGGATGGGCATCCCCCACTTTTTAATGTGGATGCTCTAGTAATTGATCTGAAAGTGCCATGGAGCCTGCTAGTCAGGCCCCACGGCCCGTGCTCCTTCCCCTAAATGTGATGTGAATTGGTACACCCAAATGGCAAGATACTTTAAACCCCCCCCCCCATAAGTCCCTAGTATATGGTACTAGTGGTACCGAGGGCAAGGGTGTTAAAGGGGTCACCAGGGCTGCAGCATTATTTGTGCCACCCTGAGTGACCCGACTAAAAGTAAAGTTTCCCTACTCGAGATCGACTTTGCACTCACCATGTGTTGATAGTCCCCTCGCTGCCCTTAATATAAGTAAGTCACTCCTAAAGTAGACTTCCTATAGCCCAGGAGGCAGGGTGCATTATATTAACGGTGCAAACATATATGTGCAAGCGTATATGTCTCTACTGTAACCTTGCCATTCAAGATTACTGCAAGTGAACAGCGGTCCATAGGTTAACATGGGTTGGCTACTGGGCAGCTCTATTATGGTACTACTGAATTCTGTCATGTTTGGTATCAAACACTGTGCTTTTTCACCCCTGACATGATTTTCGTGTCAAGGGTGATCCTTAGAGGTTGCCACCGAGATGCGTCCGTCTCCATGTGCCTTGGGGGGCTTGTCTAGCCGATTGCCACCAAGACAGCAGCCTGACCTCCTGCTGGGAAGTGCTGTTATTCCCAGAGGACGAAGACAAAAGGCCTGGGCAGGAAGGAAGTCACACCTCCACCTTCCCAGGATGGCTAGTGAATGGCACATCAAGGCAGTGAGCCCCAAAGGCTACACGGTCTCTGATATTGATATGCAAGTGACTTGTCCCCAAATGAGGACAAAGACGCACTGCCCCCAGGCACTTGTGTTGCGAGCAGGTTGGAAATTAGCTAGTCAGAAGGCATACATCCCAAAAGTCTAGCCACACCTGTAGGATGGGCTGCCTGGACTGTACAGCTGAAGATGGGTAATCCCGTCTTGAACAGTCCCAAGAATAGTGGGTTTTGTGTAGTAAGGTGACATACACCCCTGGATGTGGTCACCTCAGGGGAAGATTAGCTGCAGGATCAGTAGCCCATTGGCTACTGCCCCTCACTCTCCTAAACCTCTCTAAATACAGGATTTAGGGGGCACCGCCCTGATGAAGAAAAGGACAAAGGAGAGACACATATCCGCACAAGGCAGGGCTAAACAAAGATAAGGCGCAAAGTTCTGCAACTGTGGCAGCCTTCTTGCAACCACTGGACTACGACTCATCCCAGACTAGAGACCGGTTCCAAAAGGAAGGTGAACCCCTCTGCATTTGAACGACATCGCCACAACTCCCTAGGGCTAGAGGTACTAGCCCCTGCAGTTGGCAGGCACAAACCGCACATCCAAGACCAAAAAAGGACTGTCATCCGGGCTCCGTTGAGGACCAGTCTGAAAGTAACCAGCCAGGTGCCTTCTCGGAAGCATAGTCCTGAACCTCAGCGACTCTCAACCCTCTACAGTGTTCCCAGGACTTCTGGAAGAAGATTTGTTAAATTGCTGCATTTGCCGTGGCCAAGGTTTGTTGGTGGTCTGACTGACTACTTTACTCAATGCTCCAATAAGAGGGAATCATCCTGCAACTGCAACCCTTCACCTCTGTGGCGCAGTTGTCAAGTGTTTGCATCTCATTTCTGCCTGCATTGGTACACTTGGTAAAATCAGCCTCTGCAGCTCCCATTCAGCACCACGGATAGCCAGGTGCCCCTCTGCACCCAAGAAGCCAGTGCTAGGTAGAGCTGTTCTGCCTGGTGATTCCTGGTACAGGGGCCCCTCCTAGCTTTACCTTCAAGGGGCTCCTCTGAACTCAACCTGCAAGTGACCCAGTGTCACAAGTACTGTTTTTCAACAACCGCAGATCCCGCTTTTCAGCACCAAGTCAGCCACGTCACCTCTGCGCCCGGACTCCCTGGGCAAAGTAAAATTGTTCTGACTGTCGAAGCTTGGTCTGGGGACCTGCAAGACCTAAACTCCAAGTGGGTTCCGTTGAACTCACCCAAAAAGTGACCAAGTGTCCCATAGTGTTTTCTCCACTGACCGCAATGGTAATGTATGACAGCTCTGCAAATTATTGATTTAATTCTCATTGTAAAATCTATAACTCCGGTTATACGAACGGTATTCTCTTCGCTTTGGTGTCTAAATTTATATAAAAATAAGCTCTATTTTTATAAATTGGTGTCGGACTTCTTTTGAGTCGTGTCAATTACTTATCGTCCATGCTGGTACTCTAAAATGCTTAACACATGTTCCTTTAAGTAAGCCTGACTGCTCTTTGCCACTCTACCAGGGCTGAGCTAAGGATTACTAGTGCAAATCTGAGGTCCATCTTTGGGTATTGTGTTAATATTACATGGTAAGGCCTCCCAGCCATACAACGTAATATTTCCACCATGGTACAATGATTAAAAAATGTAAAGCACCCCCAGGATACAACTTCTTTTTAGGTCTTGCCTACTACTGTCTGTTGTTACCATTCCAGGGGCTTAGAGCTTATACATTGCTTACCATTGATTGGCTTCATCATCACTCTTATTTGCTTGCTTCTTATTTCTTAGCGTGTGTGGGCTTTCCCTAATTTTCTTGTGTGTTGTCCCTTCACTGGAGCAGGGTCACACTACTGTGTCCTTACACTGCTCACTTTTTCAGTCTCTAGTTTTTTTCTTTTTCCACTCTGCAAGAGTGCATGTGTTCCCTGCTGTCTCCCTACTATGCTTCTCTTCCCCTCTCCACGCTGCTCACCCATGTGTTTCTCCCATGCACTCCATTGTAATGCGCTTGCCCTTGGGTTCTCCCCCACCACTTGTGTTGTTTTCTAGTCTGTGTGCTTTAATCCCCTCCCAATTCCTAATTCTCTCTCAGCCATTTGCTATCTTCTCCACCCCACTGGACTACTCATGATAGGGTCCTATAGGTTTAAAGAAGCCTAGAGTAGCTAACATTATTTTCTTTGTCAATGGGGGTCTTCAGTTGATGGGCATTGTTGTATCTGCATCCAGGGAATTAATTATCTGGGAACCAGCATACATTGATTCAAGTGCATGCATATTGACCGTGGCTACCAAGACCTCTTCCATAATTGTTCCATCTGTCTGTTACCTGGCCCTAAGCCACCATAACTTTGAAATGGAAGCGAAGCATAGGAGATAAGGTTGCCAGGCACATCCAAAATAGCATTGTCTCATATTGGGGAAGCCTTTCTGGCTCTTTAATTCTTGAAAGCTCCCCCACTTCAAAGAAACACATGTCCCACTCATTGCATCATCAGCAGGGTCAGTGTGGCAATCTTTATTTGCTGGGTCTGACACTCTTCACAAAAAACTGAAATTGATTATACTTTTTGCTTCCTTACATTTCTTCAGAACCCACGGGTAGCACCACACCAAAATACAAAGGGTCGCCGAAGTCACATCATACACCATGCCATCTTGTGCCATCACGTAGCGGGTCTCTTTTCCCCTACTTAAGCCATTGGTAGAATCCTATTCTCTGCCAAGTGGATAGGGAAAGGTGGACATGGCTATGCAAGTTCTATTTACTTCCTGTTTCTGTGTTCATGCCTTTTGAGACAATGTGCAGTGACAGGAATAACAAAGGACAAGCCCGGGTTTTTAGGTACTACCCTGGCACCATTCGTTGCCAGTCATGGCAGAATCCTGTGGATAGTGCCATTGCTAAACATACCACTCTTTAGCTCCCCATTTCAGTGCCAGAACGGCAAATGTGAGGGCGAAATGCTGGGATATTACTTTGTAAGATTATCAGATGCTCAGTTAGGAGGATCAGGGGCTACTCAAACTTTAGAATTTGTTTTGCAGTTTTATACAGCAGAAATTTGGTCCGAGGGCATCAGAATGCTTTACAAGAGAACCAGATGGTACATATTTTTAGGCATATGGAGATTAAGTGATTTGCCCAGAATAACAAGATGTTGAGCCGAGGCTGGAATTCAACCTGGTTCCAGAATTGGCAGCAACAGCCGCTTGGATACATTTTCTCCCCATCTCCACCCCTGTCACGGTTAGATAGGCTACGCTAGGCTAGGCAGAGTATCACACCCCATAATCTTGGGTGAAGACTTTAGTTTTTTGTGATAGGCAATAAATATATAGTACTTCATGTCTTACATGTTACCCAGCTAATGTCACAATCAGTTTTACAGTACAGTAATTTTATTTTATTTGATTCAGACCTCAACTGAGATCAACAAATACATCTATCAAATTATTATTATTAAGTTTAAAATAATTGGAATGATAAAACTTTTAAAACATACTATACAGTGAAAAGGTAAAAAATCAGTTTTAACATTGTTACCCTTAAATTGGACCACGGCCTCCTGATAAATCGCCTTCAGGAAATAGGGATAGAAGGCACAGCCCTCGCACTCCTCAGGTCCTTCCTGTCAAACCGGGAACAATTGTTGAAGTGGAGGGTATCAAGTCTCACTACTTTAGGTTCCCATGTGGAGAGCCACAGGGTTCGTCCCTGAGTCCAACCATATTTACTGTATTTGTTACACCTTTGGCCAGATTGATTAAATCTTATGGCTTCGAGTTGGTGTCATACGCAGATGACACCCAGATCATTGTCTCCTTCTCGAGAAAAAACCACGATACGGCCCACAACTTCAGTGAGTGTATAAGACACGTGAGCAGATGGATGTCAGAGAACTGCCTCAAGCTAAATTCAAATAAAACCAAAGTTTTACGCTTTGGCAGAGACGCATCTTTCTGGTCCACAGACTGGTGGCCAGCGGAGCTGGGTCCTTTTCCCATTCCAGCCACAAAGGCTAAAAACCTAGGTGTCATTTTTGACACTACTCTGTCCTTCTCCCACCAGGTGAAGGCGCTCACCTCATCCACCTTTTTCACTCTGAAAATTTTGAGAAAAATCTTTCCGTTTATACCAACAGAATTACAGAAAACAGTGGTGGCAGCACTGGTTCTATCTAAGCTGGATTACTGTAATGGGCTTCTGGTTGGGGTAAACAAGGTACTACTGGTGAAACTGCAGGTTCTTCAAAACTCTGCAGCCCGGTTGCTCTTCGGCATATCCAAATATTCATCAGCCAAACATGCCCTGAATACTCTTCACTGGCTACCTATGGAAAAACGAATCAATTTCAAGGCATTGTGCATCGCCTTTAAGGCACTACATAATGTAGGCGCCGCTTATCTGATGGATCGTTTCCAATGGAATATTTCATCTCAAACTC
Source organism: Calotriton arnoldi (assembly GCA_963921515.1). Classification (NCBI taxonomy): domain Eukaryota; kingdom Metazoa; phylum Chordata; class Amphibia; order Caudata; family Salamandridae; genus Calotriton; species Calotriton arnoldi. The sequence continues at coordinate 235,941 of CAWUFW010000150.1, read as the reverse complement.
TTCGGTCCGCTTCTCTGAAACTGGTGAAGGTACCGAACTTCCGACTACAAAGATGGGGCGGTAAAAGCTTTATAGGCATCACAACCAGATTGTGGACCAAGCTGCCAACAAAGCTAAAAACTCACCTGACCTGCTCTCCTTCAGAAAAGGCCTAAAGACCTGGCTATATACCTTATAGTCTCTAACCCAGTCCTAGAGCCTTCAGTCAAACCATTAGTATGTTCATGTGATTAGTCGCCAAGCGCCTGGACGCCTCAGGGTATTAGTTGCGCTATATAAATATATAAATAAATGAATAAATAAATAAATAAATTGGCATAACCAAGACAACAGGAATGATTTCTCATGAACCTCCCGCAATACAAGAACACTATGATGTCTCTTTGGCATTCATATATTTTGGAGATATAGAGCATACTGTGCTGCAGGAGCAATTGCAGGCTTTGCGATTGGCTGAGCTGCCTGCATCATGCTTCAGGAATAGATTTTAGCATCAGCACAACATTATTCAAACATCTTTTGATGGAGAGGTGCGTGCAGCGGCCAGGGCAGCTGACTTCAGAGCACAGGGCTCACGGTTCAATCCCCAGCTCCGGTGGCAGCTCAGCTCAGCACCATGTGACTCTGGTCAATAGCTCACTTAATTTCCACGACAGCCCCCAGCGCTTTGAGACCCGTAAGGGTGAGTAGTTCGCACTTTACAAATACGTATTTACATATTTGTATTCATGTGGCAGATACAGAGATTGTTTTGAAGGACTATCAATGCACATTCCTGTCAAATGAAGTTCTGCTCCATCCCTTATGGACATCAGAAAATGTTTTGAATGGGGCCAAGTTTCTGCAAACATACAGAACAAAGCCTTTGGTGGCCCAGCAGAGTGAAAGAAGTGATCCTTGACCTAGGTTTTCGTGCAATAATTCATTGCATTCATGGATGTGTAGCCCTTTGGTTGCTTAATTGGATTAGCCCACTTTATACCAATGATCAGTAAAAGTAGAGACCATCCTCAAGGAAACTCTTCACCCACAGTATCCTACCACAATCCTTAGGTCATTCTCAACAAAACTATTGGTTCGTCCATACAAACGGAAATATTTGGTGGAGAAATTCCCACGTACCAGGCTCAACTCACTGGAACTATGTACCTCTCTCCTCGAGGCTTTCAAGAAAGGTACCTACCCAACAGGGATTAAAACAAGGGTGTGTTTTGGCTTCGTACCTATTTAATCTGTTTTTCACGGATTTACCACAGGCACTTGACGCAGTTTACTCTTACCCACTCAAGCTAGAATGCCAACAAATTTAAAATTTGTTATATGCGGCTGATGCCATACTGATAATCCAAACACAGGTTGGCCTGCAGTGCCTCATTGACGAACTCTCAAGATATGCAAGTGTACGACTATCAATCACAAAAAACATGATAATGGTGATGAAAAATAGAAAAGGGATAAATCACATGGATACGTACACGATCAGCAGCTGGAACATGAATTTGAATGTAAATATCTAGGTGTCCTATTTGATGATAAAAGTGTAACTTTCTACCTCACAAGCAGGAGCTACTATGAAAAGTTAATGCCTTAACTGGTGCTTTCCAAATCTTAAAAAGATCTATGGTTGGCCCGAGTATTAACCCTCAACTAAAGTTTTAAAAAAAAGTTTTATATAGCGCAAATGCGACCCAAAGGCATCAGGGCGCTTAACATGAGCACCACTTGCGTTACAGACGGACACGTTCATTTTGTTAGGCACGGGGAGATTAAGTCATTTGCCCAGAATCACAGGATGTTGAGCGTCCCAGCCAAGCTCTCGAACCCGGTTTCCCAGCTTCGAGGTCGCCCCACTAGTGGTTATGCCACATCCTTGTGGCAAGGTTGTCGTTGCTAAACTGTTACCGACTTTAACACATGGCAGCAAAGCACTCCGGAGGCGGGACTCTGCAGTCCTCAATACAATCATTTCAAAAACCTATAAGCACCTTTTCAGTCTGCCCGCTAGTGCTTCTCCTGCCCACATTCGGCTGGAGTATGGGCTGGTAACACAGTGAATTGCAAGGAAGGGGGCTTATCTCAAAACCTGGCAGAAATGGAAGACCTCCGTTGACAATACTCTGTGGCTAGAACTTCAAGAAGCCAAAGGGCCCCAGCCAGGATATATCTAGAATCTGCCATCAGCACCTTGGGGGTGGGATCACTGTGTGATCTTAATGTCTCTCCTGCAGTCTTTAAAAGGTAATCAATCCCTCAATGAGGAAGCTCTCGGCAATTGAAGAGAAGGCTGTCTTAGCAAAAAGATCACACAGTGCGGGTTTTAAATGACTCTAAAATCCTGAAGCCACAGAACTACCCGACAGCAGGCTGGGCTCTGCACCGAAAGAGGAAATTCATGGGATTCATTCTGGCCACTTACCCGCCCTCTCTCACACTTCACCCTGACCACGGTCAGGAGGTCCAAGCGGCTGCCACTTGGGTGGGTCAGATGTGGATGACATGGTCCATCTATTGTGAATCTGTCCCAAGCGCCCAACGGACAGGAGGGGCCTCTTCACAATAGAGGCGTTTGCTCCTGAAGACAGGCTGTCAGTGCTTGCTTTAATTCCCTCGATACCATCTAAATTGCCGTTTTACCACATTTTTAACAAAAGTGGATCAAAAACGTAAGGCCTCAGAAGCTCATTTTACTACTTGACTAACTTTGAATGTTTTACTGAAATTCTACCTTTTCACTTCTTGAACCATATCCTTTATTTTTAATTGCCATCTATTATGAGATCAATTGCTTTTTATATGCAAATATTTTAATTATTTATGCGTAGCAATAAAATCAATCAATCAATCTCTCCTTAAGGCTCAAAGAGAAGGTCCTACGGTTCAGCTAATAATCGAAAACCCAGCTCTTCGGCTCTGTTTACAACTTGATGAGTATGAATGAAACTCCAACCCTTCTGCATCGCTCCTTCACCATTGACGCTTCTTGTTGTAACATGATGCAGAAACCGATTGTTCCCCTGAGCATCATTCGGGGCTTTTCCACGCAATCGGTAAAAGCAGGATTGCAAGGAGAGGCCAAGAACTGAAAGGTGATTGACGGCCTGCTTCCTCCTGAGGTCATAATGTCATTTCCTCTACTCATAAACGTATTATTAAATGAACATAGCACTTGAATCTCTTCCAGAGAGATTTGGGTGGGTGGACGGACGGACATGGATTGCTAGATAGAGAGAATGGGGGATGGATAGACAGACAGACAGACAGACATGGATTGTTAGAGAGATTTCGGTGGATGGACAGACAGACAGACAGATAGATAGGCATGGGTTGCTAGATAGAGAGATTTGGATGGATGGACAGACAGACAGACATGGGTTGCTAGATAGACAGATTTGGGTGGATGGATAGACAGACATGGATGGCTAGATGGAGAGATTTGGGTGGATGGACAGACAGACAGACATGGGTTGCTAGATAGAGAGATTTGGGTGGATGGATAGACAGACATGGATGGCTAGATAGAGAGATTTGGGTGGATGGATAGACAGACAGACAGACAGACATGGGTTGCTAATTAGAGAGATTTGGGTGGATGGATAGTCAGACAGACATGGATTGGCTAGATAAAGAGATTTGGATGGATGGACAGACAGAGAGACATGGATTGCGAGATAGAAAGATTTGGGTGGATGGATAGACAGACAGACATGGATTGAGAGAAAGAGAGATTTGAGTGGATGGACAAACAGACAGGCATGAATTGCGAGATAGAGAGTTTTGGGTGGATGGATAGACAGACAGACATGGATTGCTAGATAGAGAGATTTGGGTGGACGGACAGACTGACATTGATTGCTAGATAGAGAGATTTGGGTTGATGGACAGACAGGCAGACATGGATTGCTAGATAGAGAGATTGGGTGGATGGACAGACAGACAGACATGGATTGTGAGATAGAGAGATTTGGGTGGATGGATAGAAAGACAGACAGATAGATAGATAGAGATAGATAGAGATAGATAGATAGAGATAGATAGATAGAGAGAGATAGAGATAGATAGATAGATAGATTTAGGCAGATAGATAGATAGAGATAAATAGATAGATAGAGAGATAGATAGATAGATTTAGGTGGATGGAGATAGATAGATAGGTTTAGGCGGATAGATAGATAGATATAGACGGATAAATAGATAGATAGATAGATAGATTTAGGCGGATAGATAGATATAGATGGATAGCTTTAGGCGGATAGATAGATAGATAGATAGGTTTAGGCGGATAGATAGATAGATGTAGAGGGATTGATAGATAGAGATAGATAGATAGATAGATAGATAGATTTAGGTGGATAAATAGAGATAGATAGATAGATATAGATTTAGGCAGATAGATAGATAGATAGATAGATTGATAGCAAGATAGACCAACAGACAGACAGATAGATAGATAGATAGATAGATAGATAGATAGATAGATTTAGGTGGATAGATAGATTTAGGCAGATAGATAGATAGATAGATAGATAGATTTAGGTGGATAGATAGATAGATTTAGACGGATCGATAGATAGAGATAGATAGATATAGTTAGGCGGATTGATAGATATAGATACATAGATTTAGGCGGATAGATAGATAGATAGATTTAGGCGATTTAGGTGGATAGATAGATAGATAGATTTAGGCCGATAGATAGATAGAGATAGATAGATTTAGGCGGATAGATAGATAGATAGATTTAGGCGGATAGATATAGATAGATAGATAGGTAGATAGATAGATAGATATGTGGGTGGATAGATAGATAGATAGATAGGTGGGCGGATAGATAGACAGACAGACATGGGTTGCTAGATAGAGAGATTTGGGTGGATGGATAGACAGACATGGATGGCTAGATAGAGAGATTTGGGTGGATGGACAGACAGACAGACATGGGTTGCTAGATAGAGAGATTTGGGTGGCAGGATAGGCAGACAGACATGGATGGCTAGATAGAGAGATTTGGGTGGATGGATAGACAGACAGACAGACATGGGTTGCTAAATAGAGAGATTTGGGTGGATGGATAGTCAGACAGACATGGATTGGCTAGATAAAGAGATTTGGACGGATGGACAGACAGAGAGACATGGATTGCGAGATAGAAAGATTTGGGTGGATGGATAGACAGACAGACATGGATTGCTAGATAGAGAGATTTGAGTGGATGGACAGACAGACAGACATGGATTGCTAGATAGAGAGATCTGGGTGGGTGGATGGATAGATAGACAGACTGACATGGATTGCTAGATAAAGAGATTTGTGCGGATGAACAGATAGACAGACATGGATAGCTAGATAAAGAGATTTGGATGTATGGACAGACAGACAGACATGGATTGCGAGATTGAGAGATTTGGGTGGATGGATAGACAGACATGGATTGCTAGACAGAGAGATTTCGGTGGATGGACAGACAGACAGACAGACATGGATTGCTAGAGAGAGAGATTTAGGTGGATAGACAGACATGGATTGCTAGATAGAGAGATTTGGGTGGATGGACAGACAGACATGGGTAGCTAGATGGAGGGATTTGGATGGATGGACAGACAGACATGGATTGTTAGATAGAGAGATTTGGGTGGATGGACAGACAGACATGGATGGCTAGATAGAGAGATTTGGGTGGATGGATAGACAGACAGACATGGATGGCTAGATAGAGTGATTTGGATGGATGGACAGACAGACAGACACATGTATTGCTAGATAGAGAGAGAGAGATTTGGGTGGATGGACAGACAGACAGACATGCATAGCTAGATAGAGAGATTTGGGTGGATGGACAAACAGACAGGCATGGATTGCGAAATAGAGAGATTTGGGTGGATGAACAGACAGACAGACATGGATTGCTAGATAGAGAGATTTGGGTGGACAGACAGACTGACATTGATTGCTAGATAGAGAGATTTGGGTGGATGGACAGATAGACAGACATGGATTGCTAGATAGAGAGTTCTGGGTGGATGGACACACAGACAGACAAGGAATGCTAGATAGAGAGATTTGGGTGGATGGACAAACAGACAGACATGGGTTGCTAGATAGACAGATTTGGGTGGATGGATAGACAGACATGGATGGCTAGATAGAGAGATTTGGGTGGATGGACAGACAGACAGACATGGGTTGCTAGATAGAGAGATTTGGGTGGCAGGATAGGCAGACAGACATGGATGGCTAGATAGAGAGATTTGGGTGGATGGATAGACAGACAGACAGACATGGGTTGCTAAATAGAGAGATTTGGGTGGATGGATAGTCAGACAGACATGGATTGGCTAGATAAAGAGATTTGGACGGATGGACAGACAGAGAGACATGGATTGCGAGATAGAAAGATTTGGGTGGATGGATAGACAGACAGACATGGATTGCTAGATAGAGAGATTTGAGTGGATGGACAGACAGACAGACATGGATTGCTAGATAGAGAGATCTGGGTGGGTGGATGGATAGATAGACAGACAGACATGGATTGCTAGATAAAGAGATTTGTGCGGATGAACAGATAGACAGACATGGATAGCTAGATAAAGAGATTTGGATGTATGGACAGACAGACAGACATGGATTGCGTAGATTGAGAGATTTGGGTGGATGGATAGACAGACATGGATTGCTAGACAGAGAGATTTCGGTGGATGGACAGACAGACAGACAGACATGGATTGCTAGAGAGAGAGATTTAGGTGGATAGACAGACATGGATTGCTAGATAGAGAGATTTGGGTGGATAGACAGACAGACATGGGTAGCTAGATGGAGGGATTTGGATGGATGGACAGACAGACATGGATTGTTAGATAGAGAGATTTGGGTGGATGGACAGACAGACATGGATGGCTAGATAGAGAGATTTGGGTGGATGGATAGACAGACAGACATGGATGGCTAGATAGAGTGATTTGGATGGATGGACAGACAGACAGACACATGTATTGCTAGATAGAGAGAGAGAGATTTGGGTGGATGGACAGACAGACAGACATGCATAGCTAGATAGAGAGATTTGGGTGGATGGACAAACAGACAGGCATGGATTGCGTAAATAGAGAGATTTGGGTGGATGAACAGACAGACAGACATGGATTGCTAGATAGAGAGATTTGGGTGGACAGACAGACTGACATTGATTGCTAGATAGAGAGATTTGGGTGGATGGACAGATAGACAGACATGGATTGCTAGATAGAGAGTTCTGGGTGGATGGACACACAGACAGACAAGGAATGCTAGATAGAGAGATTTGGGTGGATGGACAAACAGACAGACATGGGTTGCTAGATAGACAGATTTGGGTGGATGGATAGACAGACATGGATGGCTAAATGGAGAGATTTGGGTGGATGGACAGACAGACAGACATGGGTTGCTAGATAGAGAGATTTGGGTGGATGGATAGACAGACATGGATGGCTAGATAGAGAGATTTGGGTGGATGGATAGACAGACAGACAGACATGGGTTGCTAATTAGAGAGATTTGGGTGGATGGATAGTCAGACAGACATGGATTGGCTAGATAAAGAGATTTGGATGGATGGACAGACAGAGAGACATGGATTGCGTAGATAGAAAGATTTGGGTGGATGGATAGACAGACAGACATGGATTGAGAGAAAGAGAGATTTGAGTGGATGGACAAACAGACAGGCATGAATTGCGAGATAGAGAGATTTGGGTGGATGGATAGACAGACAGACATGGATTGCTAGATAGAGAGATTTGGGTGGACGGACAGACTGACATTGATTGCTAGATAGAGAGATTTGGGTTGATGGACAGACAGACAGACATGGATTGCTAGATAGAGAGATTGGGTGGATGGACAGACAGACATGGATTGTGAGATAGAGAGATTTGGGTGGATGGATAGAAAGACAGACAGATAGATAGAGATAGATAGAGATAGATAGATAGAGGTAGATAGATAGAGAGAGATAGAGATAGAGATAGATAGATAGATAGATAGATTTAGGCAGATAGATAGATAGAGATAAATAGATAGATAGAGAGATAGATAGATAGATTTAAGTGGATGGAGATAGATAGATAGATAGGTTTAGGCGGATAGATAGATAGATATAGACGGATAGATAGATAGATAGATAGATAGATTTAGGCGGATAGATAGATATAGATGGATAGCTTTAGGCGGATAGATAGATAGATAGGTTTAGGCGGATAGATAGATAGATGTAGAGGGATTGATAGATAGAGATAGATAGATAGATAGATAGATTTAGGTGGATAAATAGAGATAGATAGATAGATATAGATTTAGGCAGATAGATAGATAGATAGATAGATAGATAGATTTAGGTATGTAGAGATAGATAGATAGATTTAGGTGGATAAATAGAGATAGATAGATATAGATTTAGGCAGATAGATAGATAGATAGATAGATAGATAGATAGATAGATAGATTGATAGAAAGATAGACAGACAGACAGATAGATAGATAGATAGATAGATAGATAGATTTAGGTGGATAGATAGATTTAGGCAGATAGATAGATAGATAGATAGATAGATTTAGGTGGATAGATAGATAGATTTAGACGGATCGATAGATAGAGATAGATAGATACAGTTAGGCGGATTGATAGATATAGATACATAGATTTAGGCGGACAGATAGATAGATAGATTTAGGCGATTTAGGTGGATAGATAGATTTAGGCCGATAGATAGATAGAGATAGATAGATTTAGGCGGATAGATAGATAGATAGATAGATTTAGGCGGATAGATATAGATAGATAGATAGGTAGATAGATAGATAGATATGTGGGTGGATAGATAGATAGATAGATAGGTGGGCGAATAGATAGACAGACAGACATGGGTTGCTAGATAGAGAGATTTGGGTGGATGGATAGACAGACATGGATGGCTAGATAGAGAGATTTGGGTGGATGGACAGACAGACAGACATGGGTTGCTAGATAGAGAGATTTGGGTGGCAGGATAGGCAGACAGACATGGATGGCTAGATAGAGAGATTTGGGTGGATGGATAGACAGACAGACAGACATGGGTTGCTAGATAGAGAGATTTGGGTGGATGGATAGACAGACATGGATGGCTAGATAGAGAGATTTGGGTGGATGGACAGACAGACAGACATGGGTTGCTAGATAGAGAGATTTGGGTGGCAGGATAGGCAGACAGACATGGATGGCTAGATAGAGAGATTTGGGTGGATGGATAGACAGACAGACAGACATGGATTGCGTAGATAGAAATATTTGGGTGGATGGATAGACAGACAGACATGGATTGCTAGATAGAGAGATTTGAGTGGATGGACAGACAGACAGACATGGATTGCTAGATAGAGAGATCTGGGTGGGTGGATGGATAGATAGACAGACAGACATGGATTGCTAGATAAAGAGATTTGGGCGGATGAACAGATAGACAGACATGGATAGCTAGATAAAGAGATTTGGATGTATGGACAGACAGACAGACATGGATTGCGTAGATAGAGAGATTTGGGTGGATGGATAGACAGACATGGATTGCTAGACAGAGAGATTTCGGTGGATGGACAGACAGACAGACAGACATGGATTGCTAGAGAGAGAGATTTAGGTGGATGGACAGACAGACAGACATGGATTGCTAGATAGAGAGATTTGGGTGGATGGACAGACAGACAGACATGGGTAGCTAGATGGAGGGATTTGGATGGATGGATGGACAGACAGACATGGATTGTTAGATAGAGAGATTTGGGTGGATGGACAGACAGACATGGATGGCTAGATAGAGAGATTTGGGTGGATGGATAGACAGACAGACAGACATGGGTTGCTAATTAGAGAGATTTGGGTGGATGGATAGTCAGACAGACATGGATTGGCTAGATAAAGAGATTTGGATGGATGGACAGACAGAGAGACATGGATTGCGAGATAGAAAGATTTGGGTGGATGGATAGACAGACAGACATGGATTGAGAGAAAGAGAGATTTGAGTGGATGGACAAACAGACAGGCATGAATTGCGTAGATAGAGAGATTTGGGTGGATGGATAGACAGACAGACATGGATTGCTAGATAGAGAGATTTGGGTGGACGGACAGACTGACATTGATTGCTAGATAGAGAGATTTGGGTTGATGGACAGACAGACAGACATGGATTGCTAGATAGAGAGATTGGGTGGATGGACAGACAGACATGGATTGTGAGATAGAGAGATTTGGGTGGATGGATAGAAAGACAGACAGATAGATAGAGATAGATAGAGATAGATAGATAGAGATAGATAGATAGAGAGAGATAGAGATAGAGATAGATAGATAGATAGATAGATTTAGGCAGATAGATAGATAGAGATAAATAGATAGATAGAGAGATAGATAGATAGATTTAAGTGGATGGAGATAGATAGATAGATAGGTTTAGGCGGATAGATAGATAGATATAGACGGATAGATAGATAGATAGATAGATTTAGGCGGATAGATAGATATAGATGGATAGCTTTAGGCTGGATAGATAGATAGATAGGTTTAGGCGGATAGATAGATAGATGTAGAGGGATTGATAGATAGAGATAGATAGATAGATAGATAGATTTAGGTGGATAAATAGAGATAGATAGATAGATATAGATTTAGGCAGATAGATAGATAGATAGATAGAGTTTAGGTATGTAGAGATAGATAGATAGATTTAGGTGGATAAATAGAGATAGATAGATATAGATTTAGGCAGATAGATAGATAGATAGATAGATAGATAGATTGATAGAAAGATAGACAGACAGACAGATAGATAGATAGATAGATAGATAGATAGATAGATTTAGGTGGATAGATAGATTTAGGCAGATAGATAGATAGATAGATAGATAGATTTAGGTGGATAGATAGATAGATTTAGACGGATCGATAGATAGAGATAGATAGATACAGTTAGGCGGATTGATAGATATAGATACATAGATTTAGGCGGACAGATAGATAGATAGATTTAGGCGATTTAGGTGGATAGATAGATTTAGGCCGATAGATAGATAGAGATAGATAGATTTAGGCGGATAGATAGATAGATAGATAGATTTAGGCGGATAGATATAGATAGATAGATAGGTAGATAGATAGATAGATATGTGGGTGGATAGATAGATAGATAGGTGGGCTGAATAGATAGACAGACAGACATGGGTTGCTAGATAGAGAGATTTGGGTGGATGGATAGACAGACATGGATGGCTAGATAGAGAGATTTGGGTGGATGGACAGACAGACAGACATGGGTTGCTAGATAGAGAGATTTGGGTGGCAGGATAGGCAGACAGACATGGATGGCTAGATAGAGAGATTTGGGTGGATGGATAGACAGACAGACAGACATGGGTTGCTAGATAGAGAGATTTGGGTGGATGGATAGACAGACATGGATGGCTAGATAGAGAGATTTGGGTGGATGGACAGACAGACAGACATGGGTTGCTAGATAGAGAGATTTGGGTGGCAGGATAGGCAGACAGACATGGATGGCTAGATAGAGAGATTTGGGTGGATGGATAGACAGACAGACAGACATGGATTGCGAGATAGAAATATTTGGGTGGATGGATAGACAGACAGACATGGATTGCTAGATAGAGAGATTTGAGTGGATGGACAGACAGACAGACATGGATTGCTAGATAGAGAGATCTGGGTGGGTGGATGGATAGATAGACAGACAGACATGGATTGCTAGATAAAGAGATTTGGGCGGATGAACAGATAGACAGACATGGATAGCTAGATAAAGAGATTTGGATGTATGGACAGACAGACAGACATGGATTGCGAGATAGAGAGATTTGGGTGGATGGATAGACAGACATGGATTGCTAGACAGAGAGATTTCGGTGGATGGACAGACAGACAGACAGACATGGATTGCTAGAGAGAGAGATTTAGGTGGATGGACAGACAGACAGACATGGATTGCTAGATAGAGAGATTTGGGTGGATGGACAGACAGACAGACATGGGTAGCTAGATGGAGGGATTTGGATGGATGGATGGACAGACAGACATGGATTGTTAGATAGAGAGATTTGGGTGGATGGACAGACAGACATGGATGGCTAGATAGAGAGATTTGGGTGGATGGATAGACAGACAGACATGGATGGCTAGATAGAGTGATTTGGATGGATGGACAGACAGACAGACATGCATAGCTAGATAGAGAGATTTGGGTGGATGGACAAACAGACAGGCATGGATTGCGAAATAGAGAGATTTGGGTGGATGAACAGACAGACAGACATGGATTGCTAGATAGAGAGATTTGGGTGGACAGACAGACTGACATTGATTGCTAGATAGAGAGATTTGGGTGGATGGACAGATAGACAGACATGGATTGCTAGATAGAGAGATCTGGGTGGATGGACACACAGACAGACAAGGAATGCTAGATAGAGAGATTTGGGTGGATGGACAAACAGACAGACATGGATTGCGTAGATAGAGAGATTTGGGTGGATGGACAGACAGACAGACATGGATTGCTAGATAGAGAGATCTGGGTGGATGGACACACAGACAGACAAGGAATGCTAGATAGAGAGATTTGGGTGGATGGACAGACAGACAGACATGGATTGCTAGATAGAGAGATTGGGTGGATGGACAGACAGACAGACATGGATTGCGTAGATAGAGAGATGTGGGTGGATGGATAGAAAGACAGACAGACAGACAGACAGATAGATAGATAGAGATAGATAGATAGAGATAGATAGATAGAGATAGATAGATGGATGGATAGATAGATAGATAGATAGATTTAGGCAGATAGATAGATAGAGATAGATAGATAGAGATAGAGATAGATAGATGGATGGATAGATAGATAGATAGATTTAGGCAGATAGATAGATAGAGATAGATAGATAGACAGATAGATAGAAAGATAATTAGATAGATTTAGGCGGATAGAGATAGATAGATAGGTTTAGGCGGATAGATAGATGTATGTAGACGGATCGATAGATAGATAGATAGATAGATAGATAGATAGATAGATAGATTAGGTATGTAGAGACAGATAGATAGATTTAGGTGGATAAATAGAGATAGATAGATAGAGATTTAGGCAGATAGATAGATAGATAGATAGATAGAAAGATAGACAGATAGATAGATAGATAGATAGATAGATAGATAGATTTAGGTGGATAGATAGATTTAGGTGGATAGATAGATTTAGGCAGATAGATAGATAGATAGATAGATAGATAGATAGATTTAGGTGGATAGATAGATTTAGACGGATCGATAGATAGAGATAGATAGACAGATAGATATAGTTAGGCGGATTGATAGATATAGATAGATAGATTTAGGCGGATAGATAGATAGATAGCTAGATAGATAGATAGATAGATAGATTTAAGCGGATAGATAGATAGAGATGGATAGATTTAGGCGGATAGATAGATAGATAGATAGATAGATTTAGGCGGATAGATAGATAGATAGATAGATAGATAGATAGATAGATAGATAGATATACCGACCCCCGGAGGGACAGAGGACAGACAGACACAGAGATGGGTCTAAAAATACATACCATTTGGATGGAAATATATTTAGATGCAGATAGTTTGTTCCTGTCCATAGATAAAAGGTCGTGGACGCGTGCCAGAAGAGGCCCTCCCCCGTCTGCTCTCACCTCCTCCTCGCCTGGGGGGGGAGGAGAGGGGGGGGGCTGGCTGGCGCCAGGGGGGGATGCTGCTGCTGAAGTGGTGCACGTGCCGAGATCTGGGTCCGATAAGAGGGGCAGGAAGGGGATGTGGGGCAGAGCTCGGGGTCAGGGTATAAAGTTGTGTCCGTGGAGGCTGCAAGGTCCACAGCTCAGAGCACCCCCAGACTCGGGCAAAGAGCACCTCACCTGACCGTGACCCTCGCATCTCAGGAGAGAGACCATCTCACCGGAGAGAACCTCATCCCACAGCGGGGACCAGGGACCACCTTACAGAGAACACCGACAGAGACACTCGCATCTCCAGAGAGAGAGAGCATTGCCGCGGAAAGAACCCTTCACATATACAGTGACCACCTTGGCGATCAGACACCCCACATCTCCGGACAGAGACCTCCCAGCCGGCACGCACCCCACATCTCCGGACACCCTTGAAAGACTGAGACCCTCGCTAGAGAGCGACGGCCGCCTCTGCCTTCCCCTGAGACCCTCACACCGACCCTTGCCCCGGAGGAGACGACGATGGCCCCTGCAGAAATGGCACTCCTGGCCTTCATCATCATGTCTTCCTCAGGTAAGGGGCACCTCCAGCGCTCACCACTGTACTGAATACAAGGGGAGGGGTCACCTCGGTGCTGGCCACTGCACTGAATAAGGGGGAGTGGGCACCGCCAGTGCCGGCCACTGCACTAGGAACAAGAAGAGGGGCGCCTACAGTACTGACCACTGCACTCGATAAGAGGAGTGGGCACCTCCAGTGCTAACCACTGCACTGGACAGGGCACCTCCAGTGTTCACCTCTGCACTGGAGCTATGGGGGGCACCTACAGTACTGACCACTGCACTCGATAAGAGGAGTGGGCACCTCCAGTGCTGACCACTGCACTGGACAGGGCACCTCCAGTGTTCACCTCTGCACTGGAGCTAAGGGGGAGCACCTTCAGTGCTGACCACTGCACTCGATAAGAGGAGTGGGCACCTCCAGTGCTAACCACTGCACTGGACAGGGCACCTCCAGTGTTCACCTCTGCACTGGAGCTATGGGGGGCACCTACAGTACTGACCACTGCACTCGATAAGAGGAGTGGGCACCTCCAGTGCTGACCACTGCACTGGACAGGGCACCTCCAGTGTTCACCTCTGCACTGGAGCTAAGGGGGAGCACCTTCAGTGCTGACCACTGCACTCGATAAGAGGAGTGGGCACCTCCAGTGCTGACCACTGCACTGGACAGGGCACCTCCAGTGTTCACCTCTGCACTGGAGCTATGGGGGGGGCACCTACAGTTCTGACCACTGCACTCGATAAGAGGAGTGGGCACCTCCAGTGCGGACCACTGCACTGGACAGGGCACCTCCAGTGTTCACCTCTGCACTGGAGCTAAGGGGGAGCACCTTCAGTGCTGACCACTGCACTCGATAAGAGGAGTGGGCACCTCCAGTGTTCACCTCTGCACTGGAGCTATGGGGGGGCACCTCCAGTGTTCACCTCTGCACTGGAGCTATGGGGGGGCACCTCCAGTGTTCACCTCTTCACTGGAGCTAA
Organism: Calotriton arnoldi; assembly: GCA_963921515.1. NCBI lineage: Eukaryota > Metazoa > Chordata > Amphibia > Caudata > Salamandridae > Calotriton > Calotriton arnoldi. The sequence continues at coordinate 220,612 of CAWUFW010000150.1, read as the reverse complement.
GGGTAGGGGCAACTACAGTACTGACCACTGCACTCGATAAGAGGAGTGGGCACCCCCAGGGAACACCACTACACTACACTGGAGACAAGGGATGGGGGCATCCACAGTGCTGACCTCTGCACTGGAGATGCGGTGGGGTAAATCCAGTACTGACCACTACAGTGAAGATAGGATGGACACAAGCACTGGTGACCTCAGCAGTGGAGACAGTTGCACCCTCGTCTCTACTGCTGACCTCTGCACTGGCGATAGGAGGGCTCCAACACTGGAGTGCGGGGAGGGCTTCAGTGCTGGTCTCTTGTCCACATTGCAGTGGTAAGCCAGTGCTGACAGCAGAACTATAGATTAAGGGCCACCTCCAGTGCTCCTCAATGCACTGTAGACCAGGGGCACTGCACTGTAGACAAAAGACACCATCACTGTTGACCTTTACAGTGAAATCTGATGTGCACCCTCTGTCCGGGCCCCTGCAGTGGCGAGAAGAGAGCATTTCCAGTGCGTATGCTGCACTGCACAGAAGGGTCAACTCCAGCGCTAACCAACGCACCAGAAAAAGCGGAGACCTTTCAGATAAATGAATTGTAGAAAACACCGGCGGCACCTCCAGTGGTCACCTCTGTCCTGCTGATAGGGCAGAGAATGCAGCCCACTGCACTGCAAAGAGGGGGACACCCCTGCGCTGGCCACTGCATTAGAAGAAGGCGCCTCTCCAGTTCCACTCACTACGCTGGGGATAAGAGACGCCCAACCGACTGAGATAGCGCCTGAGGAGGAATGCAGTGCTAGACACTTCACTGGAGACGGGTGCATTGCAGTGCACACCATTGCAGACTAGGGGACTACTGCAGCCCTGTCCACTACACTGCAGACGAGGGGCATCCTCTGTGCTGACTACCACACTGCACACAAAGGCAAATCAAAGCTGACAGGTGCAGAGTGGACAAAGCACACATGCAGGTGGACTATTGCAGTGGTGAACAGCGGTCACCTCCATGGTTGTCTACATCCAGTGCTGATCACTGTCATGAAGACAAGAGACCCTCCAGTGCTGACTACCACACTGCACACAAAGGCAAATCAAAGCTGAGAGGCGCAGTGTGGACAAAGCACACCTGCAGGTTGACTATTGCAGTGGTGAGCAGCGGTCACCTCCATGGTTGTCTGCATCCAGTGCTGATCGCTGCCCTGAAGTCAAGAGACCCCTCCAGTGCTGACTACCACACTGCACACAAAGGCAAATCAAAGCTGAGAGGTGCAATGTGGACAAAGCACACATGCAGGTGGACTATTGCAGTGGTGAGCAGCGGTCACCTCCATGGTTGTCTGCATCCAGTGCTGATCGCTGCCCTGAAGTCAAGAGACCCCTCCAGTGCTGACTACCACACTGCACACAAAGGCAAATCAAAGCTGAGAGGTGCAGTGTGGACAAAGCACACCTGCAGGTTGACTATTGCAGTGGTGAGCAGCGGTCACCTCCATGGTTGTCTACATCCAGTTCTGATCGCTGCCCTGAAGACAAGAGACCCCTCCAGTGCTGACTACCACACTGCATACAAAGGCGAATCCAAAGCTGACAGGTGCTGACCGGTGACCCCTCCAGTGCTGACTACAGCCCTGTAGACTAAGGTCTTCCAAACTACAGCTGCACCGAGGGGCCGGGGCTGCTGACGGAGCTGCAATGTTGTCCTTTTAAAATCATGGTTTAGGGCGGGTGTCCACCGCAGGTCCAGGAGGGTCGGGTCCATATCAGATTTTCAGGGAATGGCTGGCTATCTCCACTGTTGTATTTTTATTTGATGTCCCGTAAATCTTAAAATGACTCCAGCTGTTCCGAAGCTGCCTTGGACAGGCCGGGGTTATGACATCTTCTGCCACTCACTCACTCACTCACTGTGTGCCCGTGGTCAGCTACAAGCACTTCTCCGGTCACTGACTATATGTTAGGGTCAGCCACAGTCTCTTCTTCTTTCACTGTCTCTATGCCTACGAGCAGCTACTACCTTCTAGCAACTCTCTCTATGCCTACGATTATCTACTACCTTCTTGCAACTGTCTCTATGCCTACGATCAGCTACTACCTTCTTGCAACTGTCTCAATGCCTACGATCAGCTACTACCTTCTTGCAACTGTCTCTATGCCTACGAGCAGCTCCTACCTTGCAACTGTCTCTGTGCCTTCGAGCAGCTCCTACCTTCTAGCAACTCTCTCTATGCCTACGATTATCTACTACCTTCTTGCAACTGTCTCTGTGCCTTCGAGCAGCTCCTACCTTCTAGCAACTGTCTCTGTGCCTATGAGCAGCTCCTACCCTTTGCAACTGTCTCTGTGCCTACGAGCAGCTCCTACCTTCTTGCAACTGTCTCTGTGCCTACGAGCAGCTCCTACCTTCTTGCAACTGTCTCTGTGCCTACGAGCAGCTCCTACCTTCTTGCAACTGTCTCTGTGCCTACGAGCAGCTCCTACCTTCTTGCAACTGTCTCTATGCCTACGAGCAGCTCCTACCTTCTTGCAACTGTCTCTGTGCCTACGGGCAGCTACTACCTTCTTGCGACTGTCTCTATGCCTACGATCAGCCACTACCTTCTAGCAACTCTCTCTGTGCCTACGAGCAGCTCCTACCCTGTTGCAACTGTCTCTGTGCCTACGAGCAGCTCCTACCTTCTTGCGACTGTCTCTGTGGCTACGAGCAGCTCCTACCTTCTTGCAACTGTCTCTGTGCCTACGATCAGCCACTACCTTCTTGTAACTCTCTCTATGCCTACGATCAGCTGCTACCTTCTTGCGACTGTCTCTGTGCCTACGATCAGCTCCTACCTTCTTGCGACTGTCTCTATGCCTACTGGCAGCTACTACCTTCTTGCGACTGTCTCTATGCCTACGATCAGCCACTACCTTCTTGCGACTGTCTCTGTGCCTACGATCAGCTCCTACCTTCTTGCGACTGTCTCTGTGCCTACGATCAGCTGCTACCTTCTTGCGACTGTCTCTGTACCTACGATCAGCTGCTACCTTCTTGCGACTGTCTCTGTGCCTACGATCAGCTGCTACCTTCTTGCGACTGTCTCTGTGCCTACGATCAGCTGCTACCTTCTTGCGACTGTCTCTGTGCCTACGATCAGCTGCTACCTTCTTGCGACTGTCTCTGTGCCTACGAGCAGCTGCTACCTTCTTGCAACTGTCTCTGTGCCTATGATCAGCTACTACCTTCTTGCAACTGTCTGTGTGCCGACGATCAGCTGCTACCTTCTTGCGACTGTCTCTGTGCCTACGAGCAGCTGCTACCTTCTTGCAACTGTCTCTGTGCCTACGATCAGCTACTACCTTCTTGCAACTGTCTGTGTGCCTACGAACAGCCACTACCTTCTTGCAACTGTCTCTGTGCCTACGAACAGCTCCTACCTTCTTGCAACTGTCTCTATGCCTACGAGCAGCTCCTACCTTCTTGCAACTGTCTCTGTGCCTACGGGCAGCTACTACCTTCTTGCGACTGTCTCTATGCCTAGGATCAGCCACTACCTTCTAGCAACTCTCTCTGTGCCTACGAGCAGCTCCTACCCTGTTGCAACTGTCTCTGTGCCTACGAGCAGCTCCTACCTTCTTGCGACTGTCTCTGTGCCTACGAGCAGCTCCTACCTTCTTGCAACTGTCTCTGTGCCTACGATCAGCCACTACCTTCTTGTAACTCTCTCTATGCCTACGATCAGCTGCTACCTTCTTGCGACTGTCTCTGTGCCTACGATCAGCTCCTACCTTCTTGCGACTGTCTCTATGCCTACGGGCAGCTACTACCTTCTTGCGACTGTCTCTATGCCTACGATCAGCCACTACCTTCTTGCGACTGTCTCTGTGCCTACGATCAGCTCCTACCTTCTTGCGACTGTCTCTGTGCCTACGATCAGCTGCTACCTTCTTGCGACTGTCTCTGTGCCTACGATCAGCTGCTACCTTCTTGCGACTGTCTCTGTGCCTACGATCAGCTGCTACCTTCTTGCGACTGTCTCTGTGCCTACGATCAGCTGCTACCTTCTTGCGACTGTCTCTGTGCCTACGATCAGCTGCTACCTTCTTGCAACTGTCTCTGTGCCTACGATCAGCTACTACCTTCTTGCAACTGTCTGTGTGCCGACGATCAGCTGCTACCTTCTTGCGACGGTCTCTGTGCCTACGAGCAGCTGCTACCTTCTTGCAACTGTCTCTGTGCCTACGATCAGCTACTACCTTCTTGCAACTGTCTGTGTGCCTACGAACAGCCACTACCTTCTTGCAACTGTCTCTGTGCCTACGAACAGCTCCTACCTTCTTGCAACTTTCTCTTTGCCTACTATCAGCTACTACCTTCTTGCAACTGTCTCTGTGCCTACGATCAGCTACTACCTTCTTGTAACTCTCTCTTTATGTCTACGATCAGCTACTACCTTCTTGTAACTCTCTTTATGCCTACTATCAGCTACTACCTTCTTGTAACTCTCTCTTTATGCCTACTATCTGCTACTACCTTCTTGTAACTCTCTCTTTATGCCTACTATCAGCTACTACCTTCTTGTAACTCTCTCTTTATGCCTACGATCAGCTACTACCTTCTTGTAACTCTCTTTATGCCTACTATCAGCTACTACCTTCTTGCTACTGTCTCGTTGCCTACGAGCAGCTACTACCTTCTTGCAACTGTCTCTGTGCCTACGATCAGCTGCTACCTTCTTGCAACTGTCTCTGTGCCTACGATCAGCTACTACCTTCTTGCAACTGTCTCTGTGCCTACAATCAGCTACTACCTTCTTGCAACTGTCTCTGTGCCTACGATCAGCTACTACCTCCTTGCAACTGTCTCTGTGCCTACGGGCAGCTACTACCTTCTTGCAACTGTCTCTATGCCTACGAGCAGCTACTACCTTCTTGCGACTGTCTCTGTGCCTACGATCAGCCACTACCTTCTTGCAACTGTCTCTGTGCCTACGAGCAGCGACTACCTTCTTGCAACTGTCTCTATGCCTTCAAGCAGCTCCTGCCTTCTAGCAACTCTCTCTATGCCTACGATCAGCTCCTACCTTCTTGCGACTGTCTCTGTGCCTACGATCAGCCACTACCTTCTTGCAACTGTCTCTGTGCCTACGAGCAGCTACTACCTTCTTGCAACTGTCTCTGTGCCTACGGGCAGCTACTACCTTCTTGCAACTGTCTCTATGCCTACGATCAGCCACTACCTTCTTGCATCTGACTCTGTGCCTACAATCAGCTACTACCTTCTTGCAACTGTCTCTGTGCCTACGAGCAGCGACTACCTTCTTGCAACTGTGTCTGTGCCTACGATCAGCTGCTACCTTCTTGCAACTGTCTCTGTGCCTACGATCAGCTGCTACCTTCTTGCAACTGTCTCTGTGCCTACGAGCAGCTGCTACCTTCTTGCAACTGTCTCTGTGCCTACGATCTGCTACTACCTTCTTGCAACTGTCTGTGTGCCTACGAACAGCTCCTACCTTCTTGCAACTTTCTCTTTGCCTACTATCAGCTACTACCTTCTTGCAACTGTCTCTGTGCCTACGATCAGCTACTACCTTCTTGTAACTCTCTCTTTATGCCTATGATCAGCTACTACCTTCTTGTAACTCTCTCTTTATGCCTACTATCAGCTACTACCTTCTTGTAACTCTCTCTTTATGCCTACTATCAGCTACTACCTTCTTGTAACTCTCTCTTTATGCCTACTATCAGCTATTACCTTCTTGCTACTGTCTCGTTGCCTACGAGCAGCTACTACCTTCTTGCAACTGTCTCTGTGCCTACGATCAGCTACTACCTTCTTGTAACTCTCTCTTTATGCCTACTATCAGCTACTACCTTCTTGCTACTGTCTCGTTGCCTACGAGCAGCTACTACCTTCTTGCAACTGTCTCTGTGCCTACGATCAGCTGCTACCTTCTTGCAACTGTCTCTGTGCCTACGATCAGCTACTACCTTCTTGCAAATGTCTCTGTGCCTACGATCAGCTACTACCTTCTTGCAACTGTCTCTGTGCCTACGATCAGCTACTACCTTCTTGCAACTGTCTCTGTGCCTACGAGCAGCTACTACCTTCTTGCGACTGTCTCTGTGCCTACGAGCAGCTCCTATCTTCTTGCAACTGTCTCTGTGCCTACGAGCAGCGACTACCTTCTTGCAACTGTCTCTATGCCTTCGAGCAGCTCCTGCCTTCTAGCAACTCTCTCTATGCCTACGATCAGCTCCTACCTTCTTGCGACTGTCTCTGTGCCTACGATCAGCCACTACCTTCTTGCAACTGTCTCTGTGCCTACGAGCAGCTACTACCTTCTTGCAACTGTCTCTGTGCCTACGGGCAGCTACTACCTTCTTGCGACTGTCTCTATGCCTACGATCAGCCACTACCTTCTTGCATCTGACTCTGTGCCTACAATCAGCTACTACCTTCTTGCAACTGTCTCTGTGCCTACGAGCAGCGACTACCTTCTTGCAACTGTCTCTGTGCCTACGATCAGCTGCTACCTTCTTGCAACTGTCTCTGTGCCTACGATCAGCTGCTACCTTCTTGCAACTGACTCTGTGCCTACGAGCAGCTGCTACCTTCTTGCAACTGTCTCTGTGCCTACGATCAGCTACTACCTTCTTGCAACTGTCTCTGTGCCTACAAGCAGCAGCTACTTCTGCAACTGTCTCTGTGCCTACGAGCAGCTACTACCTTCTTGCAACTGTCTCTGTGCCTAGAGTAGCTAACATTATTTTCTTTGTCAATGGGGGTCTTCAGTTGATGGGCATTGTTGTATCTGCATCCAGGGAATTAATTATCTGGGAACCAGCATACATTGATTCAAGTGCATGCATATTGACCGTGGCTACCAAGACCTCTTCCATAATTGTTCCATCTGTCTGTTACCTGGCCCTAAGCCACCATAACTTTGAAATGGAAGCGAAGCATAGGAGATAAGGTTGCCAGGCACATCCAAAATAGCATTGTCTCATATTGGGAAGCCTTTCTGGCTCTTTAATTCTTGAAAGCTCCCCCACTTCAAAGAAACACATGTCCCACTCATTGCATCATCAGCAGGGTCAGTGTGGCAATCTTTATTTGCTGGGTCTGACACTCTTCACAAAAACTGAAATTGATTATACTTTTGCTTCCTTACATTTCTTCAGAACCCACGGGTAGCACCACACCAAAATACAAAGGGTCGCCGAAGTCACATCATACACCATGCCATCTTGTGCCATCACGTAGCGGGTCTCTTTTCCCCTACTTAAGCCATTGGTAGAATCCTATTCTCTGCCAAGTGGATAGGGAAAGGTGGACATGGCTATGCAAGTTCTATTTACTTCCTGTTTCTGTGTTCATGCCTTTTGAGACAATGTGCAGTGACAGGAATAACAAAGGACAAGCCCGGGTTTTTAGGTACTACCCCTGGCACCATTCGTTGCCAGTCATGGCAGAATCCTGTGGATAGTGCCATTGCTAAACATACCACTCTTTAGCTCCCCATTTCAGTGCCAGAACGGCAAATGTGAGGGCGAAATGCTGGGATATTACTTTGTAAGATTATCAGATGCTCAGTTAGGAGGATCAGGGGCTACTCAAACTTTAGAATTTGTTTTGCAGTTTTATACAGCAGAAATTTGGTCCGAGGGCATCAGAATGCTTTACAAGAGAACCAGATGGTACATATTTTTAGGCATATGGAGATTAAGTGATTTGCCCAGAATAACAAGATGTTGAGCCGAGGCTGGAATTCAACCTGGTTCCAGAATTGGCAGCAACAGCCGCTTGGATACATTTTCTCCCCATCTCCACCCCTGTCACTGTTAGATAGGCTACGCTAGGCTAGGCAGAGTATCACACCCCATAATCTTGGGTGAAGACTTTAGTTTTTGTGATAGGCAATAAATATATAGTACTTCATGTCTTACATGTTACCCAGCTAATGTCACAATCAGTTTTACAGTACAGTAATTTTATTTTATTTGATTCAGACCTCAACTGAGATCAACAAATACATCTATCAAATTATTATTATTAAGTTTAAAATAATTGGAATGATAAAACTTTTAAAACATACTATACAGTGAAAAGGTAAAAAATCAGTTTTAACATTGTTACCCTTAAATTGGACCACGGCCTCCTGATAAATCGCCTTCAGGAAATAGGGATAGAAGGCACAGCCCTCGCACTCCTCAGGTCCTTCCTGTCAAACCGGGAACAATTGTTGAAGTGGAGGGTATCAAGTCTCACTACTTTAGGTTCCCATGTGGAGAGCCACAGGGTTCGTCCCTGAGTCCAACCATATTTACTGTATTTGTTACACCTTTGGCCAGATTGATTAAATCTTATGGCTTCGAGTTGGTGTCATACGCAGATGACACCCAGATCATTGTCTCCTTCTCGAGTAAAAACCACGATACGGCCCACAACTTCAGTGAGTATATAAGACACGTGAGCAGATGGATGTCAGAGAACTGCCTCAAGCTAAATTCAAATAAAACCAAAGTTTTACGCTTTGGCAGAGACACATCTTTCTGGTCCACAGACTGGTGGCCAGCGGAGCTGGGTCCTTTTCCCATTCCAGCCACAAAGGCTAAAAACCTAGGTGTCATTTTTGACACTACTCTGTCCTTCTCCCACCAGGTGAAGGCGCTCACCTCATCCACCTTTTTCACTCTGAAAATTTTGAGAAAAATCTTTCCGTTTATACCAACAGAATTACAGAAAACAGTGGTGGCAGCACTGGTTCTATCTAAGCTGGATTACTGTAATGGGCTTCTGGTTGGGGTAAACAAGGTACTACTGGTGAAACTGCAGGTTCTTCAAAACTCTGCAGCCCGGTTGCTCTTCGGCATATCCAAATATTCATCAGCCAAACATGCCCTGAATACTCTTCACTGGCTACCTATGGAAAAACGAATCAATTTCAAGGCATTGTGCATCGCCTTTAAGGCACTACATAATGTAGGCGCCGCTTATCTGATGGATCGTTTCCAATGGAATATTTCATCTCAAACTCTTCGGTCCGCTTCTCTGAAACTGGTGAAGGTACCGAACTTCCGACTACAAAGATGGGGCGGTAAAAGCTTTATAGGCATCACAACCAGATTGTGGACCAAGCTGCCAACAAAGCTAAAAACTCACCTGACCTGCTCTCCTTCAGAAAAGGCCTAAAGACCTGGCTATATACCTTATAGTCTCTAACCCAGTCCTAGAGCCTTCAGTCAAACCATTAGTATGTTCATGTGATTAGTCGCCAAGCGCCTGGACGCCTCAGGGTATTAGTTGCGCTATATAAATATATAAATAAATGAATAAATAAATAAATAAATTGGCATAACCAAGACAACAGGAATGATTTCTCATGAACCTCCCGCAATACAAGAACACTATGATGTCTCTTTGGCATTCATATATTTTGGAGATATAGAGCATACTGTGCTGCAGGAGCAATTGCAGGCTTTGCGATTGGCTGAGCTGCCTGCATCATGCTTCAGGAATAGATTTTAGCATCAGCACAACATTATTCAAACATCTTTTGATGGAGAGGTGTGGTGCAGCGGCCAGGGCAGCTGACTTCAGAGCACAGGGCTCACGGTTCAATCCCCAGCTCCGGTGGCAGCTCAGCTCAGCACCATGTGACTCTGGGCAATAGCTCACTTAATTTCCACGACAGCCCCCAGCGCTTTGAGACCCGTAAGGGTGAGTAGTTCGCACTTTACAAATACGTATTTACATATTTGTATTCATGTGGCAGATACAGAGATTGTTTTGAAGGACTATCAATGCACATTCCTGTCAAATGAAGTTCTGCTCCATCCCTTATGGACATCAGAAAATGTTTTGAATGGGGCCAAGTTTCTGCAAACATACAGAACAAAGCCTTTGGTGGCCCAGCAGAGTGAAAGAAGTGATCCTTGACCTAGGTTTTCGTGCAATAATTCATTGCATTCATGGATGTGTAGCCCTTTGGTTGCTTAATTGGATTAGCCCACTTTATACCAATGATCAGTAAAAGTAGAGACCATCCTCAAGGAAACTCTTCACCCACAGTATCCTACCACAATCCTTAGGTCATTCTCAACAAAACTATTGGTTCGTCCATACAAACGGAAATATTTGGTGGGAGAAATTCCCACGTACCAGGCTCAACTCACTGGAACTATGTACCTCTCTCCTCGAGGCTTTCAAGAAAGGTACCTACCCAACAGGGATTAAAACAAGGGTGTGTTTTGGCTTCGTACCTATTTAATCTGTTTTTCACGGATTTACCACAGGCACTTGACGCAGTTTACTCTTACCCACTCAAGCTAGAATGCCAACAAATTTAAAATTTGTTATATGCGGCTGATGCCATACTGATAATCCAAACACAGGTTGGGCTGCAGTGCCTCATTGACGAACTCTCAAGATATGCAAGTGTACGACTATCAATCACAAAAAACATGATAATGGTGATGAAAAATAGAAAAGGGATAAATCACATGGATACGTACACGATCAGCAGCTGGAACATGAATTTGAATGTAAATATCTAGGTGTCCTATTTGATGATAAAAGTGTAACTTTCTACCTCACAAGCAGGAGCTACTATGAAAAGTTAATGCCTTAACTGGTGCTTTCCAAATCTTAAAAAGATCTATGGTTGGCCCGAGTATTAACCCTCAACTAAAGTTTTATAAAAAGTTTTATATAGCGCAAATGCGACCCAAAGGCATCAGGGCGCTTAACATGAGCACCACTTGCGTTACAGACGGACACGTTCATTTTGTTAGGCACGGGGAGATTAAGTCATTTGCCCAGAATCACAGGATGTTGAGCGTCCCAGCCAAGCCTCGAACCCGGTTTCCCAGCTTCGAGGTCGCCCCACTAGTGGTTATGCCACATCCTTGTGGCAAGGTTGTCGTTGCTAAACTGTTACCGACTTTAACACATGGCAGCAAAGCACTCCGGAGGCGGGACTCTGCAGTCCTCAATACAATCATTTCAAAACCTATAAGCACCTTTTCAGTCTGCCCGCTAGTGCTTCTCCTGCCCACATTCGGCTGGAGTATGGGCTGGTAACACAGTGAATTGCAAGGAAGGGGGCTTATCTCAAAACCTGGCAGAAATGGAAGACCTCCGTTGACAATACTCTGTGGCTAGAACTTCAAGAAGCCAAAGGGCCCCAGCCAGGATATATCTAGAATCTGCCATCAGCACCTTGGGGGTGGGATCACTGTGTGATCTTAATGTCTCTCCTGCAGTCTTTAAAAGGTAATCAATCCCTCAATGAGGAAGCTCTCGGCAATTGAAGAGAAGGCTGTCTTAGCAAAAGATCACACAGTGCGGGTTTTAAATGACTCTAAAATCCTGAAGCCACAGAACTACCCGACAGCAGGCTGGGCTCTGCACCGAAAGAGGAAATTCATGGGATTCATTCTGGCCACTTACCCGCCCTCTCTCACACTTCACCCTGACCACGGTCAGGAGGTCCAAGCGGCTGCCACTTGGGTGGGTCAGATGTGGATGACATGGTCCATCTATTGTGAATCTGTCCCAAGCGCCCAACGGACAGGAGGGGCCTCTTCACAATAGAGGCGTTTGCTCCTGAAGACAGGCTGTCAGTGCTTGCTTTAATTCCTCGATACCATCTAAATTGCCGTTTTACCACATTTTTAACAAAAGTGGATCAAAAACGTAAGGCCTCAGAAGCTCATTTTACTACTTGACTAACTTTGAATGTTTTACTGAAATTCTACCTTTTCACTTCTTGAACCATATCCTTTATTTTTAATTGCCATCTATTATGAGATCAATTGCTTTTTATATGCAAATATTTTAATTATTTATGCGTAGCAATAAAATCAATCAATCAATCTCTCCTTAAGGCTCAAAGAGAAGGTCCTACGGTTCAGCTAATAATCGAAAACCCAGCTCTTCGGCTCTGTTTACAACTTGATGAGTATGAATGAAACTCCAACCCTTCTGCATCGCTCCTTCACCATTGACGCTTCTTGTTGTAACATGATGCAGAAACCGATTGTTCCCCTGAGCATCATTCGGGGCTTTTCCACGCAATCGGTAAAAGCAGGATTGCAAGGAGAGGCCAAGAACTGAAAGGTGATTGACGGCCTGCTTCCTCCTGAGGTCATAATGTCATTTCCTCTACTCATAAACGTATTATTAAATGAACATAGCACTTGAATCTCTTCCAGAGAGATTTGGGTGGGTGGACGGACGGACATGGATTGCTAGATAGAGAGAATGGGGGATGGATAGACAGACAGACAGACAGACATGGATTGTTAGAGAGATTTCGGTGGATGGACAGACAGACAGACAGATAGATAGGCATGGGTTGCTAGATAGAGAGATTTGGATGGATGGACAGACAGACAGACATGGGTTGCTAGATAGACAGATTTGGGTGGATGGATAGACAGACATGGATGGCTAGATGGAGAGATTTGGGTGGATGGACAGACAGACAGACATGGGTTGCTAGATAGAGAGATTTGGGTGGATGGATAGACAGACATGGATGGCTAGATAGAGAGATTTGGGTGGATGGATAGACAGACAGACAGACAGACATGGGTTGCTAATTAGAGAGATTTGGGTGGATGGATAGTCAGACAGACATGGATTGGCTAGATAAAGAGATTTGGATGGATGGACAGACAGAGAGACATGGATTGCGAGATAGAAAGATTTGGGTGGATGGATAGACAGACAGACATGGATTGAGAGAAAGAGAGATTTGAGTGGATGGACAAACAGACAGGCATGAATTACGTAGATAGAGAGTTTTGGGTGGATGGATAGACAGACAGACATGGATTGCTAGATAGAGAGATTTGGGTGGACGGACAGACTGACATTGATTGCTAGATAGAGAGATTTGGGTTGATGGACAGACAGGCAGACATGGATTGCTAGATAGAGAGATTGGGTGGATGGACAGACAGACAGACATGGATTGTGAGATAGAGAGATTTGGGTGGATGGATAGAAAGACAGACAGATAGATAGATAGAGATAGATAGAGATAGATAGATAGAGATAGATAGATAGAGAGAGATAGAGATAGATAGATAGATAGATTTAGGCAGATAGATAGATAGAGATAAATAGATAGATAGAGAGATAGATAGATAGATTTAGGTGGATGGAGATAGATAGATAGGTTTAGGCGGATAGATAGATAGATATAGACGGATAAATAGATAGATAGATAGATAGATTTAGGTGGATAGATAGATATAGATGGATAGCTTTAGGTGGATAGATAGATAGATAGATAGGTTTAGGCGGATAGATAGATAGATGTAGAGGGATTGATAGATAGAGATAGATAGATAGATAGATAGATAGATTTAGGTGGATAAATAGAGATAGATAGATAGATATAGATTTAGGCAGATAGATAGATAGATAGATAGATTGATAGCAAGATAGACCAACAGACAGACAGATAGATAGATAGATAGATAGATAGATAGATAGATAGATTTAGGTGGATAGATAGATTTAGGCAGATAGATAGATAGATAGATAGATAGATTTAGGTGGATAGATAGATAGATTTAGACGGATCGATAGATAGAGATAGATAGATATAGTTAGGCTGGATTGATAGATATAGATACATAGATTTAGGCGGATAGATAGATAGATAGATTTAGGCGATTTAGGTGGATAGATAGATAGATAGATTTAGGCCGATAGATAGATAGAGATAGATAGATTTAGGCGGATAGATAGATAGATAGATTTAGGCGGATAGATATAGATAGATAGATAGGTAGATAGATAGATAGATATGTGGGTGGATAGATAGATAGATAGATAGGTGGGCGGATAGATAGACAGACAGACATGGGTTGCTAGATAGAGAGATTTGGGTGGATGGATAGACAGACATGGATGGCTAGATAGAGAGATTTGGGTGGATGGACAGACAGACAGACATGGGTTGCTAGATAGAGAGATTTGGGTGGCAGGATAGGCAGACAGACATGGATGGCTAGATAGAGAGATTTGGGTGGATGGATAGACAGACAGACAGACATGGGTTGCTAAATAGAGAGATTTGGGTGGATGGATAGTCAGACAGACATGGATTGGCTAGATAAAGAGATTTGGACGGATGGACAGACAGAGAGACATGGATTGCGAGATAGAAAGATTTGGGTGGATGGATAGACAGACAGACATGGATTGCTAGATAGAGAGATTTGAGTGGATGGACAGACAGACAGACATGGATTGCTAGATAGAGAGATCTGGGTGGGTGGATGGATAGATAGACAGACTGACATGGATTGCTAGATAAAGAGATTTGTGCGGATGAACAGATAGACAGACATGGATAGCTAGATAAAGAGATTTGGATGTATGGACAGACAGACAGACATGGATTGCGAGATTGAGAGATTTGGGTGGATGGATAGACAGACATGGATTGCTAGACAGAGAGATTTCGGTGGATGGACAGACAGACAGACAGACATGGATTGCTAGAGAGAGAGATTTAGGTGGATAGACAGACATGGATTGCTAGATAGAGAGATTTGGGTGGATGGACAGACAGACATGGGTAGCTAGATGGAGGGATTTGGATGGATGGACAGACAGACATGGATTGTTAGATAGAGAGATTTGGGTGGATGGACAGACAGACATGGATGGCTAGATAGAGAGATTTGGGTGGATGGATAGACAGACAGACATGGATGGCTAGATAGAGTGATTTGGATGGATGGACAGACAGACAGACACATGTATTGCTAGATAGAGAGAGAGAGATTTGGGTGGATGGACAGACAGACAGACATGCATAGCTAGATAGAGAGATTTGGGTGGATGGACAAACAGACAGGCATGGATTGCGAAATAGAGAGATTTGGGTGGATGAACAGACAGACAGACATGGATTGCTAGATAGAGAGATTTGGGTGGACAGACAGACTGACATTGATTGCTAGATAGAGAGATTTGGGTGGATGGACAGATAGACAGACATGGATTGCTAGATAGAGAGTTCTGGGTGGATGGACACACAGACAGACAAGGAATGCTAGATAGAGAGATTTGGGTGGATGGACAAACAGACAGACATGGGTTGCTAGATAGACAGATTTGGGTGGATGGATAGACAGACATGGATGGCTAGATAGAGAGATTTGGGTGGATGGACAGACAGACAGACATGGGTTGCTAGATAGAGAGATTTGGGTGGCAGGATAGGCAGACAGACATGGATGGCTAGATAGAGAGATTTGGGTGGATGGATAGACAGACAGACAGACATGGGTTGCTAAATAGAGAGATTTGGGTGGATGGATAGTCAGACAGACATGGATTGGCTAGATAAAGAGATTTGGACGGATGGACAGACAGAGAGACATGGATTGCGAGATAGAAAGATTTGGGTGGATGGATAGACAGACAGACATGGATTGCTAGATAGAGAGATTTGAGTGGATGGACAGACAGACAGACATGGATTGCTAGATAGAGAGATCTGGGTGGGTGGATGGATAGATAGACAGACAGACATGGATTGCTAGATAAAGAGATTTGTGCGGATGAACAGATAGACAGACATGGATAGCTAGATAAAGAGATTTGGATGTATGGACAGACAGACAGACATGGATTGCGAGATTGAGAGATTTGGGTGGATGGATAGACAGACATGGATTGCTAGACAGAGAGATTTCGGTGGATGGACAGACAGACAGACAGACATGGATTGCTAGAGAGAGAGATTTAGGTGGATAGACAGACATGGATTGCTAGATAGAGAGATTTGGGTGGATAGACAGACAGACATGGGTAGCTAGATGGAGGGATTTGGATGGATGGACAGACAGACATGGATTGTTAGATAGAGAGATTTGGGTGGATGGACAGACAGACATGGATGGCTAGATAGAGAGATTTGGGTGGATGGATAGACAGACAGACATGGATGGCTAGATAGAGTGATTTGGATGGATGGACAGACAGACAGACACATGTATTGCTAGATAGAGAGAGAGAGATTTGGGTGGATGGACAGACAGACAGACATGCATAGCTAGATAGAGAGATTTGGGTGGATGGACAAACAGACAGGCATGGATTGCGAAATAGAGAGATTTGGGTGGATGAACAGACAGACAGACATGGATTGCTAGATAGAGAGATTTGGGTGGACAGACAGACTGACATTGATTGCTAGATAGAGAGATTTGGGTGGATGGACAGATAGACAGACATGGATTGCTAGATAGAGAGTTCTGGGTGGATGGACACACAGACAGACAAGGAATGCTAGATAGAGAGATTTGGGTGGATGGACAAACAGACAGACATGGGTTGCTAGATAGACAGATTTGGGTGGATGGATAGACAGACATGGATGGCTAAATGGAGAGATTTGGGTGGATGGACAGACAGACAGACATGGGTTGCTAGATAGAGAGATTTGGGTGGATGGATAGACAGACATGGATGGCTAGATAGAGAGATTTGGGTGGATGGATAGACAGACAGACAGACATGGGTTGCTAATTAGAGAGATTTGGGTGGATGGATAGTCAGACAGACATGGATTGGCTAGATAAAGAGATTTGGATGGATGGACAGACAGAGAGACATGGATTGCGTAGATAGAAAGATTTGGGTGGATGGATAGACAGACAGACATGGATTGAGAGAAAGAGAGATTTGAGTGGATGGACAAACAGACAGGCATGAATTGCGAGATAGAGAGATTTGGGTGGATGGATAGACAGACAGACATGGATTGCTAGATAGAGAGATTTGGGTGGACGGACAGACTGACATTGATTGCTAGATAGAGAGATTTGGGTTGATGGACAGACAGACAGACATGGATTGCTAGATAGAGAGATTGGGTGGATGGACAGACAGACATGGATTGTGAGATAGAGAGATTTGGGTGGATGGATAGAAAGACAGACAGATAGATAGAGATAGATAGAGATAGATAGATAGAGGTAGATAGATAGAGAGAGATAGAGATAGAGATAGATAGATAGATAGATAGATTTAGGCAGATAGATAGATAGAGATAAATAGATAGATAGAGAGATAGATAGATAGATTTAAGTGGATGGAGATAGATAGATAGATAGGTTTAGGCGGATAGATAGATAGATATAGACGGATAGATAGATAGATAGATAGATAGATTTAGGCGGATAGATAGATATAGATGGATAGCTTTAGGCGGATAGATAGATAGATAGGTTTAGGCGGATAGATAGATAGATGTAGAGGGATTGATAGATAGAGATAGATAGATAGATAGATAGATTTAGGTGGATAAATAGAGATAGATAGATAGATATAGATTTAGGCAGATAGATAGATAGATAGATAGATAGATAGATTTAGGTATGTAGAGATAGATAGATAGATTTAGGTGGATAAATAGAGATAGATAGATATAGATTTAGGCAGATAGATAGATAGATAGATAGATAGATAAGATAGATAGATAGATTGATAGAAAGATAGACAGACAGACAGATAGATAGATAGATAGATAGATAGATAGATTTAGGTGGATAGATAGATTTAGGCAGATAGATAGATAGATAGATAGATAGATTTAGGTGGATAGATAGATAGATTTAGACGGATCGATAGATAGAGATAGATAGATACAGTTAGGCGGATTGATAGATATAGATACATAGATTTAGGCGGACAGATAGATAGATAGATTTAGGCGATTTAGGTGGATAGATAGATTTAGGCCGATAGATAGATAGAGATAGATAGATTTAGGCGGATAGATAGATAGATAGATAGATTTAGGCGGATAGATATAGATAGATAGATAGGTAGATAGATAGATAGATATGTGGGTGGATAGATAGATAGATAGATAGGTGGGCGAATAGATAGACAGACAGACATGGGTTGCTAGATAGAGAGATTTGGGTGGATGGATAGACAGACATGGATGGCTAGATAGAGAGATTTGGGTGGATGGACAGACAGACAGACATGGGTTGCTAGATAGAGAGATTTGGGTGGCAGGATAGGCAGACAGACATGGATGGCTAGATAGAGAGATTTGGGTGGATGGATAGACAGACAGACAGACATGGGTTGCTAGATAGAGAGATTTGGGTGGATGGATAGACAGACATGGATGGCTAGATAGAGAGATTTGGGTGGATGGACAGACAGACAGACATGGGTTGCTAGATAGAGAGATTTGGGTGGCAGGATAGGCAGACAGACATGGATGGCTAGATAGAGAGATTTGGGTGGATGGATAGACAGACAGACAGACATGGATTACGTAGATAGAAATATTTGGGTGGATGGATAGACAGACAGACATGGATTGCTAGATAGAGAGATTTGAGTGGATGGACAGACAGACAGACATGGATTGCTAGATAGAGAGATCTGGGTGGGTGGATGGATAGATAGACAGACAGACATGGATTGCTAGATAAAGAGATTTGGGCGGATGAACAGATAGACAGACATGGATAGCTAGATAAAGAGATTTGGATGTATGGACAGACAGACAGACATGGATTGCGTAGATAGAGAGATTTGGGTGGATGGATAGACAGACATGGATTGCTAGACAGAGAGATTTCGGTGGATGGACAGACAGACAGACAGACATGGATTGCTAGAGAGAGAGATTTAGGTGGATGGACAGACAGACAGACATGGATTGCTAGATAGAGAGATTTGGGTGGATGGACAGACAGACAGACATGGGTAGCTAGATGGAGGGATTTGGATGGATGGATGGACAGACAGACATGGATTGTTAGATAGAGAGATTTGGGTGGATGGACAGACAGACATGGATGGCTAGATAGAGAGATTTGGGTGGATGGATAGACAGACAGACAGACATGGGTTGCTAATTAGAGAGATTTGGGTGGATGGATAGTCAGACAGACATGGATTGGCTAGATAAAGAGATTTGGATGGATGGACAGACAGAGAGACATGGATTGCGTAGATAGAAAGATTTGGGTGGATGGATAGACAGACAGACATGGATTGAGAGAAAGAGAGATTTGAGTGGATGGACAAACAGACAGGCATGAATTGCGAGATAGAGAGATTTGGGTGGATGGATAGACAGACAGACATGGATTGCTAGATAGAGAGATTTGGGTGGACGGACAGACTGACATTGATTGCTAGATAGAGAGATTTGGGTTGATGGACAGACAGACAGACATGGATTGCTAGATAGAGAGATTGGGTGGATGGACAGACAGACATGGATTGTGAGATAGAGAGATTTGGGTGGATGGATAGAAAGACAGACAGATAGATAGAGATAGATAGAGATAGATAGATAGAGATAGATAGATAGAGAGAGATAGAGATAGAGATAGATAGATAGATAGATAGATTTAGGCAGATAGATAGATAGAGATAAATAGATAGATAGAGAGATAGATAGATAGATTTAAGTGGATGGAGATAGATAGATAGATAGGTTTAGGCGGATAGATAGATAGATATAGACGGATAGATAGATAGATAGATAGATTTAGGCGGATAGATAGATATAGATGGATAGCTTTAGGCGGATAGATAGATAGATAGGTTTAGGCGGATAGATAGATAGATGTAGAGGGATTGATAGATAGAGATAGATAGATAGATAGATAGATTTAGGTGGATAAATAGAGATAGATAGATAGATATAGATTTAGGCAGATAGATAGATAGATAGATAGATAGATTTAGGTATGTAGAGATAGATAGATAGATTTAGGTGGATAAATAGAGATAGATAGATATAGATTTAGGCAGATAGATAGATAGATAGATAGATAGATAGATTGATAGAAAGATAGACAGACAGACAGATAGATAGATAGATAGATAGATAGATAGATAGATTTAGGTGGATAGATAGATTTAGGCAGATAGATAGATAGATAGATAGATAGATAGATTTAGGTGGATAGATAGATAGATTTAGACGGATCGATAGATAGAGATAGATAGATACAGTTAGGCGGATTGATAGATATAGATACATAGATTTAGGCGGACAGATAGATAGATAGATTTAGGCGATTTAGGTGGATAGATAGATTTAGGCCGATAGATAGATAGAGATAGATAGATTTAGGCGGATAGATAGATAGATAGATAGATTTAGGCGGATAGATATAGATAGATAGATAGGTAGATAGATAGATAGATATGTGGGTGGATAGATAGATAGATAGGTGGGCGAATAGATAGACAGACAGACATGGGTTGCTAGATAGAGAGATTTGGGTGGATGGATAGACAGACATGGATGGCTAGATAGAGAGATTTGGGTGGATGGACAGACAGACAGACATGGGTTGCTAGATAGAGAGATTTGGGTGGCAGGATAGGCAGACAGACATGGATGGCTAGATAGAGAGATTTGGGTGGATGGATAGACAGACAGACAGACATGGGTTGCTAGATAGAGAGATTTGGGTGGATGGATAGACAGACATGGATGGCTAGATAGAGAGATTTGGGTGGATGGACAGACAGACAGACATGGGTTGCTAGATAGAGAGATTTGGGTGGCAGGATAGGCAGACAGACATGGATGGCTAGATAGAGAGATTTGGGTGGATGGATAGACAGACAGACAGACATGGATTGCGTAGATAGAAATATTTGGGTGGATGGATAGACAGACAGACATGGATTGCTAGATAGAGAGATTTGAGTGGATGGACAGACAGACAGACATGGATTGCTAGATAGAGAGATCTGGGTGGGTGGATGGATAGATAGACAGACAGACATGGATTGCTAGATAAAGAGATTTGGGCGGATGAACAGATAGACAGACATGGATAGCTAGATAAAGAGATTTGGATGTATGGACAGACAGACAGACATGGATTGCGAGATAGAGAGATTTGGGTGGATGGATAGACAGACATGGATTGCTAGACAGAGAGATTTCGGTGGATGGACAGACAGACAGACAGACATGGATTGCTAGAGAGAGAGATTTAGGTGGATGGACAGACAGACAGACATGGATTGCTAGATAGAGAGATTTGGGTGGATGGACAGACAGACAGACATGGGTAGCTAGATGGAGGGATTTGGATGGATGGATGGACAGACAGACATGGATTGTTAGATAGAGAGATTTGGGTGGATGGACAGACAGACATGGATGGCTAGATAGAGAGATTTGGGTGGATGGATAGACAGACAGACATGGATGGCTAGATAGAGTGATTTGGATGGATGGACAGACAGACAGACATGCATAGCTAGATAGAGAGATTTGGGTGGATGGACAAACAGACAGGCATGGATTGCGAAATAGAGAGATTTGGGTGGATGAACAGACAGACAGACATGGATTGCTAGATAGAGAGATTTGGGTGGACAGACAGACTGACATTGATTGCTAGATAGAGAGATTTGGGTGGATGGACAGATAGACAGACATGGATTGCTAGATAGAGAGATCTGGGTGGATGGACACACAGACAGACAAGGAATGCTAGATAGAGAGATTTGGGTGGATGGACAAACAGACAGACATGGATTGCGTAGATAGAGAGATTTGGGTGGATGGACAGACAGACAGACATGGATTGCTAGATAGAGAGATCTGGGTGGATGGACACACAGACAGACAAGGAATGCTAGATAGAGAGATTTGGGTGGATGGACAGACAGACAGACATGGATTGCTAGATAGAGAGATTGGGTGGATGGACAGACAGACAGACATGGATTGCGTAGATAGAGAGATGTGGGTGGATGGATAGAAAGACAGACAGACAGACAGACAGATAGATAGATAGAGATAGATAGATAGAGATAGATAGATAGAGATAGATAGATGGATGGATAGATAGATAGATAGATAGATTTAGGCAGATAGATAGATAGAGATAGATAGATAGAGATAGAGATAGATAGATGGATGGATAGATAGATAGATAGATAGATTTAGGCAGATAGATAGATAGAGATAGATAGATAGACAGATAGATAGAAAGATAATTAGATAGATTTAGGCGGATAGAGATAGATAGATAGGTTTAGGCGGATAGATAGATGTATGTAGACGGATCGATAGATAGATAGATAGATAGATAGATAGATAGATAGATTAGGTATGTAGAGACAGATAGATAGATTTAGGTGGATAAATAGAGATAGATAGATAGAGATTTAGGCAGATAGATAGATAGATAGATAGATAGAAAGATAGACAGATAGATAGATAGATAGATAGATAGATAGATAGATTTAGGTGGATAGATAGATTTAGGTGGATAGATAGATTTAGGCAGATAGATAGATAGATAGATAGATAGATAGATAGATTTAGGTGGATAGATAGATTTAGACGGATCGATAGATAGAGATAGATAGACAGATAGATATAGTTAGGCGGATTGATAGATATAGATAGATAGATTTAGGCGGATAGATAGATAGATAGCTAGATAGATAGATAGATAGATAGATTTAAGCGGATAGATAGATAGAGATGGATAGATTTAGGCGGATAGATAGATAGATAGATAGATTTAGGCGGATAGATAGATAGATAGATAGATAGATAGATAGATAGATAGATAGATATACCGACCCCCGGAGGGACAGAGGACAGACAGACACAGAGATGGGTCTAAAAATACATACCATTTGGATGGAAATATATTTAGATGCAGATAGTTTGTTCCTGTCCATAGATAAAAGGTCGTGGACGCGTGCCAGAAGAGGCCCTCCCCCGTCTGCTCTCACCTCCTCCTCGCCTGGGGGGGGAGGAGAGGGGGGGCTGGCTGGCGCCAGGGGGATGCTGCTGCTGAAGTGGTGCACGTGCCGAGATCTGGGTCCGATAAGAGGGGCAGGAAGGGGATGTGGGGCAGAGCTCGGGGTCAGGGTATAAAGTTGTGTCCGTGGAGGCTGCAAGGTCCACAGCTCAGAGCACCCCCAGACTCGGGCAAAGAGCACCTCACCTGACCGTGACCCTCGCATCTCAGGAGAGAGACCATCTCACCGGAGAGAACCTCATCCCACAGCGGGGACCAGGGACCACCTTACAGAGAACACCGACAGAGACACTCGCATCTCCAGAGAGAGAGAGCATTGCCGCGGAAAGAACCCTTCACATATACAGTGACCACCTTGGCGATCAGACACCCCACATCTCCGGACAGAGACCTCCCAGCCGGCACGCACCCCACATCTCCGGACACCCTTGAAAGACTGAGACCCTCGCTAGAGAGCGACGGCCGCCTCTGCCTTCCCCTGAGACCCTCACACCGACCCTTGCCCCGGAGGAGACGACGATGGCCCCTGCAGAAATGGCACTCCTGGCCTTCATCATCATGTCTTCCTCAGGTAAGGGGCACCTCCAGCGCTCACCACTGTACTGAATACAAGGGGAGGGGTCACCTCGGTGCTGGCCACTGCACTGAATAAGGGGGAGTGGGCACCGCCAGTGCCGGCCACTGCACTAGGAACAAGAAGAGGGGCGCCTACAGTACTGACCACTGCACTCGATAAGAGGAGTGGGCACCTCCAGTGCTAACCACTGCACTGGACAGGGCACCTCCAGTGTTCACCTCTGCACTGGAGCTATGGGGGGCACCTACAGTACTGACCACTGCACTCGATAAGAGGAGTGGGCACCTCCAGTGCTGACCACTGCACTGGACAGGGCACCTCCAGTGTTCACCTCTGCACTGGAGCTAAGGGGGAGCACCTTCAGTGCTGACCACTGCACTCGATAAGAGGAGTGGGCACCTCCAGTGCTAACCACTGCACTGGACAGGGCACCTCCAGTGTTCACCTCTGCACTGGAGCTATGGGGGGCACCTACAGTACTGACCACTGCACTCGATAAGAGGAGTGGGCACCTCCAGTGCTGACCACTGCACTGGACAGGGCACCTCCAGTGTTCACCTCTGCACTGGAGCTAAGGGGGAGCACCTTCAGTGCTGACCACTGCACTCGATAAGAGGAGTGGGCACCTCCAGTGCTGACCACTGCACTGGACAGGGCACCTCCAGTGTTCACCTCTGCACTGGAGCTATGGGGGGGGCACCTACAGTTCTGACCACTGCACTCGATAAGAGGAGTGGGCACCTCCAGTGCGGACCACTGCACTGGACAGGGCACCTCCAGTGTTCACCTCTGCACTGGAGCTAAGGGGGAGCACCTTCAGTGCTGACCACTGCACTCGATAAGAGGAGTGGGCACCTCCAGTGTTCACCTCTGCACTGGAGCTATGGGGGGGCACCTCCAGTGTTCACCTCTGCACTGGAGCTATGGGGGGGCACCTCCAGTGTTCACCTCTTCACTGGAGCTAAGGGTAGGGGCAACTACAGTACTGACCACTGCACTCGATAAGAGGAGTGGGCACCCCCAGGGAACACCACTACACTACACTGGAGACAAGGGATGGGGGCATCCACAGTGCTGACCTCTGCACTGGAGATGCGGTGGGGTAAATCCAGTACTGACCACTACAGTGAAGATAGGATGGACACAAGCACTGGTGACCTCAGCAGTGGAGACAGTTGCACCCTCGTCTCTACTGCTGACCTCTGCACTGGCGATAGGAGGGCTCCAACACTGGAGTGCGGGGAGGGCTTCAGTGCTGGTCTCTTGTCCACATTGCAGTGGTAAGCCAGTGCTGACAGCAGAACTATAGATTAAGGGCCACCTCCAGTGCTCCTCAATGCACTGTAGACCAGGGGCACTGCACTGTAGACAAAAGACACCATCACTGTTGACCTTTACAGTGAAATCTGATGTGCACCCTCTGTCCGGGCCCCTGCAGTGGCGAGAAGAGAGCATTTCCAGTGCGTATGCTGCACTGCACAGAAGGGTCAACTCCAGCGCTAACCAACGCACCAGAAAAAGCGGAGACCTTTCAGATAAATGAATTGTAGAAAACACCGGCGGCACCTCCAGTGGTCACCTCTGTCCTGCTGATAGGGCAGAGAATGCAGCCCACTGCACTGCAAAGAGGGGGACACCCCTGCGCTGGCCACTGCATTAGAAGAAGGCGCCTCTCCAGTTCCACTCACTACGCTGGGGATAAGAGACGCCCAACCGACTGAGATAGCGCCTGAGGAGGAATGCAGTGCTAGACACTTCACTGGAGACGGGTGCATTGCAGTGCACACCATTGCAGACTAGGGGACTACTGCAGCCCTGTCCACTACACTGCAGACGAGGGGCATCCTCTGTGCTGACTACCACACTGCACACAAAGGCAAATCAAAGCTGACAGGTGCAGAGTGGACAAAGCACACATGCAGGTGGACTATTGCAGTGGTGAACAGCGGTCACCTCCATGGTTGTCTACATCCAGTGCTGATCACTGTCATGAAGACAAGAGACCCCTCCAGTGCTGACTACCACACTGCACACAAAGGCAAATCAAAGCTGAGAGGCGCAGTGTGGACAAAGCACACCTGCAGGTTGACTATTGCAGTGGTGAGCAGCGGTCACCTCCATGGTTGTCTGCATCCAGTGCTGATCGCTGCCCTGAAGTCAAGAGACCCCTCCAGTGCTGACTACCACACTGCACACAAAGGCAAATCAAAGCTGAGAGGTGCAATGTGGACAAAGCACACATGCAGGTGGACTATTGCAGTGGTGAGCAGCGGTCACCTCCATGGTTGTCTGCATCCAGTGCTGATCGCTGCCCTGAAGTCAAGAGACCCCTCCAGTGCTGACTACCACACTGCACACAAAGGCAAATCAAAGCTGAGAGGTGCAGTGTGGACAAAGCACACCTGCAGGTTGACTATTGCAGTGGTGAGCAGCGGTCACCTCCATGGTTGTCTACATCCAGTTCTGATCGCTGCCCTGAAGACAAGAGACCCCTCCAGTGCTGACTACCACACTGCATACAAAGGCGAATCCAAAGCTGACAGGTGCTGACCGGTGACCCCTCCAGTGCTGACTACAGCCCTGTAGACTAAGGTCTTCCAAACTACAGCTGCACCGAGGGGCCGGGGCTGCTGACGGAGCTGCAATGTTGTCCTTTTAAAATCATGGTTTAGGGCGGGTGTCCACCGCAGGTCCAGGAGGGTCGGGTCCATATCAGATTTTCAGGGAATGGCTGGCTATCTCCACTGTTGTATTTTTATTTGATGTCCCGTAAATCTTAAAATGACTCCAGCTGTTCCGAAGCTGCCTTGGACAGGCCGGGGTTATGACATCTTCTGCCACTCACTCACTCACTCACTGTGTGCCCGTGGTCAGCTACAAGCACTTCTCCGGTCACTGACTATATGTTAGGGTCAGCCACAGTCTCTTCTTCTTTCACTGTCTCTATGCCTACGAGCAGCTACTACCTTCTAGCAACTCTCTCTATGCCTACGATTATCTACTACCTTCTTGCAACTGTCTCTATGCCTACGATCAGCTACTACCTTCTTGCAACTGTCTCAATGCCTACGATCAGCTACTACCTTCTTGCAACTGTCTCTATGCCTACGAGCAGCTCCTACCTTGCAACTGTCTCTGTGCCTTCGAGCAGCTCCTACCTTCTAGCAACTCTCTCTATGCCTACGATTATCTACTACCTTCTTGCAACTGTCTCTGTGCCTTCGAGCAGCTCCTACCTTCTAGCAACTGTCTCTGTGCCTATGAGCAGCTCCTACCCTTTTGCAACTGTCTCTGTGCCTACGAGCAGCTCCTACCTTCTTGCAACTGTCTCTGTGCCTACGAGCAGCTCCTACCTTCTTGCAACTGTCTCTGTGCCTACGAGCAGCTCCTACCTTCTTGCAACTGTCTCTGTGCCTACGAGCAGCTCCTACCTTCTTGCAACTGTCTCTATGCCTACGAGCAGCTCCTACCTTCTTGCAACTGTCTCTGTGCCTACGGGCAGCTACTACCTTCTTGCGACTGTCTCTATGCCTACGATCAGCCACTACCTTCTAGCAACTCTCTCTGTGCCTACGAGCAGCTCCTACCCTGTTGCAACTGTCTCTGTGCCTACGAGCAGCTCCTACCTTCTTGCGACTGTCTCTGTGGCTACGAGCAGCTCCTACCTTCTTGCAACTGTCTCTGTGCCTACGATCAGCCACTACCTTCTTGTAACTCTCTCTATGCCTACGATCAGCTGCTACCTTCTTGCGACTGTCTCTGTGCCTACGATCAGCTCCTACCTTCTTGCGACTGTCTCTATGCCTACTGGCAGCTACTACCTTCTTGCGACTGTCTCTATGCCTACGATCAGCCACTACCTTCTTGCGACTGTCTCTGTGCCTACGATCAGCTCCTACCTTCTTGCGACTGTCTCTGTGCCTACGATCAGCTGCTACCTTCTTGCGACTGTCTCTGTACCTACGATCAGCTGCTACCTTCTTGCGACTGTCTCTGTGCCTACGATCAGCTGCTACCTTCTTGCGACTGTCTCTGTGCCTACGATCAGCTGCTACCTTCTTGCGACTGTCTCTGTGCCTACGATCAGCTGCTACCTTCTTGCGACTGTCTCTGTGCCTACGAGCAGCTGCTACCTTCTTGCAACTGTCTCTGTGCCTATGATCAGCTACTACCTTCTTGCAACTGTCTGTGTGCCGACGATCAGCTGCTACCTTCTTGCGACTGTCTCTGTGCCTACGAGCAGCTGCTACCTTCTTGCAACTGTCTCTGTGCCTACGATCAGCTACTACCTTCTTGCAACTGTCTGTGTGCCTACGAACAGCCACTACCTTCTTGCAACTGTCTCTGTGCCTACGAACAGCTCCTACCTTCTTGCAACTGTCTCTATGCCTACGAGCAGCTCCTACCTTCTTGCAACTGTCTCTGTGCCTACGGGCAGCTACTACCTTCTTGCGACTGTCTCTATGCCTAGGATCAGCCACTACCTTCTAGCAACTCTCTCTGTGCCTACGAGCAGCTCCTACCCTGTTGCAACTGTCTCTGTGCCTACGAGCAGCTCCTACCTTCTTGCGACTGTCTCTGTGCCTACGAGCAGCTCCTACCTTCTTGCAACTGTCTCTGTGCCTACGATCAGCCACTACCTTCTTGTAACTCTCTCTATGCCTACGATCAGCTGCTACCTTCTTGCGACTGTCTCTGTGCCTACGATCAGCTCCTACCTTCTTGCGACTGTCTCTATGCCTACGGGCAGCTACTACCTTCTTGCGACTGTCTCTATGCCTACGATCAGCCACTACCTTCTTGCGACTGTCTCTGTGCCTACGATCAGCTCCTACCTTCTTGCGACTGTCTCTGTGCCTACGATCAGCTGCTACCTTCTTGCGACTGTCTCTGTGCCTACGATCAGCTGCTACCTTCTTGCGACTGTCTCTGTGCCTACGATCAGCTGCTACCTTCTTGCGACTGTCTCTGTGCCTACGATCAGCTGCTACCTTCTTGCGACTGTCTCTGTGCCTACGATCAGCTGCTACCTTCTTGCAACTGTCTCTGTGCCTACGATCAGCTACTACCTTCTTGCAACTGTCTGTGTGCCGACGATCAGCTGCTACCTTCTTGCGACGGTCTCTGTGCCTACGAGCAGCTGCTACCTTCTTGCAACTGTCTCTGTGCCTACGATCAGCTACTACCTTCTTGCAACTGTCTGTGTGCCTACGAACAGCCACTACCTTCTTGCAACTGTCTCTGTGCCTACGAACAGCTCCTACCTTCTTGCAACTTTCTCTTTGCCTACTATCAGCTACTACCTTCTTGCAACTGTCTCTGTGCCTACGATCAGCTACTACCTTCTTGTAACTCTCTCTTTATGTCTACGATCAGCTACTACCTTCTTGTAACTCTCTCTTTATGCCTACTATCAGCTACTACCTTCTTGTAACTCTCTCTTTATGCCTACTATCTGCTACTACCTTCTTGTAACTCTCTCTTTATGCCTACTATCAGCTACTACCTTCTTGTAACTCTCTCTTTATGCCTACGATCAGCTACTACCTTCTTGTAACTCTTCTTTATGCCTACTATCAGCTACTACCTTCTTGCTACTGTCTCGTTGCCTACGAGCAGCTACTACCTTCTTGCAACTGTCTCTGTGCCTACGATCAGCTGCTACCTTCTTGCAACTGTCTCTGTGCCTACGATCAGCTACTACCTTCTTGCAACTGTCTCTGTGCCTACAATCAGCTACTACCTTCTTGCAACTGTCTCTGTGCCTACGATCAGCTACTACCTCCTTGCAACTGTCTCTGTGCCTACGGGCAGCTACTACCTTCTTGCAACTGTCTCTATGCCTACGAGCAGCTACTACCTTCTTGCGACTGTCTCTGTGCCTACGATCAGCCACTACCTTCTTGCAACTGTCTCTGTGCCTACGAGCAGCGACTACCTTCTTGCAACTGTCTCTATGCCTTCAAGCAGCTCCTGCCTTCTAGCAACTCTCTCTATGCCTACGATCAGCTCCTACCTTCTTGCGACTGTCTCTGTGCCTACGATCAGCCACTACCTTCTTGCAACTGTCTCTGTGCCTACGAGCAGCTACTACCTTCTTGCAACTGTCTCTGTGCCTACGGGCAGCTACTACCTTCTTGCAACTGTCTCTATGCCTACGATCAGCCACTACCTTCTTGCATCTGACTCTGTGCCTACAATCAGCTACTACCTTCTTGCAACTGTCTCTGTGCCTACGAGCAGCGACTACCTTCTTGCAACTGTGTCTGTGCCTACGATCAGCTGCTACCTTCTTGCAACTGTCTCTGTGCCTACGATCAGCTGCTACCTTCTTGCAACTGTCTCTGTGCCTACGAGCAGCTGCTACCTTCTTGCAACTGTCTCTGTGCCTACGATCTGCTACTACCTTCTTGCAACTGTCTGTGTGCCTACGAACAGCTCCTACCTTCTTGCAACTTTCTCTTTGCCTACTATCAGCTACTACCTTCTTGCAACTGTCTCTGTGCCTACGATCAGCTACTACCTTCTTGTAACTCTCTCTTTATGCCTATGATCAGCTACTACCTTCTTGTAACTCTCTCTTTATGCCTACTATCAGCTACTACCTTCTTGTAACTCTCTCTTTATGCCTACTATCAGCTACTACCTTCTTGTAACTCTCTCTTTATGCCTACTATCAGCTATTACCTTCTTGCTACTGTCTCGTTGCCTACGAGCAGCTACTACCTTCTTGCAACTGTCTCTGTGCCTACGATCAGCTACTACCTTCTTGTAACTCTCTCTTTATGCCTACTATCAGCTACTACCTTCTTGCTACTGTCTCGTTGCCTACGAGCAGCTACTACCTTCTTGCAACTGTCTCTGTGCCTACGATCAGCTGCTACCTTCTTGCAACTGTCTCTGTGCCTACGATCAGCTACTACCTTCTTGCAAATGTCTCTGTGCCTACGATCAGCTACTACCTTCTTGCAACTGTCTCTGTGCCTACGATCAGCTACTACCTTCTTGCAACTGTCTCTGTGCCTACGAGCAGCTACTACCTTCTTGCGACTGTCTCTGTGCCTACGAGCAGCTCCTATCTTCTTGCAACTGTCTCTGTGCCTACGAGCAGCGACTACCTTCTTGCAACTGTCTCTATGCCTTCGAGCAGCTCCTGCCTTCTAGCAACTCTCTCTATGCCTACGATCAGCTCCTACCTTCTTGCGACTGTCTCTGTGCCTACGATCAGCCACTACCTTCTTGCAACTGTCTCTGTGCCTACGAGCAGCTACTACCTTCTTGCAACTGTCTCTGTGCCTACGGGCAGCTACTACCTTCTTGCGACTGTCTCTATGCCTACGATCAGCCACTACCTTCTTGCATCTGACTCTGTGCCTACAATCAGCTACTACCTTCTTGCAACTGTCTCTGTGCCTACGAGCAGCGACTACCTTCTTGCAACTGTCTCTGTGCCTACGATCAGCTGCTACCTTCTTGCAACTGTCTCTGTGCCTACGATCAGCTGCTACCTTCTTGCAACTGACTCTGTGCCTACGAGCAGCTGCTACCTTCTTGCAACTGTCTCTGTGCCTACGATCAGCTACTACCTTCTTGCAACTGTCTCTGTGCCTACAAGCAGCAGCTACTTCTTGCAACTGTCTCTGTGCCTACGAGCAGCTACTACCTTCTTGCAACTGTCTCTGTGCCTAGAGTAGCTAACATTATTTTCTTTGTCAATGGGGGTCTTCAGTTGATGGGCATTGTTGTATCTGCATCCAGGGAATTAATTATCTGGGAACCAGCATACATTGATTCAAGTGCATGCATATTGACCGTGGCTACCAAGACCTCTTCCATAATTGTTCCATCTGTCTGTTACCTGGCCCTAAGCCACCATAACTTTGAAATGGAAGCGAAGCATAGGAGATAAGGTTGCCAGGCACATCCAAAATAGCATTGTCTCATATTGGGGAAGCCTTTCTGGCTCTTTAATTCTTGAAAGCTCCCCCACTTCAAAGAAACACATGTCCCACTCATTGCATCATCAGCAGGGTCAGTGTGGCAATCTTTATTTGCTGGGTCTGACACTCTTCACAAAAACTGAAATTGATTATACTTTTTGCTTCCTTACATTTCTTCAGAACCCACGGGTAGCACCACACCAAAATACAAAGGGTCGCCGAAGTCACATCATACACCATGCCATCTTGTGCCATCACGTAGCGGGTCTCTTTTCCCCTACTTAAGCCATTGGTAGAATCCTATTCTCTGCCAAGTGGATAGGGAAAGGTGGACATGGCTATGCAAGTTCTATTTACTTCCTGTTTCTGTGTTCATGCCTTTTGAGACAATGTGCAGTGACAGGAATAACAAAGGACAAGCCCGGGTTTTTAGGTACTACCCCTGGCACCATTCGTTGCCAGTCATGGCAGAATCCTGTGGATAGTGCCATTGCTAAACATACCACTCTTTAGCTCCCCATTTCAGTGCCAGAACGGCAAATGTGAGGGCGAAATGCTGGGATATTACTTTGTAAGATTATCAGATGCTCAGTTAGGAGGATCAGGGGCTACTCAAACTTTAGAATTTGTTTTGCAGTTTTATACAGCAGAAATTTGGTCCGAGGGCATCAGAATGCTTTACAAGAGAACCAGATGGTACATATTTTTAGGCATATGGAGATTAAGTGATTTGCCCAGAATAACAAGATGTTGAGCCGAGGCTGGAATTCAACCTGGTTCCAGAATTGGCAGCAACAGCCGCTTGGATACATTTTCTCCCCATCTCCACCCCTGTCACTGTTAGATAGGCTACGCTAGGCTAGGCAGAGTATCACACCCCATAATCTTGGGTGAAGACTTTAGTTTTTGTGATAGGCAATAAATATATAGTACTTCATGTCTTACATGTTACCCAGCTAATGTCACAATCAGTTTTACAGTACAGTAATTTTATTTTATTTGATTCAGACCTCAACTGAGATCAACAAATACATCTATCAAATTATTATTATTAAGTTTAAAATAATTGGAATGATAAAACTTTTAAAACATACTATACAGTGAAAAGGTAAAAAATCAGTTTTAACATTGTTACCCTTAAATTGGACCACGGCCTCCTGATAAATCGCCTTCAGGAAATAGGGATAGAAGGCACAGCCCTCGCACTCCTCAGGTCCTTCCTGTCAAACCGGGAACAATTGTTGAAGTGGAGGGTATCAAGTCTCACTACTTTAGGTTCCCATGTGGAGAGCCACAGGGTTCGTCCCTGAGTCCAACCATATTTACTGTATTTGTTACACCTTTGGCCAGATTGATTAAATCTTATGGCTTCGAGTTGGTGTCATACGCAGATGACACCCAGATCATTGTCTCCTTCTCGAGTAAAAACCACGATACGGCCCACAACTTCAGTGAGTATATAAGACACGTGAGCAGATGGATGTCAGAGAACTGCCTCAAGCTAAATTCAAATAAAACCAAAGTTTTACGCTTTGGCAGAGACACATCTTTCTGGTCCACAGACTGGTGGCCAGCGGAGCTGGGTCCTTTTCCCATTCCAGCCACAAAGGCTAAAAACCTAGGTGTCATTTTTGACACTACTCTGTCCTTCTCCCACCAGGTGAAGGCGCTCACCTCATCCACCTTTTTCACTCTGAAAATTTTGAGAAAAATCTTTCCGTTTATACCAACAGAATTACAGAAAACAGTGGTGGCAGCACTGGTTCTATCTAAGCTGGATTACTGTAATGGGCTTCTGGTTGGGGTAAACAAGGTACTACTGGTGAAACTGCAGGTTCTTCAAAACTCTGCAGCCCGGTTGCTCTTCGGCATATCCAAATATTCATCAGCCAAACATGCCCTGAATACTCTTCACTGGCTACCTATGGAAAAACGAATCAATTTCAAGGCATTGTGCATCGCCTTTAAGGCACTACATAATGTAGGCGCCGCTTATCTGATGGATCGTTTCCAATGGAATATTTCATCTCAAACTCTTCGGTCCGCTTCTCTGAAACTGGTGAAGGTACCGAACTTCCGACTACAAAGATGGGGCGGTAAAAGCTTTATAGGCATCACAACCAGATTGTGGACCAAGCTGCCAACAAAGCTAAAAACTCACCTGACCTGCTCTCCTTCAGAAAAGGCCTAAAGACCTGGCTATATACCTTATAGTCTCTAACCCAGTCCTAGAGCCTTCAGTCAAACCATTAGTATGTTCATGTGATTAGTCGCCAAGCGCCTGGACGCCTCAGGGTATTAGTTGCGCTATATAAATATATAAATAAATGAATAAATAAATAAATAAATTGGCATAACCAAGACAACAGGAATGATTTCTCATGAACCTCCCGCAATACAAGAACACTATGATGTCTCTTTGGCATTCATATATTTTGGAGATATAGAGCATACTGTGCTGCAGGAGCAATTGCAGGCTTTGCGATTGGCTGAGCTGCCTGCATCATGCTTCAGGAATAGATTTTAGCATCAGCACAACATTATTCAAACATCTTTTGATGGAGAGGTGTGGTGCAGCGGCCAGGGCAGCTGACTTCAGAGCACAGGGCTCACGGTTCAATCCCCAGCTCCGGTGGCAGCTCAGCTCAGCACCATGTGACTCTGGGCAATAGCTCACTTAATTTCCACGACAGCCCCCAGCGCTTTGAGACCCGTAAGGGTGAGTAGTTCGCACTTTACAAATACGTATTTACATATTTGTATTCATGTGGCAGATACAGAGATTGTTTTGAAGGACTATCAATGCACATTCCTGTCAAATGAAGTTCTGCTCCATCCCTTATGGACATCAGAAAATGTTTTGAATGGGGCCAAGTTTCTGCAAACATACAGAACAAAGCCTTTGGTGGCCCAGCAGAGTGAAAGAAGTGATCCTTGACCTAGGTTTTCGTGCAATAATTCATTGCATTCATGGATGTGTAGCCCTTTGGTTGCTTAATTGGATTAGCCCACTTTATACCAATGATCAGTAAAAGTAGAGACCATCCTCAAGGAAACTCTTCACCCACAGTATCCTACCACAATCCTTAGGTCATTCTCAACAAAACTATTGGTTCGTCCATACAAACGGAAATATTTGGTGGGAGAAATTCCCACGTACCAGGCTCAACTCACTGGAACTATGTACCTCTCTCCTCGAGGCTTTCAAGAAAGGTACCTACCCAACAGGGATTAAAACAAGGGTGTGTTTTGGCTTCGTACCTATTTAATCTGTTTTTCACGGATTTACCACAGGCACTTGACGCAGTTTACTCTTACCCACTCAAGCTAGAATGCCAACAAATTTAAAATTTGTTATATGCGGCTGATGCCATACTGATAATCCAAACACAGGTTGGGCTGCAGTGCCTCATTGACGAACTCTCAAGATATGCAAGTGTACGACTATCAATCACAAAAAAACATGATAATGGTGATGAAAAATAGAAAAAGGGATAAATCACATGGATACGTACACGATCAGCAGCTGGAACATGAATTTGAATGTAAATATCTAGGTGTCCTATTTGATGATAAAAGTGTAACTTTCTACCTCACAAGCAGGAGCTACTATGAAAAGTTAATGCCTTAACTGGTGCTTTCCAAATCTTAAAAAGATCTATGGTTGGCCCGAGTATTAACCCTCAACTAAAGTTTTTAAAAAAGTTTTATATAGCGCAAATGCGACCCAAAGGCATCAGGGCGCTTAACATGAGCACCACTTGCGTTACAGACGGACACGTTCATTTTGTTAGGCACGGGGAGATTAAGTCATTTGCCCAGAATCACAGGATGTTGAGCGTCCCAGCCAAGCCTCGAACCCGGTTTCCCAGCTTCGAGGTCGCCCCACTAGTGGTTATGCCACATCCTTGTGGCAAGGTTGTCGTTGCTAAACTGTTACCGACTTTAACACATGGCAGCAAAGCACTCCGGAGGCGGGACTCTGCAGTCCTCAATACAATCATTTCAAAAACCTATAAGCACCTTTTCAGTCTGCCCGCTAGTGCTTCTCCTGCCCACATTCGGCTGGAGTATGGGCTGGTAACACAGTGAATTGCAAGGAAGGGGGCTTATCTCAAAACCTGGCAGAAATGGAAGACCTCCGTTGACAATACTCTGTGGCTAGAACTTCAAGAAGCCAAAGGGCCCCAGCCAGGATATATCTAGAATCTGCCATCAGCACCTTGGGGGTGGGATCACTGTGTGATCTTAATGTCTCTCCTGCAGTCTTTAAAAAGGTAATCAATCCCTCAATGAGGAAGCTCTCGGCAATTGAAGAGAAGGCTGTCTTAGCAAAAAGATCACACAGTGCGGGTTTTAAATGACTCTAAAATCCTGAAGCCACAGAACTACCCGACAGCAGGCTGGGCTCTGCACCGAAAGAGGAAATTCATGGGATTCATTCTGGCCACTTACCCGCCCTCTCTCACACTTCACCCTGACCACGGTCAGGAGGTCCAAGCGGCTGCCACTTGGGTGGGTCAGATGTGGATGACATGGTCCATCTATTGTGAATCTGTCCCAAGCGCCCAACGGACAGGAGGGGCCTCTTCACAATAGAGGCGTTTGCTCCTGAAGACAGGCTGTCAGTGCTTGCTTTAATTCCCTCGATACCATCTAAATTGCCGTTTTACCACATTTTTAACAAAAGTGGATCAAAAACGTAAGGCCTCAGAAGCTCATTTTACTACTTGACTAACTTTGAATGTTTTACTGAAATTCTACCTTTTCACTTCTTGAACCATATCCTTTATTTTTAATTGCCATCTATTATGAGATCAATTGCTTTTTATATGCAAATATTTTAATTATTTATGCGTAGCAATAAAATCAATCAATCAATCTCTCCTTAAGGCTCAAAGAGAAGGTCCTACGGTTCAGCTAATAATCGAAAACCCAGCTCTTCGGCTCTGTTTACAACTTGATGAGTATGAATGAAACTCCAACCCTTCTGCATCGCTCCTTCACCATTGACGCTTCTTGTTGTAACATGATGCAGAAACCGATTGTTCCCCTGAGCATCATTCGGGGCTTTTCCACGCAATCGGTAAAAGCAGGATTGCAAGGAGAGGCCAAGAACTGAAAGGTGATTGACGGCCTGCTTCCTCCTGAGGTCATAATGTCATTTCCTCTACTCATAAACGTATTATTAAATGAACATAGCACTTGAATCTCTTCCAGAGAGATTTGGGTGGGTGGACGGACGGACATGGATTGCTAGATAGAGAGAATGGGGGATGGATAGACAGACAGACAGACAGACATGGATTGTTAGAGAGATTTCGGTGGATGGACAGACAGACAGACAGATAGATAGGCATGGGTTGCTAGATAGAGAGATTTGGATGGATGGACAGACAGACAGACATGGGTTGCTAGATAGACAGATTTGGGTGGATGGATAGACAGACATGGATGGCTAGATGGAGAGATTTGGGTGGATGGACAGACAGACAGACATGGGTTGCTAGATAGAGAGATTTGGGTGGATGGATAGACAGACATGGATGGCTAGATAGAGAGATTTGGGTGGATGGATAGACAGACAGACAGACAGACATGGGTTGCTAATTAGAGAGATTTGGGTGGATGGATAGTCAGACAGACATGGATTGGCTAGATAAAGAGATTTGGATGGATGGACAGACAGAGAGACATGGATTGCGAGATAGAAAGATTTGGGTGGATGGATAGACAGACAGACATGGATTGAGAGAAAGAGAGATTTGAGTGGATGGACAAACAGACAGGCATGAATTGCGAGATAGAGAGTTTTGGGTGGATGGATAGACAGACAGACATGGATTGCTAGATAGAGAGATTTGGGTGGACGGACAGACTGACATTGATTGCTAGATAGAGAGATTTGGGTTGATGGACAGACAGGCAGACATGGATTGCTAGATAGAGAGATTGGGTGGATGGACAGACAGACAGACATGGATTGTGAGATAGAGAGATTTGGGTGGATGGATAGAAAGACAGACAGATAGATAGATAGAGATAGATAGAGATAGATAGATAGAGATAGATAGATATAGATAGATAGATAGATTTAGGCAGATAGATAGATATAGACGGATAAATAGATAGATAGATAGATAGATTTAGGCGGATAGATAGATATAGATGGATAGCTTTAGGCGGATAGATAGATAGATAGGTTTAGGCGGATAGATAGATAGATGTAGAGGGATTGATAGATAGAGATAGATAGATAGATAGATAGATTTAGGTGGATAAATAGAGATAGATAGATAGATAGATAGATATAGATTTAGGCAGATAGATAGATAGATAGATAGATAGATTTAGGTATGTAGAGATAGATAGATAGATTTAGGTGGATAAATAGAGATAGATAGATAGATATAGATTTAGGCAGATAGATAGATAGATAGATAGATTGATAGCAAGATAGACCAACAGACAGACAGATAGATAGATAGATAGATAGATAGATTTAGGTGGATAGATAGATTTAGGCAGATAGATAGATAGATAGATAGATAGATAGATAGATAGATTTAGGTGGATAGATAGATAGATTTAGACGGATCGATAGATAGAGATAGATAGATATAGTTAGGCGGATTGATAGATATAGATACATAGATTTAGGCGGATAGATAGATAGATAGATTTAGGCGATTTAGGTGGATAGATAGATAGATAGATTTAGGCCGATAGATAGATAGAGATAGATAGATTTAGGCGGATAGATAGATAGATAGATAGATTTAGGCGGATAGATATAGATAGATAGGTAGATAGATAGATAGATATGTGGGTGGATAGATAGATAGATAGATAGGTGGGCGGATAGATAGACAGACAGACATGGGTTGCTAGATAGAGAGATTTGGGTGGATGGATAGACAGACATGGATGGCTAGATAGAGAGATTTGGGTGGATGGACAGACAGACAGACATGGGTTGCTAGATAGAGAGATTTGGGTGGCAGGATAGGCAGACAGACATGGATGGCTAGATAGAGAGATTTGGGTGGATGGATAGACAGACAGACAGACATGGGTTGCTAAATAGAGAGATTTGGGTGGATGGATAGTCAGACAGACATGGATTGGCTAGATAAAGAGATTTGGATGGATGGACAGACAGAGAGACATGGATTGCGAGATAGAAAGATTTGGGTGGATGGATAGACAGACAGACATGGATTGCTAGATAGAGAGATTTGAGTGGATGGACAGACAGACAGACATGGATTGCTAGATAGAGAGATCTGGGTGGGTGGATGGATAGATAGACAGACAGACATGGATTGCTAGATAAAGAGATTTGTGCGGATGAACAGATAGACAGACATGGATAGCTAGATAAAGAGATTTGGATGTATGGACAGACAGACAGACATGGATTGCGAGATTGAGAGATTTGGGTGGATGGATAGACAGACATGGATTGCTAGACAGAGAGATTTCGGTGGATGGACAGACAGACAGACAGACATGGATTGCTAGAGAGAGAGATTTAGGTGGATAGACAGACATGGATTGCTAGATAGAGAGATTTGGGTGGATGGACAGACAGACATGGGTAGCTAGATGGAGGGATTTGGATGGATGGACAGACAGACATGGATTGTTAGATAGAGAGATTTGGGTGGATGGACAGACAGACATGGATGGCTAGATAGAGAGATTTGGGTGGATGGATAGACAGACAGACATGGATGGCTAGATAGAGTGATTTGGATGGATGGACAGACAGACAGACACATGTATTGCTAGATAGAGAGAGAGAGATTTGGGTGGATGGACAGACAGACAGACATGCATAGCTAGATAGAGAGATTTGGGTGGATGGACAAACAGACAGGCATGGATTGCGAAATAGAGAGATTTGGGTGGATGAACAGACAGACAGACATGGATTGCTAGATAGAGAGATTTGGGTGGACAGACAGACTGACATTGATTGCTAGATAGAGAGATTTGGGTGGATGGACAGATATGGATTGCTAGATAGAGAGTTCTGGGTGGATGGACACACAGACAGACAAGGAATGCTAGATAGAGAGATTTGGGTGGATGGACAAACAGACAGACATGGGTTGCTAGATAGACAGATTTGGGTGGATGGATAGACGGACATGGATGGCTAAATGGAGAGATTTGGGTGGATGGACAGACAGACAGACATGGGTTGCTAGATAGAGAGATTTGGGTGGATGGATAGACAGACATGGATGGCTAGATAGAGAGATTTGGGTGGATGGATAGACAGACAGACAGACATGGGTTGCTAATTAGAGAGATTGGGGTGGATGGATAGTCAGACAGACATGGATTGGCTAGATAAAGAGATTTGGATGGATGGACAGACATAGAGACATGGATTGCGAGATAGAAAGATTTGGGTGGATGGATAGACAGACAGACATGGATTGAGAGAAAGAGAGATTTGAGTGGATGGACAAACAGACAGGCATGAATTGCGAGATAGAGAGATTTGGGTGGATGGATAGACAGACAGACATGGATTGCTAGATAGAGAGATTTGGGTGGACGGACAGACTGACATTGATTGCTAGATAGAGAGATTTGGGTTGATGGACAGACAGACAGACATGGATTGCTAGATAGAGAGATTGGGTGGATGGACAGACAGACATGGATTGTGAGATAGAGAGATTTGGGTGGATGGATAGAAAGACAGACAGATAGATAGATAGAGATAGATAGAGATAGATAGATAGAGATAGATAGATAGAGAGAGATAGAGATAGAGATAGATAGATAGATAGATAGATTTAGGCAGATAGATAGATAGAGATAAATAGATAGATAGAGAGATAGATAGATAGATTTAAGTGGATGGAGATAGATAGATAGATAGGTTTAGGCGGATAGATAGATAGATATAGACGGATAGATAGATAGATAGATAGATAGATTTAGGCGGATAGATAGATATAGATGGATAGCTTTAGGCGGATAGATAGGTTTAGGCGGATAGATAGATAGATGTAGAGGGATTGATAGATAGAGATAGATAGATAGATAGATAGATTTAGGTGGATAAATAGAGATAGATAGATAGATAGATATAGATTTAGGCAGATAGATAGATAGATAGATAGATAGATAGATTTAGGTATGTAGAGATAGATAGATAGATAGATTTAGGTGGATAAATAGAGATAGATAGATATAGATTTAGGCAGATAGATAGATAGATAGATAGATTGATAGAAAGATAGACAGACAGACAGATAGATAGATAGATAGATAGATAGATTTAGGTGGATAGATAGATTTAGGCAGATAGATAGATAGATAGATAGATAGATAGATTTAGGTGGATAGATAGATAGATTTAGACGGATCGATAGATAGAGATAGATAGATACAGTTAGGCGGATTGATAGATATAGATACATAGATTTAGGCGGACAGATAGATAGATAGATTTAGGCGATTTAGGTGGATAGATAGATTTAGGCCGATAGATAGATAGAGATAGATAGATTTAGGCGGATAGATAGATAGATAGATAGATTTAGGCGGATAGATATAGATAGATAGATAGATAGGTAGATAGATAGATATGTGGGTGGATAGATAGATAGATAGATAGATAGATAGATAGATAGATAGGTGGGCGAATAGATAGACAGACAGACATGGGTTGCTAGATAGAGAGATTTGGGTGGATGGATAGACAGACATGGATGGCTAGATAGAGAGATTTGGGTGGATGAACAGACAGACAGACATGGGTTGCTAGATAGAGAGATTTGGGTGGCAGGATAGGCAGACAGACATGGATGGCTAGATAGAGAGATTTGGGTGGATGGATAGACAGACAGACAGACATGGGTTGCTAGATAGAGAGATTTGGGTGGATGGATAGACAGACATGGATGGCTAGATAGAGAGATTTGGGTGGATGGACAGACAGACAGACATGGGTTGCTAGATAGAGAGATTTGGGTGGCAGGATAGGCAGACAGACATGGATGGCTAGATAGAGAGATTTGGGTGGATGGATAGACAGACAGACAGACATGGATTGCGTAGATAGAAATATTTGGGTGGATGGATAGACAGACAGACATGGATTGCTAGATAGAGAGATTTGAGTGGATGGACAGACAGACAGACATGGATTGCTAGATAGAGAGATCTGGGTGGGTGGATGGATAGATAGACAGACAGACATGGATTGCTAGATAAAGAGATTTGGGCGGATGAACAGATAGACAGACATGGATAGCTAGATAAAGAGATTTGGATGTATGGACAGACAGACAGACATGGATTGCGAGATAGAGAGATTTGGGTGGATGGATAGACAGACATGGATTGCTAGACAGAGAGATTTCGGTGGATGGACAGACAGACAGACAGACAGACATGGATTGCTAGAGAGAGAGATTTAGGTGGATGGACAGACAGACAGACATGGATTGCTAGATAGAGAGATTTGGGTAGATGGACAGACAGACAGACATGGGTAGCTAGATGGAGGGATTTGGATGGATGGATGGACAGACAGACATGGATTGTTAGATAGAGAGATTTGGGTGGATGGACAGACAGACATGGATGGCTAGATAGAGAGATTTGGGTGGATGGATAGACAGACAGACATGGATGGCTAGATAGAGTGATTTGGATGGATGGACAGACAGACAGACACATGTATTGCTAGATAGAGAGATTTGGGTGGATGGACAGACAGACAGACATGCATAGCTAGATAGAGAGATTTGGGTGGATGGACAAACAGACAGGCATGGATTGCGAAATAGAGAGATTTGGGTGGATGAACAGACAGACAGACATGGATTGCTAGATAGAGAGATTTGGGTGGACAGACAGACTGACATTGATTGCTAGATAGAGAGATTTGGGTGGATGGACAGATAGACAGACATGGATTGCTAGATAGAGAGATCTGGGTGGATGGACACACAGACAGACAAGGAATGCTAGATAGAGAGATTTGGGTGGATGGACAAACAGACAGACATGGATTGCGAGATAGAGAGATTTGGGTGGATGGACAGACAGACAGACATGGATTGCTAGATAGAGAGATCTGGGTGGATGGACACACAGACAGACAAGGAATGCTAGATAGAGAGATTTGGGTGGATGGACAGACAGACAGACATGGATTGCTAGATAGAGAGATTGGGTGGATGGACAGACAGACAGACATGGATTGCGAGATAGAGAGATGTGGGTGGATGGATAGAAAGACAGACAGACAGACAGACAGATAGATAGAGATAGATAGATAGAGATAGATAGATAGAGATAGATAGATAGAGATAGATAGATGGATGGATGGATAGATAGATAGATAGATTTAGGCAGATAGATAGATAGAGATAGATAGATAGAGATAGAGATAGATAGATGGATGGATAGATAGATAGATAGATAGATTTAGGCAGATAGATAGATAGAGATAGATAGATAGACAGATAGATAGAAAGATAATTAGATAGATTTAGGCGGATAGAGATAGATAGATAGGTTTAGGCGGATAGATAGATGTATGTAGACGGATCGATAGATAGATAGATAGATAGATAGATTAGGTATGTAGAGACAGATAGATAGATTTAGGTGGATAAATAGAGATAGATAGATAGATAGAGATTTAGGCAGATAGATAGATAGATAGAAAGATAGACAGACAGATAGATAGATAGATAGATAGATAGATTTAGGTGGATAGATAGATTTAGGTGGATAGATAGATTTAGGCAGATAGATAGATAGATAGATAGATAGATTTAGGTGGATAGATAGATTTAGACGGATCGATAGATAGAGATAGATAGACAGATAGATATAGTTAGGCGGATTGATAGATATAGATAGATAGATTTAGGCGGATAGATAGATAGATAGATAGCTAGATAGATAGATAGATAGATAGATTTAAGCGGATAGATAGATAGAGATGGATAGATTTAGGCGGATAGATAGATAGATAGATAGATTTAGGCGGATAGATAGATAGATAGATAGATAGATAGATATACCGACCCCCGGAGGGACAGAGGACAGACAGACACAGAGATGGGTCTAAAAATACATACCATTTGGATGGAAATATATTTAGATGCAGATAGTTTGTTCCTGTCCATAGATAAAAGGTCGTGGACGCGTGCCAGAAGAGGCCCTCCCCCGTCTGCTCTCACCTCCTCCTCGCCTGGGGGGAGGAGAGGGGGGCTGGCTGGCGCCAGGGGGATGCTGCTGCTGAAGTGGTGCACGTGCCGAGATCTGGGTCCGATAAGAGGGGCAGGAAGGGGATGTGGGGCAGAGCTCGGGGTCAGGGTATAAAGTTGTGTCCGTGGAGGCTGCAAGGTCCACAGCTCAGAGCACCCCCAGACTCGGGCAAAGAGCACCTCACCTGACCGTGACCCTCGCATCTCAGGAGAGAGACCATCTCACCGGAGAGAACCTCATCCCACAGCGGGGACCAGGGACCACCTTACAGAGAACACCGACAGAGACACTCGCATCTCCAGAGAGAGAGAGCATTGCCGCGGAAAGAACCCTTCACATATACAGTGACCACCTTGGCGATCAGACACCCCACATCTCCGGACAGAGACCTCCCAGCCGGCACGCACCCCACATCTCCGGACACCCTTGAAAGACTGAGACCCTCGCTAGAGAGCGAC
This sequence comes from Calotriton arnoldi, assembly GCA_963921515.1. NCBI lineage: Eukaryota > Metazoa > Chordata > Amphibia > Caudata > Salamandridae > Calotriton > Calotriton arnoldi. Next base: position 176,596 of record CAWUFW010000150.1, on the reverse strand, counting down.
GGCCGCCTCTGCCTTCCCCTGAGACCCTCACACCGACCCTTGCCCCGGAGGAGACGACGATGGCCCCTGCAGAAATGGCACTCCTGGCCTTCATCATCATGTCTTCCTCAGGTAAGGGGCACCTCCAGCGCTCACCACTGTACTGAATACAAGGGAGGGGTCACCTCGGTGCTGGCCACTGCACTGAATAAGGGGAGTGGGCACCGCCAGTGCCGGCCACTGCACTAGGAACAAGAAGAGGGGCGCCTACAGTACTGACCACTGCACTCGATAAGAGGAGTGGGCACCTCCAGTGCTAACCACTGCACTGGACAGGGCACCTCCAGTGTTCACCTCTGCACTGGAGCTATGGGGGGGCACCTACAGTACTGACCACTGCACTCGATAAGAGGAGTGGGCACCTCCAGTGCTGACCACTGCACTGGACAGGGCACCTCCAGTGTTCACCTCTGCACTGGAGCTAAGGGGGAGCACCTTCAGTGCTGACCACTGCACTCGATAAGAGGAGTGGGCACCTCCAGTGCTGACCACTGCACTGGACAGGGCACCTCCAGTGTTCACCTCTGCACTGGAGCTATGGGGGGGCACCTACAGTTCTGACCACTGCACTCGATAAGAGGAGTGGGCACCTCCAGTGCGGACCACTGCACTGGACAGGGCACCTCCAGTGTTCACCTCTGCACTGGAGCTAAGGGGGAGCACCTTCAGTGCTGACCACTGCACTCGATAAGAGGAGTGGGCACCTCCAGTGTTCACCTCTGCACTGGAGCTATGGGGGGCACCTCCAGTGTTCACCTCTGCACTGGAGCTATGGGGGGGCACCTCCAGTGTTCACCTCTTCACTGGAGCTAAGGGTAGGGGCAACTACAGTACTGACCACTGCACTCGATAAGAGGAGTGGGCACCCCCAGGGAACACCACTACACTACACTGGAGACAAGGGATGGGGGCATCCACAGTGCTGACCTCTGCACTGGAGATGCGGTGGGGTAAATCCAGTTCTGACCACTACAGTGAAGATAGGATGGACACAAGCACTGGTGACCTCAGCAGTGGAGACAGTTGCACCCTCGTCTCTACTGCTGACCTCTGCACTGGCGATAGGAGGGCTCCAACACTGGAGTGCGGGGAGGGCTTCAGTGCTGGTCTCTTGTCCACATTGCAGTGGTAAGCCAGTGCTGACAGCAGAACTATAGATTAAGGGCCACCTCCAGTGCTCCTCAATGCACTGTAGACCAGGGGCACTGCACTGTAGACAAAAGACACCATCACTGTTGACCTTTACAGTGAAATCTGATGTGCACCCTCTGTCCGGGCCCCTGCAGTGGCGAGAAGAGAGCATTTCCAGTGCGTATGCTGCACTGCACAGAAGGGTCAACTCCAGCGCTAACCAACGCACCAGAAAAAGCGGAGACCTTTCAGATAAATGAATTGTAGAAAACACCGGCGGCACCTCCAGTGGTCACCTCTGTCCTGCTGATAGGGCAGAGAATGCAGCCCACTGCACTGCAAAGAGGGGGACACCCCTGCGCTGGCCACTGCATTAGAAGAAGGCGCCTCTCCAGTTCCACTCACTACGCTGGGGATAAGAGACGCCCAACCGACTGAGATAGCGCCTGAGGAGGAATGCAGTGCTAGACACTTCACTGGAGACGGGTGCATTGCACTGCACACCATTGCAGACTAGGGGACTACTGCAGCCCTGTCCACTACACTGCAGACGAGGGGCATCCTCTGTGCTGACTACCACACTGCACACAAAGGCAAATCAAAGCTGACAGGTGCAGTGTGGACAAAGCACACATGCAGGTGGACTATTGCAGTGGTGAACAGCGGTCACCTCCATGGTTGTCTACATCCAGTGCTGATCACTGTCATGAAGACAAGAGACCCCTCCAGTGCTGACTACCACACTGCACACAAAGGCAAATCAAAGCTGAGAGGCGCAGTGTGGACAAAGCACACCTGCAGGTTGACTATTGCAGTGGTGAGCAGCGGTCACCTCCATGGTTGTCTGCATCCAGTGCTGATCGCTGCCCTGAAGTCAAGAGACCCCTCCAGTGCTGACTACCACACTGCACACAAAGGCAAATCAAAGCTGAGAGGTGCAATGTGGACAAAGCACACATGCAGGTGGACTATTGCAGTGGTGAGCAGCGGTCACCTCCATGGTTGTCTGCATCCAGTGCTGATCGCTGCCCTGAAGTCAAGAGACCCCTCCAGTGCTGACTACCACACTGCACACAAAGGCAAATCAAAGCTGAGAGGTGCAGTGTGGACAAAGCACACCTGCAGGTTGACTATTGCAGTGGTGAGCAGCGGTCACCTCCATGGTTGTCTACATCCAGTTCTGATCGCTGCCCTGAAGACAAGAGACCCCTCCAGTGCTGACTACCACACTGCATACAAAGGCGAATCCAAAGCTGACAGGTGCTGACCGGTGACCCCTCCAGTGCTGTCTACAGCCCTGTAGACTAAGGTCTTCCAAACTACAGCTGCACCGAGGGGCCGGGGCTGCTGACGGAGCTGCAATGTTGTCCTTTTAAAATCATGGTTTAGGGCGGGTGTCCACCGCAGGTCCAGGAGGGTCGGGTCCATATCAGATTTTCAGGGAATGGCTGGCTATCTCCACTGTTGTATTTTTATTTGATGTCCCGTAAATCTTAAAATGACTCCAGCTGTTCCGAAGCTGCCTTGGACAGGCCGGGGTTATGACATCTTCTGCCACTCACTCACTCACTCACTGTGTGCCCGTGGTCAGCTACAAGCACTTCTCCGGTCACTGACTATATGTTAGGGTCAGCCACAGTCTCTTCTTCTTTCACTGTCTCTATGCCTACGAGCAGCTACTACCTTCTAGCAACTCTCTCTATGCCTACGATTATCTACTACCTTCTTGCAACTGTCTCTATGCCTACGATCAGCTACTACCTTCTTGCAACTGTCTCAATGCCTACGATCAGCTACTACCTTCTTGCAACTGTCTCTATGCCTACGAGCAGCTCCTACCTTGCAACTGTCTCTGTGCCTTCGAGCAGCTCCTACCTTCTAGCAACTCTCTCTATGCCTACGATTATCTACTACCTTCTTGCAACTGTCTCTGTGCCTTCGAGCAGCTCCTACCTTCTAGCAACTGTCTCTGTGCCTATGAGCAGCTCCTACCCTTTGCAACTGTCTCTGTGCCTACGAGCAGCTCCTACCTTCTTGCAACTGTCTCTGTGCCTACGAGCAGCTCCTACCTTCTTGCAACTGTCTCTGTGCCTACGAGCAGCTCCTACCTTCTTGCAACTGTCTCTGTGCCTACGAGCAGCTCCTACCTTCTTGCAACTGTCTCTATGCCTACGAGCAGCTCCTACCTTCTTGCAACTGTCTCTGTGCCTACGGGCAGCTACTACCTTCTTGCGACTGTCTCTATGCCTACGATCAGCCACTACCTTCTAGCAACTCTCTCTGTGCCTACGAGCAGCTCCTACCCTGTTGCAACTGTCTCTGTGCCTACGAGCAGCTCCTACCTTCTTGCGACTGTCTCTGTGGCTACGAGCAGCTCCTACCTTCTTGCAACTGTCTCTGTGCCTACGATCAGCCACTACCTTCTTGTAACTCTCTCTATGCCTACGATCAGCTGCTACCTTCTTGCGACTGTCTCTGTGCCTACGATCAGCTCCTACCTTCTTGCGACTGTCTCTATGCCTACTGGCAGCTACTACCTTCTTGCGACTGTCTCTATGCCTACGATCAGCCACTACCTTCTTGCAACTGTCTCTGTGCCTACGATCAGCTCCTACCTTCTTGCGACTGTCTCTGTGCCTACGATCAGCTGCTACCTTCTTGCGACTGTCTCTGTACCTACGATCAGCTGCTACCTTCTTGCGACTGTCTCTGTGCCTACGATCAGCTGCTACCTTCTTGCGACTGTCTCTGTGCCTACGATCAGCTGCTACCTTCTTGCGACTGTCTCTGTGCCTACGATCAGCTGCTACCTTCTTGCGACTGTCTCTGTGCCTACGAGCAGCTGCTACCTTCTTGCAACTGTCTCTGTGCCTATGATCAGCTACTACCTTCTTGCAACTGTCTGTGTGCCGACGATCAGCTGCTACCTTCTTGCGACTGTCTCTGTGCCTACGAGCAGCTGCTACCTTCTTGCAACTGTCTCTGTGCCTACGATCAGCTACTACCTTCTTGCAACTGTCTGTGTGCCTACGAACAGCCACTACCTTCTTGCAACTGTCTCTGTGCCTACGAACAGCTCCTACCTTCTTGCAACTGTCTCTATGCCTACGAGCAGCTCCTACCTTCTTGCAACTGTCTCTGTGCCTACGGGCAGCTACTACCTTCTTGCGACTGTCTCTATGCCTAGGATCAGCCACTACCTTCTAGCAACTCTCTCTGTGCCTACGAGCAGCTCCTACCCTGTTGCAACTGTCTCTGTGCCTACGAGCAGCTCCTACCTTCTTGCGACTGTCTCTGTGCCTACGAGCAGCTCCTACCTTCTTGCAACTGTCTCTGTGCCTACGATCAGCCACTACCTTCTTGTAACTCTCTCTATGCCTACGATCAGCTGCTACCTTCTTGCGACTGTCTCTGTGCCTACGATCAGCTCCTACCTTCTTGCGACTGTCTCTATGCCTACGGGCAGCTACTACCTTCTTGCGACTGTCTCTATGCCTACGATCAGCCACTACCTTCTTGCGACTGTCTCTGTGCCTACGATCAGCTCCTACCTTCTTGCGACTGTCTCTGTGCCTACGATCAGCTGCTACCTTCTTGCGACTGTCTCTGTGCCTACGATCAGCTGCTACCTTCTTGCGACTGTCTCTGTGCCTACGATCAGCTGCTACCTTCTTGCGACTGTCTCTGTGCCTACGATCAGCTGCTACCTTCTTGCGACTGTCTCTGTGCCTACGATCAGCTGCTACCTTCTTGCAACTGTCTCTGTGCCTACGATCAGCTACTACCTTCTTGCAACTGTCTGTGTGCCGACGATCAGCTGCTACCTTCTTGCGACGGTCTCTGTGCCTACGAGCAGCTGCTACCTTCTTGCAACTGTCTCTGTGCCTACGATCAGCTACTACCTTCTTGCAACTGTCTGTGTGCCTACGAACAGCCACTACCTTCTTGCAACTGTCTCTGTGCCTACGAACAGCTCCTACCTTCTTGCAACTTTCTCTTTGCCTACTATCAGCTACTACCTTCTTGCAACTGTCTCTGTGCCTACGATCAGCTACTACCTTCTTGTAACTCTCTCTTTATGTCTACGATCAGCTACTACCTTCTTGTAACTCTCTCTTTATGCCTACTATCAGCTACTACCTTCTTGTAACTCTCTCTTTATGCCTACTATCTGCTACTACCTTCTTGTAACTCTCTCTTTATGCCTACTATCAGCTACTACCTTCTTGTAACTCTCTCTTTATGCCTACGATCAGCTACTACCTTCTTGTAACTCTCTCTTTATGCCTACTATCAGCTACTACCTTCTTGCTACTGTCTCGTTGCCTACGAGCAGCTACTACCTTCTTGCAACTGTCTCTGTGCCTACGATCAGCTGCTACCTTCTTGCAACTGTCTCTGTGCCTACGATCAGCTACTACCTTCTTGCAACTGTCTCTGTGCCTACAATCAGCTACTACCTTCTTGCAACTGTCTCTGTGCCTACGATCAGCTACTACCTCCTTGCAACTGTCTCTGTGCCTACGGGCAGCTACTACCTTCTTGCAACTGTCTCTATGCCTACGAGCAGCTACTACCTTCTTGCGACTGTCTCTGTGCCTACGATCAGCCACTACCTTCTTGCAACTGTCTCTGTGCCTACGAGCAGCGACTACCTTCTTGCAACTGTCTCTATGCCTTCAAGCAGCTCCTGCCTTCTAGCAACTCTCTCTATGCCTACGATCAGCTCCTACCTTCTTGCGACTGTCTCTGTGCCTACGATCAGCCACTACTTTCTTGCAACTGTCTCTGTGCCTACGAGCAGCTACTACCTTCTTGCAACTGTCTCTGTGCCTACGGGCAGCTACTACCTTCTTGCAACTGTCTCTATGCCTACGATCAGCCACTACCTTCTTGCATCTGACTCTGTGCCTACAATCAGCTACTACCTTCTTGCAACTGTCTCTGTGCCTACGAGCAGCGACTACCTTCTTGCAACTGTGTCTGTGCCTACGATCAGCTGCTACCTTCTTGCAACTGTCTCTGTGCCTACGATCAGCTGCTACCTTCTTGCAACTGTCTCTGTGCCTACGAGCAGCTGCTACCTTCTTGCAACTGTCTCTGTGCCTACGATCTGCTACTACCTTCTTGCAACTGTCTGTGTGCCTACGAACAGCTCCTACCTTCTTGCAACTTTCTCTTTGCCTACTATCAGCTACTACCTTCTTGCAACTGTCTCTGTGCCTACGATCAGCTACTACCTTCTTGTAACTCTCTCTTTATGCCTATGATCAGCTACTACCTTCTTGTAACTCTCTCTTTATGCCTACTATCAGCTACTACCTTCTTGTAACTCTCTCTTTATGCCTACTATCAGCTACTACCTTCTTGTAACTCTCTCTTTATGCCTACTATCAGCTATTACCTTCTTGCTACTGTCTCGTTGCCTACGAGCAGCGACTACCTTCTTGCAACTGTCTCTGTGCCTACGATCAGCTACTACCTTCTTGTAACTCTCTCTTTATGCCTACTATCAGCTACTACCTTCTTGCTACTGTCTCGTTGCCTACGAGCAGCTACTACCTTCTTGCAACTGTCTCTGTGCCTACGATCAGCTGCTACCTTCTTGCAACTGTCTCTGTGCCTACGATCAGCTACTACCTTCTTGCAAATGTCTCTGTGCCTACGATCAGCTACTACCTTCTTGCAACTGTCTCTGTGCCTACGATCAGCTACTACCTTCTTGCAACTGTCTCTGTGCCTACGAGCAGCTACTACCTTCTTGCGACTGTCTCTGTGCCTACGAGCAGCTCCTATCTTCTTGCAACTGTCTCTGTGCCTACGAGCAGCGACTACCTTCTTGCAACTGTCTCTATGCCTTCGAGCAGCTCCTGCCTTCTAGCAACTCTCTCTATGCCTACGATCAGCTCCTACCTTCTTGCGACTGTCTCTGTGCCTACGATCAGCCACTACCTTCTTGCAACTGTCTCTGTGCCTACGAGCAGCTACTACCTTCTTGCAACTGTCTCTGTGCCTACGGGCAGCTACTACCTTCTTGCGACTGTCTCTATGCCTACGATCAGCCACTACCTTCTTGCATCTGACTCTGTGCCTACAATCAGCTACTACCTTCTTGCAACTGTCTCTGTGCCTACGAGCAGCGACTACCTTCTTGCAACTGTCTCTGTGCCTACGATCAGCTGCTACCTTCTTGCAACTGTCTCTGTGCCTACGATCAGCTGCTACCTTCTTGCAACTGACTCTGTGCCTACGAGCAGCTGCTACCTTCTTGCAACTGTCTCTGTGCCTACGATCAGCTACTACCTTCTTGCAACTGTCTCTGTGCCTACAAGCAGCAGCTACTTCTTGCAACTGTCTCTGTGCCTACGAGCAGCTACTACCTTCTTGCAACTGTCTCTGTGCCTACGGGCAGCTGCTACCTTCTTGCAACTGTCTCTGTGCCTACGATCAGCTACTTCCTTCTTGCGACTGTCTCTGTGCCTACGATCAGCCAGTACCTTCTTGCAACTGTCTCCTTGCCTACGAGCAGCTCCTACCTTGCAACTGTCTCTATGCCTACGAGCAGCTCCTACCTTCTTGTAACTGTCTCTATGCCTACTGTCAGCTCCTACCTTCTTGTAACTGTCTCTATGCCTACGAGCAGCTACTACCTTCTTGTAACTGTCTCTATGCCTACTGTCAGATCCTACCTTCTTGTAACTGTCTCTATGCCTACGAGCAGCTACTACCTTCTTGTAACTGTCTCTTTACCTACGAGCAGCTACTACCTTCTTGTAACTGTCTCTATGCCTACTGTCAGCTCCTACCTTCTTGTAACTGTCTCTATGCCTATGAGCAGCTACTACCTTCTTGCAACTGTCTCTGTGCCTACGAGCAGCTACTACCTTCTTGCAACTGTCTCTATGCCTACTGTCAGCTCCTACCTTCTTGTAACTGTCTCTATGCCTACGAGCAGCTGCAACCTTGCAACTGTCTCTATGCCTACGAGCAGCTCCAACCTTCTTGTAACTGTCTCTATGCCTACTGTCAGCTCCTACCTTCTTGTAACCGTCTCTATGCCTACTGTCAGCTCTTACCTTCTTGTAACTGTCTCTAGGCCTACTGTCAGCTCCTACCTTCTTGTAACTGTCTCTATGCCTACGAGCAGCTACTACCTTCTTGTAACTGTCTCTATGCCTACTGTCAGCTACTACCTTCTTGTAACTGTCTCTATGCCTACTGTCAGCTCCTACCTTCTTGTAACTGTCTCTATGCCTACTGTCAGCTCTTACCTTCTTGTAACTGTCTCTATGCCTTTTGTCAGCTCCTACCTTCTTGTAACTGTCTCTTTACCTACGAGCAGCTACTACCTTCTTGTAACTGTCTCTATGCCTACTGTCAGCTCCTACCTTCTTGTAACTGTCTCTATGCCTACGAGCAGCTACTACCTTCTTGCAACTGTCTCCGTGCCTACGAGCAGCTCCAACCTTCTTGTAACTGTCTCTATGCCTACTGTCAGCTCCTACCTTCTTGTAACTCTCTCTATGCCTACTGTCAGCTCCTACCTTCTTGTAACTCTCTCTATGCCTACTGTCAGCTCCTACCTTCTTGTAACTGTCTCTATGCCTACTGTCAGCTCCTACCTTCTTGTAACTGTCTCTATGCCTACGAGCAGCTACTACCTTGCAACTGTCTCTATGCCTACGAGCAGCTCCTACCTTCTTGTAACTGTCTCTATGCCTACTGTCAGCTCCTACCTTCTTGTAACTCTCTCTATGCCTACTGTCAGCTCCTACCTTCTTGTAACTCTCTCTATGCCTACTGTCAGCTCCTACCTTCTTGTAACTGTCTCTATGCCTACTGTCAGCTCCCACCTTCTTGTAACTGTCTCTATGCCTACTGTCAGCTCTTACCTTCTTGTAACTGTCTCTATGCCTACTGTCAGCTCCTACCTTCTTGCAACTGTCTCTATGCCTACTGTCAGCTCCTACCTTCTTGTAACTATCTCTATGCCTACGAGCAGCTACTACCTTGCAACTGTCTCTATGCCTACGAACAGCTCCTACCTTCTTGTAACTGTCTCTATGCCTACTGTCAGCTCCTACCTTCTTGTAACTGTCTCTATGCCTACTGTCAGCTCCTACCTTCTTGCAACTGTCTCTGTGCCTACGAGCAGCTACTACCTTCTTGTAACTCTCTCTATGCCTACTGTCAGCTCCTACCTTCTTGCAACTATCTCTATGCCTACTGTCAGCTCCTACCTTCTTGCAACTGTCTCTGTGCCTACGAGCAGCTCCTACCTTCTTGTAACTCTCTCTATGCCTACTGTCAGCTCCTACCTTCTTGTAACTCTCTCTATGCCTACTGTCAGCTCTTACCTTCTTGTAACTCTCTCTATGCCTACTGTCAGCTCCTACCTTCTTGTAACTGTCTTCGCGCCTGGGGTCATCTTCAAACCCTTCTTCATAGACGTGGCTGGCTCAGGGCGGAGACAAGCACCTGTTTGTTCTGCTGGCAGTGGTAAAGTGAATTCATTTAACCCAGTATGACTTTGAGTTAGTGCTTTATTGTCAGACAGTGCAGCTCAGAAACAGGGAGCATGGTTTGCCTCGCTGTGTTTCCGAGTGGTGTTGTCTGTCAAATGATGCAAAACTCTGAAAACTACGTGAACTGACTTTACACACTGCAGACTCTGCGTTGAGCCAGGAACAGCCCATCGTGATATGACCAAGGGTCATCTACGGGCTCCTCTCCTGTCACTGACTGTGTGCCTGTGGTGAGCTAGTAACACCTCTCCTGTCACTGACTGTGTGCCTGTGGTGAGCTAGTAACACCTCTCCTGTCACTGACTGTGTGCCTGTGGTCAGCTAGTAACACCTCTCCTGTCACTGACTGTGTGCCTGTGGTGAGCTAGTAACACCTCTCCTGTCACTGACTGTGTGCCTGTGGTGAGCTAGTAACACCTCTCCTGTCACTGACTGTGTGCCTGTGGTCAGCTAGTAACACCTCTCCTGTCACTGACTGTGTGCCTGTGGTGAGCTAGTAACACCTCTCCTGTCACTGACTGTGTGCCTACTGCCTGTGGTCAGCTAGTAACACCTCTCCTGTCACTGACTGTGTGCCTGTGGTGAGCTAGTAACACCTCTCCTGTCACTGACTGTGTGCCTACTGCCTGTGGTCAGCTGGTAACACCTCTCCTCTCACTGACTGTGTGCCTACTGCCTGTGGTGAGCTGGTAACACCTCTCCTGTCACTGACTGTGTGCCTACTGCTTGTGGTGAGCTGGTAACACCTCTCCTGTCACTGACTGTGTGCCTACTGCCTGTGGTCAGCTGGTAATACCTCTCCTGTCACTGACTGTGTGCCTACTGCCTGTGGTGAGCTGGTAACACCTCTCCTGTCACTGACTGTGTGCCTACTGCCTGTGGTGAGCTGGTAACACCTCTCCTGTCACTGACTGTGTGACTACTTCCTGTGGTGAGCTAGTAACACCTCTCCTGTCACTGACTGTGTGCCTACTGCCTGTGGTCAGCTAGTAACACCTCTCCTGTCACTGACTGTGTGCCTACTGCCTGTGGTCAGCTAGTAACACCTCTCCTGTCACTGACTGTGTGCCTACTGCCTGTGGTCAGCTGGTAACACCTCTCCTGTCACTGACTGTGTGCCTACTGCCTGTGGTCAGCTGGTAACACCTCTCCTTTCACTGACTGTGTGCCTACTGCCTGTGGTGAGCTAGTAACACCTCTCCTGTCACTGACTGTGTGCCTACTGCCTGTGGTGAGCTAGTAACACCTCTCCTGTCACTGACTGTGTGCCTACTGCCTGTGGTGAGCTAGTAACACCTCTCCTGTCACTGACTGTGTGCCTACTGCCTGTGGTGAGCTAGTAACACCTCTCCTGTCACTGACTGTGTGCCTACTGCCTGTGGTCATCTAGTAACACCTCTCCTGTAACTCACGGCCAGTCACACGCACCTGTGCTGTCACCGTTTTTATGTCTATGACCAGTTGTATCTTTGTGTCCATGTACGTGGCCAGTATCAAGCACTTCTCTGTCACAATGTGTGTGTCGGCCTTCAATTACAGACGCCTCTTTCCTCTGTCGCCGTGCCTAAGGTTCGATACAGGCTCCTCTCCTGCCAGTGGGTGTATGTCCCCTGTCATTTACAGGCCCCTCCTCTGTCGCTGCGCCTAAAGCTGGTTAATGCTCCTCTCCTGCCACTGGATGTATGTCTAGTGTCATTTACAGGCCCCTCCTCTGTCACTGCGCCTAAGGTTCGATACAGGCTCCTCTCCTGTCACTGGTTGTATGTCTAGTGTCATTTACAGGCCCCTCCTCTGTCACTGCGCCTAAGGTTCGATACAGGCTCCTCTCCTGTCACTGGATGTATGTCTAGTGTCATTTACAGGCACCTCCTCTGTCACTATTCCTATGTCCGGCTACAGGCACCTTTCCTGTCACTGTGTCCCGTGTCTATGCCTAATATTAGTTAGAATGAGGAATGCAAAAAAAGTGATGGGTGGAATGTTTGAATTTATCTCAGCCATGGGTAAGGTAAGTACTGTGTGTTGCATTCCAGCCCATCCTTCTTTTGCTGACCATGCCACCCTAGACAGAAAACAGCCATATGTAAATCAGTCTTAAACCTCCAGGGAATTAGTCTAAGATACTGGCAGTGCTTGGGCCGAATCCAAGTCCTTTATTTTTTGCCCACTTTGCCACGCTAGACAAATACTGGCCATATGCAAATCAGCCTTGGTCCTTCTCCAATAGGAACAGTCCAGCCTGAACTGACAGGCCAGGTCCCTCCCCTCTGAAGGGGAGCCTGGTACACACACCTCTCTGTCACTGCTTGTACACCTATCTTCAGTTACAGGCCGTTCTCTGTCACTGCTTGTACACCTATCTTCAGTTACAGGCCCTTCTCTGTCACTGCTTGTACACCTATCTTCAGTTACAGGCCCTTCTCTGTCACTGCTTCTACACCTATCTTCAGTTACAGGCCCTTCTCTGTCACTGCTTGTACACCTATCTTCAGTTACAGGCCGTTCTCTGTCACTGCTTGTACACCTATCTTCAGTTACAGGCACCTCTGTCACTGCTTGTATTTCCATGGCCTTTTACAGGCACCTCTGCTCCTCACACATAAAAGAACTTGTGGGTTCTGCCTCTGTGAGGTTCACCGTAACTGTCCGGGGCATCAGTACAATACTGTTTTCTTGCTGCTGATATTCTTTGATACTAGGGGGAAAAGGGCAACAACATAATTTACCTAAACCCTCAAGTAATTAAAATCCTCCCCAAACATAAAAGCGCCCCTTGAATAATTTCATTATCACTGTTCTTATTTATCAAACCCAAAGAAGGACTAATTAATTTCATCAATTTTTCGCATGGATTCTCATATTACAAAAACTGTCCGGGAATCAGCATGTAGGTACCCTCTTTATATCCAGTCCTTTAACTGATTCTCAAGCAACTCCCAGTAAACTTGATAAATATTCAAGGAGATTATTGCCAGTCCAGGTACCACACCTGTGAAACAGCAATGTGCTCTGTGGCGTCTCAATAGTCATTTACATGGCAAATAAAATCTGGGATCTGTCCAGAATCCACACAAGGACTTCCACACATTAATATCTCTCACGCTCTGCATTTATTGACCTACAGATATTAATGCATGGAAGTCCTGGGGTCAAGAATAAAGTTTGAATGGGAATCAATGTCTGACATCATTTGGTAAATGGACTAGAAAGTCTTTCTCAGACTGGGATGCTAGAGCGCGTCTCACTAAGGTTAGTGAAGAGTGCAGCGTAGGCAGACCACCACCCGGTACTGGAGAGGTAGGCAGGGTGGGATGTAGGAGTAAGGCTTGAGGGCGTGAATAGCAATGTCATAGAATAGGTAGGGATGCTGATCTAACCTACACCTATGCGTATTTGTACGTTCAAGTGAGCACCGGGGATGAGTTCTACAGATGGTATTCAATGTTTATGACGTAGACCCCCCTTGGTGTTGCTCCAGTGACTCAATCATTATATTTTTAATGTAGCTTTTAGGGCTGGCTTGACAGTGCAGCTGTAGCCAGACATTATGTGATCAACCTAAAGAAGGGCTTTGAGAAGCACAACCGGGTGAGGGACTTGGGCTCTGCCCACAAATTGGTAGTCAGGACTACATGCTTTTATTGGGCAGAAGGTGTGTGGTTCCACAAACAAGTGCTTGTTGCTCTTTTTTGTCAAATTGTTGTTTTGACATTTGATTCCCCAGTTATATTTTATGTTTAGCATTGCATCAGTCCCTTTAGACCGATCTCAAGATTTGATTCCCTGGACACTTCCAGTATTAAAACTCTGCTGTGGTTTCTGCCAAGGTCTATATTTTGTTGATTTGATAGCTGAGGGGTGCCTATGCAGAATTATGTTCTCTAACCTCATTGAGTAATATTAATAAAAAATAAACCAATTTAAATGAAATAAAAGTATTTTAGTGCAGTCAAGCCCAGGAGTGGCTGACCAGAGATTGCATCGCACATATACCCTACCCCTCTAGGAGAATTCCACACTGCGCCATATCCAGTTAAGTAAAACCTTTAATGTGCACCCTTTTGAGTGAAGGCCTTGACACTTTCTGACTTGTTGGGTGAAGTTGGACTCTGGTGGTGAGACTTGATACAGATTATGACATACAGGCACAGACCTTTTTGGGCATCTGTGCAAAAATTCGAACTGTGAGTAGAAATAACGTCCTGGTATGCACTGTGTCTGAGTTACTTCACACCTGTGGCTCAAATTTACTCCTATGGACAACCTAGGAGCTGTGTTACCATGAAAGCGCCTGTTAACACTCACAAACATGGACGTTTGTGCAGTGCTTAATTTGTAAAAGAGTATGTGCCGGGGCCCAAAGTTTGGCTTGGAAGCCCGCGGCTGGCATTATTGTATGCCAGAGAGAGGATACCAAGGCTGCGTAGTCTTGAATCCAGCTCATGCCTATTTTATCCACCACCAGACACTCCCTGCCTGTTTCTTGCAGGTTCCTTTGCCACGTTTTTTCCCCGTCCTTCTTTTCTTGTTTCTTTCCCCCTGTTGTGTTTTTTTCCCTCCTGCTCTGGGTCACAGTCTGATGAGGAAAAATATGTATTAGTTCCAAAAATGATTGCCAGCGGGCCCCAACCACCTGCAACCACCGGGTCAAATTAAGCACTGCTTTGTGGTTGTTTCCAGGTGCTCTGAAGCTCCTTTACCACCCTGGTAAGGTACTCCTACAATAAGTTCAATTTTATGCTGGGAAGGGAATGCAGTGAGTACACCTCTGAATTTCATGAGGATGTAGAGTACAGATTTAAAATAAAAATGGTGAAAAATATACTTTTGTCCGTTGCCACCGTGCGTGCTCCTGCATAGTGTCTACAGTGCTGTTTGTGTACATTTCCAGGCGTTCTCCAAGGGATCTTGTGCAAGCAGACACAATGGGGCAGAGAAAAGAAAGCGCGAGTGGAAGAGAGAGAGAGAGAGAGATTGTCAGAGCAAATAGAAAGTACAAAGTGAAAGCTGGCAACAGGTTATGAAAAGAGTTAAGGAAGAGAGATCTAGGGGTAAGAAAGAGATCCCATGAGAGAAAAACGCAAACAGGAAAGAGAAAGAAGAAAAAAGGAAGGAAAGAGGAAAAGTAAGAAACAAAAATGTGAAAGAACGAAAAATACAGGAGACAAGACGCAGAGTAATTTCCTAATCTCTGGCTGTCTCCCAGTGAGCAGGTACCTGGCACGGTCACTGCTCACTGTCGGTAATATTTAATGTTTTACAGCACTTGGAAGCCCTTCGTTTCCTTCAAGGAATATAATGAGTTCCCTCTGGCTCTGGTCGGCGTGTCTGCTCTTGTATCCGGAAAAAGGCCGTTTCCGCACTTTCATCTAACTTTCTAACTAAACCCTGGACCAGGCTAGTACATGTTACTTTATCTCCATTGCACAGGAGGTGTTTACACCACCAGATACCCAAAGTCTAGAAGAGAGCAGAAATGGGATCCCTAATCTCCAGCCACATCCCATTTCTGCTCTCTTCTAGACTTTGGGTATCTGGTGGTGTAAACACCTCCTGTGCAATCAGAAGCCATGGCTGCCTCACAACCGAGCAAAGCTGTGTGATCTTGCAAAAATCAATGTATGTCAGTGGGGAGGTGGGTGGGATTTAAAGCGTAATTATCACCATTAAGTGGCACCTTTACCCCAGTCCTTTAGCTACAACAATTGAGTGTGTTTAGAAACAGGTTAAATGCTGGTGTAAGGCGCTACATAAAGGACACCTGACTTGTTCTCTACTACAAATGCTTGCTATCAGCACAGCTACAGAATAAACCCCAAAAATGCATATACAAGGACATATAAAGAATGAACAAGGAGACCAGAGTTCCAATCCCAACTTCCCCTTTTGAAGCACTGTGTAATCCCGGGCAAATCAGGTTTTCTTTCTCTTGGACTCAGTTCCATATAGGCTGGACCAGGGTATCGAGCACTACTTTAAAATCCTGGAAGAGCTGGTGAAAGGAGGTAAAACGGCTGTTTTTTTTGTCAACTGCATCCACTCATGCGAGTCCTTCTGGAGTCTTCGCCACGATTTACCCTGAAGTACGTGTCCCCACTGCCCCGGACAGACAGACATGGCACACTGATCTTAACGACACTGCGCCTGTGTGTGTTTGTTTGTGTGTGTGAGAGAGAGAGCAGTGTAAGCAGTGCAACCAGTGCAAACAGCATCCATGTATGAACGAGCATGCAGAGGAACTCGGTGAGTACCAGGGACTACGGGACAAGCATAGTTTTACTCTCGCCATCGCAATGCTATTTATTTAATACATGAATTACAAAATGTTGCTAATGCAAAACACTGCAGAAATTCCCTCGCCGAACGGATTCTTGGTCTTCACTGCTTTGCTGGAATATGCATCAGGCTGAGTTCCCGATCCGCTCTCTCTAGGATATCCTGCATTTCCTTTTATTCTTTAACTTTTCTTACACTTGAGATATTTGCATCACGTTCGATTCTGTGCTTTCAATTTCTATTTAGAGTTTAAAGTTTCATTGTCAAACCTGCGATCTCGCTATGTATGGGGAAGACGATATTTTTGTCAAAATGACACTTCCTAATTTTTTTTAATTTCTCCTTCATGAAATATTCATCATCATAAATTAATCGGCAATTGCGACATGTCTCCCTCTTTTTGACCCCGCCCCTCCCCCTTAAGTGTTGCCAAATGTTAATATGTGTGAATAGTGCATTCTCACGTTTAAATTCATATCACTTGGAGTTGTATCGGAATAAGTGCTTTTTACACGGGTGCCAAGTTTTCACTGTGCTTATGTGAGATTTCCATGTTTCCAGCATGATTTGTGTGAAATTTAAATTCTTTCGGTGCAACACTTTTGAGTAGCACTGTTGCGAGTGGAACAGAACAGTCATGTCCATGTAAATTTCACAAATTACTCCTTGTTCCAAACTGATCTGAAAGGAGAGAGTGTGTGTTTGTGTGTGTGCGTGAGTGTGTGTGTTTGTGTGTGCATGAGAGAGAGCGTCTGTGTGCGTGTTGTTCTGGAGGTTTCATTAAAGGAGGGAAATATCTCTGCACCACTCGTACCCAGTCCGGAAGCCAGCAGAGAGGCCACTTTCTAGCTGTATGGCTTTGTACTTTTGCAACTCCAGCAATACGTTTTAAATGGTGCGGCTAGCGCCCAACATACTCCCGCTCGGGGCATGGGTGAAATTCGGGTGTATCCTGGAAAACTGTCACCCTTCCTCTACTCTTTTGCTGTGCCTCGCCAGCTCTCCGCGTGCTCTCTGAAGTCTCCCCGCCCACTTCCTGGCACTGTGTGCAGTTCAGCGGCGGCCAGCATGCTCGAGGGGGGGGTCGCGGGTGGGGAATAAACAGTATAAAACAAATAATAAAACGTACCTGAGTGCCGGGGTACTGCACCGCCTCCGCTCCAGGCCGGTCACGCTGTACTGGTGGGCTGGCAGCTTCCCTCCCCTACGCAACGCCGCAACACAAGCCAATTACAACGCTGGTAGGCGCAGCAGGCCAGCGCCCCAGCCCGGACATTTTCTCTGCATAGAGAAAAAGGGAGAGTGGGCGGTCCTGCTCGAGGGCAGGGGGGGAGTGGCTTACCGCCCACCCTCCCGCCCCCAACCAGGCACAGAGGCACTTCTGCTTTCTCGCAATGCGAGAAGGCAGAAACATAAATGGTAGTTTTTACCGTTTATGTTTCTGCCTTCTCGCACCGCGAGAAAGCAGTGGGGCGGGGCCCCCACGCCCCAATGGGGGAGCCGCCACTGGTTGTTCTGGAGGTTTCATTAAAGGAGGGAAATATCTCTGCACCACTCGTACCCAGTCCGGAAGCCAGCAGAGAGGCCACTTTCTAGCTGTATGGCTTTGTACTTTTGCAACTCCAGCAATACGTTTTAAATGGCGCGGCTAGCGCCCAACATACTCCCGCTCGGGGCATGGGTGAAATTCGGGTGTATCCTGGAAAACTGTCACCCTTCCTCTACTCTTTTGCTGTGCCTCGCCAGCTCTCCGCGTGCTCTCTGAAGTCTCCCCGCCCACTTCCTGGCACTGTGTGCAGTTCAGCGGCGGCCAGCATGCTCGAGGGGGGGGTCGCGGGTGGGGAATAAACAGTATAAAACAAATAATAAAACGTACCTGAGTGCCGGGGTACCGCACCGCCTCCGCTCCAGGCCGGTCACGCTGTACTGGTGGGCTGGCAACTTCCCTCCCCTACGCAACGCCGCAACACAAGCCATTTACAACGCTGGTAGGCGCAGCAGGCCAGCGCCCCAGCCCGGACATTTTCTCTGCATAGAGAAAAAGGGAGAGTGGGCGGTCCTGCTCGAGGGCAGGGGGAGTGGCTTACCCACTGTTGTGGGTACTGACTGTTTGGTCGGCTCCAGGGCCGACCAAACAGTCAGTACCCACAACAGTGGGTAAGCCACTCCCCTGCCCTCGAGCAGGACCGCCACCCTCCCGCCCCCAACCAGGCACAGAGGCACTTCTGCTTTCTCGCAATGCGAGAAGGCAGAAACATAAATGGTAGTTTTTACCGTTTATGTTTCTGCCTTCTCGCACCGTGAGAAAGCAGTGGGGCGGCGCCCCCACGGGGGAGCCGCCACTGGGTGGGTGCGATGAGAATCCCTAAAAGGCCAGCTCAATTTGGTCATGTGTGGATTCATGAGTAGCTTGATGAATAAATAGGGTTCCAAAGTAATGGCCCCAAGGCCCCCACTGGTGTACTTGTGGATGGATGGCGAGGTGAACAGACTTGTAGAGAAGGGTCCTGTTATTTGAATGGCATCAAGCTGCCTTCTATTTCCCTTGTGAATGGATGAATAGGCTAGTAGTGAATGACTCCATTGACGGAGTCACCTCAAGGCACCCAGGGGCACTCTTGTAAATAGATAAATGGATGGGAGGATGAATGGAAATGTAGAGCACTATTTTGTTAGCTGAATCGTCTCAAGGTGGTCCCTGGTCCTCTTATGAATAGGTCGACGAATGACTGAATGAATACACTTTTATAGAATGGCTATGTTAAGTGAAGGGCTCAGGGCGCACCTCTTCTAAATGGATGAATAGGCTTGTACAGAATGATGCAATACAATTGCCTTAAAGTGCCTCCAGGTTTTCTTGTAAATGGATGGAAGGGGTGGCTTATTAATGTATAGATTGCTTTATAAATGTTCTTGCTTTCTTAGATTTGCTTGAAAATGCACCATTTGCCCACTTTTTTATTTTTTATTTTCCTGGCGGTTGGCCTCACTCGCTCGCCATTAGGGCACTCATCCCGTACTTTTACGCCCACCACTTTCAAATGTCACCAGCCGCCACTGGCTCTGAGCCCAAACCATAGGCCGCCCTGGGATGGGAAGGCTTCCTTGGTATGGGACGCAGGGCCACCTAGTCTGAGAGAAGAGGCGGATTGGAGAGCTAAAGACAGGATCTTGCCGGAGGACGGTAGGGCTGGGGCCAGGCGGTCACATCTCTGAATCCTGTCATATACACGGCTGTGTTGTATAGGCCCCATAAACGCTTAAAACTCCTTCCTGGTAAAGAAACACCAGCAGTAACTGCTTCCCTGTGCAGCTCTTTGGGATAAATGTACAAAGAATGTTTGCTGTGCAAACAGCCCGATTTCCAGAATCAAGCCGTCTGCGGCAGCAAAAATGCTTTTTGTGATGTACAAACACCAAATTGCGATTCAGTAACTTGTTACCAAATCGTGGTTTGGATTTGCGAACAAAAACAGAATTGCTATTTGGAAGAGGCGTGTTCAGGGCGTTCCTTCCTAATAGGAATCTGAATCGAATGTACTAATGTTTTGCGATCTAAATGTGATCGCAAAATATTTTTACTTTATCACCAATTAAAAATTGATGGTAACATATTCACAAATGGGAAGGGGTCCCCTTGGGACCCCTTCTCCTTTGAGAATATTTGAAAAAATATTTTTTATGGGCAGACAGTGGTCCCACAGGCAGTGGTCCCATGGATCACTGCATACTCTTAAAAATTAAAAATTAAACCTTTCGTTTTTCTTTGACATGCATCGCATTTTCCTTTGAGTGAAACGGGCTGCGTTTGAAAAAAAAGATTACTTTATTTAAAAGCAATCACAGACATGATGGGTACTGACTCCAGCAGGCTACGATCCCTGTGATGGCAGCAAATCGTAGTGGGTCACAAATTGCAACCAACCTCTTTAAAATTCATGAGGTGGGTCTATTTTCGACTCACTAGGATTCACTAATTTGGAAATCAGGGCCCGATTTCACTTTAGTAGTAATAGCGATTACCAAATAGCATTCATAAAAAAAATCTTTTTTTGGTAACGGCTATTACCAATTTCTGTAGATCTAGCCGCGTATCACCTAAGTCTAAAAGTGCTGTAGGAGCAAATATTACTATTAGGTAGTGAGACTCATTTCAGTGACCTCAGAATGATGAAAGGCTGGCCTGATCTTCTAAGATTTTAATGTCTTCTGTCGTATGCCAATTTCGGCAGTGGCTGCATTAGCCCACTGTGCTGTCTTACCAAGACATTTCACACGAAAATGGCGTTTTAAAACTAAAAACACAAAAATTATTAAAATGAAGACTGACACGAAGAAAGTAAGAAACAGTGAAAAGTTAACCGGGAAAGCCTGCTGGTCATCACAACTGTAAGACACATCTTACATCACTTGCAAAGATTAGACTATTGTTTCTGAAGCTTTAACATCAAAGTGTGCAGCTGAGACTGATCATGCACATGTAACACACTCTCTCCTCGGCAGTCTGTCATTCACTATGATATGTACGTTCCCTTTCTCTCCCTCTCCCCCCTTTCCCTCCCTCGTATGTCTTGTCCATCTTTCTTTATATGTCCTGTGTTCTCTTTCTCCTTCTCCCCCACCTCACTCTAACCTCTGTCTCTCTTTCTCTCCCTCTCTCTCGTGCTCTCCCTCTCGGCACTCCATATCCAAAGTCTCTCTCTGGGGGCTGTTTTATTGTTATATCAACTTTATGTTCTTTGTCTCTCTCAGCCATGTGTGCTCTCAATTGGATGTGTGCTTGGTCTCGTCCCTGCATGATCTCTCCTCTTCCTCTCCTCTTTGTCTTCTCTCTCAGTTGTGTGCTCTCTCCTCTTCCCTTCCTCTGTGTCTTCCTTCTCTCTCAGTCGTGTGCTCTCTCCTCTTTCTCTCCTCTTCCTCTCCCTTCCTTCTCTCTCAGTCGTGTGCTCTCTCCTCTTTCTCTCCTCTTCCTCTCCCTTCTTTCTCTTAGTTGTGTGCGCTCTCCTCTTCCTGTTCTAGGTCTTCTTTCTCTCTCAGTTGTGTGCCCTCTCCTCTCCTCTGTGTCTTCTTTCTGTCTCAGTTGTGTGTGCTCTCCTCTTCCTCTCCTCTGTGTTTTCTTTCTGTCTCAGTTGTATGATCTCTCCTCTTCCTATTCTCTGTCTTCTTTCTCTCTCAGTTATGTGCTCTCTCCTCTTCCTCTCCTCTGTGTCTTCTTTCTCTCTCAGTTGTGTGCTCTCTCCTCTTCCTCTTCTCTGTGTCTTCTTTCTCTCTCAGTTGTGTGCTCTCTCCTCTTCCTCTTCTCTGTGTCTTCTTTCCCTCTCAGTTGTGTGTTCTCTCCTCTGTGTCTTCTTTCTCTCTCAGTTGTGTGCTCTCTCCTCTGTGTCTTCTTTCTCTCTCAGTTGTGTGCTCTCTCCTCTTCCTCTGTCTTCTTTCTCACTCAGTTGTGTGCTCTCTCCTCCTTCTCTCCTCTGCGTCTTCTTTCTCTCTCAGTTGTGTGCTCTCCTCTCTTCTTCCTCTATGTGTTCTTTCTTTCTTGGCTGTGTGCTCTGTCCATTTCCTCTCCTCTGTGTTTTTTCTCTCTCAGTTGTGTGCGCTCTCCTCTTCCTCTCCTCTCTCTTCTTTCTCTCTCAGTTATGTGCTCTCTCCTCTGTGTCTTCTTTCTCTCTCAGTTGTGTGCTTACTCCTCTTCCTCTCCTCTGTCTTCTTTCTCTATGAGCTGTATGCTCCCTCCTCTTCCTCTCCTCTGAGTCTTGTTCTCTCTCAGTTATGTGCTTTCTCCTCTGTGTCTTCTTTCTCTCTCAGTTGTGTGCTCTCTCCTCTTCCTTTCCTCTGTGTCTTCTTTCTCAGTTGTGTGCTCTCTCCTCTGTGTCTTCTTTCTCTCTCAGTTGTGTGCTCTCTCCTCTTCCTCTCCTCTGAGTCTTCATTCTCTTTCAGTTGTGTGCTCTCTCCTCTTCCTCTCCTCTGTGTCTTCTTTCTCTCTCAGTTGTGTGCTCTCTCCTTTTCCTATCCTGTGTCTTCTTTCTCTTAGTTGTGTGCTCTCTCCTCTCCTCTGGGTCTTCTTTCTCTCTCAGTTGTGTGCTCTCTCCTCTTCCTCTCCTCTGTGTCTTTTGTGTCTCAGTTGTGTGCTCTCTCCTCTTCCTCTCCCTTCTTTCTCTCTCAGTTGTGTGCTCTCTTCTCTTCCTCTCCTCTGTGTCTTCTTTCTCTTAGTTGTGTGCTCTCTCCTCTTCCTGTCCTCTGTCTTCTTTCTCTCTGTTGTGTGCTCTCTCCATTGTGTCTTCTTTTAGTCTCAGTTGTGTGCGCTCTCCTCTTCCTCTCCTCTGTGTTTTCTTTCTGTCTCAGTTGTATGCTCTCTCCTCTTCCTCTTCTCTGTCTTCTTTCTCTCTCAGTTATGTACTCTCTTCTCTTCCTCTCCTCTGAGTCTTCTTTCTCTCTCAGTTGTGTGCTCTCTCCTCTTCCTCTTCTCTGTGTCTTCTTTCTCTCTTAGTTGTGTGCTCTCTCCTCAGTGTCTTCTTTCTTTCTCAGTTGTGTGCTCTCTCCTCTGTTTCTTCTTTCTCTCTCAGTTGTGTGCTCTCTCCCCCTTCTCTCCTCTGTGTCTTCTTTCTCTCTCAGTTGTTATGTTATGTTAGCAATTTCTAGAGCGCACAAATACCCATGGGTGTCTCTGCACTATGGACTGTAGAGGAAAGCGGGGAGGCCCCTTATTGCTCAAATAGCCAGGTTTTTACTTGTTTTCTGAAGGATAGTAGCGTTGGGCTGTCTTAATTTGTAGGGGGAGCAGGTTCCAAAGTTTAGCCGTTGCCATACAAAAATTCTGTCGACCCAGTTGACTTTATTTGTTCTGGGAACGATCAGAAGGTTAGCTTCTGCGGAGCGTAGGGCTCTGCTGGGCGCATATGCCCGAAAAGCTTTTTTCAGGTATTCGGGTCCTAAACCATGAACTGCTTTATAAGCAATGCATAGCGCTTTAAATTTAGTTCTGCTTTTTATGGGCAGCCAATGTAACTGGCGCCTTACATTGGAAATTGACTTAAACTTCGGAGTACCAGACAATATCCTGGCGGCTGTATTCTGTATCCGTTGCAGCCTGTTCAAAACATTTTCTTGAGCGTTGATTAAAAGGCCGTTACAATAATCAACTCTTGACATAACTAGGGCACTGATGAGTGTTTTTCCAGTGCTCATCGGAAGAAAAGGTAGCAATTTTTTTATTATCCTTAAAACATAAAAGGAAGAAGAGGCCACTGCGTTAACATGCTGTTTGAAAGTGAGGCTCTCATCAAACATGACGCCTAAGTTTCTGGCCTTCTTGACAGGGGTGGGGAGTAATCCCAGTTCAACTGGCCACCATGTTGGAGACCAACCAGGGGTAAGGTTACCGAAGACCATTACCTCGGTCTTGTCTGAATTTAATTTGAGGCAATTGTTTGCCATCCATGAGCTAATGGCCAGCATGCCGTCATGAAAGCTAGCCGCCACTGCCTCCCCGTCTTTATGCACCGCTAGCACCAGTTGCGTGTCGTCGGCATAAGACGTGAGGCCCATTCCAAAGCTTTTAATTACTTGTGCTAAGTCCGCCACATATATATTAAACAACGTTGGACTTAGCGACGATCCCTGCGGAACACCACAGGGGAGAGAGAAAACTGATGAGTTGTAATCACCCATACTGACTGACTGGGTCCGTTTGAAAAGAAAGGAGGACAGAAGGGCCTTGGCCTTTTGTCCGACACCTATAGCTGAGACACGGTTGATCAAGGTGGCGTGATCAACCGTGTCAAAAGCTGCTGATAGATCTAAAAGCACCAGGACTGCGGCACCTCCTCTATCCAGCACCATTCTTATTTCATCTGATGCTTTAATCAGTGCAGTCTCCGTGCCATGTCATTTCCTAAAGCCGAATTGGGTGTCATCAACAGCTTGTTCTCTTCTATAAACTGCGCTAGCTGGATGTTCATGACTTTTTCAAAGATTTTTGCTGGAAAAGGTAGACGTGCGATTGGTCTGTAATTTTTGGTGTCTCCTGGGTCGAGATTGTTTTTCTTTAACAACGGCTGAATAATGGCCTTTTTCCATATAGAGGGGTAGGAGCCTGAGCAAAACATAGCATTACAAATGCTCGTTAAATTAGTACCTATCAGGTCAGGAATCATTTTTAAAACTGATGGGGGGCATGGGTCAGACGGCGATCCTGATTTGACTGTCTTAACCAGGTCAATGACCTGTTCCACCGGCACTGGCCTGAATTCCATGAAGCTAGGGGAATCTCTATTCCTGTTATTGTCATCTAGTTGGTTCAAGTCACCCGTAGGCGTATTAAAGTTTGAATAAATTTGGCCCACCTTGTCTTGAAAAAAACTAGCTAAGGAGTCACAAAGTGACTGAGATGCCTCTTTGGTGGTATTAACCAATGGCCCTGTCAGGTTAGAAACTACATGAAACAATTGCTTAGTGGAATTTTGTGCTGTTTCTATCGTTCTGGTGTAGTAGTTACTTTTTTCTATGATTATAAGACGTTTATACTTTGTCAGGGCCGCTTTATAGCGTGTTTTCTCCAAGTCATTATATTCTTTGCGCCAACGTCTTTCTTGATTCCTGCAATGTTGTTTCTCCAATCTAAGCGCCTCGGTAAACTTGTGTGCTCTCCTCTCTTCTTCCTCTATGTGTTCTTTCTTTCTTGGCTGTGTGCTCTGTCCATTTCCACCCCTCTGTGATTTTTCTCTCTCAATTGTGTGCTCTCTCCCAGGTGCGGTGCGTCCATTGGGGCGTTGCCCCCCCGCCCGTGCCCGCAGCTCCTCGGCGTCTCTGAACTTAGTTTACTTAAGTTCAGAGTCGCCGTCACCGAGGGAGAACGGAGTCTGACAATCATGTCAGTCAGCATGACGTCGGACCGCCCACCCCCTTCAGAGTCTGAAGGGGTGGGCGGTCCGGCGTCATGTTGACTGACGTGCATTGTCAGACCAGCCAGGGACAGGCAGCAGCACAAGTGCGCATGAGTGGGGAAAGTGAGCGAATTTTTCGCCCGTGCCCAATCATGCGCACTTGTGTTTCCACTGGCTTGCGCATGCGTATTAGGAGCCCCTCGGTCTCCTAATGGGCAGGCGGCGGGCGAAGAGTAACCGTGCCCTCAGCCAATCCTGGCGCTGCAGCAGCTCCAGGATTGGCTGAGGGGTTGCCACTCCAGTTCCTGTTTGAAGAGGCGCCATTGCCAACGCGGACCAGGAGCAGAGGCGGTCAGGTAAGTTTTCTAAATTTTTTATTCTCCCTCGGCCCCCCACCCCCGCGCGACCCCCCCCGCGAGTACTGCGAGCCGCGGCTGGGGGGTATCAGCGGCAACACCTGGACATCGCTGACGTCGGTGTCCATTATTTTGAATTAAAAGCGATTTGTGGCAAAGACCAGCAGACGTTTGGGGGCAGCGGGAAAGGGCGCTCTTCAGGCTGCAGCCTTATTACTGTAGTAGCAGAAGGAGATCTGATAAAAAGCCCTGGCAAGATGCACTATTTAAAGTTCCAGATACATTTGGGAATATCTGGAAAGGCTGTCCCTATTTGAATAAAACGTTTGAAATAAAGTATTCAGTCCCATTCAAGGTCTTGTGTTTCTTTCCACTGGATGGAGCCAAGCACAGCTTGCACTAACAGTCTCAGAGAGATTTAAATGCTATGAACCGCTGTGCAGACTGTCTACCCAGGAGTAGGGGAGCGATGAGTTATGGGGCGCAGGGATACATAAACATCATGCCTGGCTCACTTTCGACAAAGACCTCAGAGGAGTCCCAGAAAATGAATGGTTTAGTGTGAAGAAGTGCTTGAGGGGCTATTGTTGGCGTGTACGGCAGTTTCACATCTAGGGTAAGGCGTAGAGGTGCCACTACCATCCAAGGACACTACATTTTTCTGCCCTCCAGCTTTTTATCTACACACCAGGCCTGTTGCGCGCCTTTTCATTCACATTAAGCACATCAGCATAGATAAAGCATTGCTGATGGGGGCGAGCTGAATGCCACTTTGCTTAATATGATAAAAGAGCTTTGCATTGGCCCTGGTGCCCACATGGATGGGTGAGGGGCACAGAGATGTAGTTTCATTCTACGAGTCCAATGTTTTTGGGCTTAGGTTGTTATTGCATATGGCGCACTGTGCTTTTGCAAGAAAAATACAATTGCAACTGGCGATTACGCTTAAAGTGTGGAAGGGAGAGTATAGGGAGAACATTAAATAGGATATCATTAAAAACAAGCATTTGCAATGCAATAGGTCTCGCATTTGTTGGAGTTGGAGCTATTGGCATTGTAAATGGCAATATTTTTTATTTATGTTTTTATGTTTGCAGTGGGGTGATTTAAAGTAAGTAAGTGCACACTATCATATTATCACCTTTTATAGCAACAGTACAGTAATGGCTATATTAATGTAAAGGGGTGTGGATGGATAAATAAAAATACAAAGAAAGGATCTTAAAATGCAGGATGAAATGTATAGTGGGCGACAGGGACTACGTATGATTTAATTAAAAAAAATATATATAATAAAAAACACAAGTGGCTGAAGGCTGTTTTATAAGATTTCAAGGCAAAATAAACCAATAAAATTAATATTTAGAGTGACCTTGTTTGCTTTAATTAATCTACTACTATTTTAGTAATTAACGGAACACAACACAGGGTGATTCTGCAGCTTTAACACACCTGAGTTATAGGACCATGAGCTGGCAATGGATGGTATAGGATTAGAGCCCCACCGTAAACTGAAGATCTAAAAAAAAAGCATTTGCAATGCAATAGGTCTTGCATTTACGAGTTTGAGCTATTGGCATTGTAAATGACAATGCCTTTTATTTATGTGTTGTTTTTCAAACAGATAAATAAAAGGCATTGTCATTTACAATGCCAATAGCTTAAACTCTTGTAAATGTGAGACCTATTGCAAATGCGTTCGTGCTAGCAATTTTTTTTTAAAGCTTTAGGAGAGAGCGTTGCCTGCCTGCAACATCTGGCAGGACAAAGCTATTTGAGAAAATAGTGCTCGGAGGCTGTAATTAAAGCATACAGAGTAAGAACACACGTAACAGGGAGTGTCGCCATGGGAGGTTACAAAATAAGACAAGGCGGTATCAAGAAGGGACTACTAAGCCTATTGACCAATGAACAGCTACAGTATACAGAGGACAATGAAAAATATGGGCGGAGAGTGGGCGGAGCTTCAAGTGTCTACCCGAATACAGCATGCCTCGCCGAGCAGGGCATGCGCTGTCCAGACTCAACCTAAATAAGCAGAAGACGTAGCCTGGCATTTGACCTCTGGCTTTGAAGCACAGCAAATGTCACACGATAAATTCAGAATGTAAAGGCATCTTTATTTATTGCCTAGACTTTGGCGACTCACCAAAAATCGGCTCGACCCCGAACCACAGCTTGAGGAAACACTGGCATAAGGGTTTTTATTCACAGTATTCCTCCTCTAAATCTATTATTTCTAGGCTGCCAACTAACCCATAACATATAATCCAAGGTAAAGCACTTTCATGTAGCCTACCTCTAAACCCTTCTGTTTCCATAAGCCACTCCATGTAGTGTTTTTTTAATGATTTCCAAATAATGATCTTTATTTCTCACGTTTTGTTTTTCTCACTTTTTTTCCACATTCTTTTCTCATCTGGGACTTAGGACAAGGCCATCCCCACCCTGGAACGCTGACTTGTTGCTCCCAGGTGTAAGATTTTCTTATGCACAAGAATACACCATTTGGGGGTAACACTGCATTTGAGTAATTGTATATACAAGAACAAGAGCACGCTTTGTGAATAGCTTCTCCTCAGGAGTAAAGCCATTTGCACTGTTATGTTGAACTTAGATGTGCAAATGATTTTGAAAATTGGGCCCAGTGTGTCAAGGTGACACTGAAACATCTTGTAACCCCATGCAGCAATAATGCATGGTGTTACAAGATGTCATGAGTACTGCATGCATAAATGCATTCCTACTTCCCATCTTTAACCCCTTCATAAACCCTGGTGCACCTTGACCTACACTGCATTTTGCCTCTTGAAGAGGAAAAAGCTCAACTAGGACATGGTTGCTCAGGATGTATTCCTAAAATGCACCAAGAAAGATCATTTTCACGCCTCTAATATTGTATTTAAAAAAATAAAGGTATGTGGCCCTACTTACAGTTGTCAAAAGTCATCTCACCAATATCAAATCCTCTGTTTAGTGTATATCGGCATGCCTTTATGTTTTACACTGCCGAAGGCCATTATTTAAAACACTGCCTGAGATACAGGGTGTGGGAGTGTAAAAATGATTCAATTTTGCAATGGTCACAAAACGAGCGGTTCTAACGTGCAGGGGGGTGGGGGGGCGGAGAGGGCAGAGGCCGTGGCAGGACACGAGTGTGAGGGCTGGGGCATGGCAGGTAGTGGAGAACACGCGGAGACAGGGGATGGGAGGAACCGGTGACCTTTCGCTAAGGGCGTCAAGAATCCT
Organism: Calotriton arnoldi; assembly: GCA_963921515.1. Lineage (NCBI taxonomy): Eukaryota > Metazoa > Chordata > Amphibia > Caudata > Salamandridae > Calotriton > Calotriton arnoldi. The sequence goes on along the minus strand of CAWUFW010000150.1, from coordinate 148,141 downwards.
TGCACCGACCACAGACCCCGCCATTAGTGAGTTAATAGTCTGTTTCTCTGTGTTCCCCTGCTGGAGCACGGCCCTACCTGCACTCCCACACCCCGCCAATAAGGGAAACAAGAATTTGGACCAAAACACATGCAAAGTAGAATGAGAAATGACAGGCAAATGGAGCAGCTGGGGTGATGCGCCTCCTCAGTCTGTGACATTGTAAGGCGCCATAACTGATCCTAGTTCGGAAGCGCACTGTACAGCACAAGGCCGGCAACTAGAGTTAATTGGATTATTTTTCACTATGGGGACAAATAATATTTGTTATAAATACTTGGAAGACGCTGGTGTCCAGAATCATTATTTTAAGCCTTCATCAAGGTCTTCTTTTATGTCACTTCCTTTGTAGGTTTGGAATGCAAGTGAAGCGTTAATCACTGGATCTGGTGGGAGGGTAGGGGCGGGGATGAGCGCGCAGATGCGGGTGATGCGGTGGGGGTCCTTTTGTGGAGTGGCATGCAGAATTAATAGACTGGTAATTAAAACCAATAATAAGGATGCCTGCTTAAGTAGCATAATTAAATGGCACATCTTGTTGAATGTAATTAAAAGAACTCCTTTTATTTCCTGGGCTAGACACAGCCATGGAGTTCTGCTTTGTTTGGGTTTTTGCTTGCATTTTTCTGTGGACCATCCTCCACTGTTTCGGAGCTTAGGCTGGGCCTGCCACCCAGCCTGCCTGCCTTCATTTGTACACTAAGACCTCACACCACAGTGTTTATGATGAATCCGTTGGCAGACAGGAGGCCAGAGTTCTGAACAGAGGTCCATTCAGCGGGTTGCCTTCCCTGGCCATGCTACATTAACCATTCAAAATCAGCCATCCCTTCTCCTCCTGTAATAGACACAAACTCCGTGTGGTCTTGGACGCGCCTGCACGTCCCTTAATCACATCTCAGGTAGTTCTGGCACGTGCAAAAACGTCTCTACATTCACCAAGCATCTTACCTGCACAGATCCCTCACTGATACAGCACTGGCCCCTGTGTATTGTTGTTCTGGAGCTGTGTTCTGCGTCCACTAGCTTTCATGGCCAGTCCACACCCCCTGTGCTGCTGTTTGACGACAGAGCATCCCCATTCCGCGGTAAATTACCCCAAAAAGAGAGCAGGTTTTTGTGTGTGCAGATTTATATAGCGCGAACTCGACCCGAAGGTATTGGAGCGCTTTACATGAGCACCAGTTACCTTACACAAGGACACATTCATTTTACACAAATTGATAAGGATTTCCGTGAACATAAAAAACACGCCACGTTCCAAGACCATGCCACTGTTTTGTAAAACATTAATCATCGATCGTTCACGCACTAAAACAATCAGTCAAAAGGGCAACAAAAGAATGTTCATCCCATTGGGATGGTTATCCCTAGAACTGCATGCACGGCCCACCCAACTCTGTTATCCCTTCATTACTGCAGTCCACAAATACCATTGCTAATTAATTCAGTGCCGAAAATCTCTTTTGAAATATAAGCAACGACTATAAGGAGTTTCAAGGCGCTATATGTGAGTCATGTGTGCTGCTTTGGACGCAGGCAGGCCTTAAAGAGTCGTCTAACTGCCAGGTGTTTTTTTAGTAGCCCAGTGGCACATTCAAAAAGTATTTCATAGTTCCCTGCAAGCGCCTAGAATTCCCAGCTCTCGTCTTCTGTAAACATTTGATGGTTAAAAGATCTCAGAGGAGGGTTGGATGGCAGCAAACTATTGAAGCGTGATATAGATGCCCAAAGAGAAGATGCAGCATAACAAAAGGCCCTGAGAGCCGGAGTGTGTGCAGGGAGTGTGTGCCCCTACACCAATGGGATAAGATCCCATATGCTCCTCCTTTCTGGCAGACCTGTACTGCGGCCTGTTCTGAGCCCACGAAAGACTCGAAATCCTACCATTTGCCATGCCAGTGCCGACTGAGTATGCCATTACAGTGGTCAAAAAGTTCTCAAGAAGCAGCAGCGCTTGTTATGGCTCTTTAATAGTAGCAAACAAAGGAAAACCACGTTGGGCTCATTTAAGGCGAGAATAAAGCCTTCGGTTCCCGTCATCTCGTGAATGTTAGGTAGAGTTCGCAATACACTAACCACAGAGGAGCGGGGGGAGGGAGCGCGGCAGCAGACGAACGCGCGCTGCTGCGCGTTCTGGCCACCGTCGGGAATGGGCGCGGCAAAGGCGGGACATGCGCCCGCCTTTGACCAATCACGTGGCGTCCCCGTAAAAAAAAAACGGACGCACCAGCCAATGTGGGCTTCTGAAAACAAAACCACACGTACGAGCGTGTAGGTCGTTTTCAGAAGCCCTTTCTAGAGGTCTCACGCTGCGCAGCTGGGACTCGGTGTGTCATACGTCCTGGGAGTGATCCCCAGACACAGACGAACCACTGCATTTAGTTTGAGTATTATTTGAGGGTCACTGCACTTAAACCTGCTTGGCACCAACCTCTCTTTTTCTCCTTGGATGTCAGGGCGCTTCAAGCACAGATCAGTCTTCCGGAAACAGCTTTTTTGGCCTGTTTTACCATCCTTTGATCCCTTCCCTCATCCAGTAGGGTGTCATCTCTCTTGGGGCTGGGACTCGAGCTGTTGTATCATCACCAGTAACAATGTATCTACTACTGCGAGGGCCCCAATCCCCCACACACTCACTTCCGCTTCAAAGGACACATCGCCTTAACTCTGGCTGCCAATTGCGCACCATCAGCCCTAGGCATTTGGGTAAGAGTGCACTTCTGGGTAGGACTGTGATGTATGTGCCACAGGGTGACACTGTGCATTGTTGCCGCTTGTTTGCTTTCTCGTACCGTATTCACCACACATTCATTTAGCACAAAATGGGGAAATCCTGTGCAAACCCTGGTGGCACTTTTTGTCAATCTTGAACCTTCTCAACACTCACACTCCGGTACCTTCTTGTCACTGAGCCATGAAGGACCATTGAGGACGGCGAGCAGTACCGCCTTGAGCTGCACCAAGTGCCACCACATCCACGCATGCACTGACGTCACTCGAGATCAGACGTGCTCCCCTCGCGCTGTTCCTCACGCTGCCAAGTATGGGTGAGGGCTGCCTCCTGCAAAGTTACGCCGTGAGTTGCAAGATTTGATATCTGAAGCACCTGTAAAGATCCTTTTCTCACCTGACGGCATTTTCAGATCCCGACACGAAGCCCCCGTTTTGGGGGAGAGTGCTTCTTAAATGCACGTTCTTTCGCAGTGCATATTTTAAAATGTAAATTCGCATTAATCTTGTACAGGAAAATAACATGCTTGCATATGCAAACATCGGCTGCAGGCTGAGAGACCCTGTAATATGAGTTGAACAATTATTGGTCCCAGTGCTTTCGTTTCTTTTCAATGGCTGTAGGGGAAGGATTAATATCTGCCTTCATTGCTCAGTTCGCACTAAAATCACTCCAGGGACCTTTTTTAATGGTTCTTGCTTAGGTAAATTTCAGCCGCGTTCCCTGCCGTCAAGATAAGAAAAAACACGAAGTGATGAAGATTCTGATGTGCATACTAATAAAATACACACCGAGATCTCGGCCCCGCTCCCGGGCTCGCTGCGCCAGCACTGGCTGCGTGTGAGGAAATATATGTTTTAACTCGCACGCAGCGTCAGTATAGGTTTGTTTCAACTTGTCTGAATTAAAGTTAATGCCCATGGGGATGTCTGGTTTGAAATATTTTATATACACTAACCAGTGGTGCGCGCGCACCACAGAGGAGCGGGGGGAGGGAGCGCGGCAGCGGCAGCAGACGAACGCGCGCTGCTGCGCGTTCTGGCCACCGTCGGGAATGGGCGCGGCAAAGGCGGGACATGCGCCCGCCTTTGACCAATCGCGTGCCGTACCCGTAAAAAAAACGGACGCACCAGCCAATGTGGGCTTCTGAAAACAAAACCACACGCACGAGCGTGTAGGTCGTTTTCAGAAGCCCTTTCTAGAGGTCTCGTGCTGCGCACTGCAACGCTAGGCGCGAGACCTAAAAACTAGGAAGCCTGTTTTTTTCCCATCGTGGTGCTACCAGTCTGAAACTGCTGGACTGCATCTTTCAAGACATTTCCTAGCTGACAGGGAGCAGCTTGCGGATTAATCACAGCACTCGACTTAAACTATCAGGTATCCTTGCACTGCCGAGAAAGTTGGATGTGAAGCGTTCATTCTTCAGTGCAACGAATAGTAACACTGTAAACCCTTTCATCCATTGAATACATTGTCTTGCTTTGTGTGAAGGAGGCAGTTGAATAAAGTGATTTTTCACTGCATATGACAGTTGTTTAGTCCTGTTTGACGGCGCTTTCATATCTTTGGCCTTGCCTGACAGAGTGAATCGTGCCAGTGTTGGTTTTGTCCAGTAAATGCTTAATAACACGCTTGGCGGGCAAGCCCGGCGTAGATGAGCGCCCTGTTTGACCCTGGGCGGTTTCTGTGCTCTAAAACGGCCCATCCTTTAACCCGCTAAGGGTGCCCACATGAGCGACCCCTTCCGTGAAGCCACGGGCAGTGTTTGGGGTCGAGCTCTGGTGTACAGGAGAGCATGGGGGGGGGGGGGGGGAGGGGGGATGGCGTTTCAGTAGTGACCACTGCAAAATGAACAGATTATGGACGAAATGCAGAATTAGTCAAACATTCACCCCAGTCACAGATCTGGGATAAATCCATCGTTTTTATGGGCTCCAATATGGAGGCTCAGTTTGAGTAGTTTCTTGTTTTTGCTTCCCTCATTCCTCTTTAGGCTCTGCTGTGCCCTTTTGCAGGCTAAGATCCCCAAATGTAGCTATCTGATTAGCTTAAGGACATGCCCCATGTCCTTCATGGCATACGGAGCACGCACGACAGTGCACTGCAGACACAGTCAGAATGCCCATGAGATTAAGAATGGTGCTCTGTGCTCGCTAATGTGCTTTTAATCGGACAGTTGTCACTAAGCATGTTCGGGAGAACCCACAGACAGACTCCTGTAAAATGGTGTTTAAATAATAAGAGGTTTTCCAATTTTTGTGGTCTTACATGCTTTTTTTCACTATTTTTGAAATATTTCCTTGAAAACAGCCCGCTCCCCGTGTATAAATGTTATTTAAATTGCATCTAAGCGTGCCCTGTGAGCCATATTGTGCTGTAATATGTACTATTTGCCAGTTCATTTTCCAGATAAATGCTGTCATATACTGCTAATCAATGTGTTTTACCCATACTCATTTAGCTGCAGGTCGTGTCCAGTAATTGCACAGCAGTTCTGTCACACAGGCCCTGCTGTGGGTCAGCTGCTGCCACCTTGCCTGACACACACACACTGGGGGTGGGGGGACTCCTCAGAGAGGAGAGAGGATACACGTCGACTCATACAGCTTACGTCACACCCAGCAGAGGAGTTATCAGAGAAAGTGTTCCCATTGTAGACGATGACCGCCTTCCCACAAGTCATGAAACACGTCACATCAGTAATGACCCTTCTGAACTCTGCAGACCTCATTCCTCAAATATCCGCTCTTAACAGAATTCTGAAATATAGTTTTGAAACTCGGGCGCTTTGTCTGAAACTCGGGCTTGCCAGTTTCTGAAAATAGACATTTCACCATCAAACACAAAAGTTGCATTTTCAAATAAATAAGCCCAAATGTTCCCTAAGCCCACCAAAAACTGCACTTATGTCTTGAAATGCCAGACTTTCACCTACGTTCATCCAGCGTGTTATTCCCCTCCAAGCACTGACATGCTATCGTCATAAATGTTAATTTATCGCCATCATCAGATGCCAAGGATCCAGCCCCCAAGGGACGAGGAGCAGGAAGGATTATTTCAAGAATGGCCACACTTTGTTGAGGGGGCATCTTTGTGAAAGCGGCATCACTATGTAAAGGACAGCCAAAATAACATAATGTAACCACCAAACACACACACTCAGTAAGGCTCTTGGCTACGTGTAGTCTGTGATTACAGTTGGTGCACCAATTAATTCAGCTAAAGCGCATAACTGTGGCAGGCACAGTTGATGGATGTGAGCCATCGCACTTGGAAATTAGTACGTTTTGGTAAGGAGATGGTTTTGGTTGTTACCCTCTGCGTGGGATTAACATGGATATAATTATTTTCAACCCATTACATTTATCTGATCATTAGATTTCTTGCGAGACCGGCTGGCTTACAGTTAACATAAATTGTCAACAATCTTAAGTACATTTTTGTTATTATTTTGAAAATGTAGGCCTCACTTTTGTAAATGCACAAGTTGACACATGGGCACCAACAATTTTACTCCGTTACCATTACAGCAAGACGGATGAGGCTAAGACCAGGGCTTTAAGTGGGCCGGGTCTCTCCGGGTCTGAGCACCGGCAGTTTTTTTAGAGGGGCCTCGAAACGGGTCTCTATCGGGCTCTGTTTTGTGCCCTGGCACAGGTGGTCCGTTTTTTTTCCGGACTGCAGTGACAGCAGGCACATCGATGTGCGCCTGCTCACACTGCTCGACTCACTAGTGGAGAAGTTACGGCATGACGTCATGCCAGGTGAGCGTTGTAGGGGAAGAGAAATCCTTTAAAGAGAGTCATTTTCTCTCTGGATTTCCCTTCTCTTTTGATACGCAGGAGCAGCAACATTGTTGTGGTGTCACCAGGGCTTTAAGTGGAAGCATTTTCAATATTATATAAAACAAGCCATAGTTGCTGCTTATTTATCTTATGCAACTAACAACCACTGACAAAGCCAATAGTCCTGCCTTGTTGTAGGTATGATGTTACTTGTTGTATCATATATCTAGATGCTATGACAGAAACAGCAAAATACAAGTCGGGCGGCACACTATGCTAAGCACAGATTTTTAGCTTACGTGTTTTTAAGCCACGCCCTTAATTACATTAGCCACGCCCCTTTGAGAGACCCCCCAGTTTTTTCATCCCACTTAAAGCCCTGGCTAAGACCAATGAATGTGCAGTGTAATGGTTGAAGGCGAAGCACAATTAGCAGCTCCTACGTGGCAAGATGTGCTCGGTATGGATTAACCTTCCTGCTTTCTCAAATTTGCTTGAAAATGCACCATTTGTCCACTCTTTTTTCAAAAACCCCCTTAGGTTGTTCGGGCTCGCTCCCTACGCTCGCTCGCTACGGTGCAGTATGGAAATCATTTTACGCCTCACCACTTTCAAATGTCACCAGCCGCCACTGCTCTCTCCTCTTCCTCACCTCTCTCTTCTTTCTCTCTCAGTTATGTGCTCTCTCCTCTTCCTCTCCTCTGTCTTCTTTCTCTATGAGCTGTGTGCTCTCTCCTGTTCCTCTCCTCTGAGTCTTGTTCTCTCTCAGTTATGTGCTCTCTCTTCTGTGTCTTCTTTCTCTCTCAGTTGTGTGCTCTCTCCTCTTCCTCTCCTCTGTCTTTTTTCTCAGTTGTGTGCTCTCTCCTCTTCCTCTCCTGTCTTCTTTCTCTATGAGCTGTGTGCTCTCTCCTCCTCCTCTCCTCTGTGTCTTTTCTGTCTCAGTTGTGTGCTCTCTCCTCTTCCTCTCCTCTGTGTCTTTTTTCTCTCTCAGTTGTGTGCTCTCTCCTTTTCCTATCCTGTGTCTTCTTTCTCTCTCAGTTGTGTGCTTTCTCCTCTTCCTCTCCTCTGTGTCTTCTTTCTATTTCAGTTGTGTGCTTTCTCCTCTTCCTCTCCTCTGTGTCTTCTTTCTCTCTCAGTTGTGTGCTCTCTCCTCTTCCTCTCCTCTGTGTCTTTTCTATCTCAGTTGTGTGCTCTCTCCTCCTCCTCTCCTGTGTCTTCTTTCTCTCCCAGGTGTGTGCTCTCTGCTCTTCCGCTCCTGTGTGTCTTCCTTCTCACTCAGTTGTGTGCTCTCTCCTCCTCCTCTCCTCTGTGTCTTCTTTCTCACTTAGTTGTGTGCTCTCCCCTCCTCCTCTCCTCTGTGTCTTCTTTCTCTCTCAGTTGTGTGCTCTCCCCTCTTCTCTCCTCTGTCTTCTTTTTCTTGGCTGTCTGCTCTCTCCATTTCCTCTCTTCTGGGTTCTTTCTCAGTTGTGTGCTCGCTCTTCTCCCCTGTATGTGTTCTCTCTTTCTTCTATGCCATCTCCCTCCCATCTGCCCTCCCATTCTCTTCTTTACCGCGTAATGTTCCTCTTCACCCCTCTGTCTTTTTTTCTCCCCTCTCTGCTGCCTCCCTCTCCCTCGACATGCTATGCACTCCCAATGTTTCCTATCTGTCCTTTTATTCCATCTCTCTTTTTGACACTCCCTCCCTGCTTTGTGCATCGCCTCTCTCTGTGGCCCTAAGACACACGCACTAGTTCAGACCTCAAACAATTTGACATGTAATTCCTGCAACAAATATCGTGTGAAAGTATGATAAATACTCTTCAAAATTCTTGAATATTAAAAAAAGTTATTTCCCCAACATGTGTTTCAGTTTAATAAATTAGAGCATATGACTGTGTTGGATGCCATTTCTTGAAATTAATCGTTTCTAAAATAAATAAATAAAAAAATACATTAGGGAGGGGACGGACTGTGCCTGGGCGCTTGGCCTGGCTCGGGGTTGGCTTGCCAGCCCCCGTGGTGCAAGACCCGGAGTCAAACGTTTGGCTCAAGCAAGACTCAATCCTTGCCCACCTCCAGCGGCGAGTGACTGACTCCATCACGTGCCAGGCAGTCCATCTGAGGCAGCCTCTACAAAAGTGCATTCAGGAGGAAAGGGACTGTACCCGGGTGATCAGCCTGGCACTGTTTTGGCTTGCTAGTCCCCAGGGGTCAAGTGCCAGAGTCAGACATTTGGCTCAAGCAAGACTCAAGCTTTGAGCGAGTGGCTGGCTCCATCACGTGCCAGGGCGTCCATGCCACGTGCCGCACAGAGAGCCTGACTGACTCCACCACATGCCAGGCAGTCCATAGTGACTGACTCCATCATGTGCCAGGCAGTCCATGCCACGTGCCGCACAGAGAGCCTGACTGACTCCACCACATGCCAGGCAGTCCATAGTGACTGACTCCATCACGTGCCAGGCAGTCCGTGCCGTGTGCCGCTCGGAGAGCCTGGCACGAGGCAGCCTGGCGGTACCTCAGTCCTGTCAGCCCGGGGCATTTCCCATCTCCCTATGGCCTCATTCAGCCGCGGGTAGAAGCCAAGTTTTCCGGTCTTGGGCCTAAAGCCAGGACCTTCTTCCTGTTGGGGTCCCAGAACAATACAGGAAGGCATCGGAGTCCGCACCGGAAGCTGCTTCTATTAAATGTTTAATAACAATCTCCCAAAAGCTCGGAACTCATCCTCTCGCGAGCCAAGACAAGAGCGTCGCATCTGCCCCGTGCTCTCAATAGCAGCATCTATTTTAAGACGCCGCCATGCCCTATCTCCTCAAAACAATAGTGCTGACGAGCAGGCTTCACCGCCAGGAAGGGCCACTTGGGGCACGGCCAATGTTTGCCTCAGTGTTTTTGTTTAGCTCTAAACATTGCTATTTGCTATTTTTTTTAGGGGGGGGAGGGGAGTCTGAGGCTGCCTTCTCCCTATCAATCCGCTGCCTCTGCATGATTAGGCATTTGGAGGGGATGCACCTCAATGTAAGGGAGCTTAAAGTGATGATTGGCCCAGGATCACACAGTGGGGCTGAATGAGAGGTTGGTGGTAAGTGAAAACCCTCTAATTTCTAGACCAAATGCTAAGTGGGGAGTAAAATCCACCGACTGATTAAGTCTTACACCACACTGTCCATAAGATGGAGGACATTCTGCTGGTGGATTCTCCTCTGTGAATGAAGGATTTCTGTTACCTTCAAACTCTGCACCTGGCCCGGTGAGTTCGAGCGGGAAGCCAGGATTGGCTCTGAGGGCACCTGGCTCCATGGACAATCATTTAGTGACCAAATGGCATCTTCTCACCTCTCGCTAAAGACACGAAGTGAAAAAGAATGACTGCCCCTCTGGGCATCAGCAGAGGCCAGGGCTGTTAAAGTAGGCCCCGTGGCCCTATGTGAGGCTTTACAGTATGAAACACAGTTCACCTAAGATGTGCCCACCCTGTTCTGGTACTGACTGTCATGGCTCTGAGCAGCACTCAAACTCTGCAGTCTAATGACAGCTTCAGCGCAAGAGTCAGGTGCCAACCTCCACCTCCTCGTGTGCTCGGAATACTGAGCTTCTAGGCACCAAGTGTGCCATAAGATGGCCATCAGAGGCATCACTCACTGGCTCACTGTGGGCCTCACTGTTCTGTCCCTTCACGGCTACAGGGGCCACATCAACTAAAGATGTCTCAAAGGCCGTCAGCAACCACAATATCTGCTCCTACGATGGTGTCAGGGAAAGGCATCAGCTTTGAGCCCCAAGTGGATAGACTCAGACAACAAACTCCTTGTTTTGCCAAGGGGTGCAATCCCCAAAGCTGTTTGAGGAGGTGGTACACAGCTTGGCATTTTCTGGGGCAATGCTAAATATAGACTGGGGGAATTTTAAGCTCCTAAGCTAAAGCAATCAAGGGTCCCTCTTTATATTTTTGGAACCGAGAGATTTGCTTTCTAACCTTCCAAGTATCACGTGACCCGTCCTGTGATTTCAAGATAGTATCCGAGGGCCCTTCCAGAAGAAGTCCTCTCCATTACTTTGTTGAACTGCTTGGCCTTTTTTAAGGGCCCTGAAAATTAATTGATAGGAAAGGAGAGAGGAACTCCAAGCTGATGGTATATTACTGCTACACAACCACACCTTTCCTCAGCAAAAACAAAGACCTGTCCATATTATATACAAAATACAAAACTCTGCGGCAAGACTCATCCTTGGCCTCCCCGGATGAACCCACATCATACCTCACCTCAAGAATCTACATTGGCTCCCGATCCAGAAGAGATGCCAGTTCAAGATGCTGACTCACGCGTACAAAGCCCTGCACAACGAAGGACCAGCGTACATCGACAAAATCATGACCTGCCACCAACCGACCGGACACCTACAATCTGCCTCCCTCTTCCGTACAAACACCCCCCAGATCTGCAGAGGAAACAGCGGAGTTCGCTCCTACTCACCCCTGGCAGCCAAAGCTTGGAACAACGTTCCCCTGCACTTCAGGACCGCCCCAGCAATTCAGGAAAGGAATTAAGACCTGGCTGTTCGAATGAATAGATCACCACAGAGCAGCTAGCCACCCCAGCGCCTTGAGACTCTCACAGGTGATTTGTCGCGCTCTACAAATCCCTGATTGATTGATATTACAAATGTTCCCATAAAGACAGGCTGGCAAACCAAAAAACTTTTCTAGACAGCTAACCAGGACTGGATCAAATATTTTGCTCAGGCCGAACAAAAAAAATGGGGTACAGAAATGAAAACATAGAGAAGATGACAGACAGATTGCCTACATTCCGTTATATAATAAATACAAGCAGGGGCCCTAACGCAACAAATATCGTGAAAGGAATGAAACGTCACAGGAGAGACTGTCGAGAAATCAGGAAGCATAACGACTCCAAAAACGACCAAAGCTTTAGCCTCAAAGTAGAAACCCATGGGTGATTAATGTGCCACAGGTCACACACTGCATGAGCTATGGGTTGAGGGACCTATAGGTTACAACATATGATCTCTGATAATGAGGGATGTTCATAGTGGTCTGCGTTAATATATTAAAGTTGTAATTCAGTATTTTAAATAGTTCAAATGTTCTATGGTATGAATGTATCCAATATGGTTAATATAGCTTTGGAAAATCAAGTTCTTTTTCCTCATATGGACAGCTCAGAAATGTTCCATATCCTTTTCCTGTGTACACATTACTCAGTACGAGTGCTGTACAAACTGTAACTTTCCACAGCTGCTGTTTTCGATATTTAGTAGACATGTGCAACAGACTGGACTTCAGTTCTGCAGCATTCATCAGATTGCGTAAAAATGTACAAAACTTGTAAATTTTGTGAATTTTTCGTTTTTTAATTCAAAACAATGACGAGCGTAAAAAACATGCGAAAATATTTTTTGAATAAAAATAGAGCAAATGAAAATATGGCGGTGCGTTTTTTTTCACAATAAATGACATCCTTCCTTCGGCTGGCAATAAGCTATTTCATTCATTTTTTTCTCAAAAACATTTTAGTGGTTAATTGGACGAGAGGAAATATTGTTTGAAATTTTTATTAAAAAGAAAACTTTCAATGGAATTAATGTTATGCACCTCTAAAATTCAGGTTACTGACAGAGGCTGTCCGTGTGTCAAAGGTGCATTGTTGTAATATCATGTACCCTAATTGTATAATTATTTATAGATGAGAATGGGACAAGTAGGTACTGGTAATCTTCATTACTCCAAGCCCTAGTCTTCCTCGTCTCCATCACTGTCACTCTCACCACACTCCACGACAGTCCTAGGTCAGGGTTCTGTATTTTCACTTGATATTAGAGTAGGAGGAGCCTCAGCTGAAGAAGAGATTTATGGGTAAGGGGCGTGGCCAGAGAAGACATGTTTGTTTCTGCTAAAGTGAGGGAAGAGAGGGTTCGTGGGATCAGGACCAGGGTAGGCTATGCCTTGGTGAGGACTTACCCCCATAAAGACTGTAATTATAAAGATGCCCCAGACGGTAGTTTTACCCACGTACCTCCACTTGGGCAAACTCTTACAACAGTGACATATTGCAGTGGCCCTGGTCTTGCGTGTTATGTCGATGTGATGGAATATACGCCCCTCTGGCAGCAGTGGGATTGCGACCCCATAGTCAGGTCTCTGTGTGTTGAGTGTTGCTTAGACTCTGGCCTCGTGTGGACTGTGCTGACAAGCTGTGTGGGGTTTATTTTACTCTCTTTGTTGTTGGACTCCTCTCCGGGGCTGACAACTGGGCTTGTTATTAGCGCCAAGTCCTAATCTTCTGACTTCGTTTCTATCTACAGGTGTCCATAGCAAAAAATTCGCCATCAGCATCATCCCGGCCAATGGAGACATTCCCCTGGGCAAGTCTGCATTCTTTCTCTGCAAAAGTAAGTGTCAGTTTTTCTCTCAGCTCCATCCATGGGTCCTTCACCAACTCTTCCACCTTCTCCTCCACTCATTTCAATTCCCCCTTCTCTCCTTTCTATTCCTCAACATCTTATCTTGCCTGGAGTCCATGGTAATACGCCTCCATCTTAGATACAGCTTCCCACCTTCGGAATCCTAGAATGGATGCGGGTGGTGACTATAAGGGGCAACACTATTCCCTTTTGTGGGCAAAGTGGAGGCACTGGTCACCTCCAGGCAAGTAGCTCTCCTCAACATGAAGATCACCATCAATTTAAATAGTTGGATCCAGCACCAAGGTCACACATGCAACAAAGGTTGAAGGGGTGAGGGGTAGGGCTATCTACACAAATAGAGGACCAAGTAATCTGTGGGCAGGTGCTGTATAATAATCATGTAACAACCTGAAAGTGCACCCCTGACATTGCTGCACTCAGAGGCTAGAGGAAGGGACATACGTCACGGCAGGGACAGAAGAGACGTAGCTTTTTTTAAACCCATCCTTTTATCGCCTTCTGTTGCTCCCGTTTGCTTCCCAGCTGCGCAGGAGGAACACGCGCTTCACCTGCGGCATTGGGAGAGCTGCCATCCTTGCCTCACTTGTTCTCGCTTTCCCTCTAATTTGTCTTCCTCATGTTCCTATCCCTACTTTCTGACTCTCCTTTCACACGATGAACCCCCTTTGCCCACTTTCTCTGTCTGCAATCAATCACTCATCATCCCTTGTGTTAGTTCCTCATCCTTTCTGCTCCTCTGCTTAATTTTCTCTTCTCTCTCTTGTTTGTGTTAAATTTAATTTTAAAATTTAACATACAAAAAAATTCTTCCTTCTCCCCATCCCGTCTCTCCACTTTATATGCTGGTAATGTTTTACCATGCTATGTTCTGCCTTTATTTGTAAATCTCATGGTGATCTTTTCCCGTCTCCTCTGCTCCACTTTCTTTTTTTGCCTTCTTTCCACAATTTAGGTTGGCAATGTTCTACTTTCACCCCATCCCTCTCTCGCTTGCTTTGGTAAATATGTTCCTTTACTCCTCTAATCTTATCCCCTCTCTTTGTTTTTACTTTTATTGGTCCCCTTTGCTCTGATTTGTCTCTCTTCTTTGAAATAATGATCTTTGTAGGCATTCCATATATGTTCTTTGTATTTGCTCTTTTACCTTTACTCTTCTCACCTCTGCCTTGTTTGTCTTGGAAGCTTTCCATCCTATTCCCAATCCCTTCTGTCTTCCTGTGTTGGCACTGTTCTTCTTTCCATCCTTATCATCTTTGTCTTTAATGGTCCTTCTTTGTCTTAGCACCTCTCTCTCTCCAATGGCCTTTCTTTGTCCTATACCTGCTCTTTTCTTTGTCTTTAGAGATCTTTCTGTGCCCCATCAACTTTCACTTTAATGGCCTTTCTTTGTCCTAGCTCCTTTCTTTTCTTCTTGTCCAATGGTAGTTCTTTGTCCTATACCTGCTCTTTTCTTTGTCTTTAGATATCTTTCTGCACCCCATCATCTTTGTCTTTAATGATATTTCTTTGTCCTATCCCGTCTCTCTTCTTTGTGTTCAGTGGTCTTTGTCTTATCCCCTCTCTCTTCTTTGTTTTTAGTGGTCTTTCTTTGCCCCATCTCCTCCTCCTTTGTTTTTAATGGTCTTCCTTTGCTTAAGTAGCCTTTGTTCCTCTGCAGCTGCTGGAACTGGTGAGGCCACCTTTCAATGGTTCAAGCCAAATGGAGAACAAGTTGAGGAGGATGAAGAGGATTATCGCCTGAAGCCTATTGATGAGAGTTCGGTTGGGATCAACATCACTGTGTCGCGAGCGGATCAGAGCGGCGAGGTCCGGTGCCGTGCTGAATCGGACAGTGAGAGTGAGAACGCCGAGCAGAGTATCCACATCCGCGTGATCCGTAAGAACATCCCTTGAAATTGAACCTAGACAAGACATCACCTAGACATGGTTGACAGGGCCAGACTCGTCTATAGGGAAAACTCGATAAATCCCAGAAAAGCAGAGGGCAGTGATACAGAGTTATTTAAATGTCAGTTGCACCTGCCATGTGAGTTCCACATTTTCCTGGGATCCATACGATTGTGCTCTACAGAGGTGTGATCATATTAAATTCCCTCTGTTGATTTTTTATGGTTTCTAGTTTTTGAGCTCTGGATTTTGTCTTCTGTTTTGTTTCATATTATTCTGTAATACTGCACACCCATACGCCTCTCTCGGCTGTGATCTTTATGGTTACTTTTTTATATAACCCCACAAAACTCTTGCCTTGCGAGAGGCTTCAGCAAACGTTTCTATAAACTATGAGTCAGGGAAAGGCCTTGTAGTAGAATGATATGATAAAGGAAAAAAATGAAAGAGAAAATAAAAATAAAGAAAGGAGAGAGGAAATAGTGTCAAAGGGTGGGTGGCGACTGACAGCGGCATGCCTCAGAGGAAATTGACATGAGTGTGTTGATGTTATTGTCTATCAGATTGAAGGCTTACACTGTAGAAGAGCCTCCTACTTCTGTACGTCGCCCTTGGCTCCATGTTCTGCTTGACCTGTAGCCTACCATACCACAGCTATACGCCTACCTCCGTCTATGCACCCCTCACCTGAAGTGTCTCCTCTGCTGACCCCACAGAGCGGCCCACCTTCACTTCGAATGAGAACACCTACCGAGAGATCGAGCAGGGCTCTGAGGCTGAGATCCGCTGCAGTGCGACTGGGATCCCCATGCCCACCATCACCTGGATCCGCAACGGCAAGGACGTCGCACAGCTCAAAGATGGTGAGTGGTCCACGTAATGCGCTATGATGATCATTCGTGCTTGTAAACAAGCATTTCTACCTGAAATGCTGTACAAAGTAATAAAGCACTATAGTAGGCCATTGGCAACAGAAAGTTTACATTAATCAGTAGCGGAGGTGATTGACGATGAATGAGGCTGCACAGATGCATAATTTACATTGGAGACGGTGGTAGAAGTGGTGCAATGGTGTGTGACGTTGAAGGAGTGCAGTTCAGGCCCACGAGGAAGTGGTGCATTGCATGATAAGATCATGGAATTGTTGCATTATGGAATACAATGGTGGGGTGTGTTACCTGGTGACATGGAAGGGGCTCTACAGAGTGACATGGACTGGGTGCATTGTAGGGAGGTGTAGATGCATTGAAGGTGTGAATTGCGAAGTGACATCGCAATGGCATGGAAGGAGTGCATTGCAGGGTGACATACATAGCGTGCATTGCACTTTTGCATTTTGACGTGGAAGGCTTCAATGCGATTATGCGCCTTGCAGGGTGACATGCAGGTGGTGCACTTCAAGGGCAATACTCTCCTCCCACACCTCATACCTATCTCTTCATTGCTCTGTACTTCCTCACCTCTCTCCTCGGTTTATCCTGTTTACTTCACCCTTATGAAATGTCCTCATTTCTTCATTACTGCCTTTTGCTTTTTCGCCTGTAAGTAAAGCTGGCTGTATTCTCTTGCTCTCTGCACCCACTATAGTTATTGATGCCTGATTCACTGTGATGAAGATAAGTAAGGAGTTACTGATTCTTCGGGTAAGGTAGATGGACAAAATGTATTTTCTATTCACAAAATCCTCTTGCACCAATTTTTAGATTTCTTGGTCCTGTGTTTTCCAGGTAACCCTGTGACCATAATTTGGTGGAATTCCATCTGCCTGCAGTCTGACCCCTTAACATTTCGTTTTTTAATGCCCCGGGTTATTGGATTCTGCTTTAATTTAAGCCCTAATGTCTATCCTCATGGCCAGTACACCGAGGTAGCTATGCACATGTTCGCACCCTCCCCCCCCTTGCAAGTGTGTGCTGTGCTACGAGGCGCTCGAGAGGCCTCTGGCCATTGCTGCCATTCTCTGGATGATCCTGCAATCTGAAAACTAGTTCTCTCTTGATGTGTTCAGTTCCATAAACTTAAAACAAAATGGTAGAAGTTGTTTGAAATCAATTGTTCTGTGTGGTTGTGCAGAGCAAAGGGCCAGATCTAATCATTTTTAAGCAGTCTGAAACTCTCAATTCGCAAAATCAGGAGGTTTGTGACATCTAAAAAGTTATTCTATATGCTCTAAACCCATTTTAGGAGTCAGGAAAGTTTTACCACCTCTAAACATGGGTTTTGAAATTGATATTGAATCACAATTTAGAAGAGGCGTGTTGAGGAGTCCCTTTCAAATTGCAATTCAGTTGGCTAAGTATCATTGGTTTGCAACCAGAATTCGTAGACATTCTGGGTCTTGGAGCAGCATGTCCTTGCTGCTCATGGGGGGTTTGGCCCCTGGGAAGGGGAGCTTGTCCCAGTCATTCATTGGTCGGTCTTTAGGTCTTTACTGAATGAACAGTAGCTTGGTTGATCGCATGAGGATGTATCTAGTTGGTTGCGGAATCACATTTTCAGCCTAAAATCTATTTTTATTGAATCTCTGACCCTTGCCTGATTTCTACAATGTGCACATCCCTGTCTGGCTCTTACGCTCTGTTGATAAACTATTTCCAGTCTGTGGTCTGAAAATACTGTAAACGTCAACCTGTGGTCTGTTTTACACTATCGCCGGCCTGTGACAGACTTTACACCTTCAGCTTTTGTTTTTTAAAATATTATTTGTCATTCTTTGGCCTTTTTATACTCTATTCTAAAGTTGTGGTCTGTTTAAAATGTATCTTCAGCTCTTGTTGTATAATGCAACTCCAGCTTGTGGTCCTAGTCTACTTAACCTTTGTCCAGTTTGCAATGCACTTGTAGGCTGTATCCTGTTTATAACGGATCAGCAGTAGATGCTGTTGCTTTAATGTAGCTCAAGATCATGGTTTATTGTAATGTATCTCGTGGGAGTGGTTTGATTATACTGCATCGTTATGGGCTGTTCATACTGTATTTGCATCATGTGGCCCATTTCAGTTGAATCTTTAACCCATGGTCTGTTCATATTGTATTTTCTGCCTGTGACCTGTTCACAGTGTACCTGTAGACAGTGGTTTGTTTATACTGTTACAGTGGCTAATTCATCGTTATCATCCTCTGGTAATGAGTGTCGCTGTCTCTTCTGCACCCATCTCTTCCAGCTCGCGTCTCCGTCAAGAATGGGAACTTGCGGATTACGAAGGTGCAGACCTCTGACGCCGGGCTGTACAGCTGCAGAGCCAGCATAGAAACCAGGAATGAGGTGGAGCAGAAAACCTTCACCCTCTCAGTAAATGGTATGTCCCGCCCCTGCAACTCCTGAATGTTTTAACTCAATATTTAGGGGTGAGTGAATGTTTTCGATATATAATATGCATAATATTCGCAAGAATTATGGGGCATATTAGCAAGGGCACTATCGCCGCTTTAGCGGCACTTTTTGCTGCTAAAGCGGCGATATTTATATCGCCCTATCAGCAAACTGTCTCTAACAGCAGTTAGCGACAGTTTGCGGGCATTAGCGCCCGTTTTTTTACCGCTTTGCATGTCAGCGATATTTATCGCTAATGACATGCAAAGTGGGCGTTCCCGACGAACAAACCTGGGAAACACTCGCTAACAGGCCTATCGCCTATTAGCAAGGTGGCCATGGCCCCAGTTAGCGACGTGAAAAGTCGCGCTAACCGGGGTCATTGCCATTTATTTAACACCTGCAATTAGCAGGTGTTAGCCATACCTAACATGGGGGTGGATTATGCTGATACGACCACAGGGTCGTATCAGCAAGGTGTTCTCCCTTCTCCATGCAACATCGCTGGTTTTTCAGCGATGTTGGCTCCATTCCCCGCTATCGCTGGAATATTCATCGCCATAGCGCTAATCGTTGCTAATACAGCGTTAGCGTGGCGATATATTCCAGCGATAGCCGGCGATAAAAAAAATCACGCTAACCAGGGTTAGCGATGATTATCGCCTCTTCTTGCTAATATGCCCCTATGTCTTTCACTTATAAAACAAGTGGGCGGATGTCCGTAAGAAAAATGAAGGAGAAATAAGCCCTAGCAAACAAAAGGCATGCAAGATAATGAACCAGTACCTGAAGAACTATAATGGACAAAGAAGCTGACAAGTCAGTATCTGAAGAATTATATGGGACAGACACACTGATAGTTCAGTGTCTGAAACATTATAAGAGACAGAGAAACTGAAACTCCATTCTCTGAAGAATTATAAGGGACAAACAAACAGATCACCAGTGTCTGAAACATTATAAGGGAGAGAGAAACGGATACTCCATTGTCTGAAGGGATATAAAAGATCGACAAAAAGCTGGATAGTGCCTTTAAAATTATAAGAGAGACAATACTCCAGTTTCTGAAGAATTATAAGAGACAGAGAAACTGATACTCCACTGTCTGAAGAATTATAAGATTCAAAGAAACTGATACTCTTGTGATTGAAGAATTATAAGAGACAGAGAAATGGATACTCCCGTGATTGAAGAACTATAAGAGACATAGAAACTGATACTCCAGTGACTGAAGAATTATTATAGACAGAGAAACTGATTCTCCAGTGTCTGAAGAAGTATAAGGAATTGACAAACAATAAACAAGTGTCTGAAGAATTATGAGACAGAGAAATTGATACTCCAGTGTCCAAAGAATTATAAGGGACTGACAAACAATAAACCAGTGGATAAAGAATTATAAGAGACAGAGAAATTGATACTCCAGGGTCTAAAGAATCATAAGGGACTGACAAACAGATGAACAGTGTCTTTAGATTTATAATGGATAGAGATACCTATACTCTAGTGCCTGAAGAATTTTAAGGGACCAACAAACATTAACCAGTGTCTGAAACAATATAAGAGAGAGAAAGAAACAAATACTCCAATGTCTAAAGAATTATAAGGGACTGACAAACAGATGAACGATGTCTCAAGAATTATAAGGGACTGACAAACTGTATGAACCAGTATCTGAAAAATTAAAAGGGATAGAGAGACTGATACTCCAGTGTCTTAAGAATCATAAGAGACAGAGAAACTGGCTCTCCAGTGTCTGAAGAATTATAAGGGACCAACAAAATGATTAACCAGTGTCTAAAGGACTATTAGGGGCAGAGCTAGAACTAGAAACTGCTGTTTCTGAAACATTATAAGGAACCGACAAACAGAGGAACCAGTGTCTGAAGAATTATAAGGATAAGAGAAATTGTAAAACAGTTTTTGCAGAATTACAAGTGACAGAGAAATAATTAGTGTAATGACTGCAGAATTGCACAGGACTTAAACCCTGATAGATTGGGGTCTTTAGTATTACCCATGACAGAGAAACTAGTAAACCAATGACCACTGAATTATATGGGACAAAGAAACTGATAGACTAGGATCATAACAATCACACAGGGCAAGGAAACTGGGAAGACAGAGGTTTGCAGCACTACATGGAACAGGAAACCAGGGAACCCAGCTTCTGCTGTACAAGGTAGAGGAGCAGTCTTTCTAGGGTCTTTAGAATAGCATGGGACATTGTATGGGACAGAGAAACCCATAAATGTATGCAAAATTTCATAGCAATAGGAAACGTTTAGACTTTGGTCTATGAAATTACACAAGGCTGGGAAATTAAAAAGACTGGGGTCTGCAGAATAGAACATGGCTGAGAACGATTATGGTCAGCAATTAAATGGGTGGGTATACCTTCTTGCATCTTCTGTTAAACTCACATAATCCCACCAACACATGTATATAAGAAGTTGTGTTTTTAACAGTCTATGTAAAAATGATGTCTTTGGTTATTTTGTATATGTCCTCAGTTCCCGCAAGCGCCCACTTCAAAACCAACTCAACAACAGCCATGGGTGGAACCAACAGCACCGCATCCCTGATTTGCCTGTTTGCTGGACACCCCAAGCCCCAAATCACATGGAGCAGGTGAGTAAAGTTTTGTTTACCAAGACATGAATTCACATCAGCTTCTGAACCATTCACTTCCCCAAAGTGCTTAGGTCTGGCATTGTTCACTACGCTCTGTAGAGCACTATGCTGCTTTCTAGCTGGGTTAACCCTTTCAGTGGCATTGCAAGGCTGCCATGGACCCAAATTCAAGCAAGTTAATTCACCAGCACCTTTCCACCCTTTCACCCTTATTCAATGAATCCCTCAGCCACTCATAAATGTGTTAGTTCTTGGTTTCATGATTGGTACTGGTTCTGTTCATGTTTAAGCTCTTTTAAGTCCCATTTGTGGGAAGTGGCGTGTTTTAAATCACAATATGCCATTCATATTGGGAATAACAGGAAAGTATTTAGAGTTATTTGATTAGGGGATTCTGTTAATAGCATACCAGCATTGGCTTTGCCACCACTCCATGAGAGACCCAATGGCATGCCTAGTGGAGGCTTTGCCAGTGAGTGTCTCCCAACTAACGCCATGATATACAGATGGGGAGCTACTAGATGGACAGACAGAAATGATGACTTCTTTTTTAGAAAGATTATTCAAGCTGGCCTTCTCTAAATCAGGGGATAAGTCTTCTAGGCTTTGATGCCTCATATAGAAAATTGGCACGAAGTAGAAACATATCTCATGTGACCATTAGGGAAGAAGGGCCTGTGAACAAACAAATCAGGAAGACATCAGTATCATGTGCATTCTGTGACATGAAACCTGTAATAAGAGATCCAGATCATAAGTAAAATTCCTAGAACATTTTTTGGAGAGGAAATGAAGGCTTTCCTGTTTGTTTCAGGGCTGGCAAACCTGTGAGTGCTGTAGATGGGAAGTATGCGTTTAATACAGATGCAAGTGAACTGCAGGTCCAGAATGTGGAGAAAGCTGATGAAGGAAACTACACCTGCACAGCGCGTAACAAATTACGCCAGGACGTGGCCACCATCACTCTTGAGGTTCTGGGTAAGAATAACCGTGCAAGAACTGGTGAAAAAATAACTACATCTGCAGTCTTCGATGCCTTCCTAAGAGGGGTTTGGATGCAACCCCATAGTCCACTCTGTGAATAGCTTTAATCTAGCAAACAATGTCAGCATTGCAGCTTTATATCTATCTAGTCAATTTCCTCCATGCTTGTTCAGCATGCGATAGAGGTAACTTCTGGTTCATGAACTCTGTTATTCACCACGTGAGGTAACACTGATATCGAAGGGACCACGAGGCAATTAATTCTGCACATCCCCACATGTTTTAACATGAATAGAAAAGTAACACACTGTTCTTCAAGGGAGGCATGATCCATTGAGGTTGTTATATAGTTGGGTCTCATTGTCTTTGGAGTCTGTCCCACAGCATGGCTGAATACAGAGAGTTTTGTTTCATTACCCACCAAGATAGCCTGCATGACCAGGTATAATCGAGACAAAGAGTTCCCTGGTTTATTGACTGGCCTTCACCTCCCTGTGTGATCTGCTGATAGAAGTATCTCATAGTCTAAGTGGGGTCTGCCCCAAACTATGGTGTAGTATTAGGAATACAGAATGTTGTGATAGTTCATTGACTCTAGGGGTTATTTAAAGTCTGGTGGATGTGGGACATCTGTCGAAAATGAGTATGCGTGGGTATACAGTCTAAATAAGGCGGACAAGAAAAATGCCAAATCTTGGAGCATTTACCACACCCGCCAAGCTTTATATAACCCCTTTTGTCTCTCTCCTCATACTGTAATATAGAATTACAAGGACACCATTGTTTATTGACTGCCCTGCCCATTATTCATGGCATAACCGAGGATATGTCTGCAGCAATACACCTGCGAATCCATGAGTAAGGGAAGACTAGTCCATATGGTTGTCTGATAGAATACCCATAACAAAAATATTGTGTGAACAGAATATCGTGTCAAAAATATCGAGGACCAAAATATCAAGAAGGTAAGTGCAAATAGGTAAGTATAGATTTACTGTTCTTCACTCCACACCTGTGTATCTTGAAGATACATAAATCGTCTAGATACGTATATGTGGAGTTAAGTATAGTAAAACTTTGGGGCATATTAGCAAGACCGGCGATAAAATTATCGCCGTTTTAGCGGCAGGAAACTGCCGCTAAAACGGCGATAATGGACTTGCTAATATGCGTTATAGAATTCCAATAGAAGCCCAGGTTAGATGTCCTGCACATCTAACCTGGGCTTCTATTAGAATTCTATAACGCATATTAGCAAATCCATTATCGCCGTTTTAGCGGCAGTTTCCTGCCGCTAAAACGGCGATAATTTTATCGCCGGTCTTGCTAATATGCCCCTTTGTTTACCCTTAGAAATTTCCCTTCAAAATATTTTTGTCCTCGATACACCTTTCACACAATATTTTGACCATGCAATATTTTTGACTCAATATTTTGTTTAAACACCATCCATATAGAGCACCAGCATGAGGAAGATACATATATCACACGACCATTCGGAAGAAGGACACCTTTCATGGACCCTGACTCAGGCCACATTTAGAGTTTGGGGGGAACCAATATCCTACAACTTGTGGAGAAAACTCTGAATGTAGAGTACAATCCACCGGCTAAATTTCTTCCACCATATGAATATTTTTGTGGAGGAAATTGAGCCGGTGGGTTCTGCCTCAAATGTAGCGTTTCCTCCAGTAGCTGGAGGATTTTCAGTTACCTACAGGCTCGTAATGAGTTCACTTGCCAGATAACATATATAGCGACACAAAGAAGGAATGGTCAATTTACTTCACTCCTTCTCACATGGTGTAATATAGTTAGAGAAGACACAGACCCTCCTTCTTGGCTGACTTTGTCCTGTATCACCTAGAGTAACATAGCGAAGGAAGGGTTACTTTGTTTATTGACTTTACCCCTCCTCACATGGCGTAACATAGTGAGAGAAGTCCCTCCTTGCTGGTTGAATATTTCATTTATCACATTGAGTTTGTCCCTCACTTCATGCTCTACCATAGAAGCAGAAGAGCATTATGGTCTATCAGGTTAATTCCTCCAACCTTGCCTGTGACACAGAAGGAAAATAACTTTCTGTCAACAGTCTTTCCTGCCCCACCATGTGGAACCACACTGACAGTGGGAAGGAAGGGACTGCTGCATGTAGCGCATAGCATTATATATAGACCAGAAGGATTTAGGGTTCAATAATTCTATCCCCTTAAACTCATTGATTTTATCCCCTTATCAGCAAGAGTTCTCCAAACACCAGGAGGTAGAGCCCCTTGCATTCGCCAGGGATTTGAAAAGGGAGGCAAACCTCCTTACCTCTTTTATCTGTCTCTACAGAGCTCCAGCGAAGTGTCCAGTCCAAGGGTGTTGGCGCAGGTGGCATTGTGGGCATTGTGATGGTCATCTTCCTCGTGGTGCTGCTGGTGGTTGACGTCTCCTGCTACTACACCAATAACTGCGGTGTCCTGATGTGCCTTGCAGTGAACCTTCTGGGAAAGCACCCTCATGGAGGCAAAGGACATATCCTCGAAGACAGGTAGGGCAACCAGTTGCACATTGAGAAGGTAAAGCTGTACATAGTTGCTTAAAGCTAGTCCTCGAGGAGTAGTACTAAATGTGTGATTCCCACTTAGTTATTGTTATACTGAGTTATTGTTACACCAATGAACTTCTTATCAAGTGGCGTGCTGCTGTCATCAGCCCTAGTGATGCACATGAGACATGGTCATTTCTATGCTATGGCGACTCACCTCATCCTTTCGTCCTTCTGAGGTTGAACAATGAAGAACCATAGAGTTCAGAAAATAATATTAACATAAGCTATTCCAGTATCTTGAAGGCTGCTACCCTATGACATTAAGTACTATGTATATTTATTTATACATCTACTAAAATGCATCCAGACCCCGAAGGGCAGCGGAGTGCTGTATGTTGAAAAATAACATCCAGGGAGACTAACCAATTGGTTTATGTTGGGACAGGAAAAATGAGTGACAATTATCATACTGTACATAAGCAGGCCAAATACACGATTAGAAGACCACAACCTTTTTTAATGTTCACATCATTATTACACTGTCAAAGGATGAATGACACCAACAGTTATAATTACAATTATTATAACAGCAGGAGGAGTGAAGTTGCCTAGAAGCCATACCCAGCTTATTAAATGCTAGAAGGCTGCTACAACCTCAGCCCCAAAGGGCTGAGGTGTTAGCCTAAATTTAATACTATTTAACTTCTCACACCCTAGGCTGCATAAGGGGCGCCGTTAACATGAAGAATACTCCTCCGTCGGGCGGGGGCACTTTAACTACTTTCCACCAGGTGACAAACTGTTACCACCCTCTCCGACCTCCTATGAGACACCAGTTAACTGGGCAGCCACTACCCCCACTGATCATTGCCTGTGGCCCCTATTTCCCCCCTTTGGGCTATTCCTCCCTCGCTGAAGCTAATCCTTTCAAAGCACAGCAAACACTCACTTGCTACGTCTAAGAATTACTAGGAATCTACATACAGCTGTTCTCTACAAAACAAGTCCTGGTCCAAAAACCCACTGGGAAAAGGACAAGGAAGAAAACTTTCCCGAGGCACCCTAATGTGACCACTAGTCTGTGCATGTTCAAGATGGCATCCGTTGGCTGGGAATCCAGCGGTAGTGTGCTGGTCTGCCTGGAGAACTGGCAAACTGTTTTGTCTGCGGCCAGCACCCAGCTCATTGTACCTTATATGCTTTTAGACCACCTGGAAACAACATTTGTAGCCTCAGAATGGGTCTACTGGCCAACTCTTCACATATTACAGCTTGCACAGAAACCTCCCTTGTCCATTCAGACCTTAGAAATGTTCTGCATTTGTGTATGCTGTAATTTCCAACCAATCATACACAGAGTATAGATGTCCCCACCCCAGTAAATGGGACCATTGTATTAACAGTAAGCATCTTATCCTTGTAGAGGCAGTTCCCAATTTTGAGGTGCAGTCTCACACCATCACCTCCGGTTCTTCATGAAGTGGCCTAAGGCTGCTACCACTTCCAAGGGTGCCCCGTTCCATCCCTCACTTGTCCTGCACAATCTTCATGACAATCTTCATGACACTGTTAGACTGCCGAATGGACAGGGAGCACTCACTTTCATAAAGAATGCAGACCAGCTAAACTGCCCCAACATACATTTTAAGGTTGGAAATACTTTCCCATCCCACTGGGAGGCCATACCAAAGTCAATACAATGTTAGATAAATCTCTGTAATAAAGTGTGATATAACCAGAGCCTCTTTCTGCATCCACTCATCATTTTGTGATATTTTACCCTTTCCCCTGGCCTTTGCTATAAAAGTTAGGGCTGGAAGCATGACAGCTGCCCATGATTTTGTTTTCTGCTTTGAAATTACCCTTTTCAAGAATGTGATGCTGCATATTTACTTAAATATTAGTGTCTAACCCATGTATTCACTGCCTCATGCTCTCCCAGTGGCTCTGGAATAAGGTATTTAATTGCCAAATCATCTAGTGTGGATGTCCAAACTTCTAGAGGTCTTATTGGAAGGATTCAGATCCTCATCCCCACCTGGTGTTAGCCTCCAGAAAAGGTAAAACTAGGCCTGGGCGGGATTTCAACTATGCCAGAGAAATCAGATTAATATCAGTAATTTTACACCACTCTTTGACGCAGAGTTACCAATAATAATACAATTATGCCCACGAGGACACATATAGCAAGCGACTGCTCGCCCTCACTATTCGTGTTCTGTTGCAATTGGTGCTTTACTTAACACAAAATACATCCTTGCGTTCATTTTAGAAACAAGGGTGCATTTTGCGCTAAGAAAATAGCGCTAAATGCTGGAAGTAGGTTGAGAGAAAAACCTACACCAAGTGCACTTTTAGAGAGCGCGAGCAGCTGCTCGCGCACGCTATTCACATTCTGTTGCATTTAGCACTATTTATTAGTACAAAATGCATCCTCGCGTCCATTTTGGACATAACGGGACATTTTTTCAATAAGAAAATAGTACTAAATGCAGAATTACTCACGTAATTCTGAGTAACCTCGCTGAGGTTTTGGGTAATTCCGCATGACACAGAATTACGCTGACCCTTATTAAAAAAATAGAGTGATTCATACTTATGCTTTCCTTTCTTTCTAGGAAAAAGAATGAAAAGTCAGCGAGATGCACTGTGGTCAATGACTCCGGCATCGAAGCCTGATATCTCCTTTGGAGTTTAAAAGAACCATCAGCCTCCCGCCTTAAGAAGGACAGATGTTCCTCAGAGACTCAAATTGTGCTTCTTGGACTAAAGTGCCTGCATCGGTCTTTGTTTCTTCACTGCTGCCTAGGAATCTGCAACTTCAAAGTGACAAGATGACTTTAGACTGCATGCCATGCCAGCGCCTGGATACCCTCACGGGTGACAAGTAGCGCTCTACAAATCTACTGATTGATCGATGTCACTGACGCTGACCTTCATGTGTCCATTACCATTGCCAAAGATGTCAGCAACACTCTGCACAAGCCTGTTAGCTATCTGAGCTTCGTCTGCTTCTTACAAGGTTCTGGTCATTGAAGTTGGAAGTCTTGTATACAAGGAGTCTGACATTGTTGTCAGCCATATTTATATTCAATGCAAGTCTACCCTAATCTGCACAAAATGACAGGACTACTCGCCGTTAGAGATGGCGAGGCTGTATGCAAGACTTCCGGCCATCAGAGTCTGCCATATTCTATGCAAGGCAGTCATCCTGTATATATGGGCCCTTATCACTGTAGTCCACAATATGGTATAAAAGGCTCGTGGCATCAGTGTCAGCCTTTCTCTGTACAAAGGCCTACTCAACGAAGCCTTCAATATGATATACAAGGTTTCTGGACATCTGAGTCATCCATTTTCTATGCAAGAGTCTTAGCCATTGACACTTGAGATACAGAATTCAAGAGTGTCGGCCTTTAGCATCAACCACACTCGAGGCAAGGTCCTAGCTATCAGAGTCGCCCATCTTCTAGTTAAGGCCATCGTCCACTGGACCAGCCACAGGATGGCTAGGCCTACAATATTCCACAAGAACCACAGATGAGAAGAAGCTTAACTCCCAGTTTACTCTGGCTTCATTCAGTCTGGTGGCTGGAAGAGAGAGAGGGATTAAGAATTCTTATTTAAATAATTACTATCCATAATATATTTCCTTAATACTGTACATGCTGAATAAAAGCATAAATGTGCACTGTATTTGGCAACCTTTTCCCCTTTCCAGGTTTGGAGGCCAGCTTACAAACATATCTTAGACAACCCACAGGACACGCGTTCCTATGAAGCCTGGAATCGAGGTGACTTCAGCCTGTACATGAAGCACAGGCCCACAAGAGACCATTAGGAGGAGGGTTACTGGTAGTTACATAAACCTTGGGGGTGTCAGACGAGGAGTACATCAAAACTGGGACCACCTATTATCTAGCGTGTAATTTGCTTGGAAAAGTTACTATTTTTCAATCCATTGCCCTTGTCTTGAGTTCAACATTGACGAACAGGCTAATAATGTGTCTAATTCATTTGTCTATTATTATCAAATCCCCACAAATATCCCTAGATATTTGGCCACTTCTATGAACTATTTCATAGCGTGCATGGACTGCTTTGAGAAGTTCCAGTTTGTAATTACATTGCCATTGTTTCGTTATTAACACCGATTTACTGGTTAATGTATGTACATATTTTGCTTAATGTTTCCTAATCTCTATAAATATCCCCTAGGGTCTGGCCACATTTCTAAATCTATCAAAGAACCAAATATAACCCTGGCACAATGCAATGTTTCTAAACCGCACGATCATAATGTGGCCATAGGTATAGAATGATATAGAACTTAGGGGCATATTATCAAGGGCTTTATCGCCGCTTTAGCGGCACTTTTTGCCGCTAAAGCGGCGATATTTTTATCGCCCTATTAGCAAGCTGTCGCTAACAGGCGTTAGTGACAGCTTTCAAGCGATAGCGGCCGGTTTTTTACATTGCCTTGCATGTCAGCGATAATTATCGCTAATGACATGCAAGGTAGGCGTTCCCTACTAAAAGCGACTGAAAACAGTCGCTAACACAACTACCCCCTATTAGCAAGGCAGGCGAAGCAATAAAATAAATCGCGCTAAGCGCGTTTATCGCTAGATTTTTACACCTGCTACTGAGGGTGACTTACCTGTTTGTAGCATGGGGGGTGGATTGTCAGGCTAAATCCACCATTGCGTTAATGCGAGAATATCGCTGGTTTTCCAGCGATATTCTCGCATTTTGCCGCTATCGCTGGAAATATTATCGCTATGGAGATAAACCTTACTAATAGGGTGTTATCTCAGCGATAATTTCCAGCGATAGGCGGCGTTAACAAAAAACGCGCTAAGCGCGGTTAGCGATAAATATCGCTAATCCTTGATAATATGCCCCTAAGTGACATAAACATGTCCACTCAGATTCAAGCTTCTCCATGGCTGCTCCTGCTATAGCCTAGGCACTGGGAAACCATAGTGGACCTGAGGCCTACTCTTACTGTTGGGACTTCCACAACAAGGCCTGTCTTATAACACATCCATTCCAGAGGCCTGGCCAGGAATCACTTTCTCAGAAAACCACATGCCCAGAGTTCATTTCTGCTCACATCACCCTCTGTGACCCCTTCCCTTCCCTTCCCTTCATCTAAACTTTTCATGTTTTACTCTAAAAAAGCCTGCTCTTGCTGGCATTATACAACCCACATTGTATTGTAAATAGTTCCAGCATTATTTTCAATCTTTTTATATGTTATTGTGCTGGTAAAATGAATGCACCTACAACAGAGATGTGTGAGTAAGCTGAAGGATACAGGTTTGGATTCATCCAGCTCAACTCACCTGCTTCTTCTTATTCATTTGATAAAGCTATATAAATATTTTATATTAATGTTTGTTATAATTCAGTCAACTAAACGTTTGATTTGTGAGTTCAGAGGTGGTAAAGTACTTTCCTTTCTTCCTAAGAAGTTTGAGCACATTCAGTACTGAGGCCTGTTTTTGTCTTAGTACGGTACAAGGAAACATGAATTATTGGACCATATAACCTTTTCTGTTCAATTGCATACTGAATATAAAACGGAAACACCAGTTCTTTGGGTATGAGATTTCATGTATATAGATTTTTTTCTGTGAATTGTTTAATGTGTAAGCTAATGTTACAAAATGTAAAAAAAAAATAAACATCATTTTGATACTGATTTATTTGCAGTTTTTTAATTACAAGGATGAGAAGACAGACAGTCTGCTAGAACTGTGATAGGAAGAAATGTGATGATATTCTCAAAGAAGTCTTGAGTTAACATCAGGACGATATCAAAATAAAAACAGGCCTGAGCAAGTCGGTTGGAAAGTAATTATCCAACGACGAAACAGGTGTTTTGAAGAAGTTTCACATCAAGGATAGGATAGTTGTGTTTTGTGAATAAAGTATACAGAAGACTCTTCATACAAAACAACAACTCTTTTGTGGTGGAGTGCTCGGGAATCAATTCTTTTGTATGGACTTTGCCCGCTTTGAAGAAAATGTGGTGGCTTTTCTTCACGTTGGAGCACCGAAATTCTGTTCTTATAATATAACAAAATGCACTGTACTGTTTTGTTGATTGTTATTACTGATAGTTTGTGTGCTCAGCTTCTACCCAGCCACCAAATTAATACTACTTCTGAAATAAAATAGGCCTCAAACATAGCCTGTCTGTGACCTCTGAAGAGTGCAAACAATGGGGGATATTTACAATAAAATGTCAGAGGGCGGTGTTACTCCAAAATTGGTGTACAATACCTTCGGGGCGTTTTCTAAGTGTGGAGCTGGCGCCTCCCAAATATGCGCTATTCTTTGTAAAAATTATCTGTGCGGTGCAGAGGTGAGGGAGACTAACACCCTAAACCCTCAATGGGGACCCTAGACGAGGTCCACTGTAAACAGACTGTGATCCTGTGCACACGCTATTTTTTCGGCAAGTTATGGCGTAATTCTACCACCTTAGTGACATATCATACATATAGATAAAATATATATTCTTATAAACACAACAACTTTGTAGAGTGTTCTTTCGTTCTTTTATTCAGTTTGAATGCCCAGCCAACACGTGTTTCGTCGTGGGAGATTTCCCAAACAACTTCTTCGGGCTGTTGAGCAGGTGGAAGTAATGTATCCTATTCTCCCCGCCGGTTTTACTTCCGTCCCGGTCGTAAATAGGTTGACCCCCGGTCCATTAGAACACACACGGAGACGCCATTAACACGAAGCGTACTCGCTTCCGGATTACCTACCCCTCTACACTACTGGGGCATTCACCTGCTGGGATTTTTTCCAGCAGTAATATGAAGATTACCACACTGGGATTTTAGGAACGAAGCAACCTATAACTAATATAGAAACCTTGGAACCGGGGGTCAACCTATTTACGACCGGGACGGAAGTAAAACCGGCGGGGAGAATAGGATACATTACTTCCACCTGCTCAACAGCCCTGAAGAAGTTGTTTGGGAAATCTCCCACGACGAAACACGTGTTGGCTGGGCATTCAAACTGAATAAAAGAACGAAAGAACACTCTACAAAGTTGTTGTGTTTATAAGAATATATATTTTATCTATATGTATGATATGTCACTAAGGTGGTAGAATTACGCCATAACTTGCCAAAAAATAGCGTGTGCACAGGATCACAGTCTCTTACTCCAAAATTGGTAATGCCACGCTCTGCCATTTTTTAAACGCAGGGGTGCGCCGTATTTAAAAAAATACGGTGCACCCCTGTGTTTCCTCTAGCTCTAAAAAACTGCCTAGCGCCAGCGCAGTGACCCTTGCTCCATGTTGCAAGAGTGCATGAGCTGCAGGGGCGATTGTTTATGTGCAGGAAGGGGCACCTTCCTGCATACAAACAATCTTTAAAGGTGATTTGCTTACCCGGAACAGAGACGAGTTGGTGCCTGTTTCTCTCCGCGCTACGTTCGCGCTGAAGTTCCTTTAGACCGGCTGACCTGCCCTTCTACTGGCTGCAGGCACTCAATTCGGGGTTTTTCCTCCACCCTGGAACATCCCCACTCAATTCATAGAGGTTTTCTTGATTGTTAAGATTAGTTGAGACGTGACCCACAGACAGACGGATTTTCATTTACTTACACTTGGGATTTCCGCATTTCGGAGCTTCCCCACCAGCAATTTGGATCCTATTACACTTTCTTTAATTAGACCAGCCGGGTCGGAATTATCACCGGCGGAGCGATTCTTCTACGACATCCACGCTTCCTGCACAGCCCTGAAGAAGTCACGGGATATCTCCCATTGTGACGAAACACGTGTTAGCTGGTTGTCCTTTGTCCCTTTTCCATTGAGATTAAAATTATAAACATTGACCATTTGAGTGGACATTTAATAACAACTCTTCGAATGCTCAAAACATCAACAAACATTGTTGTAACTGTATAAACGTGTGCCCAGGACTTGGCTTTTTAAAGGTGATTTGCTGTTTCTATATGTGCATTCTGCAGCACACAGGGAAAGAGCAAAAATCGAGGAGAAATTAGTAAGTTCTCCTCGCATGGCCAGTCCAAGACCAGGTATTCCCTGGTCTTAGTTTTTTGGCGCAGCCTCAGCCTTGTAAATCTGGGACAGCGTCAAAAATCAATGGGTGTTCTGGCGGAACGCTTACTGCAACACCCTTTGCACGCCCCTTTCATGCTAAGTGAAACGTGAAAAGGGGCCTTATTTACAAGGGGGTGTTAAGCCACGTTAAGTGGCTTAACGCCGCCTTGTAAATACGGAGAAGGGGATATCGCCAGCAGAACGTCACTAAAAGTGACGTTCTGGTGGCGATATCCCCTTGTAAATATGCCCCAATGCATTTTCCGCACTTGTTCTTGTGTAAATGTACCAAAAGAAAGCATGAGTTTGTGCCATTTTTCCCTTGGCCGAAATACTATTTCCTCCATCCCTTTTCGCACAGCAAATATGATCCAATGAAATTGCCGTGTTCTTTTGCGCACCAAAGTTTCTGTAAAACGGCTCCACGCATGAAGACATAGGGTAAGACATAGTAAACTACAGATCAGAGCTTTGTAGTACAGTGACGGGAAATTAGGTTGGTTCATTAATGTATATGAGTCAGGCATTTGAGCTCAGTAGGGGACACTTACTTATAGCAAGGCTCAACATATGACACTGCTAGTCAGTGTGCACAATAACTGAATAGAGTTCACTCATTTTAACCACAGTCTTTAAAGGATATGTCTATTAGTTTCTCTGAGTGCTTAATTCATTCACTAAAGAAGCCCATCAAGCTCTATATATGTCCATCCCAGAACCTCACAAGGGTAGGTTCAATTGTCTTTGCATGTGCTTCTAGCCACCCACATGTTTAAACTGCAACTATGCCCCTGAAAGGACACAAGCCTCTCCAAGCACAGCCGTGAATCAGCATTAGTACTGTAGCCTCACAAACTATTTGAATTGACCTTACAACCCTGCCCTCCCTTATCTACGATGCAATCTGCATCATGGTATCTGTGTATATGTCTATTTTTTTGTCTTCAATGTGCTTCTGCTGTATATGCGTAGTTATCTTTTATGTTTTCCTGCTCCAGCTTAGCCAGCAGGCGGCGTTGTACAGCGCTCTGATACCCTGCTGGATCATGTTCCAGCTTTATAAAACTTTTCAACTAAATAAATAAATAAAATAAATAAAGCATTTCTTAGAGCAGAATGCAGACCATGCAAAGGCTCTTGTAAACACAAATCGGTCTTTTCTTTATCATGGCTAAATGTGTATCATGATTCAAAATATTATCATTTATCCTTTCAACATTTCCAAATGAAAACAAATATTTACCTTTTAATTTCTGCCTCTGTAAAACAAAGAACACTCGCTGTGAGGAGCACATTTCATGTTCTAATCCAAAACCTGCTAGTACTCTGGTTTAGGCTTGAAAGGTTGTTTTATTGTAGGATGAGGCCACTTCCTCTAGGTTTCACGGTAAGAAGGAAACAAGCATTGGTAAATGCATTAGGTTTCGCATATGTAAATATAAAAAAGCAGTTTTTTGTTGCAAGTTGTAGCTTGATGAGCAGTTGTGCAATATTGAGAGGGGGCCGGCAACGTGGAGCTCTTCCTACAAAAAGAGGAGAGTGTGGAGATGGGGCGGCAGGTGGGGGAGGCCCGTCCTTTAATGTCGGGGCTCAGCTGGAAGCAGGAGTTCAAAAAAAGGGCCCCAACAGCGAGAAAAGGGAAAGAGAAATCAGAAAGGGACACGGGAGGAGAGAGGGAGAGGGAGAGGGAGAGAGAGAGAGAGAGAGAGAGAGAGAGAGAGAGAGACCAGCAAAGGACACGGGAGGAGAGAGGGAGAGAGAGAGAGAGAGAGAGAGAGACCAGCAAAGGACACAGGAGGAGAGAGGGAGAGAGAGCAACCAGCAAAGGACACAGAGGGAAGTAGCTGTCAGCAAGGGGGGGTCACTGGTAGGGTGGTGGTCATTAGGAGGACGGAGGCGGCAGGCATCAAGGGGAACCAAATGCAGTAAGGAAGACAGTGAGCAAGGGTAAACAAGCATTTGCAATGCATTCAGTCTCGCCTTTGGGACCTTATATGTATTTAGCTATGCAGCATATTAGCCGGGGTGCTGAAACATCTACTGTTCTTTAACATGGAGGGAAAGTAAGCACCAAACTGCGTGACACGCCAGGTATGGGAACACATGGAGAGAAATATTGCCTTTCAGCGGGAAACGGTAAGTCCAAAGCTCTGTTTTTAATATAAAAGCAGGGCCTTCGGTGGTCATATCACTGAAAACACAAGATTTGAAAAAAATATTATTGTCTATGGGTGCTCGTGGAAGACGATTTCTATGGACTGGAATCTAGAGAATGCTAACGTGATTCTAGTATTTTACTGACCTCTGCTGGTCATTTTCTATCAAGAACGTTAAATAGAGGCAGTTGCCAGAAAAATTAAAAAGAGAAAGTCCCTCAGCAGAAAGCAATTATAGTATTTTACTGACCTCTGCTGGTCATTTTCTATCAAGAACGTTAAATAGAGGCAGTTGCCAGAAAAATTAAAAAGAGAAAGTCCCTCAGAGAAAGTAATTCTGGTATTTTACTGACCTCTGCTGGTCATTTTCTATCAAGACAGTTAAATAGAGGCAGTTGAACAGAAAAGAAAGTCCCTAAGCGGAAGCAGACAAGTCCTAGGGCTGATCTCCAGAGCCCACAAAGTACATACACATATAAGTATATACTAAAGTATATATACTACAGTATGTACTGAAGAATATACAAGAGGTCTCGAATGCTCGACCTAAAAACCGGGACATGTCTGTCTGTTTTGTTAGAAAATGTCGGGAAGTTTGAACAGTCTTTAAAACCTGGGACTGTACGTGCAAAACCGGGACGTCTAGTCACCCCACTTCAAAATGCAAAAACATATATCAAAATAGAAAACATAAAGAACATTTATTCATAAAAAAAACCTGTTACAACATCTTAGGATAAATACAAAGTTGTTCGTCTATCAGCTAATTATTTAAACTGGTGGTCAAGTCCTCAGCAGTACATCAGTCACAAATCACCACTACGCATTCCCCATTTGGCATTTCTTTGTACAAAAATACTAATGCGAAAATACTTGGATTATTCAGCATAATTTTTTTTAAAACACTGGATAAGCAATTGTTATACTGAGCTTCCTACCACACTCCTGCCATTTCGAAGCCTTATAATTAATGTTAATCAATTAAATGATTGGCAGCCAAGTCGGACTGGCTGGATTGGTACCCCAATAGCTCCTTAAACTACGAGTAATAATAAAAGGAACATTTATCATTTTCAGATTCTAAGATATGGGGCCAATTTATACCCACAAACTATGTGGTCAAGGAATACTATTTTAGTAGACCTACCTTTGCTCTTCAAATAGTTATTTACTACTCATATCGGTTACTAACCATCTTCCTAGCTAGTGTGCACTTGTTTAGGTGACTTGGCAAGAAACCCCTTCAAGAATCTGTACTTTCATATCCGATCAACATCACCCCAACATTTCTTGTAAGGGAACTGAATTAATCTATCAGTGGTCAACAATGCACTCTCTGTTGGTAATCAGGCTGTCCTTCTAAAATAAATAAATACATCATCCATAGCCTTTTGCCCTCATTAGCACCCACAGAGCAGTACCTGCCGACTTTGCTAAATTTCCACATTTTAACTCCGTTTTAAAATATGTGCAGAATGTTTAACTTTCCCAAAAATATTCCAGGCGGTGAGTTGGATTATAAATAAGCCCTCCAAACTTGCACTTTCCCAAAAATCTGCGGACTGCAAGTAGAATAGTAAACTTAGCTTTAGCACCTGGTTGATGGAATCCTGGATCGTAACTGAATACTGATGCTTCAGGGTGTTTATCTCACCTTTTTGCACCCACCTTGTCCTAAGGTATGAGACCTGAAGGCCCACTACTCCGGGAAGAAACAGTGGTACTCCAGGACAACTCTATCTTAAACAATTCCAGCCCTATGCAATCTCTTTTGTGCTCAGCCTCAAAGACTATGGTCTAGTCAGCTGCAACTGTTCCTGTTAATGCTGGACTCCACTCACATGTACACACTCTCAACATGTCAATCACAGCAACCAATCAGGACGCCCAGACGCCGCTCAACCTATTATGTCACAAGATGGGTGGAGTCAGGTGTGTGTGGCAGGTTATCCCATTGAATTTAAATCAAAGTGGTAACAGATTTTGGAAGGTGAGCAAGTTGCGCAAGGAGCGTGACCTCATTGAAGTTATAGAAGCATTTTAGGAGGGTGATTGCTAGGTGGGTGACCCCCTCCAAATGAGGGTGAGGTATGAGGTATGTACACACTCCACCTACTTAAACAGCCAAGCTTACCTAACATTCATAAAAATTCTCTGGCAAACTACGATACATTAGTGTAGTGTCATAAACTACTTCTGGTCTCTTCCCTACTGCTCAGCTGGAATGTGTGATGACCTCATAGAACGCCTGGGTGCCTGTGTGTGTGTGGAGCGTGAGTTGGTGAATGCAGGCTGAGCAGCAGGGAGGCTGCTCCTGGTGGGGCTACGCTTTATCTACTTATCTTCTCCTACTCATCTACCTGGAACCAAGCCTGAATAAAGTTATCTTATTTATACACCTGGTCTATGGATCTTCCATTTGCGACATTTTGGCGATGATTTGAAAGGACATACGCTTTGAGGAAAGAAGACTGGGTACCCTGCTACTGGCACCAAGTAGCACCAAGTACCTTACTAAAGACATTGGAACTTATTACTTGAAAGCTGAAGGAAAACGAAACGCAAAGCAACGCCCTGGTCAGCCCCACCAGTGTCCCTCATCAACAGGACAGCCTGCAGCCCAGGGCGTTTGACCTTCTACTACCGGTCTTCAAACAGTTACTGTGGAGATTGCTGCCATCCTGCTGCCTTGGAAGAGTTGCTCCTGCCCCGTTGTCCTTACTACAGTCGTGAGACAAGCTACTGATTTGTATTGGCAGTAGCGACTCGTGCTTGGGAATTGGCAGCAGCGACATGTGCTGGGAAAACTGGCACCCCTGTGAGACGTTACACTTGGTAAAAATAAAATATATGCAGAGGCTAGTGGTCTACTAACAGTTTAAGCCTGAGTTTTCCAGAGGTAAAATGAATTTAAAGTTTCCGTGTGTGGCGCATCCTGCTGTGTTTTCCTGTTTGTTTTAAGCCTGTGGAGAGAGGCTACTGAAGTGAATGCTGAGGATACTGAATTGTTTACTCCTCGGCACCCCAGAGGAAAGGGAGCGACGCGTTGTGGGGAAAATCGGCACCGCATACACACTTCAGTAAGAGACTACTAGCGGGGTATTATTCACTAACTGTGAGTACTTTCTTGCCAATTTTGTTGCCCTAAGTGGTTACGGTTGCACCATGGCAGTTGAACCGTTGTCACCCATTCAAACTCGTCACGAGCTGTGCACAGCCTGGGCATACAGGGCAGAGCGCGCGCAGTCTTACCTGATTCCAGTTCTTCTGGCATGTCTCCATT
This sequence comes from Calotriton arnoldi, assembly GCA_963921515.1. Classification (NCBI taxonomy): domain Eukaryota; kingdom Metazoa; phylum Chordata; class Amphibia; order Caudata; family Salamandridae; genus Calotriton; species Calotriton arnoldi. Next base: position 110,257 of record CAWUFW010000150.1, on the reverse strand, counting down.
CGATCTTCCTGACGTCTGCTGCCTTGCAAGGTTTCCTGCTGTTATGGACGTTTGGGGAGCACGGTGATGCCGGGAGCCATCCGATGTGGCGTCACCGGTGCGTGCCGCCATCTTGCGATTGGCAGTGTTCTTGGCAGTTCCAGTCTGGCACAAGCTTTACCAACCACGTTTTTACATGCTTTGCCAACCACGTTTTTTTTGGGTTGTTAGTTTCAATAAAGTAAATGGGAACATCATCATAACGGAGCAACAAGGTTTTACAAGTTCTCTTTTCATTTTCAAGCTCTGCGGTGTTCAGTTTTGGTCATCCAAGAGACTTCGTTTGAGCCATCGGGGAGTTGGTTCTCCTACTACTTAACTGTATGTACAGTGTTCTTGTTAATAAATATTCTGTCACCACGTGAAAAAGACAATGCTCCTGAAGTCTACTGTGTAGGAGCGGAATGTTATATGCTGAGAGATGCATTTTGGGATGAGGACCTCGGGTGAGAGATCGCTCACCGGGGTATAAGACTTTTCTTGTTTTTATTTTCTTCCTTTGCTACTTATTGTAATGCTTGACATGTCGTGTAATGGTGTGTGTATTTCTCCTTGAGTGGTTGTATAGGGTGTGCTTGTGATACAGTTTTTTTTTCTTTTCTCCTTCTGGGTGTAAGTTGTTCTGTTTTTAGGAGGTTGTGGGGCGGTTAGGGCCCCAGTGCTGGTTCATCGGGAAGTGTTTTTCCCTTTTGTGTTAGGTTGTGGGGGCGGTTGGTGCCCCTATTCAGTTTTGGAGGGTGATGTTCACCCTATGGTGTACCCTGTTATGGGGAGGTTGAGTATGGTGTACCCTGCCATGTACACCTATTCCAGTTACAGTTTCATTTCCAAGCTTAGAGTGTACCCACTTACGGTGAGGTGGTGAGAGCGGTCAGTGCTCCAGTCCATTATTAAGTACAGAGTGTACCCAGTTACGGGGAGGTTATGGGAGCAGTGTGTGCCCCAGTTAAATTTTCAAGTGCATATAGAGTAGCCATTTTCGGGGTGGTTTTGGGAGCGGTTAGTGCTGCTCCATTTCAGTTTTTAAGTTGTGGGTGCAGATAGCGCCCCAGTCAATTTTCAAGCATAGAGTGAACCCATTTTTGGGGAGGTTTTAAGTTGTGGGTGCAGATAGCGCCCCAGTCAATTTTCAAGCATAGAGTGTACCCATTTTTGGGGAGGTTTTAAGTTGTGGGTGCAGATAGCGCCCCAGTCAATTTTCAAGCATAGAGTGAACCCATTTTTGGGGAGGTTTTAAGTTGTGGGTGCAGATAGCGCCCCAGTCAATTTTCAAGCATAGAGTGAACCCATTTTTGGGGAGGTTTTAAGTTGTGGGTGCAGATAGCGCCCCAGTCAATTTTCAAGCATAGAGTGAACCCATTTTTGGGGAGGTTGTGGGAGCGGTTAGTGCTCTTATTTTGTTTTAATGTAGGTTGTGGGGGCAGTTAGCGCCCCAGTTATACTCTCAAGCATAAGAGTGTACCCTTTTACGGGGAGGTTGTGGGGACAGTGCTTGTCCCAAAGTCATGCCCTCGCAAATTGTTGTTCTTTCCCAAGGGAGGGGGATGGGGCATGCATGCATTTATATCGTATGTTCTGGTATTTTGTATGTACATTTCATTTGTGTATACTCTAGAATGTTTCTTCCATCTTTTCTTCTGGAGTGTTCATAATGATGTTCCTACTATGACGTTTATACTCTTGTACTACTCTTCTGCTTTTAGTTCCCTAAGGAAAGAGGATGTGTCATAAACTACTTCTTGTCTCTTCCCTACTGCTCAGCTGGAATGTGTGATGACCTCATAGAACGCCTGGGTGCCTGTGTGTGTGTGGAGCGTGAGTTGGTGAATGCAGGCTGAGCAGCAGGGAGGCTGCTCCTGGTGGGGCTACGCTTTATCTACTTATCTTCTCCTACTCATCTACCTGGAACCAAGCCTGAATAAAGTTATCTTATTTATACACCTGGTCTATGGATCTTCCATTTGCGACATGTTGCTATATGGGAAAACGTAATTAGGAGCATTTATCTTATTCATTTAAGGGACAATATGCTTAAGAGTTGCAAAAATGCAAAGTTTGCATTCTTTCAAACAGTGCTAAATCCTGTGTACCAAATCATCGGGGTTAAAAGAGAAAACTGCTCACAAGCTCGATCCTAGGAAGGAACAGGGGATTAAAGCACTAGTTCTCGACATTAAAGGGGCTATAGAAGTGGATGTTGAATATCACTCTACTTTGGTGTCTAGACTGTCTGTTTCCAAAGTGTATAAAGATCTACTACTAAGACAAAAGCAATATCATTAGAGCAGGTATTAATATATAAAGCAATAAAGGACCTATCTAATAACAGACATCTAGGTCTGGCGTCACACCCTAGTTGTCTGCACGAGCTTTTGTTATCAGTTCTTTACAATATGCATAGAGTTGGCTTTGACTCACCCAGAGGAATATCTGTCTTTCACCTCATTCTACTGGGTGTTAAGTATATCATTCTGCCTCCTACATAGAGCATTTATTGCAATGCTTGAGGGACTATATAACATCTCAAAAGTACACTGAATTATCACACATTACATTCTTTATCTCACAGATGTCTTATATATAGAAGGAAATTATTTTTGTTTTGCTAGTAGTTGTTCTATTATTTATTGAGCAGGAATTATCACATCAAGTGGCCACAATGTAGAGATATGTAAATAAAGGAGGAAAACAAATTAACTCAACCAGTTTCTAATTCCAAATGTACATTAATAAAAACAACTCTTAGGATGTGCAAATTATATCTACAATACCATCAGGCAATTCTACAACAAAGTATACAAAAAACAAAAAATGTTTTATTAATGCATCTCATCCATTTTCAAATCAATAGCATGAAGTTAGAATCTAGCCACCCTCTTGTGTCCTGCCACACATCACCCTGTGATGCTAAGGAATGCTAAGGTAGTGGTGTTCAGTACACCTTGTTAGCTCAGTGAGACCTAGCTGAACTAGAGGTAGCATCAACGCCTACTTGGGTCTTGACTATTTCTTTAATGGAGTATGTGTGTATTCCTGACACCACGTCCAAGAGAGCACCAGCCAGCCCCATCAGAGTCATATTATAAGTTCCCATGTCTAGGGCAGTTTCCTTTGTACGTGAACCCACATATGGATGAGGAAAGATGTTCGCCTGTAAAGAAATGACACCATGCCAATGCAGTTAGGGGCTAAATAGGTTTCTTCCCTACAAAGTGGCGGGTAAAATTCCTGCAAGGCACGAGTAAGGGGTGGAGTAGAGTTTTCTGTCTGCTGGCTCATTAATATTTAGAACCACGCCTCTTCCCCTGAGAACTCCACTTTTCAATGCAAGAGGACTTGAGGACAACAGCTGATGGCGTTTGTAAACATGGAGAGAATGAGTAGCTCACATGCTCACTGATGTGTGTAACCAGCAGGTCACAGATTTATCAGCCGCCACTCATCTGTTATTTAAACATCAATAGATGGTTCAAGTTCTGGTAGATTTTTTATAGATGATTCGTTTCTATGACTTCCTCATACCCAGCACACCGCTTTCATCTGGACCAATGTCATGAGGTTAAAGTTCAGCCGGGTCTGTTTTCAGAGCCAACTGCACTAAGTTTGCTGGAACTGGCAACATCATCCTTACAATGGGAAGGTAAAAGGGGTGAAGTCTGAAAATCGTGACTGAAAGTGTCCTGTATGAGACACAGGACAAGATGTCAGCTGTGCAAGCACCTTGACCGCAAGTCTAATATGCTAGTAATTGACACAATATTGCTGTTGTGAATTGTTTTGCTACTTCTCAGCGCAAAATATGTCCCATGCAAAAAACCTCATGTCAATTTGCTGTTCTATACTGCTTGTTGACAGCCTTACATTATTTTTACCCAACCTAACGGTATTGGACAAAGGTTGGGGAAGAGCGGAGTATGAAAAGGACACATAGGTGTAGTATACTGACTCGTCCACCTCAGATAAATGAAAGGATGAGGCAGAACGAAACACATCACATCACTTAATCTGTATCCACTTCCTTTAATTTGCTCCTTGAGAGAAAGAAAGGTTGGTACTTTCAACTATGCCGATGATTTGCAACTGGTGTTCGACATTAACTCCTCAGTATCATCAGTGTCCAACTTCCAATCCACTATGATTTTTATAAGCGATTGGATGAACAATAACCAACTAAAACTGAATCCTGACAAAACTGAGCTGATCCTCACAGGTGGGTCAGCCAATCCGTGGCCCTCCAACTTTTGGCCTCCCTTACTGGGCAACTCTCCCAGGCCGGCCGGCTCCACCAAAAGTTTGGGTATATTAATCAGCAATGACTTGTCGATGAAAGCCCAGATCAGCTCAGTTGTCTCTGCCGGCTTTTTCCAATTGCGGAGAATAAAGAAGATTAGCAGATTCTTGAGTAGAGAAGCTCTGACCCTAGTCATTTTAGCCTTGGTAATCTCCCGACTGGACTATGCCAACTCACTGTATGTAGGCATCCCTGCGTACCAACTGAGACACCTTCAATTAGTTCAGAACCAAGCTGCCAGGCTGATTTTCCACCAACCCAAGTGGCATCACGTTAGGCCACTTATGAAAAGCCTCCACTGGCTCCCAGTGGCCAAGCGTTGCGCCTTCAAGCTGGGATGCACTATTTTTAAAGCTCTCTATGGTAATAGTCCAGCTTTTATTTCAACTAGGCTTCAACGCTACACTCCTTCTCGAGACCTTAGGTCTTCCCACTTGAACCTGTTGGCAACCCCTCCCTTCAAACGTAAGAAACATGGTGGCTTAAGGTTTGCAGTCTTGGCCCCACAATTTTGGAACTCCCTTCCTGTGGAGATGAGGCCCTTGACTTCTCTTGCACAGATTAGAAAACAGCTCAAGACCTGGCTGTTTTCCCAGGCATATGATGACTAAGCCACCCTCCCTGCCGCTGCCTCGCCGTGACTCTAGCGCCATGAAACCGTCTGGTGTACGTGCGCTTAATAAGTGATTTTAACATAACATAACAAGTTCTCCACAGACCCACGTGGCAAGGTCCTCAGACCCACTGGCTATCTCACCAGTGAAATCCACAGGTTTCACAGGTGAATATGCACAATTAATTAATTTTGTATGTAACTATGGGCAGAGAGGGGGCGGAGCTTCCACGAAGCTTCCACGCTACTGTATATACTGCATGCCTCGCAAAGCGATGGCAGCGCATTCGCGCTGCAACGCTAGGCGAGACCTAAAAATGACAAGCATTTGCAATGCAATCGGTGCCGCCTTTGGGACCTTATATGTATTTAGCTATGCAGCACATTAGCCTGGGTGCTGAAACATCTACTGTTCTTTAACATTGAGGGAAAGTAAGCACCAAACTGCATGACACGCCAGGTATGGGAACACATGGAGAAATATTGCCTTTCAGCGGGAAATGGTATAGTCCAAAGCTCTGTTTTTAATATAAAATCAGGGCCTTCGTTGGTCATATCACTGAAAATACAAGATTTGAAAAAAATATTATTGTCTATGGGTGCTCTTGGAAGACAATTTCTATGGACTGGAATCTAGAGGATGCTAAAGTGATTCTGGTATTTTACTGACCTATGCAGGTCGTTTTCTATCAAGAAAGTTAAATAGAGGAAGTTGCCAGAAAAATTTAAAAAAAGAAAGTCCCTCAGCAGAAAACAATTCTGGTATTTTACTGACCTCTGCTGGTTGTTTTTTATCAAGACAGTTAAATAGAGGCAGTTGAACAGAAAAAAAGTCCCTAAGCGGAAGCAGACAAGTCCTAGGGCTGATCTCCAGAGCCCACTAAGTACATACACATAGAAGTATATAATAAGTATATACTAAAGTATATACAAGAGGTCTCGAATGCTCAACCTAAATAAGTATATACCAAAGTATATACAAGAGGTCTCGAATGCTTGACCTAAAAAAAGGGGGCAGTCAGCGAGGTTACCAAAACGAGGGAGGGTATTCAGCAAAAGCAGAGCAAAAGGGGACAACTGACAGTAAGAGACACTGTACAGAGTTAGGGGCACTTGAGAGACGAGAAGTGCAGGGGTACTGTCAGCAAATGACACAACAATGTAAGGTGACCATCAAAATAAACCAGGATAGACCACAGAAACAGAAGTAGAAACTAAAAGTTGGTTCTAACCCTGGACACAGAAGGTCTACAGTAGCAGGAAACACCAACATATTATTGCACAGCATTTACAAAGACATGGACCATCATTACGAATTAGGGGCTAATTTTGTATCCCTGTGCTAATGTGTTTGCACAGGGATCAGATTCAGGAGTTGTGTAATAATTAGCAAACCCTCGCAGTTTTCTCACGAAAAATTGGGTCAGGTCAAATCTGCTGAAATTTATCGGGAAAAGGCTCACACAAACAGGAAAAACGTGGAATTCAGTGTGTTAAGAACTGATTATGCTTGTTATGCCCCATTGTTGTTTTTAAAAACTCAGAATGTTAAGTATTTACCACACATGGTAAATACCTCACCCTATTCTGACCAACATGTAATGAGAGCCTTAACCCCTTCCATGCTCAAGACGAGCTGGACTCGTCATGGCACACAGTGGTCGTGTGCTCATGACGAGTCCAGCTCGTCATGAAACATCGCCTGGGAAATCCCTCTGGTGCCCGATTCCCTTTATGCCAAAACAGCCTCGGGAGCTGGGGAAGAGCTTCCCCCGCTCCCGAGGCACCCCCCTGGTTTCCCTGAAATGACGATCGGCGCGCACGTCGCGCTGATATCATTTCAGTGAAACTGAAACTGAAATGAGCCAAGAGGCTCATTTCAGTTTCTCTTTCTACGTGCTCGGGGGGCTATCTCAGCCCCCTGAGCACGTAGAAAGACGGGAGAGGTATCGTTGGAAAGGGGAGAATCTCCCCTTTCCAATGGCACCCGTCCCCAGTGGATCCCTGCTTGGGGATCGCCACAGGAGGGCGATCCCCAAGCAGGGATCCACCCACTAGACACCAGGGAGGGGGGAGCGGCCCCTTGGGCAAGGGCCTTTGCTCCCCCCAATTTAATTTGGCAACATTTAGTCTTTTTGCCCCCCCTGGGGGACAGATGGGGGCAGTAGCCCCAAATCTGCCCCCCCGGGGGAACAAAAAGCCCACTAGACACCAGGGATTTTTTTAGAAAGGAAAAATAAGGGTGGGGGCTGCCCAAAACGGGCATGCCCATGCCCCCCACAATCATTACAGTCTTTCTGCCCCCCCTGGGGGGCAGATGGGGCATTGGCCCCTAATCTGCCCCTTCGGGGGGGCAGAAAGCCCACTAAACACCAAGGATTTGTTTTTTGAAGTTTTTTTTAGGGTGAGGGCTGCCCGAAGCGGGCACGCCAATGCCCCCACCCACCCGCCACCATTACAGCCTTTCTGCCCCCTGGGGGCAGATGGGACATTGGCCCCTAATCTGCCCCTTCGGGGGCGGAAAGCCCACTAGACACCAGGGATTTTTTAGAAAGTAAAAATAAGGGTGGGGGCTGCCCAAAATGGGCATGCCCATGCCCCCACCCCCGCAATCATTACAGTCTTTCTGCCCCCCTGGGGGCAGATGGGGCATTGGCCCCTAATCTGCCCCTTCGGGGGCAGAAAGCCCACTAAACACCAGGGATTTGTTTTTTGAAGTTTTTGTTAGGGTGGGGGCTGCCCGAAATGGGCACGCCAATGCCCCCACCCACCCGCCACCATTACAGCCTCTCTGCCCCCTGGGGGCAGAAAGCCCACTAAACGCCAGGAATTTTTTATTGCACCATTTCTTTTAGGGTGGGGGCTGCCCGAAATGGGCACGCCAATGCCCCCACCCCCGCCACCATTACAGCCTTTCTGCCCCCCTGGGGGCAGATGGGAGCAGTAGCCCCAAATCTGCCCCCGGGGGCAGAAAGCCCACTAAACGCCAGGGATTTTTTATTGCACCATTTTTTTAGGGTGGGGGCTGCCCAAAACGGGCATGCCAATGCCCCCACCCCCCGCCACCATTACAGCCTTTCTGCCCCCCCCCGGGGGGGCAGAAAACCCACTAAATGCCAGGGATTTTATTTTGCACAATTTGTTTTAGGGTGGGGGCTGCCCAAAATGGGCATGCCAATGCCCCCCACCCCCGCCACCATTACAGCCTTTCTGGGGGGCAGATGGGGACATTAGCCCCCAATCTGCTCCCGGGGGAGGGCAGAAAGCCCACTTGACGCCGGGGATTTTTTTTGCGCATTTGTTTTTAGGATGGGGGCTGCCCGAAATGGGCACCCCAATGCCCCACCCCCGCCACCATTACAGCCTTTCTGCCCCCCCCAGAGGGGCAGAAAGCCCACTATCCACCAGGGATTATTTTTTGCGCAATTGTTTTTAGGGTGTGGGCTGCCTGAAATGGGCACGCCAATGCCCCCACCCCCCCCCACAAAAATGACAGTCTTTCTGCCCCCCGGGAGGGAATATGGTGGCAGTGGCCCCTGATCTGCCCCCTGGGGGGGCAGAAAGCCCACTAGGCGCCAGCGAGTACGCATGCTTTTTTTATGCGTGGGGGTGGGGGCTGCCCAAAATGGTCATACCAATGCCCCCACCCCCACAAAAAATAGCCACAGTCTTTCTGCCCCCTTTGGGGGCATATCGGGACAAATCCCCCTCCCCCGATTCCCCCCCAGGGCGGCAAAAAGCCCACTAGGCTCTGACTTTTTTTTAGCAATGTGCCTACCTGTGTATTTTGGGCCCTAGCGCAGCTGGCACGTAGGGAAACCTAGCAAACCTGTACATTTTTGAAAACTAGATACCCAGGGGAATCCAGGATGGGGTGACTTGACTGGCTCTCACCAGGTTCTGTTACCCACAATCCCTTGCAAACCTAAAACTTTGTAAAACAAACACATTTTCATCACATTTCTGTGGTGGAAAGTTCTGGAATCTGCGTGGATCCACAAAATTCCACAAACCCCGCGTTCTCCAAAGTCTTCCGAGAAAAATGGTACCTCACTTGCGTGGGTAGGCCTTGTGCCCGCGACAGAAAACGGCCCAAAATGCAATGTGGACACACCACATTTTCACAGTGAAAACTGACCCTTTTTTTGCAAAGTGCCTAGCTGTAGATTTTGAACCCTAGCTCTGCCGGCACCTAGGGAAACCTAGCAAACCTATACATTTTTGAAAACTAGACACCCAGGGGAATCCAGGATAGGGTGACTTGACTGGCTCTCACCAGGTTCTGTTACCCAGAATCCCTTGCAAACCTAAAAATGTGTCCAAAAAAACACATTTTCCTCACATTTCTGTGGTGGAAAGTTCTGGAATCTGCGTGGGTCCACAAAATTCCACCCACCCCGCGTTCCCCAAAGTCTTCCGAGAAAAATGGTACCTCACTTGCGTGGGTAGGCCTAGTGCCCGCGACAGGCAAGGGCCCAAAACCTATTTAGGAGACATCAAAATTACCTATTACAAAACAACCTGGTTTTGCAAGGGGGGTCCCATGACTTTTTGGCCCCGGGCTTGGCGGCCATCTAGGGAAACCTACCAAACCCACACATTTTTGAAAACTAGACACCCAGGGGAGTCCAGGGAGGTATGGCTTGCGGGGATCCCCCAACGTTTCCTTACCCAGAATCCCCTGCAAACCTCAAATTTAGCTGAAAAAATCACTTTTTTCACACATTTTTGTGTGGGAAAGTTGTGGCATCACCGGGCTGACACAAATTTCCTACCACCCAGCATTCCCCCGGATCTCCCGATAAAAATGGTGCCTCACTCGTGTGGGAGGTCCAAGTACCCGCGACAGGCAAGGGCCCAAAACGTATTGAGGCGACATCAAAATTGCCTATCTCAAAACGACCTTGTTTTGCAAGGGGGGTCACCTGGGTTTTTGGCCCGGTGCTCGGCGGCCACCTAGGAAACCTACCAAACCCACACATTTCTAAAAACTAGACACCCGGGGATTCCAGGGAGGTATGGCTTGCGTGAATCCCCCAACGTTTCCTTACCCAGAATCCCCTGCAAACCTCAAATTTAGCTGAAAAAATCACTTTTTCACAAATTTTTGTGTGGGAAAGTTGTGGCATCACCGGGCTGACACAAATTTCCTACCACCCAGCATTTCCCCGGGTCTCCCGATAAAAATGGTGTCTCACTCGTGTGGGAGGTCCAAGTACCCGCAACAGGCAAGGGCCCAAAACGTATTGAGGCGACATCAAAATTGCCTATCTCAAAACGACCTGGTTTTGCAAGGGGGGTCACCTGGGTTTTTGGCCCGGTGCTCGGCGGCCACCTAAGGAAACCTACCAAACCCACACATTTCTGAAAACTAGACACCCGGGGGATTCCAGGGAGGTATGGCTTGCGTGAATCCCCCAATGTTTCCTTACCCAGAATGCCCTTCAAACCTCAAATTTAGCTGAAAAAATCACTTTTTTCACACATTTTTGTGTGGGAAAGTTGTGGCATCACCGGGCTGACACAAATTTCCTACCACCCAGCGTTCCCCTGGGTCTCCCGATAAAAACGGTGCTTCACTTGTGTGGGAGGCCCAAGTACCCGTGACAGGCAAGGGCCCAAAACATATTGAGGCGACATCAAAAATGCCTATCTCAAAACGACCTGGTTTTGCAAGGGGGGTCCCCTGGGTTTTTGGCCCAGTGCTCGGCGGCCACCTGGGGAAACCTACCAAACCCTCACATTTCTGAAAACTAGACACCCGGGGCTTTCAGGGAGGTATGACTTGCGTGGATCCCCCAACGTTTCCTTACCCAGAATCCCCTGCAAACCTCAATGTTAGCCGAAAAAATCACTTTTTTCACACATTTTTGTGTGGGAAAGTTGTGGCATCACAGGGCTGACACAAATTTCCTAGCACCCAGCGTTCCCCCAGGTCTCCCGATGAAAACGGTGCCTCACTCGTGTGGGAGGTCCAAGTACCCGCGACAGGCAAGGGCCCAAAAGTATTGAGGTGACATCATTTTGATGTCGCCTCACTACATTTTGTGCCCTTGCCTGTCGCGGTACTTGGGCCTCCCACACTAGTGAGGCACCGTTTTATCGGGAGACCCGAGGAACGCTGGGTGGTAGGAAATTTGTGTCAGCCCGAGGATGCCACAACTTTCCCAGACAAAAATGTGTGAAAAAAGGGCATTTTTCAGCTAAAATTGAGGTTTGCAGGGATTCTGGGTAAGGAAACGTTAGGGATCCACGCAAGCCATACCTCCCTAGAATCCCCTGGGTGTCTAGTTTTCAGAAATGTGTGGGTTTGGTAGGTTTCCCTAGGTGCCGGCAGAGCTATGGTTCATAAACTAAAGCTAGGCACTTTGCCAAAAAAGGGTCATTTTTCACTGCGAAACTGAGGTGTGTCCACGTTGCGTTTTGCGCCGTTTCCTGTCGCGGGCACTAGGCCGACCCACACAAGTGAGGTACCATTTTTCTCGGAAGACTTTGGGGAACGCGGGGTGGGTGGAAATTTGTGGATCCACTCGGATTCCAGAACTTTCCACCACAGAAATGTGGTTTTTTTGACAATTGTTTAGGTTTGCAAGGGATTCTGGGTAACAGAACCTGGTGGGAGGCAGTCAAGTCACCCCATCCTGGATTCCCCTGGGTGTCTAGTTTTCAAAAATGTATAGGTTTGCTAGGTTTCCCTAGGTGCCGGCAGAGCTATGGTTCAAAAACTACAACTAGGCACTTTGCCAAAAAAGGGCTATTTTTCACTGCGAAACTGAGGTGTGTCCACATTGCGTTTTACGCCGTTTCCTGTTGCAGGCACTAGGCTGACCCACACAAGTGAGGTACCATTTTTCTCGGAAGACTTTGGGGAACGTGGGGTGGGTGGAAATTTGTGGATCCACGCAGATTCCAGAACTTTTCACCACAGAAATGTGGGGAAAATGTGTTTTTTTGACAATTTGTTTGGTTTGCAAGGGATTCTGGGTAACAGAACCTGGTGGGAGGCAGTCAAGTCACCCTATCCTGGATTCCCCTGGGTGTCTAATTTTCAAAACTGTATAGGTTTGCTAGGTTTCCCTAGGTGCCGGCAGAGCTATGGTTCACAAACTACAGCTAGACACTTTGCCAAAAAAGGGTCATTTTTCACTGCGAAATTGAGGTGTGTCCACGTTGCGTTTTGCGCAGTTGCCTGTCGCGGGCACTAGGCCGACCCACACAAGTGAGGTACCATTTTTCTTGAAAGACTTTGGGGAACGCGGGGTGGGTGGAAATTTGTGGATCCACGCAGATTCCAGAACTTTCCACCACAGAAATGTGGGGAAAATGTGGTTTTTTTGCCAATTTTTAGGTTTGCAAGGGATTCTGGGTAACAGAACCTGGTGGGAGGCAGTCAAGTCACCCCATCCTGGATTCCCCTGGGTGTCTAGTTTTCAAAAATGTATAGGTTTGCTAGGTTTCCCTAGGTGTCAGCAGAGCTAGGGTTAAAAAACTACAGCTAGGCACTTTGCCAAAAAAGGGTCATTTTTCACAGCGAAATTGAGGTGTGATCACGTTGCGTTTTGCGCCGTTTCCTGTCGCGGGCACTAGGCCGATCCACACAAGTGAGGTACCATTTTTCTCGGAAGACTTTGGGGGACGCAGGGTGGGTGGAAATTTGTGGATCCACGCAGATTCCAGAACTTTCCACCACAGAAATGTGGGGAAAATGTGGTTTTTTTGCCAATTTTTTAATTTTGCAAGGGATTCTGGGTAACAGAACCTGGTGGGAGGCAGTCAAGTCACCCCATCCTGGATTACCCTGGGTGTCTAGTTTTCAAAAATGTATAGGTTTGCTAGGTTTCCCTAGGTGCCGGCAGGGCTATGGTTCAAAAACTACAGCTAGGCACTTTGCCAAAAAAGGGTCATTTTTCACTGCGAAATTGAGGTGTGACCACGTTGCGTTTTGCGCCGTTTCCTGTCGCGGGCACTAGGTCGACCCACACAAGTGAGGTACCATTTTTATCGGGAGACTTAGGGTAATTCAGATTTGTAAAGCAACTGTTATTACCTATTGACTTTCGATGCATTTCTGCCTTCCAAATGAAAGACATTGTGTAAAAAAGAAGTCATTTTGAAAAATGACCGATAATTCTCATGCTAGTATGAGTATTCCCAATTTCGAAAACGTGCAAATATCTACTGTTTCTAAACTCTATAATTTGTTCCCATTTCAGAAATACATAGGTGTCTTTCATACCGATTTTTCCATGTATACATTTTCCCACAATAATTGATATATACCCGGTACATAATAAAAAGCCATTGCAAATTGCTGCTCAGTTTTTGACTCTGGGTTCGTCGGGTTCTTGGTGAACCTACAAGTCCTATATATCCCCACAACCAGAAAGGTCCAGCGGATGTAACGGTATATTGCTTTCAAAGAGCTGTCAAAATTAGAAGAAGTTACAAGTGAAAACGTTGACACAAAAGGCTGTTTTTTTCAACTAATTTTCAATTTTTCTATATTTAACTGTTAGTTTCTATAAAGAAACCTTGACGGATCTACACAAATGACCCCTTGCTGAATTCAGAATTTTGTCTACTTTTCTAAAATGTATAGCTTTCCAGGATCCATTATTGCTTTCATACCCATTTCTCCCATTAACTGGAAGGAGGTTGAAAGCACAAAAAATAGCAAAAATAGGCTTTGTCCCAGAAAAATGCCAAAACTGTGTAAAAAAGTGTTGGTTTTCTGACAAAAGTCTGTGATTTCCTAAAAGCTGGGAAAATGGTGATTTCAGTCCCACAAACCCTTTTTTGATACCATTTGCAGGGAAAAACCCAGACGCTTTCATTTGCAGCCCTTTTTCCCCATTTTTCCCAAAAAAAACAAAATTTAGCTGTATTTTGGCTAATTTCTGGGACCCCTCCAGGGGAATCCACAAACCCTGGGTACCTTTACAATCCCCATGATGTTGGAAGAAAAGGACGCAAATTTGGCGTGGATACCTTATGTGGTCAAAAAGTTACAGGGGCCTAAGCGCGCACTACCCCAAATAGCCAAAAAAAGACTTAGCACAGGGGGGAAAAGGCCTAGCAGCGAAGGGGTTAAAAGGCATACTAAACATAAGACAATAAAAGCTCACTATTTTAGACGCAGTGCACATTATTACATATCAGAAGGTTTTAGAGACCCAATGAAAAATATAGTGTGGGTGTCTCATCATGCACTCATTCGGTGTGCATTTGCTAGCATTCTGGACATGTAGTCCTGCTTTTTAATTGTTAAAACCAAGATTCAAGCACCAGAAAATACATTATAAAACTTGCAAGGCGGGGGCAAAGAAACACACCACGGAATCGTAATGAGAATCATTTGAGCTGCACTAAAACAAGTAACCACGACCCCTTTAATAAACTTGGTAAAGCTAAACAACAATAAGTAATGAAGCACACATAAGTAGTCCATATAATAATGCTAAATCATGGCAAGTGAACAATAGAAAGGCAAGTGTAGTCCATAATGATTCTTCTTCTTTTATATGTGTTTTTATTCTCTGTATAGATCTCAAATCTTGATACACAGCAAAAGGAAACAGCCCAACACGTGTTTTGTTCTTTGGACGTTTTCAAGGCTAAAGCGTCTTCTCCAAGCAGAAAAAATCAGACTGGGTTGCAAGTACTGTTCTGTATTGAGAATGCTGTGCCCAGCTATGACTGGCCTTGTAAATAAAATCTTGAATGGGAAAAAAGTGTATTCTGCACACGATGAGTCGTTCTTACATGTTGCTAGCCCCGAGCCGGGAAATGCATGGTGGAGACAGCATATGTTAATGCAAATAGTCTGTCGCAAGGTCAGCCAATGAGGGAAGGCAGCAGTCCTAACGTCATCAGTGTGGGATGGGGTCAGTGAGACTGCTGACCCTACCCCACTCTGTGATGAAGTGTCGCTGATTGACACTCGACCCTGGGCGCTTCAGGACTTAAAATTGAAGCACCAAGGTGCGAGGCAATCAGTGACGCTACCCCTCGTCACTGAGAGGATGGCCTCAGGGACCTTTGCTGAGCTGGGGAGGTCACACCCACAGGAGCTGTGACTTTCTTAGCCCAGCAAAGTTCAGCTCAGGCAGCCAGGAGCCTGCACGTTTAGCGCATGTCTGGCTCCTGGCTGCCTGACCTGAAAATGAACGTGTCTGTCAGGCTGACTTTTGTTCAGCCTGACAGACACTGTTCATGAGGGGCAAAAGGTGGGGGGCGTGGCCCCTCAGCCCCAATGGACCGGCCGCAGCTGTAAATGACACAACACTCAAGAAACCCGACACCAATTTATAAAAGACACTAGATCGAAAAAGATATGGAATTTACAAGAAATAATATATCAGAGCATTTTCCCTTAACCATGAACAAGCAATGGCCCCTTCAGTGAATTTGAAACTTAAAAACTCTTTCAGTGAAAATTTGGGCAAGTGTCAATGTGGTCGGGTAGAGTTACTTGGGGCGACCAACTACAGCAGGGAGTTAGTCAGCGAGACCAGCAAGGTCCTCCTCCACAGAAGAAGCAGTCTTCAAGCAGTTCCAGACACTTTATCCATGTTGCAATAGATTCCTATGGAGTGGTCCTGATTCAAAGATGCTGTGAGTGTGATGCAGTTGATGGAGGTATTGCTGCGAATACTCGCCGGTCCCTGAGCTGGGCCAGGCGGTCCTGATCACAGGGCCGACGTCCAACAAAGTCCTCTCCATGCTGGTAGCAGTCCAGTCACCACTGGATTAAACTCGCCCGTTATTGCGGTTAGAACAGATCGTTCCTTGGGTGAGACCTTGCCTTCTGGGTCAACTAAGAGGTACTCTGACAGCTATACCGGGTCCAGCAGACTCGGGTTCAACTTTGAACAATGAATCTTGGGTGCTACATATCGGTGAGGAGCAGCGATTCGGCGATCTGGGCTACCAACTTGTCCTAGTAGTCTTCTTGCTCCGCTGTGGTCCTGTACAGCGAACAGGGGTCAGCGAACTGACCCTTGGAGTCTCTAGCTTTGGGTGGGCTTTAGAGATGACTTTTTAGCAAGCAGGACACAGTAGACACAGGGCCTTCTCTCGCTAGCTACCAGGTGCAGGAGGGTCAGTCCACGATGGTTCAGCCTCTCTTTGCTGGTTCCAAAGTGCAGCAGGGCAGTTCTCCTTTGGCCCTTCTTCCAGTCTGTAAAGATCTGAGGTCTGGGTGCCACGGGTGCTCCCTTTATGTTTGGACAATACCCCCAAGGCAAGATGTGGTTAGTAGCCAATGGACTACCAGGTTCCCACCCACCTGGTGACTACTTCCTGTGGAGTGTGGCTTCTAGCTATTCCAGGTTGCACCATTCTGCCCACTCCCAAGATGACGAGACCTCTTTCCGGTTGTTTAGACCTCACTAGCCCACCCATGGGGTGCAGCTACCTCAGGGCTACACGCCCCTGGGAAAACCAGTTCGCCAACTGGTTTCCCCTTTCTGCTAATCACACACAGAGAAGTAAGGACGTATAGATCGCTTTTCATGAGAAATAAAGAAATGGCAAAGTGCAATGCTTTGAAAAAACTGCCCTCACCCACAAAAGTTTGTGGCATGCTTCATCATAGGGCTTCTACAAACACCTCTATGCAGACCAACGCATGAGGTGGAGCAATAGGGTGGGGACGGCAATACAAACATAAAGAAAGGGACAGGATCTAAAGAAAAATAAGTGCAGACAATAAGTTAAAACTAACTAAGGGATATCCCAATAACTATTTTATTCGCGGATTCCCTTGTTAGAGCTAAAAGGTATCTCCCTACCAAAGGATGGTGGTGAAGAAAGTGAATTATGCACCATTCACCCCTCCATTCTGCAAAGAAGTCGACATATTTCAGCTGGATATCGTGTCTCTCCCGGCTTTCTTCAGGACTATTAGATCCCTAGTCTTACTCCCTTTCTAATATACCTCAATATGTATATCGATTACTACACCTGTTACTTATAATCTTATAAAGGTCTTGTAATCACACTCCAATTTGGATCTGTAAGTGAGAAAAAACGTATGTACAAGTGAAAAGAAAACTGGGAATCATAACAGTTAAAATACCTCGTGTTTTCTTATGTGAAGAAACATTGCTGTCTTTGCCCCTCTCAACCCATTTGGTGCGATGCGGCTTGTTAATCTTTTATTTTAAACACCGCTCGTGGGGACAGTGCCCGTATTTTACCGTGAAATCCACGATCCCTACTCGGTATCTCCAACAATATTTAAAACCGTTGTATATACACATCTATCAATCTCTATCACAACATCACTCAGTGAGAATCACATGCATATACCCTTAATGGAGAAGCTTGGGTATTGAGTCAATTACTCGGTTTTTCTTACCAAGTTTCACTGCAGAACCTGCTCGAACTGGCGCGGAAATGAGGGAGACCCCCTGTAGTCACACACTAATTTAGAGAGTGGGGGTAATATATAAGTAGTTAGAGAACGACACAAGCTATCATGGTACAGTGATTTACCCAATCGTTGCCGGCATCTCGTACATAGGGCGTGTAATCTCACGAGCCCTTGATGATGGACATGCCCTGAGGGAAACATGCACGATCGGGACCCCGGGTCGCTGCTCCCCGTATTGAAATGCGGAGCGACAACTTTCCAAACTGCCAATCCGTACACTTCCCCCTCTTAGAGCTAGGCCCCCTGCTTACTTTGTCAAGGTGGGTTCACCACTGGCTCTGTTTCCCTCCCGGCGCCGCTTAGGTACCGGGAGTCAGTGATCTGGGCTTCTAAAAGGAGCTTCACTTCCTGCCACGTGACCGCAAAAGCGTGTCACGTGTGCACTGTGATGTGTTAGGTAGCGTGAGGACCTCTAGAACGCTAACCTCATCGGCTCGTGCATGCACAAAACGTAACCTGCTCGGGTCAATACCTGTTCACGCTTGGGTCATAACTCTAAGATCCCAGGTCTTACAGTGGTGTATATGTTTTGCACCTTACTTATTTTCTAACCGTATTAGGTAGCGTGAGAACCTCTAGACCGCTAACCTGATCGGCTCGTGTGTGCACAAAACGTCACCTGCTCTTCAAAAAGGGTCTTCAAAAAAGGGGTTCGTAATGGCTTTCCCAGGTTTGAAGTGACATATTTCGCTTCGCGTGATTGAATCATACCAATGCATGGAACAGAATTTGGCATGCTCTCTATTCTGTTCTAGGCGAATTTGTCAGGAGGTAGAAACTCAAAGAGTGGTTATGTCGCCCCCTCTTCTCCGGCACTGTCTATGAACCGGAGGATATATTGGCATACCCACCCCCTATGTCTGAGTAGGAGCCCTCAGTCTGTAAAGCGTTGTTCGCATCTGATATTAGCCTGCACAGGGTATTCCATGGAATTTCATCATTTAAGCCAATTTCATGGCTTTGCAGCCTACACACCCATTTCTGTTCCCTTAGAAATAAAATTCTATTAGGGTCTCCAGTGGTGGTGGAAATGTAAGGCTTGTCCAGTACTGTCCAGTATAGATCGTCTACTGTGTGCTTTCTCTCAACATAATGTGTGGTAAAGCGTGTCATGGTCCTCTCACACCTAATGTTGCTTCTATGCTCCATGATCCTAATTTTAACCTTTCTTTTTTTAAATTATTATTTCTTTTTATTAAATTTTACACAGAAAGACAAATAGCAGAATACTTTGCTTACATTCATGCTACACGATAAAGTCAGCGAGCTTATCAGACAGTGATCATCAATCTCATACATTGTGATTAGGCGAATGTACAGCTGTTAGTTGGCTTCTGCTCGGCTTGCTCTAGCATCTTATTTCCTGTAAGTTGACAGGTGACTTCAGCCTTTATAGAAGAGTGAAAGAAAGAAAGCAGATAGAGAGAAGTAGGGGGAAATGTTGGGGGGACGGGGGAAAGAGAGGGGGCTCTCTGGCCCTCACCGCGCTATTAATGCCATTTATAGCAGCTAGTACGGCGCTTTCGGGGGAGAGTTCCCACAGCCCATTTGCAATGCCTATGTCCCCACAGAGGTGGTCTCTCTACTCTCTAGAGGATGGGAGTCAAGATAGCGTTGCAGCGGCACCCATATGTCCTTCGGGCGCGACTGTACAGGCATCAACTCCCAATAGTCAGACAGCTGGTTGTGGCAGAACGCTGAGTCCCTAAGCCATTCAGTTACTCGTGGGCTAAACTTGCGGCCCCAACAGATCGCCACTCTTCGCTTCGCTAGCAAGAATAGCATTACCACCATTCTTCTGTGTTACACAGACACTCTGCGTACATACCCCAGAAGGGCCACAAGGGGGAGCGCTCAAGTCTGCATTCAGTTATTGCATCCAACATGCCAAAGATGCCTTCCCAGAATGTCGCTACCTCTGGCCACTCCCAGGCAAGGTGCAAGAAGGAGGCATCCGGCGCTCGGCAGTGCCCATACTGTGCATCCTCACATAAGCCAATTCTGCTCATCCACAACGGGGTTCTATACAACATATGGAGAAACTTGAAGTGGATAAGACGCAGCCTGTAATTGGGCGACATCTCCTTTATCTGCGCGCAGCAACAAGCCCATGTTCCCTCTTCAAATGGGCCTCCCAGGATCTCCTCCAATTCCCGCTGCGCAGATCGAACACATATTGGTGACGCGCGCTGCATTCCGGCGTACAGTCGAGTGATAAGTTTCCATGGTGAGGGATTCACCAGAAAATCCTCCAGCACCTGAAATGTCGGAGACGCTACAGGGAAGGACACAAAAAGTGCCCGCAATGGTGCCCTCAGCTGATAATATGTCAGCCTGTCTAGCATTCCGGTGTTCTCATTCCCGAACGCGTCGTCCAGGGTGATGAATACCCCATCGGGGAACGCTCGCCCCATTGTTTGGAGTTGGAGCTTCCTCAGCCGTTGGCACACCCCAGTCTCCGTGGTAAAGGGCAGCTCAGGGTGCCTGGTGAGTGGTTTTGAGGGGGCAAAAAATGTCTCGAATGGGCCCTACGTTTAAGTTCCTGCCACGCCCACACCGTACAGCCTACCGTGTCAATATCGGCTCGGGGTCTGCGTTGGGGTCCAAAGATCAGATGTGCAGTGGAATTGGATCCGCTTGGTCGCTCTCCGGGGCAGTGTTCTCTGGGGAGAACTACCATCTTGGTGATGGCCAGTCGGCACCCCAGTGAAAGTGGGAGAGTCTTCCACCTCTTTAATCTACTCTCCAGCCAATCCTTAAGCCTACTGTAATTATAGCTCCATAGGTCTGCAGTGCTACGACTGAGCCAGATCGCTAGGTATTTTACCGGAGAGTCCGCCCATTGAAGCGGGAATTCTGACTGGAACGGGGCGGTGGCGGGGGTGAGCGGAAAGATAATGGATTTCCCCCAGTTTATAGTGACCCCCAATACACCACCAAATCGGATAACCTCTCGAATGAGGGGGTCCAGATTCTCCGCTTGGGTTTTGAACGTGTAGGGTCACGTCGTCCGCATACATGGATACCAATATCACTCGTGGAGTGAAGTCTAAGCCGCGCCGAGCGTGGTGCTGCCTAAGTCTGGCTGCAAGCGGCTCAGTCGCCACCGCAAATAGCAGGGGGGAAAGTGGGCATCCTTGCTGTGTACCCCGAGCCACCGGGATGGGGGGACACTAACCCATTAATCCTCAACCTTACCATCGGGGCCGAGTACAGTAGTGCGATTTTCTTGAGAAAGAGGGGGCTGATGCCTATACGAGAGAGGAGAGAAAATAGGTACGGCCACTCCAAAGTGTCAAAGGCCTTTGCTGCGTCTAAAAAACGGTTGCCGCAGATTGAGAGTGTTCCACCGCCTGCATGGTTGCGAAAAAAGTTCGAAGATTGTGGGAGGTACTCCACCCAGGTACAAAGCCATACTGGCTGGCCTCAACACCGCGGGCAGTAGTGGGAGCAGTCGGGTTGCCAGCATTATTGCGAGTATCTTGTTGTCGAGGTTAATCATCGACAGCGGCCTGTACGAATCACAGAGCTGTGGGTCTTTGTCAGGTTTAAGGATGGTGACGATTAGCGCCTCCCGAAGGGAGGCGGGCAGTGTACCCCGTTCCAGAGAGTCCTCATACATATTGAGGAGATGGGGTACTAAGAGTGCTGCATATTCTTTATAAAACGAAGCCGTGAGGCCATCCACCCCGGGAGCCTTGTCCCCAGGCATGGCCCGAATCACTCCAATCACCTCCTCTTCAGAAAAAGGCTCATCAAGATAACTGCGCTGCCCATCGCTAAGCCAGGCAAGTTCGATCTATTTGAGGAGGGGGAGTAGGTCCCGGTGCGCCTCCGACTGTCTTGCCGAGTATAGCGAGGTATAAAATGCTAGCATTTCAGCTTGTACAGCTTCTTGACCGACGATCACTTCATCGTCGCATTTGCATAGTTCGCTTATATATTTACTAACCCATGGCTTTTTCAGGAGGCCCACCAGCGTCTTCCCCGCCCTGTCTCCCTCCCCGTATTGGCGAGCGCGCGTCTTCTTACTAAGATAGTGTGTCTCTCTGTGTGCGGCCTCCTCAAATTCTGCTATTTTCTCTTTGATTCACCCCAGCGTTTCTGGATGGTTGGTCTCGAAAAACTCAGATTTGAGCACTCGTATCTCTCCCTCTAATCTCTTAAGATCACCCCTCAGAGAGCGCAGTACCCCCGCCTGCTTGGCAATGCACTTACCACGGATCACCCGTTTGAATGCCTCCCAAAGTACTGATGGAGAGTCAACTGATACACTGTTTAGCTCAAAATACTCAATTATGTCAGCACGGATTTCCTCCCGAAAGACCTGATCTCGGAGTGCGCCGGTTGGGAGTCTCCAGCTGAAGGGTCTATGCGCCGCATCAGGCAATGAAAATTCTAATAGCACCGGAGCATGGTCCGAGAAAGAGCGAGCCATATGATCCACCCTGAGCACCCACACGTCCAAGTCGCGCAATGCAAGCCAGTAGTCGATCCTGGACCAGGTGGGGCCAGCCGCTGAGACACAAGTGCCCTCACGGTTGTGTGTATGCTGCGCCAGACATCCACCAGCTCATGGTCTTCCATGATGGTTAGCAGTTGTTCCGCTGCCTGCGGGTGGGGCCTGCGCGAGTCTCTCGACCTGTCCACATCCGGGTCCAAAATGACATTGAAGTCCCCCCCCATAGGACGGCCCCAGGGCCAAGTGACTCAGTTAGCCTCCACACCACACTGAAAAAGTGTGTATCATCTGTGTTTGGTCCATAAACCGATACAAGCCTGACCCTTTGTTTCCCAAGCTTTCCCGCTACAATAACATACCTCCCCTGTGGATCCCATATCGCAGCGTGCGTGCCCCATGGAAGTCCCTTTCGTATAATGATAGCCACGCCTCTGGCATAATTGGAGTAGCCCGCCACAAACCTCTCTCCCATCCAACCCGCCCGCAGTCACGCGCACCTGGAACCTGTTAGATGTAACTCTTGTAAAAAGCAAATATCCGCTGCATGCCTATTGAGAAACGCCGCCACCAATCGCACCTTGCGTCAATCATTCAGTCCACCTACATTCCATGTTATTGTTTTGACAGAGGTCATATGCTTTATGATCTCACCCATACCTAAAATCAGGCACTTCCAGGCATTTCCGGTGCATTATCTCATCCCGTATTTGTTGTGTAGAGGTCAGAGAGATAGGGGAAAGAGAAAGAAAAGGAAAAGAGGAGTCACCTTGCAGCTGATTAATTCTGTCCCACAACCAACAAACCCAGCCCCCCCACCCACTACAGCCTCCCAACATGGCTGATAGACATTACCCCTACCCCAAACAGGCCAACGTGGACCAACAATTGAAGCACAACTGGGACTCATCCCTGGGGGTGGCACCAGGGGCTCAGCATATCCCAGCAGTTGTGTGCTGGGTGGCTGGACGCAATGCCTTCAAATGAAGGTTCACTCGAGCAAGCGAGTCAATGTTGTATCAGGAGGAATAGTCAACTTTGAGGAAGAGAGTGTGTAACACGGGGGATCATCCCCCCCCCAGCAGGCGATGACACCGTCCCGCCGACCTATTGCTGGTCATCCAGAGTCTCAGTCATTTTCATCAAGAGGGTCAGTTTGAAACTGTCTAAACTATTGGTAGGAACAAAACCTACCAATAGTTTAGACAGTTTCAAACTCAGACAGGAGCTGTCAGAATTTTTTAGAAACATCAGATTGAGGGTTTTCTTTGAGGGAAGAACAGAGCCAGGAGAGAGAAAAGGGGACACTAAGATCCGCCCTAAATCAAACTTCACACCAATGAGTTCAGCCCTACCCCTGGAAGTCATTACCTTCGAACAGGCAGTAATACATGAGGTGGAAGAACTAGCCAAAGGAGACTCGCAACCTTTTAGGAATCTAACCGGAAACCACTGAACAAAAACGCCATCTGTGTCACAACCTTTAACACAGCCTCCACCCACATAAAGTGCATCATACTTAGGAATTGGCGGATCCTGAATTCGAATGGCTTGAGCCTGGAGAAACTGCTTTTTTCATTCAAAAGAAGTCTAAACATAAGGGACCATTTGGTCCACACGAGACCCCATCCAACAACACAGAGGGAACAACAAAGACTTTGGGAACTTCCCCCAGTCAAGGGTCACACCAGATGTGGGTCATGTGACATGTGCAGACTGACAGAAAACACTAAAGCATTGCTGTAGGGCTCATTTACCAATGGAACAACGGAGACACACTAATTGTAACTCCACTAATGTCATCTATATGATTAGGTGTCCATGTAACCTGATATATGTGGGGATGACGGATCACTGACATAATATCGACAGACACAATATCGACCTACCAAAATATCTGGACAAAAATATCGATTACACTAATATCGACATCCTATACTTATTTAAAAAAATACACAAACATCGACTACAAAATATCGTGAAACTTTTACATCGATTTCAACATTATCGAAGTCAAAAATATCCTGATAAATAATATCGAACACATTAAAAAAGCATACAAAGTGACAAAAATATCGATAACAAAAATATAGACAACAAAATTATCGTTAAAAAAATATATCGACTTGTTAAAATAATTTATAATAACTCAATACATACCCCAAAAAATATAAAAATAGCAATAACACACACAACATACATTATAAATCACTTAACACATATTTAAAAATAATTTCAAAACAATGTCATATAAATTTATAAATACACAAATATTATTTACTACTTCAAACATTATATATAAAATAAAATATAATTATTTAACATTTAAAAGATTATAAATAACAAATAATATACTACACCACTTTAAAAAAAAAAAGTAACTGAAACTTAATTAGCGTTTTCCATATATAGAAAACAACTACAAAATTTATTCAAACAAGGAGTAACAACCAATGAAATACACATACAATTGAAATTACCCAATAAGATTGAAACAACAATTAATAAAACACTGTATAAACACACGCAAAATCAACATTATTTTACCTTGCAAACAAATGAGGACATTTATAAATTAACAGGTTTGAGGAAAAAGGTGAAGCGAATAGAGCTGCATGGTCATTTCATGCTTGAATACCTAAAAGCTGGCGTAATTCCTCAAGGGCTTCGAGTAAAGAACATACCGGGCTTATTCGTACAAATTCGAAATTTTTTAGAATGCTGGTCCCTCATAGCAAACAGATGTTCCTGAGATCTCATGATCTTAATAATTGAAACAGCAAAGGAACTAGTTCAGACCCTCCTAGAGGAAGTACAGGCACTTGAAATAAAAATTAAAAATAGCCAGGCCCTAGAAGAAGCTACAAAAAGCGAGAAGAGGTAGGAAAAGACATGACCTCTTACAACGACTACTTACTAAAAAGGAAAACGGATAAACTTAAAAAGATATACGGTTTGCCACGCAGGAGAAAGTTTATCCATACCTAGCTGAGAACTTTTATCAGCAAGAGCCGATAGGTGAGGACCAACACCAGTCCACCTAGCAAAGACCTCCCAGAAAAACAACTACCTTCTCGGATACTTCCGATTCTGAAGGTGAAAGTTATAATCAGTTTCAAGACCAAGGTACAGGAAGAAACATGACGGGAGTGCAAAGAGGCGATCAGATTCCTTTTTTAGCCAGGCGAGGGACACAACGAACACGGTGGCGCACGAAATACCAGCCCAGGTTCAGAGGAAATCACCAACAATCCCAGAACCAGCAATACCAACAACCTCAAAATCGCTACCCACAAGCGCAGATTCAATACCAGAACGAGAACCAATATCTGGTAACACGACATGGCCAGTATTGGCGAGATTGAATGAAATACCCATTTTCAATCTGAGTAGCCAAAGATTAGACTCTTTTACAGAGTCCCTTCTTACCAAAGGGTTATCCTTGGTCCCCCATGCAACAGTGAATAAATTTGAACTCTTTCAAGATCTTATGATCTTTTTTCCGCAAAATTCGACTCCACGCCTTCTTTGAAGGACAAGATAATGATGTTCAACCCAATACAAATAGGTCAGGACTCACACCCATGTCTACCTTTCTCACTACTTTGGAACCAGTAGGTCCGGAGATAGCGATCTTCGAGCATGTTGTTTTTAATAAATTGACTGCAGCCATGAGATACATTCCTGCCCGAGTTACAATATATCTCGGGAAGAACATACAGCACTTAAAGATCTCATACAAGACAAAACGGTGACCATCAAAAGTTGTGACAAGGGTGGAGGCATAGTCCTCATTGATACCAACCAATATGTTCATAACATGGAGGCTATGCTACAGGATGCACAACATTATGTATCGATCAAAAATGATCCCATCAAAAGAGTTCAAAAGCTAGTGCTTAATATTACCACTCGGGCACTTAGATTGAATCAGATTTGTGACAAACAATGGGATTACTTGAATACTGACAAACCCAGGATGGCAGCAATTTATAAAATCCCCAAAATTCACAAAAATAGCACAGACCCACCCTACAGACCGATTGTAACCACGATAGGCACCGTTACAGAGCCGCTTTCTAAATATGTAGACACCATATTGAGACCCCATGTCCCCAAAATACCGTCTTACATACGGGATACCCGAGACATTATAAATAAAGTGGAACACCTACAATTCAATGCCATGACCCACACCATGGTCACCATGGACATTGAAGCTCTCTACAGCAACATCCCTCAAAAGGAGGCTGTGGAAGCTGTTATATGGTTCATGGATGCTTTCGACATTGATTGTCCCAGAACATTCATAGTGGAATGTCTTAATATAATCCTACAAGAAAACACCTTCGAATTCCATGGGTCTCTCTATAAACAAACTAAGGGAGTAAGTATGGGGGCATCTTGTGCCCCCACAGTAGCCAATATTTATATGGCCCTTTGGGAATCCAAATACATTGACAACGAGATAGCCCCTTTTAGTGAATCTGTCAGTCACTGGTCTAGGTACATAGACGATGTCTTCTTTATCTGGACAGCTGATGAAGAAGACATCCCAAATTTTGTATCTTGGTTAAACCTCTGTGATAGCAGCATCCTTTTCACAGCGAACTGTAGCAAAAATAAAGTAGAGTTCTTAGACATTGTCATTCAAAACAATATAGACCATCTTGAAGTGGACCTTTATACTAAACCTACGGCCCGCAACACATTGTTGCACTTTAAAAGTTATCACCCCCAGTCTCAGAAAACCAGCATTCCGTTTGGGCAGTTCCTGCATCTCCGCAGGAACTGCACAAAACTAGAGGATTTTGACATCAGAGCAACAGAAATGAAAGATACATTTTTGGCTCGGGGCTACCCAAGAAGACTGGTACGTGACTCGTACAAACGAGCACGTTATTACGATAGGCAACATTTACTCTCACAACGAGTCATTACACCAAACCCTAGATTGGTATTTGTAACATGGCACTCTCCGATGAACGAAAAAATTTGACACATCGTAAATTCTAATTGCCACATTTTAAATGCCAACAGAGACAGAGAAAATCATGTACCCAAACCACTTTTTGCGCACAGGAAAAACAAGAATCTCAAAGATCTCATAGTGCGCTTCCGTATGACTAACCACCAGAAGGAGACTACACAACTATCGGTATTGGGCAATAAACTCCCGACTGGGAATTATAAATGTATGAACTTTGTTGCATGCCAATTTGCCATTCAAACCAGTACTTATACTTTTAATGCAACAAAAATTGATCTGAACAGCCTGACAAATTGTAAAACCTCAAACATTATATTCCTAATCTTGTGCCCATGTAACCAGGGCTACGTAGGTGAAACTTCGAGGTCAATGGCCACACGTTTGACAGAACACAGGTCAGCTATCCGTACCAACAAAATCAATGCTCCATTGGTTAAACATTATATGGAAGCTCAACACACTACCAAGGATATAAAGTGGCTGATCCTAGAAAAAATCCGTATTAATACAGGAAACCAAAGCACTGAAATACGCAAATGTAGAGAAGTGTATTGGATTTTTACTTTGGATACGTATAGAAAAGGATTGAACAGCGAAATTCCATGAGACCAAGTCATCAGGTACAACAACAACTAAACTAGATGACGCACTTCTGAAATCTAATTGCCCTTGCATTAATTCAGTAAGGATGTTACCATGCTAAGATGGCCGCCGTTTTTACGAGGTTGTCTGCACCGACATCATTGTCTTCATCAGTTTATCTTTGTCACTTTGATTATTATTTTTTGTTTTTAATATGAATACATAGTGCGTTTCTTGTGTGCACACACATTTACTGAAGATCTCTCTCGGTTTTCTTCTCAACAGACACTCTGTTATGCCATATCTTCGAATGTTGTATATTGAAACTTTTATAAAGTTATTCATGCAGAGGTCCTCCATTAGACATCAGGTCTCTGTACATTAGCAAAGAACCATACTTGAAGTATTGAACTTATATATCTAAAAACACCAGCCCAACATTGCCGCCAATGATACGTCAATAATTAGAGTACAAGCAGGGGTTGCTACAATCTGCCCAGTATACGTTATCATTGTATTTTAGAAACTGTTACCGTGTCTTTAAGCACCGCCCTTATGTATTCTTGGGCGTGAACACATTTCTCAAAAAAAGCGTATAATATGCAGGTTTACGGGGTCGGATATCCCATTTTCCGATGCGCGCGCACATGCAGCGCATGACGTAGGAAGCAGCTGAGCAGAGGCTGAAGAGAGTTGCGGGACCTTAGCCGATAGTTCGAGGACTACGTGGGGCAACGCCGCATCTCTCCCGGATAGTGTTATACTATGCACTCTACCGGTAAATTCAACAGGGGTAATGTAGCGGGGACCCCGCGGCAACGCTGCATACATTGGTATGCTAATGTAAACCTCGCGGTTTGTACCCCTTTGGTAACACAAGCCCCCCTTTTTGCCTTGTATATCATGTAGGACGTGACGGAGGAACCCGCGATATTTAAACTGAAGAAAGTGGCGGGACCTTGGTCGTAAACCTTAGAAGTACGTGAGGCAATTTTGTGTTCTCTATTCGCAGTGACTATGCCGCACCTTCCCAGATACTTCGGGACATTGCCAAATCATCCTCCCATGGGTAAGCCCCATGGGGTCACTGTAGTGGGGGCCCAGCTGTTATGCCACCCGCCGTTTTAACTTAACGTAAACATCGGGTTTTGGACTTTTTTAACTAATATGAGCTCCTTTGTCTTACAGTATAGTGCGAGCTCCACGTCATCCTTGTTGAGCACCGAAACCTTAGGGACACTTTGGCAATACATTCAAACCTTTTTGATTTTCACTTACGCGGCGTCCGTCCTGACGTGGTGGAAGAATATATCTTTATCTTTCCAGCACGGGTAAGGTCCCCATTTGTTTTGAGATCTTTTTGAGATCCTTTTGAACCCAAGTAACCTTCCAAAGCCTGTACGATAAATAGATTTCTGAGAATTTCTGTCTATTTTCTCGCCAGGTACTTTATGTCCCTCCTAATTTGCATCATTATACTTGCAACTTTAGAGGACCCCCTTCAAAATTAGAGAAGGTAACTATGTTTATCATTATCATCCACATTTTTCTCAGTAGAGGATTTGGTGGACACCTTTTGGTCACATTTGTATGTCTCTATGGTCACTATTCTGTCCTCAAGTAGGACCCATTATGTGCACAATCCCTCTATTCACGGGTCTTTTCTTGCTTTTTCCCCTTTTTTGCTTTCATCAGTTTGCTTCATCACTATATATTTTTTCTATGTAAGCACTATTTTCGGTGATAGGATATCTAAGAGATTCACTATTTCTATCCAGTCTTGGACAATTCTTCATTCCTTCCCATCTGTGACTCTCCAGCATGAGATCTTTTGTTCTTTTAAATAAATGTGCTCTGACTCTTAAGTGAGCAGAGATTAGTAGTAGGACCTCTCATATGTAACTTACTTAGCATGTTTCTTTCTATAATATCCTTTAGGTCAGTTCCTCTACATGGCTACCTGATGAAGGCATAACGCCGAAACGCGCGTAGATATGAATTTCGTCAGCCATGACAGTTATAAATGTTTTTAATTATGACAATGTATTTCTATATTGAGCTGTAGTTATTTCTGTATACAGTCCATGTTCTATCTGAAAAGTATACATCATTCATGCTCTTTATTCTTGTATTATTTAAATCTATTGTGCATATACAGTCGCAGTACATGTGAATGAATGAGGGTGCCTGCGCAGTCAAAGAGTAATAATGGACTTGCACTTTGATTAATAGCAGCTCATTTTCATCAATTACATTGTACCATGTGCTTTTTAATATTCTTCTTTTTTCTATTTTTCTTATTGAAAAAAATATTCTTATATATAAAAACATTGTTATAAAAATAAAACATCTATTTTTGATATTTACCTGGTTGATTACATATTTTGTAAACTTATAGGTCCACTCCATGTTATTTTGCATTTCCTAAATGTTTTTTCACTTGTAAGTTTTCCCTGATTTAGGAAATTTAGTCAGGGGTACCCCTCCTTGCTTGCAAACACAACCAATGAAATACACATACAATTGAAATTACCCAATAAGATTGAAACAACAATTAATATAACACTATATAAACACACGCAAAATCAACATTATTTTACCTTGCAAACAAAAAAGCAATAATAAGGAGAAACTCTTCCGGATTGCTGACACAACATTGAACTGCTTTATAGAAAACACTGATTACAGCTCCGCAAAGTAAGTAAAATAGCATTTTAAAACTACTGCTACTAAAAATGTTCTTAAAACAATTTTGTATGAACAAAATAATTAATATGTATATTTTTAAATTATATCTCCTCTACAGATAATTCTGAACAGAGTCAAAGAACTGCAGAGCAGTGTGAAAATTCAATTTGAAAATAAGGCAAGTATTACTCTCAGATTAACTAAAACAAATTGTTTAAATGCTAAACAGAAGTACTAGCTAACCACAATCCCCCCCACTAAAAACACAATTAAACAAATTAATTATTATTCCTCTTTTTTTCTACAGGAATTTCTATAGAAATACCAAAAGCAAACAACAAACAAAAAACATCAGCATTGAAAAAAGTCTTCAAACTTCAACATTGTAAGTATAAAATTGACAATGTACATGTTTTAGAAAATAAAACAGAACAGGAATACTTTTATTAATTTTTATATACATTTCTCTTAGCATTTGAAACATCACCATGACTGCAGGGGCCCAATTTACTACTTCCCAGAAAGGCAAATTGTTATTATGTTATATGGGGTATGTGTACACCCAAGAAAAGCAAACAGGGGACAAAGTTAACTGGAAATGTAGCAAATATTATTCTAACAAATGTTATAGAAGGGCTGCTACAAAGGAAACAACTGCATTGTATGTTAGAGAGCATAATCACCCCCCTAACGTAGCTGAAATTGAAGTAAGAAATGCTTTAGAAAATAAATAAGAAATTAGCACTGCATCTCAAAAGCCCACAACAGAAATACTTAAACACATGCTCCCCAAAGACCCAGAGCATGCAACTGGCCAAATGCCCTCAATATCCTCACTAAAAAGAACAATAGCTAGAACTAAAAAAGCTACTGCTACCACCACACCTACCCCCAAAACTTTTGCTGAAGTAGAAATACCACCTGAACTCACAGTTACTCATACTGAAGAACAATTTCTTCTCTATGACAATAAATCAGCTGACAGAAGAATAATAATGTTTGGGACTCCCACAAATTTACTAAAATTACAAACCTGTGAGACATGGATGATGGATGGGACTTTCAAAATATGTCCCAAGCCATTTTACCAGTTATATACAATACATGGACTTTATCAACATACAAACATCCCCTTCATATATGCTCTATAACCAAACAAGCAAACCACCACCTATGTTGAACTTCTAACCAAAGTAAAACAAGGAAGCAATAATTACTTTCCCCAAAAAATAATCGTTAACTTTGAACAGTCAATGATACAAGCCATACTAAAAAACTACCCTCACACAGCAATCCAAGGTTGCTATTATCACTTTAACCAAAGCATTTGGCACGTTCCGGGAGCTGGTCCATCCAAACGACGAAGTACGATGCGCAAATGTCTCCAATTCCCGAGCGACACGTACGCTCCGATTCCAGGACCAATTTCCGTACAAACAGGCTCCGTAAACGCTGAATGGAGTCGTCGGAGGAATTTCCAAAGCAGTTTCCGGCTGGCCAAGTATGATGCGTACTTCCTATGCGTCGAACAGGTCGCCACATCCAGCACGTCACAGCATCCGGAAGAGCTGTATTTCAGCTCCGATTCGCGCCACAACACGATCACTGCGTACGAGCCGAAGCAGACATGTATCCGATCGCGTATGTCATCTCCATACTGTACATCTACGGTCGAATCAACAGCTGTAACCGATACGTTCGTCACCGACGGTAAGTCAGACACCTACCACACACAAAAATGTCACGACCTCGCGAAAGGCAACACCCCCATAGGTGGTGGATGTCCATCACTACCAGCATTGTCCACCCCTATAGGGGGTGGATGTCTATCACTACCAGCATTGTCCACCCCTATAGGGGGTGGATGTCTATCACTACCAGCATTGTCCACCCCCTAGGGGGTGGATGTCTATCACTCCCAGCACTGGCCAAACCCATAGGGGGTGGATGTCTATCACTACCAGCATTGGCCACCCCATAGGGGGTGGATGTCTATCACTCCCAGCATTGTCCACCCCATAGGGGGTGGATGTCTATCACTCTAAGCATTGCCCACCCCATAGGGGGTGGATGGCTAACACTACCAGCATTCTCTACCTATAGGGGGGTGGATGTCTATCACTACCAGCATTGGCCTCCCCATAGGGGGTGGATGTCTATCTCTACCAGCATTGCCCACCCCATAGGGGGTGGATGTCTATCACTACCAGCATTGTCCACCCCATAGGGGAGTGGATGTCTATCACTCCCAGCATTGTTCACCCCATAGGGGGTGGATGTCTATCACTCCCAGCATTGCCTACCCCATAGGCTAACACTACCAGCATTCTCTACCTATAGGGGGTGGATGTCTATCACTCCCAGCATTGCCCACCCCATAGGGGGGTGGATGTCTATCACTCCCAGCAGTGGCCACCCCATAGGGGGTGGATGGCTAACACTCCCCCAAGGTTGTAATGCAAATTTTGTGTTGTGTGCAAACTGCCTGTAAAATAAGTACATAAAGTGATATGCTGAACAAACCCGCAAACACTGCAGTGACCAAAAGGCGAATGTGGGGTTGAAGCCCCCAGCATTGTCAGCCATATAGTGGATTTGGGGTATCAACCCGCCAACACTGTAGTGACAAAAATGTGAATGTAGGTCTCACACCCCTAGCATGTTCAAGCAATCATGCAGTTTTTGGGGCCAAAACACACAAGCAATGTAGTGATGAAGTAGTGTTTGTGTGCCAAACAATAACAGAGCCTTTGAGGCAAACATTGTTGTGTGTGTTATATACCCTCAGCCATGTGCAGGCAATCAGTGATATTGGGGGCTAACACTGCCTCCAATGTTCGATTGGACAATGTAACATGTGACCCTCCAAAATGCATAAACACACATTTTTGTCACAAGCAGACACAAATACAAAGGATTCAATCTGAAACAACAGCATTGATGAGAACCAGTAACACACTGTGGCAGCAAGGTGAAATGCAAAACATAAGGGATGTGCAGAGTGAAGATGAAGGAGTTCCAGGGCCAGTAGAGAAAAAAACTAAACTGAACATCCACTCAATACCATTCAAACACAGTCGAAATACATGGGTGAAGATGCACAAAGACAACCAACCAGCCACACGCTGCAGAACAAACACAACATCTGTGGGAGTGTTGAAGTATTTATTGCCTGGCACAATACAAACAATGTGTGTCAGAACTCCACTGAGACATATGTGTGTTGAGTACAATATGGAAGTATTCCATAATTTTGGATAGTGAATGTGGGCAATCAGGCATTGTTTAATGAGCGGGTGCACAAGAGACACATACAGAACAAGCTTGGTGGAACAACAAACAACACATCAAGAGACTGACTCTCTTCCACAGTATCCTCAAGGCTACAGCACTGTGGTGACAGTATCCTGTCTGCTGACCCTCTGTGATGCCAAATAAGGATGTAGGCCATACTTTTGAGCACACTCACTCTTGCACACTGTGTCACGTGCCTTGCAAGAACAACTATCATCTCACATACCCAACCATTACTCCCAGGGCATGGCCGGTAATGTGAGGCCACATTGTAGGTAGGGGCCTTGCCATGAGACGTCACACTTGGCCAGTCTAAACACCACACACATTGATCACCAGCAATGTGCATCATATAAACCTTCATTGACAGGTGACATTGCACAGGCACCCATGACAGTGTGGATCACTGGCTGTATGACGAGGAATACATTATTGACCACACATCATTCTGATCTCAACACAAACATGGGTCCACGTACTGTTGTGCATGACCAATGTGGCAATTTCTGGATCAGGAAGGTACACCCAGCACGCCACATACTAGGACACACACATTTGATGGTTGAACAAGAGTTGCCAGACACACATATGTATGGGACACAAATTCACTGCATCTGTCCACAACAACATATACTCAAAACCTGCAGGGCAAAATGAGTAAACACACTCACAGAAGAATGACATTGTGATGAGTTGGCGTACAATGAAGCACACAGGAGACTGCCCACGACACCACACAAGTCCACAGACACTCAAAATAGAATCATGAGCCTCCCACTACAACAAACATGAAGTGGTTGTGTCACAGCTGTCAGCGCTATATGTGTAGACAACATTCCTACTTGCTGTGTAGTAAAGCATGGACCAACAACAACGTATGAGACAGTCAACATGTGTTGACTATGTGGGTTGCACACAACTCAAGATCAGACCATTTACAATATTAACTTGTTTGCATGTCTATCACATCAACTCTGCATCTAACTACAAAAGCTGCATTACGTGCAGATCATCACTATTGTCAAATTGCCAATGCTGAGTAGGCTCAAATGCACAGGTGGTGGGATCTGTGTTTCACAAACACAATACACATAGCTAGACATAACACATGGGCAATTTGTACATCCGTTTAGGATGGAGTACATGTGCATAACGTGATATGTATTGGACACATTTGGAACTTTAACACTGCCTCAGAATAATGAAATCACTCAAGGAGACCAACAAATAAGACATGTTGCCATCAGGCTACAGGGAAGGGTAGAATCTGCTGATTGTGATCAGTCATAGACACATACAAGTGCCAAACTTGCAAAAACAGATGACAGATTAAAAACACGCTGATGTTGCTAGCACAAATGTGACTCGGGGAATTTTAAATGTGTCACATGTGAGTTTGCTCTCAGTGCAGGCCCTTGTCTCAACCCAACCAGGCATATCACCATAATGACTCAGTTCTACTGGTGCACCCACATCTTGGACACTCAAAGTCAAATAGTTCTAGAAAGCACTGGACTAGTCAGCACACAGAAAGCTTCTCAAACAGGAACATCTGCAGGGACTATAGTCTTGGTAGGAAAGGGGGTTTGAAGACAGAGATTCATGCTCACATGACACACACCATGGGCTCAGGATATGTCACAGATTAACACACTGCCATGAGGTGATTTCACTACTGTGGAAGGTCAGCTGTGTCAAGCTTGTTCTTGGCAGGGGTCTACCATGTCTGAATGAGACTCAGACATGGATCCAACAATTACAAGTCACAGAATACTTTGTTTACATCAGCCTGTGTACATGTGTGTGTCCAAAGTCATCTGCACATAGTCAAACTTCATGTTTGCCAAGTTGTACTGATGAGACAGATGACTTGTTCATCATCAATGCGCTATTCTGCATGTCCATCGTAGACGGTTGCACCTTGAAAAACTTGTACAATATGTACAAATGTCAGTACGACCTATGTGCAAAAGTGTAATTCAAAGATGGTAGGTTGTTAAAAGCATGTCACACTCATTGTCCAAAATGTTGTGGTTCATGACAACCTGTAATTGCAGACAATCATGACTCAGATACATACCGTAATAGGACACATATACCATGGACCACATGCAGTCCATCACATCACTATATCATTATTTTCCCAAAACAAGATTTCAACAGCAATTTCATTAGACTCATTAACAAAATTTGGTACAAGAAAAGCAAATCTACAAAAGAAAAAAAAATGCTTTATTCAGCATTAGCGATGAAACGTAAAAAACAAGAAGAACAATAAGGCCAATGGCCAGTCCATTTTATACAGTCCTTTAGGGGGTCATGCATATGATGATTCCTCCCTTGCTTGCCTGCACTGCTACAACTAGGGGACATCTCCCCTTGGAGGGGCATCTTTAGGGGCATGCCAGGCACCGCAGGGACAGGACTAGGGTGTACCGGTTTGGGTTGTGGGAGGGATGGGGTCTACTGGAGTGTCAGGATCCACTGCAGTGGACTGGGCTGATTCAGGGGGTGGGGGCTCCACTACAGTGGACAGGTCTGATTGAGTGGGTGGGGGCTCCACTGCAGTGGACAGGTCTGATTGAGGGGGTGGGGGCTCCACTGCAGTGTCAGGAACAGACATAATGTGTTGTGTTGTGGGAGTGGAAGTGCTTGTGGTGGGGGGGAGGGCTTTATCATCTTGGGGATGGTGTAATGGTGTGTGGGGGATGTGTGAACTTTGGGAGGGGTGGCCTGGGCTCGGGATGAAGTAGATTTTGTGGTGGAAGTGTTGGATGGTGATGGGGTTTTGGATTTCTTTGTTCTGGGTGATGTACGGGTGGGGGGCACAGTGTTCCTACTCTTAGGGGAGGGTGTGCATGCAGGGGTGGATCTCCTCTCTGTGCTGGGGGATTTCCTCTTCCCCTTGCGAGTCTGGTCTGACGTATCAGTGGGGAAGAGGCCAAGGTCACAGAGGAAGACCCGCTGGGAAGGGGGGTTGCAGGATAGTCAAGGGTAGAGGTTTGGGAGGGAGAGGTAGCTGAGGAATGCGGAGTGGTTGTGGATGGGTGTGTGTGTTTTTTGGCCCTCTCCCCTGTGTGTGTGATGTCAGTCCCCTGAGTGTGCGTGTGTTTTTTTTTACTTTGTTTTGGGTGGCTGTGTGCTGCTTGTGTCTGTTGGTGTGTGTGCCTGTGTGAGTGTGCTTGGGTCAGGTAGGGTAGTGGGGACTGTGGATGGGGCAGAGGAAGGAGGGGTGAGGACTGCTGTAGGAGGGACACTGCTGCCGTCAGTGAGGAGGCCATGGACTGATTTGTTCGCTGTAGGGCAGACATGTCTGATGACATGCCCTCCATGTATGACACCAATTGTGTCAAAAGACTGCTGTGTGCATGGAGGACACTCAGCCTGGATGTCTGCCCCACATGTATCTATTTTAGCAAATCCACAGACTCCACACTCAGGGCAGCAGGGGTGACAGATGCAGGGGGTGCAGTGCCTGGCCCGAAGGAAACATGCTCCCTAACACGGGAGGGTCCACGGACCCTTGGAATGGGAGCAGCTGTGAGGGTGGAGATGGTGGTGGCGGCGGTGGCAGACTCTGATGTTGTGGCCTCTGCTGTTGTGACAACCACCACCACAAGGGAGTCATCACTGGAGCTTGATTGGTCCTCTGCAGATGTAGATGTTTCTGACCGGCCCTCAGTGTGGCTCCCCTCACCCTCCGTGCCACTGGGTCCCTCCTCCTCCTCCCATGTGGACCCAGTCTGGTGAGCCGCTTCCTCTTGGTCCGTGGAACTGTCTCCTCCAGTAGCCGTTGATGATGCTGTGAACAAGGATGAGAAAGAGATTCACATCAGTCATCTGCATAGACTTGACACATGAGTTTAATCACAATACAGCACAGAGCAAGCCCTTGCATAATGTTCATGGCACTTTTTTTAGATTCATTACACATATGTGAATATGGCACTTGTCATTCTGCCAGTAAACTATGGTTCCCAAACACATGATGGCAATGGAACCAGCTGTTAGATGTATTTCAAAGACCACTAAATACATGTCCACTAACGCACTATTTTGCCTGTTGTCTGATCTGTAATGCTCCTGAGGGTCATGTGTCATTACAAACATGTCTCATCTCATGCAAGGGAGTCTGGAAGTGACACAGCAAATGGGATGGACACATTTATTAGTTGACATGACGAACATACTTCCATCCCCTGTCATCATGATGTGCACCTATGTCTTGAACTTCAATGCTCTAATGGTCTGCATGCAGGACAACAGACAAGTACAAATACTGCATCCTCACAAATTTTCATGTGGCATAATATGCCACTGGCCTGTCTGGCTAAACAGTCTATACTGACTCTTGTTACAGGGCCAGTGAATCACAACTTTAAAGTCTGCACTGTGTCACAATCATGTATTCACTGTTAAAGCAACACATGTCCCCTATGTGCTACACATAATTTAAACACTTTGACAAGCTCACATTGTTCTACTTAGACATTGGAGTATATGAATTACAAAATCTGTCTACATGAACTTTTTTAGAGCTCTCAAGAAGAAAGAAATGCAGCATACACATATATGTTGAAGCCACCATTATGCAGAGTCAAGGGATAACACACACATGTTTTGTCCTGTGTAACTGAGCCACATTCCATACATTAGATGTCTGTCCATGTTTCCTATATTTGCCACCTGTGCATTTAAAAAAATTCAGCATGTACACACTGTCATAGAGTCTGACCCATGAATTTCCAATTTACAATGGTGAAAGTGTTGCCTGACACACAAAAATCTGATGTGGCAGTGTCTTGGATGGCCTGACTTGGCATGCCTGTCCTTGGTCCATGTGATACATGTGGTTACACAGAGAACTAGGCAGGGGACTATACATTTTGAACACTTATCCATTTAATTTGTCTGAGGTATCAACATTGGTCTCACCTGCTGCACGGGTGTGTAGCATGTTTTTCGCAAACCTGTGTGCACCGAGATCACCATTTTCAACATAAATGTATGTCCCACACAGAGTACAGGTCATATTTCAGTCAATGTGCTGACACATGTCAGACAATTACATCACTCATGATGGTCAACTCAATGCACTTGTTGTATATGGTGCTGATCACATTGACCTTGGACTACAGCAAATACACAGGACCTAAGTGACACATGTCACAGACGGAAAGGGACACACCTGGGCATCAGATGATAATGGGGCATAGTTACATTTGGCCACAGAAGTGGTGTCTCAGCAGACAGACGACCTGTGAGAGGGTTACCAGGCTGAGGGAGTGCAACATGCATGTCAAACATAGTTCAGCAACATGGCACATACTCACCCCCTCCTTGCTGCTGTCTGGCCTTCAACTGCCCATCCAGGTCAGGGAAGTCCACCGTCAGTATCCGGAGCATATGGGGGGTCAGGGTCCGTCGTCCACCCCTTTTGCGAGGAGGTGACTGCTTCAGCCACGGAGGTCCTGCCACCTCTTCTGGCAGTGGCGGACGTGGCGTTTGAAGACCCCCACAGATCTTACAGCCCGGACGATGGTCTGCCAAATTTCCTTCTTCTGATGGGCGTCGACCTGTAAGGATGACATGGTGACACACCATTAACCCACATGCTACATGTTTATTCATCACACACTTGGACATATAGGTCATGGTCAGATAATGTCGAAAGGTTAGCCAAGTATCATCATGGGCAGTTGTCCTGTGTGCAAGTCTCCCTTAATAACATGAGGACAGTGCATAAAAATCAATCCCAACAAACACACTTCTACATCACTGTACCTGCCCAGAACATAAATCTACACACTGTAAGACTTACATTAACTATGTTTTCATGCTTGCCCTTGGGGATCACAATGCTAGTAGTGCCTGTTTTAACACATGGCCAATTAAAAAGGCAGTGCAATCAACACTCACCTGCTCCCCTGGTTTTCCATACAGCTTGCTGGACTGTGGAAGGAGGCTGTCCAGCAGGGCCTGGTTCTCCTCCTCTGTGAAAGCTGGTGCCCTCTCCACAGTACGTGCCATTGTAGATCCCAGAGGATGCAGAGACAGCAGCAGTGGTAGTTAGAAATGTTGTCAAGTAGCATGTAGTGCGGGCAAGTGAAGTCTCTTGGGAACAGACAGACTTATATCTGTGCAGCAGAGGCGGAATCTGTTCCAAGCGTCCAAAGCGATAGGTCCTACTCATTCACATTATACGAATTTGGCCAATCCATAACATAGC
This sequence comes from Calotriton arnoldi, assembly GCA_963921515.1. Taxonomy (NCBI): domain Eukaryota; kingdom Metazoa; phylum Chordata; class Amphibia; order Caudata; family Salamandridae; genus Calotriton; species Calotriton arnoldi. The sequence continues at coordinate 70,636 of CAWUFW010000150.1, read as the reverse complement.
ACGCATCTGACATGCCTACCGCGACGTTCAAATCTTCCGCATCATAACACTATTGAGTTTGATACATTGTTGTTGTAAGCTAACAGATTCGGATTGCACGCGATTCCTACAAGGAGCGAAACGTGCGTCTGTCACCATGACGACCAATAGCCAATGTGTGCGCCAGGCTCGGTTCGGATGCGGAGAACGCGTCCTTTGAATACTCACCCGCGTCTGTCACCATGATGACCAATAGCCAATGTGTGCGCCAGGCTCGGTTCGGATGTGGAGAATGCGTCCTTTGAATACTCACCCACGTCTGTCACCATGACGACCAATAGCCTATGTGTGCGCCAGGCTCGGTTCGGATGCGGAGACCGCGTCCTTTGAATACTCACCCGCGTCTGTCACCATGACGACCAATAGCCAATGTGTGCGCCAGGCTCGGTTTGGACGCGGAGAATGCGTCCTTTGAATACTCACCCGCGTCTGTCACCATGACGACCAATAGCCAATGTGTGCACCAGGCTCGGTTCGGATGCGGAGAACGCGTCCTTTGAATACTCACCCGCGTCTGTCACCATGACGACCAATAGCCAATGTGCTCGCCAGGCTCGGTTCGGATGTGGAGAATGCATCCTTTGAATACTCACCCACGTCTGTCACCATGACGACCAATAGCCTATGTGTGCGCCAGGCTCGGTTCGGATGCGGAGAACGCGTCCTTTGAATACTCACCCGCGTCTGTCACCATGACGACCAATAGCCAATGTGTGCGCCAGGCTCGGTTTGGACGCGGAGAATGCGTCCTTTGAATACTCACCCCCGTCTGTCACCATGACGACCAATAGCCAATGTGTGCACCAGGCTCGGTTCGGATGCGGAGAACGCGTCCTTTGAATACTCACCCGCGTCTGTCACCATGACGACCAATAGCCTATGTGTGCACCAGGCTCGGTTCGGATGCGGAGAACGCGTCCTTTGAATACTCACCCGCGTCTGTCACCATGACGACCAATAGCCTATGTGTGCACCAGGCTCGGTTCGGATGCGGAGAACTCGTCCTTTGAATACTCACCCGCGTCTGTCACCATGACGACCAATAGCCAATGTGTGCACCAGGCTCAGTTCGGATGCGGAGAACGCGTCCTTTGAATACTCACCCGCGTCTGTCACCATGACGACCAATAGCCTATGTGTGCATAGCTGCCAAGGTATCAGATTGCTATGTGTGACATTTTCATATTTTCAGCGTAATTATGAGTGACATTTCAACGACTATGAGTGACACTTTCTCGCCATGAAAAACAAGCAATGAAGATGTTGAAAACATGTAAATATCATGAATTACACCCATTTGAGCCAGGAGAAATTTAGAAGATCTTAAAATTGCTACAAAGGACCAGTAGTGGAAGGGCTCTAACCGGAGACAGATTGCAAGACTGCAGTGCTCAGTAACAGAGGGCAGGCAGGCACTCATTCATTGCGTGTCTTGGCTGCTTCTTTAATACGTGACTTGTCCATTCATTGGGTGAATCATCCTTTGATAAATTTAGGATGGTCATAGGAGAAAAGCTACAGCAAAGTGAACAGAACGAGGTTCTGTTGCCATTGATCCATCTAAATCAGATTTGGAGATAGAGTTACTTGTGACACTAAACATGCAGACAGTGGGGATTCACTTTGCTGCAGGGACCTACAGAATGTATCTAATGATGCAGAAATACATTTGGGTTCAACTATGCCAAACACATGACCCAAGCAGGAGGCTCGTGAGTTTAAAAGTAAAAAATCTGCCCACGGACGCCACAGAAAGTGTCAGTGTCACTGACGCTACACCTGTCGAGCAGTGCCAGTTGCTGAAAAGCAACATGAACAACAGGCAAGGCATCACATCGCCATGCGGATTCTTGTGAGGGCGCTGCCGGGGATGATATGTGACAAGCAGGTCACTAGTACGGACTCTGAGGCAGCGTCGCACCTCGGGTGAATTTGGCACTCCTACCGAGGCTACTGTGGCAGGTTGGAGAAACGCCAGTGGGCTGGCCGGGTGGACGAAGAACTGTGCAGGGTGTGGCGCTTCACAGCCCCAGTCCTGCTTCCGCAGTGAGAGTCCAGCTGTTTTTGTCAGACGCGGTAGGCCCAGCTGGGTAGGGTCAGTTGCGCCGTAGTGTTCATTACCGCAGCACCGCAAGTTCATGAGTCATTAGGCAGCAGCCACTAATCTGAATTTAACTGCCACCCGCTTGCGCCACGGGAGCCAGTCTAGGCTACGTAACTACCCACTTGACTATAACTGTGAGTCTGACAGAACTCACACTTTCTCCTCAATGTCTCTGTAGTAGCCATTGGCAGGCACTACTTGACGTTCCTGAAATGTGTACCGCGCGGTGATTGAACCTGTGCTACGTTGTAGCATTAAGCATCTCAAGAAGTCTGCACAGCAGTGCGCACAGCACCCTGCCTGTACCACTCAACTTTAGTTTAATTATAATTAGCAGCCAGTGCTTGGGCCGCAGAGCTTTGGCACAGGCTAATATGCATGACTTCTCATTTCAGTGCTGTGATGCGGCCCACCACACTGAAATGCGTTAGTCTAACGCCTGATGCGTGGTACTTGGCACAGCTGTGTGTGCCTCAGGCTCAATTCGGATGCAGCACACGCGTGCACTCAATACTTACCCACGTCGTTCACCATTACAATTAACAGCCAAAGGATGCGAACCACACGTTTTGGGTGAGGCTCAGGCACCCTACACTACTCAATCAGCATGTTAGACAGCATAGCAAATCTTTATGTTCTGCTGCATTACATGTGTGGCTACAGTGATTCACATGTCATATTGGACAGAGTACTTTATAGCTCACACTCCCATGATGAGCCAAGCTTGATGTGCACCAAATACATTGTTTTTGAGGAACCTCACAACTGTGAGTGACCACTTCACAGATCTCCCTCCTAGGCTTGGACACAGTCCCAGGGGATCATTGTGTTAACACAGGTTACATCCACACATAATCACTGCTTAATTGGACTGTGTGTTAGAAAGTGCATTGAGTGAAGTTATTTGAGTGAATCCACAGTATCTGAGTCTTGTACAATGCAGACACTCCATTGTTGATGTTGGTAATGATATTTATCTGAGACATCAACTTGTACTTAGCATGTGAGTTGCTGTTGTGTCTTTGTGTCACAGACATACATGTATGCTTGTCAAAAAAAGATGTGCTACACATCATGAATGGTTTGTGTATGTGATAGTACATGTATGTCAGACATGACATCATGACAGTGTCCACACTATGACAGTGGTGTGCATGGTGACACGCTGTCTGTATCTAGTGTTCCACCTAGGTGGCATTACATGATCCATGTCTGTGTACCTTTCCACCATGTTATAGTTGTTACAAACATCTATCTTTGATACTTTATTAGGTGTGTGTTTAGTATGTAATGTTTGATCACATGGACTGTGACAGACACCAGTGATTAGTCACAGCACAGCATTGTAATTGTGGACAAGCTGTTATAAAATGAAATGTTCGGTAAGGGTCACATAGCTGCCCTTTGTGTCGAGGCTCAACATTACACATCTGACTTCATTGAGTCTTGCTTTGATGTAGTATATGAGTTTTTGCATGTTCCTTACCACATTGGAAAGTGTTTTAATAATGTTTTGATTTGTTACCTATGTACCGCAGGAGACCAGCTGTACACAGACCATTCCCCGACCCACAGACCATGGTAGAACGTGACAGCATCAGACGTTACCGCTTCACCAGACCACTCATGGAGGAGTTGCCAAACCAGTTGGCCCCACATTTGCTACCTGGACGCCCATACCCATTTGCACTGACCCCCAAGGTGAAGGTGATGGCAGCCCTACATTTCTTTGCCACAGGAACCTTCCAGTATACTGTGGCTACTGCTGGTGGGATGTCACAGACAATGTTTAGCCGTGTGCTTCGTGATGTTTTGGAGGTAATGTTACATTTTCTGAACCTGTACATCAAGTTCCCAACACCAGAACAGTTTGCCGACATCAAGAGTGACTTTTATGCTTTGGGCAGAATGCCACATGTCATTGGCTCCATTGATGGTACACATGTGGCTTTGGTCCCACCACAAGCCAATGAACAAACATACAGGAATCGTAAACATTACCACTACATAAATGCCCTGGTGGTATGTCTGCCTGACATAACGATCTCACATGTCTGTGCGCGTTTCCCAGGATCATCACACGAGGCCTACATTATGAGAAACAGTAGGATCCCACAGATGATGTCTCAGCTGCCAAATCAGCGTGCCTGGCTTGTTGGTGGGTAATGTTGTCTGTTTATGTTGTGTGTTGCTTGTATGTCAGGTTGTACCCTGTTTTCAGAAACATGAAGTCTTTTCTGTTTAAATTTAGGAGACTCTGGATACCCCAACATGCTGTGGTTGCTGACACCACTCAGGAACCCTGCCACCCCTGCTGAGTTTAGTTTTAATGAGGCACATGGGCGGACCAGGCGAGTGATTGAGCGGACATTTGGGCTACTGAAAACCAGATTTCGCTGCCTGGACCGTACAGGAGGAGTCCTCCAATATGCACCAGCAAAGGTGTGTAAGATCATCATTGTGTGGTGCATGCTTCACGACCTGGCAGTGAGGAATGACCTACCTCTCATCCAAGATGACGGGGACCAGCAGCCTCTAGCAGGGGAGGATCCAGGCCTGGGGCATGTTGCCAGTGATGATGAGGAGGAGGAGGATGTTCGGAGACAGCTCATCAACAACCTTTTCTCATGATTGTAAGTATGCAATGATGAGTTGACAAAGCACTTTCTTTTCATGATATGTGTCTGTTGTACAATATCTCTGTATACGTGTGGGTGCATGCTACTTAACATGATCCTTGGAGTTGTTTGGTGTCCATTGAGTTATTATGGTCAGCAGTACCGTGTTGACATGACTCCTAGCTAGTGTTCACAATTTAAAAATTTTAAGTAGGGTATGTCTCTTGGAGATGTATGCAGAAAATTTGGTATTTCAAGACTGTTCTATGTCTCTCCTTCACAGGGTCTTTTGGCTGGTGTATGGAGACATGTGACCTTCCAGACACACAATGCAGTTACAGAGTGCAACTTTTCGCGGGATCAGGAATCTGTGCCACACACTCAATTCTGAAATTTTTTAAACGTCTTGGTTAATTTGTGCTTATTGTCACAGTGTGATTTGATTTCATTTGTTGTGGAGGCAACATGTTGTGCCTGTGTAATAAACCTGTGCTCCACATTGAGGTGTGCCTCGTCTGTATACACACATCCAACATTCATTTACATACTGTATATGTGCCCTGATGTTCAGTTTGTCGAACAATGATTAGTGCATTGAAATGTGGTTTCAGTTTACAACAGTGGAGGCAATGAGGATGTATGCCATGTACTGTTTGTGTTGTGTTGACCTTGTTGTGTGTATCTCTTATATGTGTCATGTTACATTTACTCTAAAGACAGTAGGTAAATTGCTGTACTTGTTTTTCAGCCAAATCATTTTTTAAGGACATCATCTCTATATTTCAAACAGCGTTTAATTCACAACAGAAGCAAGTATTGTGGGAATAAATATTTATTGCAGTGCATGTGTGAAATTTTACAAGAAAGTGATAGTGCTGTACCAATTTTTGGAAACCAAAGTTCACAGAGGAGTTGTTGGTGGTAGTAGATGAAATTTTCAGAGCCAAGTCCACAGTCATTAAAGTCATTGATCCAACTTAGACCCTCCATCCCATGTGGGGGAGTTTAGTGACAGTCAACAAACTGAACGCTTCACACACAATGGAGGATATCAGGAGCAGGTTGTCACTTCCTGGGGGGATGCATAGCCATCTATCTCTCATTTGTCCCTCTTCGGACGACCCCTCTTACGTTTTTCTGGGGGACCCTCAGGTGCAGGCTGCCGCGGTGCAGGGGACTCTCCGCCAGAGTCCTCATCCCTCCCTGTGGCAGTTGCAGATGTAGTAGCAACAGATGTAGTGGGCACACAGGGAGGTGGGGTCATGTTGTCAGCAATCTGGCGGAGGCAGGTAAGTATGTCCCTGTGCACCACAGTCTGGTCATCAATTTTATCCATTTTGGACTCCATTCTGGACATGTGTGAGTCCATTCTGGACATATGTGAGTCAATTTTGGCATAATGGGCAGCCTGCTGCTGTTGCATGTCCTTGAGGATCCCAACTACCTGGCCAAAGTCTCCGGTGCATTCTCGATATGCATATAGAATGCGTGCCAACTGTGGGTCTGCTTGATCATCAGCACCAGCTGCCTCATGGGACCTCTCCCCACGGCCCCTCCCACCACACCTACCCACACGAGCAGGACCTGTTGTTGCAGGCACAGACAACACTGAGCCTCCTTCATCGTTGACACTGGTGTTGTTGTCCGCCAACTCCAGAGTGCCCTGTGTTGCTGTGCTCTCGTTGTTTTGTTGCCTTGGTGTGTCCGTGTTGGTAGAGGTCATCTGGGGGCTGACAGATGTTACGGGAGTGGTCACAGGGGGTACTGGTGTTCAAGCTGCTGGTGCTGCATGCTGACCCACACCGGAGGGGCCAGGTAGTTCATCGTCATCCGTTGAGGGCTGAGAGACATCCACACCGGAGAGCTCAGGGTCAACCAGAGTTTGGGACTGGGATTCCTGTTCTGTTCCTGCAGTGTCCCCAGCAGGCCCTGTGGGTAGATGAGAGACACAATGTTTGTGGTGTTTTTGCACAGGTCATCGTATCATACACATTACATTTGCTATTGTACATTATGATGAGTGTAGGTACATTAAATAGTCCTCTATCATCACAGACCTAGGCCTATTTTTTCAGCGAACATTGTGATTTTAACAAGAAGTGTTTTGCTGAGCATGTCCAGCTCTGTGCATGAATGGGCATGTTTTGTTCATTTGACTGTACATAGGCATTGACTGGCAAGTGACACCCTGTGCATGACACAGGTGTGTTGGTATTTCCCACATCTGTGCTTTTCCAATGATATACGTACTCTTTTTCTTACGATATGTTTCAAGATTTGTGCATGTGTGCTGGCGTTTGTGCATGTCGTTTGCAGTCAAATTGGTGTGGCTACCTACACACTCACAGTCCGGAATGTATGTGGCATTTGGTTTATGGTATTTTGATGAATGTGTTCCTAGTTCTCAACTCATTGCACACATGTGAATAGCTGTCAGTAGCAAATAGTGTTACTGCTTTGCTTTGTGCCTGATCACATCATGTATATTGTCCTTGTCCTCCATGGACAGATGAATTAACCAAGGCTGCTTTCCTGCTTTTTCGGGCTCAGAGCTGTGAGGTACAGAGGTTTGTGTGCTTGTGTTTTGCTGATGGAAGTTGTACCCCTCCTCCCACCCAGTCCAGCTTACTCCTCGTGGACAAAATATCAATGACAGTGAGGGGAGTGTAATGGCAAGGATGCTGACAACGCTGCATGATGTAGGAGTTGAATGCAACTCCCAACAGTGCTTTGTGCACATGACACCATGCAACAGTGTCAGCCATCTTGCTGTGGCCCTTCCATTCACTGTCAGGTATCCCTTGTCACTGATGGACAGGTTGCTTTGTGTGTGGATAGTGATGTGTGCTATGACTGCAACTCACACCATGTCCTGTACTCCACACACCTTCCCAGCCAGCCCAGGGAGCACACCTAGGACAATGCATCCCCAAACAGTGTGTGGAAATGTACAGTGAAGATGGCTGAGAGTGGGGACTGGTGTGAGAGGCCCAGGGCCTAGGTGTGACTTATGGCCAATTCATACATAAGGCCCATGTGTCAGCCATCTTGCCGGTTCATTTCCACTCCCTGTGAGATGAGCATGGTTTAAGGTGGGCTTGTTGGGCCATGTGGGAGGAGGACTGTTGGCTGTGACTACGACTTCCATCATGCTTTTAGCTACACCCACCTTCCCAGCAAACTCAACCTTCCTTCCTGTGACTCATCTTCCCTGTGAGTGATTGTGTGCAAACAAGATGGCTGCTGCATGTGACTGGTGTTTGGATCCCATTGCCTTGCTGTGAGTTAATGCAAAGATTATACATTTTTGTAAATGGTGAGCTTTCCAGTTGCATTGCAGGTATGTTGTTAGTGAAAAATCTATTTTTGATCACATATCCCATCATGGACTTGTGCTCCCCACACCAGAGCCCAGTGTCAGGCATCTTTGTCGAAGATTTTCCTTAACTCTCAGGGAGAGCAGAGTCCCAGGTGTGGTGTTTGGTGTTGGTGCGAGGGGTGTGTGTGTGACAGGGCCTGCTGGTAGATATAGTCAGAGCTAGCACTCCTCCTCCCACCCAGACCAAATAGGCCACCATGGACCATGCTTCCATGACAGTGAGTCAAACTTTACGTTCAAGATGTCTGACAGTGGGGCCTGGTGTTTGTTTGAGCACAACTCCCAACAGGGCCTTGTGCTTCACACACCAGAGCCCAGAGTCAGCCATCTTGCCAGCACTCTTCCACTCCCTGTGAGATGAGCATGGTTCAAGCTGGGCTTGTTGGGCCATGTGGGAGGAGGACTGTTGGCTGTGACTACGACTCCCATCATGCTTTCAGCTACACCCACCTTCCCAGCAAACCCAACCTTCCTTCCTGTGACTCTGCTTCCCTGTGAGTGAGTGAAACAGTGCTGGCAAGATGGCTGACAGTGGTGGTTGCTGTTTTGAGCCCATAGCCTTGCTGTGTTATTTAGTAAGTTGTTACATATCATGAAATAGTTACATATTACTCTGAGATTGCAGGTATTGTGTTTGTCTAACTGGCATACAAGTCAGAGGCTCATTAGCTTGATGTTGTTATGGCTTTGCTGACAGTGATTTGTATTGCTGTGTCCTTGACAGTGATGTCTGTGGCTGTGTATTTGCTATCAATATTGGCTATTTGAGTCGGTACTCACAAGTCTCTGGTACTCCTGATATTCCATGTACACCCTCCGGTGGAAGGATGGCCCGCACCTTCTCCTCCCAGGTAGTGAAGTGCACAGGTGTTGCAGGAGGGCCACCGCCAGTCTGCTGACTCAGTTCGTGCTTTGTTGATGAGCTTCTTGACCCTCCTTCGCACATCATAGTACCTGCTCCTGATATCATCCGTTGTGCGCAGGCAAGGTGCTTGAGCATTCACTTTGTTGACAATCCTCTCCCACATCTTGGTTTTCTGGGATAGGGGGGTCTGTTGGACCAAGGTGCCAAATAACTGTGGCTCTACTCTGAGAATTTCATCTACCATGACTTCCAACTCACTGTCTGTAAACTTTGGATTCTTCTTTGGGGGCATGGTGATGGGTGGTGGTGGAGATGGATGTGTGGTTGAGGTGAAGGTGAGGGTGAGTGAGTGTGAGTAAAGGATTTGTGTTTGTGAGTGTGGTACTTGACAGGTGCTGGTGGTGTACAGGTTGTGTGGTGGGTTGGTTTTGAATGTCTGTATCAGTGCAGTGTAGTGGTGGTATCTGCTGGCAGGTCTGTTGAATTTGCAAAGGAATTTGGCCCTTTATATAGGAGGAGTTGTGGGTATGGCTTCCCTTTTTTTTGCCTTTGACAATGCTTGTTTGGACATTTTCTGTCTGTTTCTGTTGTATTTTGTTGAGCAGGACGGACACGTTCCGTTGATCGCAACGGATGCTTTTTCATGTATTTGCGGGGTACTCCGACTCTGTCACATTCACGCTACGCTATGTTGCAGCATTCGCGTACGAGTCGGTCGCGTCGGGCTCTTTTCCGGAGATTTCGCTCGGATGGATTGATTCCCGTCCGTGTAGGTCGTCCATATTGTGCTCCGTGCGAGTCGCTTGTAATTAATATGCGTTGGATCGTACTACGACGGTCGGACAGCGCGCGTACATGTCGGTCGGAAGCCATTCCCGGCTCGTGTCGGTCGGGAGGGTTTCCGAGCGACATTTGAATCGGGCCCTATATGTATTAATGTAAAAAATATGTACAAAATTAAGAAATAATGTATCTACTGTTACCAAAAACATATGTTTTAAAAAATGTACAAAAAGAAATTAATAACTACTTCTTTGTTTTTGTAAAAATGTACAACACTATAATGTAATAGAACAAAAATGTGTACTCCTGTTTTTTCAAAAATATTACATATAAATGTATAAATATCTACAAAATATATAATATGTCTAAAATTTAAAAAATGTATTTTTTCCTGTGTTGAACAATATATATTAAATATAGTTAACAAACTAAAATGCTTTTTCTCTTTTTTTATCAATGTTGCATTATAAATAAAAATATAAATAAAATATAAATATATTTCTGTATTTATTTTACATTTTTTGAAATATTGTATACGTAATAAAATATATATATTACATCAATGTACTTTAAAAACTATTCTATTTTTATAAACATTTATAACTATGGGGCTCATTACGATGGCGGACGGACTGCATCGTTTCGGATTTGGGACCGGCCGCCTATGAGGCGGCCTCCCCACAATCCGAATTACGATGCGACCGCCACCACGATGGTCGCATCACCTATACTTTGCATTGTGGCGGGGATGCGGTCAGCAGCCCCCATCGCAATGCAAAAAAAAAGGCACTTGAATATCCCTGCACTTCGTGGCAGGCACCATGTGGTGCAAGGATATGTAGGGGGCATCATAGGTGCCCCCCGTGCCCTTGCCCAAGGCCCAGGGATGAAGGGGGGCCCGCTACGGGCAGAAAGGGAAATCATGATCCCAACAGCGGTGCCTGGCAGGCACCTCCGCAATGCTGGGCAATGTGAGTGCTCCGACAGGTGGTCGTAAAAGGACCGCCTGTCGCAACCGTGGCAGTCTGTGTTTCCGACCGCCACGCTTCTCCCTGCCATCATAATATGGCGGGCGGAAAAGCGAAGTGCGATGGTGGAGGGCCCACCACCGACAGGCTGCCGGGCCTTCCGCCATTGTAATCAGGCCCTATATCATTATACTTACACCATAATATATTTTTATTTCTTAACTATTCCCACTATAGACCACATTAAGTCAGGGAAGGCGCTGGACACTAAACATATAAAATTTACTATTCTCACTCCAATTTTTATTAAGTCAGGGAAGGCGCTGGACACTAAGGGGCCGATTCCGATCTCGGCCGGTAGGGCTCCGAATCGGATTCGGCTTAACCGGATCCGATTCGGAGCCATATTTCCCGACCGATCCGTACGCGCGTCCGGACGAGCGAGTACGATGCGAAATCGCCGACCGACTCGTCCGGGCGTCCCGGCCGCTCCGACCGACTCGATCCCGGCTCTAACCGCACCGACCGACTCGCACGGACACGACTCGCACCGCGCAATGGAGACGTTCCCCGACCGGGTAAGTACAATGCGCGCCGCGAGCAGTCCGACCGAGCCGCGCACTCCGCCTCGAAAGAGCTGTCGGAGCCGTACTTTGGGGGTCCGTGTCAGACCCCCCTGTACGCGTAGCCGCGCGAGTCGCACACAGGGAGGACCCGTGGGTCCCCCCCTACCTGTGCGTGTACGGCGCGAATCGCTTCACCGCGTACACGCTGTAGGGGGCGCCCTTGTCCGCCTCGCACCCATTGAGTCAATGGGAGCCCGCGTACGCGTTGTACGACAGGCTCCCATTGACTTCAATGGGAGTCCGACCGACTCGAGTCCGATGGCATACGTGTGCATCGTACTCGTTCGGTCGGGCTGCACGGGTCCGATTCGGTCGGATATCTCTCCGGGTCCGGCTCGGTTGGAGAGATTTCCGGCCCGAATCGGAATCGGCCCCATAGCATATATAATTTACTATTCCCACTCCAAACTACATTAAGTTAGTGAAGGAGCTGGACACTAAACATATATAATTTACTATTCCCACCCCAATTTATATTAAGTCAGGGAAGTGCTGGACACTAAGCATATCTAATTTACTATTCCCACTCCAATTTATATTAAATCAGGGAAGGTGCTGGACACTAAACATATATAATTTACTATTCCCACTCCAATTTATATGAAGTCTGGGAATGTGCTGGACACTAAGCATATCTAATTTACTATTCCCACTCCAAACTACATTAAGTCAAGGAAGGTGCTGGACACTAAACATATATAATTTACTATTCCCACCCCAATTTATATTAAGTCAGGGAAGTGCTGGACACTAAGCATATCTAATTTACTATTCCCACTCCAATTTATATTAAATCAGGGAAGGTGCTGGACACTAAACATATATAATTTACTATTCCCACTCTAATTTATATTAAATCAGGGAAGGTGCTGGATACCAAACATATATAATTTACTATTCCCACTCCATAGTACATTAAATCAGAGAAGGTGCTGGACACTAAACATATCTAATTTACTATTCCCACTCCAATTTATATTAAATCAGGGAAGGCGCTGGACACTAAACATATAAAATTTACTATTCTCACTCCAATTTTTATTAAGTCAGGGAAGGCGCTGGACACTAAGGGGCCGATTCCGATCTCGGCCGGTAGGGCTCCGAATCGGATTCGGCTTAACCGGATCCGATTCGGAGCCATATTTCCCGACCGATCCGTACGCGCGTCCGGACGAGCGAGTACGATGCGAAATCGCCGACCGACTTCGTCCGGGCGTCCCGGCCGCTCCGACCGACTCGATCCCGGCTCTAACCGCACCGACCGACTCGCACGGACACGACTCGCACCGCGCAATGGAGACGTTCCCCGACCGGGTAAGTACGATGCGCGCCGCGAGCAGTCCGACCGAGCCGCACACTCCGCCTCGAAAGATATGTCGGAGCCGTACTTTGGGGGTCCGTGTCGGACCCCCCTGTACGCATAGCCGCGCGAGTCGCACACAGGGGGGACCCGTGGGTCCCCCCCTACCTGTGCGTGTACGGCGCAAATCGCTTCACCGCGTACACGCTGTAGGGGGCGCCCTTGTCCGCCTCGCACCCATTGAGTCAATGGGAGCCCGCGTACGCGTTGTACGACAGGCTCCCATTGACTTCAATGGGAGTCCGACCGACTCGAGTCCGATGGCATACGTGCGCATCGTACTCGTTCGGTCTGGCTGCACGGGTCTGATTCGGTCAGATATCTCTCCGGGTCCGGCTCGGTCGGAGAGATTTCCGGCCCGAATCGGAATCGGCCCCATAGCATATATAATTTACTATTCCCACTCCAAACTACATTAAGTTAGTGAAGGTGCTGGACACTAAACATATATAATTTACTATTCCCACCCCAATTTATATTAAGTCAGGGAAGTGCTGGACACTAAGCATATCTAATTTACTATTCCCACTCCAATTTATATTAAATCAGGGAAGGTGCTGGACACTAAACATATATAATTTACTATTCCCACCCCAATTTATATTAAGTCAGGAAGTGCTGGACACTAAGCATATCTAATTTACTATTCCCACTCCAATTTATATTAAATCAGGGAAGGTGCTGGATACCAAACATATATAATTTACTATTCCCACTCTAATTTATATTAAATCAGGGAAGGTGCTGGATACCAAACATATATAATTTACTATTCCCACTCCATAGTACATTAAATCAGAGAAGGTGCTGGACACTAAACATATCTAATTTACTATTCCCACTCCAATTTATATTAAATCAGAGAAGGTGCTGGACACTAAACATATATAATTTACTATTCCCACTCCACTTTATATTAAGTCAGGGAAGGTGCTGGACACTAAACATATATAATTTACAATTCTCATTCCAATTTATATTAAATCAGGAAAGGTGCTGGATACCAAACATATATAATATAATAATATACTCTTCCCATCTATCTCCGTGCAACGACTCACCACCTCTCGTTCCAGAAACAACTGAAAACATGGCTATTTCAGAACCTGCCTTAAAGATCCTCATCGGTTTGCTTGCTGTTGTTAGCGCTGGGATGCCTAAGGGTAGCCATGCGCTTTACCAAATGTTAATTAATAATAATAATATAATTTACTATTCCCACTCCAATTTATATAAAGTCAGGGAAAATGCTGGACACTGAACATAAATAACTTACTATTCCCACTCCAAACTACATTAAGTCAGTGAAGGTGCTGGACACTAAACATATATAATTTTCTATTCCCACTCCAAACTACATTAAGTCAGGGAAGGTGCTGGACACCAAACATATATAATTTACTATTCCCACTCCAATTTATATTAAATCAGGGAAGGCGCTGGACACTAAACATATATAATTTACTATTCCCACTCCACTGTATATTAAGTCAGGGAAGGCGCTGGACACTAAACATATATAATTTACTATTCCCACTCCAAACTACATTAAGTCAGGGAAGGTGCTGGATACCAAACATATATAATTTACTATTCCCACCCCAATTTATATAAAGTCAGGGAAAATGCTGGACACTGAACATAAATAACTTACTATTCCCACTCCAAACTACATTAAGTCAGGGAAAATGCTGGACACCGAACATAAATAACTTACTATTCCCACTCCAAACTACATTAAGTCAGGGAAGGTGCTGGACACTAAACATATATAATTTACTATTCCCACCCCAATTTATATTAAGTCAGGGAAGTGCTGGACACTAAACATATATAATTTACTATTCCCACTCCAATTTATATTAAATCAGGGAAGGTGCTGGACACTAAACATATATAATTTACTATTCCCACTTCACTTTATATGAAATCTGGGAATGTGCTGGACACTAAACATATATAATTTACTATTCCCACCCCAATTTATATTAAGTCAGGGAAGTGCTGGACACTAAACATATATAATTTACTATTCCCACTCCACTTTATATTAAGTCAGGGAAGGCGCTGGACACTGAGGGGCCGATTCCGATCTCGGTCGGAGGCGCACCCAATACCATTCGGTCGGGAAAAAAGCCATGCGAATGCCTGTTTCCCGACCGATCCGTACAGCACACCGAACGAGTAAGTACGATGCGCACAACAGCACAGAATCCGGCCGAGTCGTACTCACCCAATCCAGGTCCTGTTCTCCGACCGAGGCGAATCCGGAAACGCCGAATCGAGGCGCACGGAAGGGAAAATGCAGCTCCGTCTGGCCGAACAAGTACGATGCGCTTTCCGTACGCGCCGAACCCGTCGCTACGCACGGCACGTCAAAGCATCCGGGAGAGGCGCACAAAAGCTCCGATTCGCGCCACAACACGATCCACGGCTACGAGGCGAACACGCCAGCGACGAGGACGACGCGAAGCGACGAGGACGACGCGAAGCAACGAGAAGGACGAACGACACGAACCAACCATGAATCCCTTCGTCCCGATCATACCAATATTCTACATTTACTACCGGAACAGGCACGGACGCGTACGGCACAGAAGGTAAGTCAGACACCAACCACAAAACACATACAACACGTACACGACACATCACCACACACACAGAGGGATGCAGAATTTACTTACACCAGCAACAGCAGCACCATAGGGGCGGGATGCCCATCACCAATGCCACATATGCACACAGGGGCCTGAATGCGCACCACCACCCCTACCCAGGGGGGCCGGATGCCAACAACCACTACCACCCTTATCCAGGGGGTGCCAGATGCCCACCACCACTACCACCCTTACCCAGGGGGCTGGATGCCTACCACTACTACCACCCTTAGCCAGGGGGTGCCAGATGCCTACCACTACTACCACCCTAAGCCAGGGGGCTGGATGCCTACCACTACTACCACCCTAAGCCAGGGGGCTGGATGCCAACCACCACTACCACCCTTAGCCAGGGGGTGCCAGATGCCCACCACCACTACCACCCTTAGCCATGGGGGTGTCAGATGCCTACCACTACTACCACCCTTACCCAGGGGGGCTGGATGCCTACCACTACTACCACCCTCACCCAGGGGGCTGGATGCCTACCACTACTACCACCCTTAGCCAGGGGGGTGCCAGATGCCTACCACCACTACCACCCTTACCCAGGGGGGGCTGGATGCCTACCACTACTACCACCCTCACCCAGGGGGGGCTGGTGCCTACCACAACTACCACCCTCACCCAGGGGGCTGGATGCCTACCACTACTACCACCCTTACCCAGGGGGCTGGATGCCTACCACTACTACCACCCTTACCCAGGGGGCTGGATGCCCACCACCACTACCACCCTTAGCCAGGGGGTGCCAGATGCCCACCACCACTACCACCCTTACCCAGGGGGCTGGATGCCTACCACTACTACCACCCTTACCCAGGGGGTGCCAGATGCCTACCACCACTACCACCCTTACCCAGGGGGGCTGGATGCCTCACCACTACTACCACCCTCACCCAGGGGGGCTGGATGCCTACCACTACTACCACCCTTACCCAGGGGGGCTGGATGCCTACCACTACTACCACCCTTAGCCAGGGGGTGCCAGATGCCTACCACCACTACCACCCTAAGCCAGGGGGCTGGATGCCTACCACTACTACCACCCTAAGCCAGGGGGCTGGATGCCCACCACCACTACCACCCTTACCCAGGGGGGGCTGGATGCCTACCACTACTACCACCCTTAGCCAGGGGGGTGCCAGATGCCTACCACCACTACCACCCTTATCCAGGGGGGGCTGGATGCCTACCACTACTACCACCCTCACCCAGGGGGGGCTGGATGCCTACCACTACTACCACCCTTACCCAGGGGGCTGGATGCCTACCACTACTACCACCCTTAGCCAGGGGGTGCCAGATGCCTACCACCACTACCACCCTTACCCAGGGGGCTGGATGCCTACCACTACTACCACCCTCACCCAGGGGGCTGGATGCCTACCACAACTACCACCCTCACCCAGGGGGGCTGGATGCCTACCACTACTACCACCCTTACCCAGGGGGCTGGATGCCTACCACTACTACCACCCTTACCCAGGGGGCTGGATGCCCACCACCACTACCACCCTTAGCCAGGGGGTGCCAGATGCCCACCACCACTACCACCCTTACCCAGGGGGCTGGATGCCTACCACTACTACCACCCTTAGCCAGGGGGTGCCAGATGCCTACCACCACTAACACCCTTACCCAGGGGGCTGGATGCCTACCACTACTACCACCCTCACCCAGGGGGGGCTGGATGCCTACCACTACTACCACCCTTACCCAGGGGGGGCTGGATGCCTACCACTACTACCACCCTTACCCAGGGAGCTGGATGCCCACCACCACTACCACCCTTAGCCAGGGGGTGCCAGATGCCCACCACCACTACCACCCTTACCCAGGGGGCTGGATGCCTACCACTACTACCACCCTTAGCCAGGGGGTGCCAGATGCCTACCACTACTACCACCCTAAGCCAGGGGGCTGGATGCCTACCACTACTACCACCTAAGCCAGGGGGCTGGATGCCCACCACGACTACCACCCTTACCCAGGGGGGGCTGGATGCCTACCACTACTACCACCCTTAGCCAGGGGGGTGCCTGATGCCTACCACTACTACCACCCTAAGCCAGGGGGGTGCCAGATGCCCACCACCACTACCACCCTTAGCCAGGGGGGCTGGATGCCTACCACTACTACCACCCTTACCCAGGGGGCTGGATGCCTACCACTACTACCACCCTTAGCCAGGGGTGCTGGATGCCTACCACTACTACTACCCTTACCCAGGGGGCTGGATGCCTGTCACTACTACCACCTCTACCCATGGGGGGCTGGATGCCTACCACCAACACCACCCCCACTCATAGGATGGACAATGCATGACACAACCAGCACACCACAACCTAGGGAATGCAAGAAAAAGACATCCCCCAACACCATGACAAGCGTGTGTAGACTGTGTCAAATGCCTACAACACTGAACATGACTTTGAACATACAATGTGACCCCCTAGCACATGTGCCACACATATATGTGTGTGGCCCCCACAATGCAAGCAGGCCATGACCATTGTGGCAATGGGGTCCAAACCCCCATCATCACAGTGACCAAAATGTAAGTGTGGGGTCCATAGCTGAAGCACATTTTGAACATTGTGGCAATGGGGTCCAAACCCCCATCATCACAGTGACCAAAAGGTAAGTGTTGATAAAGAAAGAGCTGCAACTGCCAAACTGCATGGATGATTCCTGGTCACAGAACATAAAACACATCAGTGGCAAAGTAGTGCATGTGTCCCATTGCAACATAAATTGGGGGAGCCAAATACTGCAGTGCAAATAAGACATAACTTTGGCCATGTGCAGACAAACAACACCCATGGGGGCTGACACTGTCAACATTCATCAATGACACAATGACAGAAGTGACCATCAGAATGCAGACCCACATATTTGCACCAATGGGCACACAAATGCAGATACCCTGTGGAGACTGTAGATGTGAGGTGAACAGATACCATACCATGGCAGCAATGGGACACACAAACCATGATCATTGTGCTGACCGATGACCTAGGAGTCCCAGGGACAGCAGGGGAAACCCACCAAACGACATACAGCCAATGGCACACCCAAGATATGCCAATGCAGTGGTGCAGATACACAAACACAAACAGGCAGACCCACACTGCACATCATACACAACAGGTGAGGGGGGGTGCCAGTGTCCCCAGGCAACCACACAACACATGAGGAGACCTGAATACCAATCATACAGATGTCCATACAGTGCCACACAAAGGTAACTCATGGATCCAAATCCCCTATGTGGGCAAGCAGGCATTGTCAGATGAGAGGAGCACAAATCACACATGTCACACAGGCACGTAGGAACAGCAACTGACACAGCAAGACACAGACACACCACAGCACTACCCCCAGGGCCCCCACAATGTGGTGACCCTGGGCTGCATTACAATCCCACTGTGATGACAAAGCTAAATGTCGTTCATACTGTGAACCACAGTCATGTGTCCTGAGCAACAAACTACCATCACACCTACACAAGCACAAATCAATCAGCATGGCCAGTAAGCCAAGGCCAACATGGAGGCAGGGGCCTAGCCGGGCAACAACTCTCATCTGCACACACTCAACACCACACCCCTCGACCTCCAACAATGTGCAGCAGTGAAGCACACATGCACTGGTGACATTGCACATGCACCCATGACTATTCCAGGGTGGTGGGTGGGAACCAAGGTGCAGAAACACATCACACATGGCCACTCAACAAGACTCCTGAATGTCTGACACACTGCACACTACGCTGTACATGGACATGACGGCAATACCACCCCAACCAATGGGATCCCAGCCACAGTCACACACCAATGAAGAAGCCAAGGTCACCCACAAAGAACACACATAGACAACAACCAACATTGCAGCCCGGACCCTGAGGAGTGCCAGCAGTCACACACACAACGTGTCACAATCACTGAAAGATAACACAAACTGGAAATCACATGACAGGGGCAAACAACAAGTGCCAAGGGGAAACCTGACTGTGACCCATCTGCGTCTGCACACAAACTCAGCCCTGACAGCAAACACACCTATGGGTGACACCCTGATGACCAGTAATGTGCCATGCACCCACATCACAGAGAACCCAGGGAGAAGACTTTGGGGGAACATAGGTCAACTCAGCAAGCATCACAAACAGGTACAACACTAGGGATCACAGCATGCACAGCTAAACGGAAGTGAACACACAGACATGCACATACAACACACACCTTGGGCGCAGGCAATGTCACAGGAGTACACACTGCCATGAGGGGACTCCACTCCTGTGTGAGGAAAGCTGTGCCATATGTTGCCTCAGTAGGGCCCCATCATGTCAGCTGAGCACTTGGTCACACAATCAACAATTAGCACCAAATGAGGGCTCCCGTCACATCAGCCTGGTCATGGAAGTGCCAACGAAATCATCAGCACAGATCCAACACACTTGTATAGCAATGTTGCACTGACAACACAGATGAGTCCTTCCCCATTGATGCCCAAACCTGCATGTCCAGTGGAGATGGCCACACGGTCAGGGAAGTAGACGAATTGAACAATGGCAGGCACAACAGATGTGCAGGGGTGGAAGCCACAGATGTGAAATAGCTAATCTAAGTAGGAAATCCCATTGCCAAATACTGAACACATGACACCCTCAGATGCTGCTATGGATGACATGGATACACCACAGGATAGGACACATTCCCCCTGGACCACATGGGTTCCTGCACAGTAACACTTCATTATCATGAGACCAAATATCACCATCACTGCAGCAAGGGCATGGTTAGCATCATCAACAACATGTACATCAGAAGCATAAGCACTAGAGAACAGAAAGTTGCTTTATTCAGCATATGTGTGTAATGAAAACAAAGTCCAGAAAAAACACAAAGGCCAATGGCCAGTCCATTGTCAAAGTCCAAACAGGGTGACAGTGGCAGATGACACCCTACGCATGCCTGCACAAAACCAGGGACAATCCACTAGGAGGGGCAACCGGGGGCAGGCCAGGCACCGCAGGGACAGGATCAGGGCTCACCAGGAGGAAGCAGGGAAGGGGTGGTGGGTGCTGGAGAGCCACTGACAACTGCAGTGGAGGTGTCTGACATGGTGTGTGCCAGCACAACTGGGGGGCATGACTCAGATGTTGTGGGTGCCGGCACGACTGCAGTGGACCCTGCAGATGGAGTGGACAGGTCCGCCACTGCAGTGCCCAAGTCAGACAGGGTGGTAGTGGACTCCACTGCAGTGCCTACCACCAGGGGAGGAGAATGGGGAACAGGCAAGGTGGGCTGGACAGAGGGGAGGACACCCTCACCACATCAGTGGCACAGACAAGCGCAGCGGGGGTGTGGTGCCGGGAGAGCAAGTGGCAGGGGAGAAGGCCGGATCCTCTTGGGGATGGTATATCTGTGGGTGGGGGAACCTGGGGCAGGGTGTGGTGGGGGCACCTGTGGAGTGGGGGCCTGAGGGATGGAGGAAGGAGACCTGGTGCCTGAGCTGCAGGGCGGTGGCGGGGTCTTGCTCTTACGACTCCGGGGGACTTGCGGGAGGGGGCCTCAGTCTGTCTGCGCCTGGGGGAGGGTGTCCGGGGGCGAGGGGCACTCTGCTCCGTGTGGGTGGGCTTCCTCTTCCCCCTGAATGCTGTATCAGCTGGATCGGAGGGGAAGAGGCCGAGGTCACTGAGGAAGAGCCGCTGGGTCTTTGGGGTTGCAGGTGAGGCAAGGGAGGGTGCTTTGGAGGGAGAGGCAACTGAGGACTGCGCAGTGCTCGTGGATGCGTGTGTGTGTTCCAGGGCCCCATCCCCTGTGAGTCTGGTTTCAGTCCCCTGACTGTGCGTGCGTGTGCGTTTTGTTTGTGGCGTGTGTGTCTGTGTGCTGGATGTGTGTGTGCTGGTGTGTGCCTGTGCCGGTGTGTGTGTGCTTGGGACGGGTAATGTGCTGGGGAGTGTGGATGGAGCAGAGGCAGGAGGGGTGAGGGACTGTCTGAGGAGGGACACTGCTGCCGTCAGGGAGGAGTCCATGGACCTATTGCCCCTCTGTAGGTCAGACATGCCCGATGAGATGCCCTCCATGAACGACACCAGCTGAGTCAACAGAGCGGTGTGCGCATGGAGGACACTCAGCATGGCTGTCTGCCCTACATGGAGCTGGCGAAGGAGGTACACAGACTCCTCACTCAGGGCAGCAGGGGACACAGGGGCAGGGGGTGCGGTGCCTGGCCCAAAGGAGACACGCTCCCGAACATGGGAGCCTCCACGGACCTGGGGAATGGGAGCCGATGGGAGGGCGGTGGTGGTGCTGGTGGTGGCGGGGACAGCAACACTAGCTATGGTGTGGTGGCTGCTGACACCCGCCTCCATAAGGGAGTCATCCTCCGAGTTGCTCTGGTCCTCAGCTGAGGTGGATGGTGCTGAGGACTCCTCGGTGTGGCTCCCCTCGCCCTCCGTGCCACTGGGTCCCTCCGACCACTCCTCGGCTGCTGACCCAGTCTGGCTCTCCGGCTCCTCCTGGTCCGTGGAGCTGTCCCCTTCCGTGGCCGTGGATGTATCTGCAAACAATGGGGAAACAGACAGACATCAGTCACCTGCACCAAACGCACACACCACTGTGAGCACAGCACATTACAGAGCAAGCCCTGGCATCATTAGTTGTACACTGCTAAAAGTGCCCTAACTGAACAGGAGAAGCCAATTGTCAGTCTGATGCCAACCATGGCACTCACATCCCACATGGCCTTGCACCCATCTGTCTGGTGTCTGTTGGATAGCAACACCCCAGTGTGGACACATGCACCAACTACACAGTAGTTGGACAGTGGACATGCACACATCACAACTCTTGCCACTGAGTCAGTACAGGTTTCCGGATGAAAGGGACGCCCAGAGTCAAATAGGAAATGCATGTGATGCATACCAGCGACAGACACCATGATGCACCCATGTCCTGATAGCCATCGCCACAATGGTGTGCATGTAGAACATGTCACTCCCCTGCAGGATCACCAATAAGTAGACACATGCCATGGCGGAGGCATGACTGCTAAGTCATACATCACTGTCTCAGTGATGTATGACTTGGCAGCCAGACAACAACACTCTGCACTGTGTCACAATAGTAGGTCATGGGGAATGCAAGTCCTGGAGCTGCACAAGTGCACATGTACATCCCCCACACAACACATCATCTTAACCCTCATCTGTCCAGGTCATACCGATTGGACATATGGGAGACCTGTGACACTACCCTCTGAACCTGAGCCCCTCACAATCTGCTGTGAATGGGGAACAGCTGCCTGAACTTCACATTCGCATACCCCAGTCTGCACGGGCAGCTGATCAAACACCTATGTGACACACAAGTATCGTCTCCTATGGTCACATCTCCAGTGGCATGCTGAGCCCCTACCGAGAAACACCCCAGCAGTCCTGGCAACAAATCCACAGCACACTGACACAGAGGCAGACACCTGAGGGGTCAAATCACTGCGCACAATGTGTCAGCTGATACACGGGAGTGGGAGTACAGAGTGCATTGCATGGCCTGGAGTAGGCATGACTGTCCTGCCCCACATGAATGAGGGATGAGCCCTGGACAGTGGATAGCTGGCTATGTATGTGTGACACACGTAATCTGCACACTCCTGGGGCCCAAACATTGTTCCCACCCGCTGCATGGGTGTGTGCCACATACCCCAGGCACATGTGGTGGCTCAGCTCAGCAAGTGGACCGCATATCAAAGCAACACGCAGATTACATGTCCGAACACAGGCGTCGTGTGAACAATGGACCCACCCATGATGCCCACAACAGAGTTAGGGAAACAGATGCTGTCCCCCACCTTTAGTGAAGCAAACTGCAAGGACACAGTCCCAAGTGACACAATTCCCTGAATGTAAGGGCCACACCTGGGTATCAGATGAGGAGTGGGCAGTGCACAATAGAGGGACATGGCTCCTGGACAACATGACTGCTGTACTGTGGCAGTTGAACCAGGCCAGAGGAGGGCACATAGCATGTAATACAGATTTCACAGTGCAGTCTTTGACTCACCCCTCCTTGCTGCTGTCTGTCCTTCAGCTGCCCATCCAGGTCTGGAAACACCACCGCCAGGATCTGGAGCATGTGGGGGGTCAGGGTCCGTGTTCCGCCCCTCCTGCGAGGAGGCGACAGCTTCAGCTGGACCCGTGCAATCCTCCGGGTCCAGCCCCGAAGGTCCTGCCACCTCTTCTGGCAGTTGCGGATCCGGCGCTTGTAGACCCCCACGGACCGGACAGCCCCGACGATGTCCTTCCAGATCTCCTGCTTCCGATGGGCATTAACCTGTCAGGATGACAAAGTGAAAAGGCCATTACTACACATGCAACATATCCGTGCATGACACAGTTGTATATACATGTCTCAATCACAGGGGCACATGATGGACACAGGCAGTGCAAAGCTGCCCATGGACAGTTTGCCAGAAGTCACTACATGGTATCATTGCATGGGAAGTAAAACCTTGTTCAAATGCACTGTCACTGCACCATACCTGTCCAGTGCATGTCACTACACACTATGGGGGTGACAACTACTCAGTGAGCCTGCTAGCCAGTGGCGTGCAGACTTTCAGCCTTGCTAGTCAGACAAAATGCACATTCAGAAAGGCAGTGCACAGAACACTCACCTGCTCCCCTGGTGTCCCATACAGCTTGCTGTACTGTGGAAGTAGGCTGTCCAGCAGGGCCTGGTTCTCCTCAAGGCTGAAGGCTGGGGCTCTCTCCACAGTACGTGCCATTGCAGGGTCCAGAGGGGCAGAGACAGCAGCAGTGCAGTGGCAGATGTCGTCCTGGAGCATGTAGTGCAGGCAAGTGAGCTCTCAGGGGAACAGCCAGCAATATATATGTGCTGGAGAGGCAGATACTGTCCCTTGTGTCCAAAGTGATAGGTCCAAGTCGTTTGCATCTTCTGAATCTGGCCAATCCATGGAATAGCAGCACCAATTCACGCCCACAGCATCCTTCAAATCTTCAACTTCATGACATACATGATTTTGCAACATTGTTGTGGGTGACCAACTGAATTTCCAGCAACCGACTCGTTCGAATTTCGAAACGCGTCCGTTGCCAGGCTAGGCCATTGTCAATGGGTGCGCACCGATCGGTCCATTGCTGATCAACGCGTACAGGGGTACAACGCGTACCCGCACACATTGAAGAATGCAATGGGCCGGCCGGGGGCACCGATCGGTCCATTGCGGTACAACGCGTACAGGGGTACAACGCGTACCTGCACACATTGAATGCAATGGGCCGGGCAGGGGCACCGATCGGTCCATTGCGGTACAACGCGTACAGGGGTACAACGCGTACCCGCACACATTGAATGCAATGGGCCGGGCGGGGGCACCGATCGGTCCATTGCTGATCAACGCGTACAGGGGTGCAATGCGTACCCGCACACATTGAATGCAATGGGCCGGCCGGGGGCACTGATCGGTCCATTGCGGTACAACGCGTACAAGGGTACAACGCGTACCTGCACACATTGAATGCAATGGGCCGGGCGGGGCACCGATCGGTCCATTGCGGTATCAACGCGTACAGGGGTACAACGCATACCTGCACACATTGAATGCAATGGGCCGGCCGGGGGCACCGATCGGTCCATTGCTGATCAACGCGTACAGGGGTACAACGCGTACCCGCACACATTGAATGCAATGGGCCGGCCGGGGCACAGATCGGTCCATTGCGGTACAACGCGTACAGGGGTACAACGCGTACCTGCACACATTGGATGCAATGGGCCGGCCGGGGGCACCGATCGGTCCATTGCTGTTCAACGCATCCCTGTACAAGTGACTGGCATATGTCACCATGCCTGTCTCAGATGGACATATGCCAGCCACAGATAGCTCCCAGGGAGTGAGGGGCACACCTACAACACGACAGCCTGTCCAAACTGTATAATAAGGCATGTAAGGCTGCATTTCCTATTGTGTGTATGTTGGTGTACATGTTGTCCTGTGGGTGTCACCTGGGGGCAGCCACCCCCAGGCTGTGCGCGTGTTCATGGGGACAGGATCCTGGGTGTTACGTGTACATGACCACTGTGATGTGCAACTGTTCATATCTGTGCATGTGCCATGGTCACATTTCACGGTGGTGTATGTGTATGTCATGTCACACACCCCGTGAGTTCCACGTGGGACGGTATGTTTGAGCCAGGGTGTCCCAGTGGCACAATAGTGATGGTCCTCCACAGTCTGTGTGCATGTAGTGTTTACAATGTCTTTGATTTCATGTGCACAATGGGAGACAGTCTCCACATCCACGTTGTGTGTGCATGGACTTTGATGTTGTGTGTGTGTGTGTCACAGACGTCCATGTCTGTCCTGCAGTGGCAAGTGGGACCACTACCTGTGGGGGTCATAGTTGTTTTGCTGTGGTGTATACATGATACTCCATGTAATGCCAGTGTCCATGTGGCAATACAGGGTCCCTGGGAATGTACCTGTCGTTGAGCTGTGATGCCTGGGGCACATCTGTCCTCACATGTCACTGTGGGGGTGATTGTGACACAGCAGCAGGAGATGGGAACTGTGACACGGCCTCATGATATCCAATGGGCCAACCTGGGACTTATTGATGCCACTTGTTGAACCGTGATGACAGATGTTGGCCATGTATGTACCATACATGTCCTTACGGAACTGCACACTTCATGTAGTTGTGCCTCATAATGATGTATGTTGGGATATTGAGTGTGTTCAATGCCGCATATGTGGGGTGACTGACAATCTTGCTTTCTTCTCCTCTGCACTGCAGGGCTCCTGCTGTCCATCGACCATTCCCAGACCTGGCAACGATGGTGGAACGGGACAGCATCCGACGGTACCGCTTCACCAGGCAGCTGATTGAGGATTTGGCAGTGCAGTTGGCCCCACATTTGCAGCCTGGCCGGCCGTATCCTACAGCGCTGACCCCCAAGGTGAAGGTGATGGCAGCCCTACACTTCTTTGCCACCGGTACGTTCCAACATACTGTGGCGACTGCTGGTGGGATGTCACAGACCATGCTGAGCCGTGTGCTCCGCGATGTTTTGGCGGCAATGTTGCTATTCCTGAACCGGTACATCTATTTCCCTAGACTGCAACGACTCACTGACGTGAAGAGTGACTTCTATGCCCTGGGGAGGATGCCGCATGCCATTGGCTCCATTGATGGGACACATGTGGCTTTGGTACCACCACAGGCCCAGGAGCAGGCCTACAGGAACCGCAAGCACTACCACTCGGTCAATGCACTGGTGGTGTGTCTTGCAGATATGACCATCACACACGTGTGTGCCCGTTTCCCTGGTTCAGCACACGATGCCTTTGTGATGAGGAGTAGTTGCATCCCCAGGATGATGTATCGCAGATGCAGAACCAGCGTGCCTGGCTTGTCGGTGTGTACTGACTTTGTGCCATTGTGTGTGATCTGATCTGTAGTATTCCGCCCACTTTTCCAAGTCAGCTAATGTGCACTTGTCAGTCCGTAGGTGACTCGGGATACCCCAACATGCCGTGGTTGCTGACACCCCTCAGGAACCCTGTGACACCAGCCCAGATGCGCTACAATGAGGCACATGGTCGGACCAGGAGAGTGATTGAGCGGACATTTGGTCTCCTGAAGAGCCGCTTCCGCTGCCTGGACAAGACCGGAGGGTCCCTCCCATATGCCCCTGCGAAAGTGTGCAAGATTATCATTGTCTGCTGCATGCTCCACAACCTGGCAGTGCGGAAGGAGTTGCCTCTCATCCAGGATGACAATGACCAACATCCGCCACCTGTGGAGGATCCTGGCCTGGACCACGATGCCAGTGATGATGATGATGATGAGGGTGATGTCCGCACACAGCTAATCACCAACTTCTTTAGCTGAATGTGAGTATCCTGAGGTGTCATGTCAATGATGTGAGTTGGCATGATATGTGTAGGTGGTGCTCTGGTGCTGTTGGAGTGTGTCCATGGGCTACTTGACTGGATGTGTGTAGCGATGTGTGCTTACAGGTGGTCTGTACTCCCCAACAGTGTTGACATGCTAACTTGGTTCTGGGTGGGTATCTTGTAACATGTATTGTGCATGAGTTTTGCTGTTCTGTCCTGTTCTCCATTGCTTTTGACTGTGTGTCATTTCTGTCCTTCACAGGGTACTTTCAGATTCGTTTGGTCAACTGTGTCCACCAACGACGTGATTGTACTTCCAGGGTGGTAGCTGTTGTGTCCCTACAGGTGATGTGCGCCACACCCATGGACTTCCTTCCTTCTACAGTTGTTGACTGTGTGCCCGCTGCCAGGTGGGATTACCTTGCATCTGTAGTGGTTACGACATGTTGCAACTGTGTAATAAACCTGTGCTTCACTTTGTGATGTGCGTTGTCTGTGGTCACACATTTGACTGCCATTTGCTCACTGCACCTGTGGGCTACTTGACTACAACTGGGAATAGGTGTGGTGTCTGTGCATTGCACCGTCTTCCCTGGCAACATCAGTGTAGGCAATGAGTCAGATGGCCTAGGTGTGTATGTGTTGTGTAGCCCTGGTGGTGTGTCTCCCTAATATGTGTCACGTTGCCTTTACTCACATGCCTGTGTTGTACTTGCTGTTGCAGTTCGCATACACAGTGTAATTTTGCAGTTCATCATCCCCATAACAGCACCCACGTTGGAATCACAACAGAGGCAAGTATGGTGTATTAGTGTGTTTATTGTGATACATTTGTGTGAATAGTGCATAGGATGGGTAGTGCTGTACATATATCTTGCAATCAGAAGTTCCTAGGTGAATTGAAAGTCCTGGTAGACAAAATCCCCGGTATCGGGGCCACAGTTGTCTGAGAAATTGGTCCAACTTGTACTCCCCATGCAATGTGTGGGAGTTGTGTTGCCGTCAACAGGGTGAACAGTCTGTGCACAAAGGTGAACATCCAGAACAGGTTCAGGCTTCCTGGGAGTTGCGCTTGGCCATCAGCCTCTCACTTGCCCCTCCTCGGACGACCCCTCTTCTTTGGGGGGCCCTCAAGCACAGGCTGCTGCGGTGCAGGGACTCTCCGCCAGAGTCATCCTCCCTCCCTGTGGCAGTTGCAGTTTGTTCAGCACCAGATGTTGTTGGCACACAGGGAGGTGTGGACTGGTTGCTGTTCATCTGGCGGAGGCATTGTAAAATGTCCCTGTGCACCGCCGTCATCTCATGCAGTGCGTCCCACTTGGACTCCACGCGGGACATGTGTGAGTCCACGCGGAGATGTGTGCGTCCAAGCGGGCATGATGGGCAGCCTGCTGCTGTTTCATGTCTCTGAGGAGCCCCACTACCTGGCTGAGATCTCCGGTGCTGGACTGGTACGCATCAGCTATGCGTACCAGTTGTGGGTCATCATGCACACCAGCAACCTCTGCAAGCAGCGACCTCTGTCTCCCACCCCTCCCACCACCCCTGACTGACATGTGCAGTGTGTGCAGTGGCACGCACAGATGACCCTGGTCCACCTTGGGGGTTGGTGGTGGTGGTGTCCATGGCCCCACGTTGGTCCAGGGTCCCTGTGCTGGTGTTGCTCCTTGTTCTGTCCATGTCGGCGGGGATGGTATTTGTGGTGACAGTCGTTGGAGGGGTGGGTGCAGGGGGTGCAGCTGGTGGTCCTGCTGGTGCTGCAGCTGGTGGTCCTGCTGGTGCTGCATGTAGACTTGCACCGGATGTGCCAGGTTGGTCTTCTTCGTCCGAGGAGGGCAGAGGCTGTACGACACCAGTGAGCTCCGCATTCTCTTGAGCCTGGGACTGGGACTCCTCAGCGTCTGCTGCTGTGTCCCCATCATCACCTGTTTTTGGGAGACACACACAATGTATGTTATGTTTCTGCAGGCATCAATGGTTGACACGTGTGACAGATGCAAAGGTACCTCCGGTACAAATCTGTACTTTGAAGTGTCCAAGAGTAAGGGGAAAAGGGAAATCATATGTATAAAAGAACACTCTTATCTGACCTATATCTCTTAGGAAAGCGGTCCACAAGGACTCAAACTGGTGGGCATGCCAATATCATGAACCATACGTATGGACACAAGAATATGAAAATATCAAAATTATTTATTTTCCTTTGTCTGTGCTTTTATTTAAACATATGTATTCATCATACTTTTTTAAATATCATATAATCATTGATTTAAAAATATACATAAACACTGATTATTGTACAGACATACAATGAGAGACTTATTTTCTCATAGCAGTAACCAATGACTACAGACAAAAATGGATGCATCCAAGCTCAATTATTTAGAACATTAGGCCTATTATGTGAGCATAGTCCATGTGATGTTATCAGAGAAAAAACCCAGAAGTTGACATCCGTCATTCATACAACACAAGCATACTCACTCCACTTATACCCAACATACATACACAATCACAGAATATATTATAACCAAGTGGACTACGAATCTTATCCTGATTCCTGTTCAGTTGAATGATTATACAAAATTAATACATTTGTCCATTGACATTGAAGGTCTCGTCGAACTCCCTTGGTGCAGGTCAACGCACGTTTCGGTGGATCATGGCCACCTTCATCAGGACCATTAATTCAATGGGTAATCTGAGGGGTGAAAAACCCACAGGGTTTTCTGAACGCACAACTTTGTGCCTTATAGTCTGTACTCTTTCTGATTGGTAGGAAGTACAACTAGTACTGTTGATTGCGAGTAAAGCTTTTCCAAGGCTGTCAGATATTGGTATCTTGCTGTTCTTTACATCTAATGTATGTAGCAGCCTAACCATCCTCGGAGGAGAGAGTTTTCATTGTCTTCTGTTTTCTCATTTTCCTATGAGGTTCCATATGCTGATGCGAAGTGCGGGGCTGCAATTCATTGACTATCTGTAACTCCGACACACCTTGATGCAGCTCTCGTGATCTGTGCCTCTGGGTGGCGGGCCTGCTGACATTGGCATTGTCCTGACAGTCGTTCACAGTCAGGGGTTGATATTGGTGTGGCACATTGTCCTGCATTATTTGGGCATTACTATGTATTTGTTGGGGTGTGAACATGGTCTGCATTGGTTGTATTTGGACTTGATCAGCTGCGGCCCTCCTTCCCACCCAGCCAGTCAGTTATCCCACCATGGAACTGTGCTTCCATTGCAGGGAGTGGAAGTTGTCTCTCAGGATGTCAGTCAGTGGTGTCCTGCTGTTTGTTGGTGCACAGTTGCCAGCAGGGCCTTGTGCTCCCCACAGCAGTAGCCAGTGTCAGCCATCTTGTGAGTCCTTCTCCACTCCCTGTGATGTGAGCATGGTTCAGGGTGGTGTTGATGGGACAGTTGTGGGGGTGAGCTATGTCTGTGACTGTGACTCCCATCATGCTATTGCCTCCACCCCACTTCCCGGCATTCCCATACTTACTTGCTTTTGTGGGGAGTTCAGTGTGTGTGGATGTGAGGGCAATGGCAAGATGGCTGACAGTGGTGTCCTGCTGTTGGTTGGTGTGCAGTTCCCAGCATGTCCGTGTGCTCCCCACAGCAGTAGCCAGTGTCAGCCATCTTGTGTGTCCTTCTCCACTCCCTGTGATGTGAGCATGGTTCAGGGTGGTGTTGATGGGCCAGTTGTGAGGCTGAACAATATCTGTGCCTACTACTCCCATCATGCTATTGCCTCCACCCCCTTCCCAGCATGCCCATGCTTCCTTCCTTTTGACTCTGCTTCCCTGTGGGGTGGGCTGCCTGTGCTGACAGGATGGCTGGGAGTGTTGTCCTGGCAGTTGTTTGGCTAAAAGTCCCAAGAGTGTCCCTGTGCTTCACACAACATAACCCAGGGTGGTGGTTCTTTGTGGGATCTTGAGTTAGGATGTGAGGCATTGCATTCTCCCAGGTGGGTTCTGTGGAGTTTGTGTTGAGGGGGTGTGAGGGGAGGTGCTTGTGCCTATGGTCAGTGCTGCAAGTCCTCCTTCCACCCACCCAGCCAGCCAGATATCCCACCATGGAACGTGCTTCCATTGCAGGGAGTGGAAGTTGTCTCTCAGGATGTCAGTCAGTGGTGTCCTGCTGTTTGTTGGTGCACAGTTGCCAGCAGGGCCTTGTGCTCTCCACAGCAGTAGCCAGTGTCAGCCATCTTGTGAGTCCTTCTCCACTCCCTGTGATGTGAGCATGGTTCAGGGTGGTGTTGATGGGACAGTTGTGGGGTGAGCTATGTCTGTGACTATGACTCCCATCATGCTATTGCCTCCACCCCACTTCCCGGCATTCCCATACTTACTTGCTTTTGTGGGGAGTTCAGTGTGTGTGGGTGTGAGAGCAATGGCAAGATGGCTGACAGTGGTGTCCTGCTGTTGGTTGGTGTGCAGTTCCCAGCATGCCCTTGTGCTCCCCACGACACAGCAACAGTGTCAGACATCTTTGATGGGCCTTTCCACTCTCTGTGGGATGTGCATGCGTGAGTGTGAGCTTGCTGGGCCATGTGGTGGGGGATGTAGAGCTGTGACTATGACTCCCATCATGCTATTGCCTCCACCCCCTTCCCAGCATGCCCATCCTTCCTTCCTTTTGACTCTGCTTCCCTGTGGGGTGGGCTGCCTGTGCTGACAGGATGGCTGGGAGTGTTGTCCTGGCAGTTGTTTGGCTGAAAGTCCCAAGAGTGTCCCTGTGCTTCACACGACATAACCCAGGGTGGAGGTTCTTTGTGGGATCTTGAGTTAGGATGTAGTGGCATTGCATTCTCCCAGGTGGGTTACTGTGGAGTATGTGTTGAGGGTGTGTGTGAGGGGAGGTGCTTGTGACTATGGTCAGTGGTGCGAGTCCTCCTTCCCACCCAGCCAGCCAGATATCCCACCATGGAACGTGCTTCCATTGCAGGGAGTGGAAGTTGTCTCTCAGGATGTCAGTCAGTGGTGTCCTGCTGTTGGTTGTTGCACAGTTGCCAGCAGGGCCTTGTGCTCCCCACAGCAGTAGCCAGTGTCAGCCATCTTGTGAGTCCTTCTCCACTCCCTGTGATGTGCCCATGGTTCATGGTGGTGTTGATGGGACAGTTGTGGGGGGGCAATATGTGTGAATACGACTCCCATGATGCTATTGGCTACACTGACTTGCCCAGCATACACAGAATTCCTTTCTTTCAGTGGTCTTCACTGTGTGTTGGTGTTGTAGTGGTGGCTACATGTCTGGATGTGTTTGTTAGTTCTATTTGTGCCACTGCCTAGCTGTAGTTGTAGTTGTGTTTGTACATGTGATGACACGGTTAAATGTAACTTTTGAGATGGCATGTGTTGTGTTTATCTGACTGACATACACATTTTGGGGTGATTCTGTTCTGGTTGCTGTGTAATTGCTATGAGTGCATGGTTTGACTCTCCCCTTGACAGTGATATGTGTGTGTGTTTTGTGGCAGAATATTGTGTACATTTGTTGTGTACTCACCAGGCTTTGGGATGTTCTCTAGTCCATATACGCTCACTGGCGGAAGGATGGCCCGCACCTTCTCCTCCCAGGGCCTGAGGTATACTGGCTTGGCAGGAGGGCCACTGCCGGTGTATTGGCTCAGGAGGTAGTCTTTCTTGAGCAGGTCCCATACCCTCCTGCGCACGTCATACCACCTGTTCAGGATGTCGGTCTTTGTGCGCAGACATGGTGATTGTGCGTTCACCCTGTTGATGATCCTCTCCCACATCTTGGTTTTCTGGGAGATGGGGGTCTGTTGGACCAGTGTGCCAAACAGCTGTGGCTCTACCCTGAGGATCTCGTCTACCATGACTTCCAATTCACAATCTAGGAACTTGTGATTCTTCTTGGGGGCATGGTGATGGGTGGTGATGGTGAGTGATGTGTGTGTTGGTGTGCAGGTGAGGGTGTGTGAGTGTGTGTTTTGCTGGGTGTATGTGAGGTAGGTATTTGTTGGTGTGCTGATGGTGTGTGGCTTGTGTGAGGAATGAGCTGTGGGTGTGTGGTTGCTGTCTGTTGGGTGCTGGCAGTAGAATGGCATTTGCAAAGGATCATGGTTGGGATTTGTGTCCTTTATATGGGTGGAGTTGTAGGTGTGTCTTTGTTCTCTGTCCCCACCCCCACAGTATTTATTGGCTTTGTAATTGCTTGTTTGGCCTTTTTTTGTGTAATTTTTCCTTTGTACTGTCTGTGCATGTTGGAAACGTTCTTGTGACCGAGTCGGACCCTGCATTTGTCTCGTACGGTGTTCTCCGTTTCGTTCACGCTGTGTTTGTGCAGTTTTCTATGCTGCGTACGCGTCGGTCGCGGTGTTTTGTGTTGCTTCGGCTCGGTTTTGTATGCGTGTCAGTCATACGGCTTGGCCTACGTCCGACTCGCTCAGTGGTTTTCGCGCCTTGCATCGTACTTTGCGGTTTGGAGTTCGCGTGTACGTTTCGGTCGGATTTGTTCCGGGTGCGTGTCGGTCGGTTCGATTCGCCTGTTTTTCCGACCGGATTGCTGTTTTCCACGCGGCTCGGTCGTTCGACTTGGGTTCGGTACGTGTCGGTCGGATTTTGCACGCATTGCATCGTACTTGGCGTGTCGGGCGCCACAGGTACGTGTCGGTCGGTATAATTTCCGGATCCGAGTCGGTCAGTGCTTTTTCCGGCCCGAATCGGAATCGACCCCTCAGTGTTTGTACTCAGTCATGTATATGTATATTTTATTGTTCGTTTAGGAATTTTTGTGGCTGTCCTGAAGAAGGCGCTTAGCACGCTGAAACATGTGTAGAAAATAAGAATTTTCCACCATTAAGCCACGATGTTTCAACATGAAACCAACTTTTACATTCATGTTTGGTTTTTGTACTAACGTTTGAAACACTTCTATAGAATTGTTTTATATTTGTTAGTATGATATATATATTTATGTTGTTTTGATGAGTATAGTATGTTCTATCTGTCTTACAATTTTCAGACATTTTATGTCTGACATAATAACTTTTTATCATGAATTTGTACTAATAAAATGAAATTTTTAACGTAAATGTAGGATACACTGAGTCTAAGTTTATATCAACTTGCTCGCTATAGGTCTGTATATTAGATATGACCAGTTAATTGCCTAGGGTGCTTTTTTCTCAAATGTATTTTTCCTGCCCTAGGATTTAGTATTCTCTGCAGGGGTCCCATTTATTCAATTGATTTACCCACAGCTTGTCTGTGTGGGGCTGTTCGTCTGCACTTGTTATTATCAATTGGTTTGTTTGTGGTTATTTATTTCTCTGTGAGGTGGCTAAGTCTTGTATTTCATTGGATCTCTGATCTATTCACTCTAGTTTTCTGTTTCATTTTAGCATTAATATTTTTTTCCTTCACTTTCTTAACATGGACCAACTCAAAACATTTGGGTTTACTGATGAAGAGTTTACGGCATTAGTGGGTTCCAATACCGATTTTGGCAGTACATCTAATTCTAATATTAGAGGGAATGATGACGTTAATCAACTCATCGCCCTCAAAAAGAAACTGAAACGTATGGAACCGCATGGTGAGTTCATGCTTGAATATCTAAGAGCAGGAGTAATTCCTCAAGGATTGAGGATACGTAATATCCCAGACCTGTTCGTCCACATTAGACAATTTTTAGAAAAGTGGACTTTAATTGCGAATAGATGCTCCCGTGATCTAATGATTCTCATTGTAGGGACCGCTAAGGAGTTAGTGGCAACTCTAAAGAATGAATTGGCTGAGTTAGAGGAAAAATTACGCAAAAATAATGCTTTAGATGAAGCCAAGAAAAAATTGGAGGAAGCTGACAAAGAATTGACTTTGTTTACTGAATATCTAGTTAAACGTAAAACGGACAAATTAAACAAAGATATTCGGTACAATTCTCGAGAAAAAACCTATCCCTATTTGGCGGAAAACTTTTACAAACAAAACCAATACCCTAATG
Source organism: Calotriton arnoldi (assembly GCA_963921515.1). Lineage (NCBI taxonomy): Eukaryota > Metazoa > Chordata > Amphibia > Caudata > Salamandridae > Calotriton > Calotriton arnoldi. Next base: position 35,338 of record CAWUFW010000150.1, on the reverse strand, counting down.
ACGATAATTCTCATCAACGTCGGGGACATACATTCTCTGACACCTCGGATTCTGAGGGGGAAGGGAATGGATATCAGTATGACCAACAATGACCCGAAAAACCTTTGAATCCAACCAAGGTAATATGCAACCTCTTTTGGGCCAGCGAGGGGCTCGCAGGGGCAGGCAAAAAGTCCATTTTCAACCACAATTTCGAGGCAACTATCAAATGCCATTTTACCAGCCCAACAATCAACAAATGTTGGAGACACGCAACGGCCAACATTGGAGGAATACCTATTTTTAATTTGTCCTCTACTATTCTAGATACATCATGCACTACTTTACTATCGAAAGGACTCTCATATGTACCACACGCAAAAGCCAACGTATTTGAACCATATAAAGACATCATATCTTTCTTTCGAAAGATCAGACTTAAAAAGTCTTTGCTGACAAAGAAGCCACTATGGATGTTGTCCAGAATTTTTCGGGCTTTAACCAACCCCTCCATGTTTACACCCACTTTAGACCAGTTGGGCCCAGAGGTTGAAGTGTTTGAAAACACAGTGCTCAACCGTTTGGAGAGAGCAACTAAGTATATACCTAAACCAGTTTACAATCTTAATAAAGAGGAATTTCTCTCTTTACAAAAGATCTCACAAGAGAAAACACTCACTATAAAATGTTGCGACAAAGGCGGAGGCATTGTGGTGCTCGATACTTCTAAGTACGAACACAAAATTAAGTTGCTTTTAAATGATCAAAACTTTTATGCCAAAGTTGTGCGTGATCCTACGAATAAAGTTTCATCTAAAATTCATCGCATTACCACCCATGCTTTACACCAGGGTGACATATGTGACAAAGAGTTTGATTATCTGAATCGCAAGGAACCCAAGATGCCCTGCATCTATGGGATTCCTAAAATTCACAAAGATGTCTTAGATCCACCGTACCGTCCGATTGTTTCAACTATCGGATCTATCACGGAACCTCTTTCAAAATACACAGACAAAATATTAAGGCCTCATGTCGCTAAAATTCCATCTTACATTATGGACACCAGGGTCATAATCAATAAAGTGGAAAATGTCCCCTTCAATCACAGTCGACATACTTTAGTGACCCTTGACATTGTGTCATTGTACAGCAATATCCCTCAGCGTGAAGCCATTGACGCGGTTACATGGTTTATTGAAGAGTTCAATATACCCTGTCTGAAAAGTTTCCTTTTGAAAAGTCTAGAAATAGTACTCACTGAAAATACGTTTGAGTTTTGGGAACACCTTATACAAACAGATTAAAGGCGTAAGTATGGGGGCATCCGTTGCTCCGTCCATTGCTAATATTTACGTGGCACTTTTTGAGAAGAAAAACATCTACAATGAAATGGCACCGTTTTTTGAATCTGTAACCTATTGGTCCAGGTACATTGATGACATTTTTTTTATCTGGACCGATACAGAAGAAAATTTGACCACATTTTTAGAATGGCTCAATTTATGCGACCAGAACCTTAGGTTCACCTCTCAACATAGTCATAACCAAGTTTAGTTTTTGGATATCATCATTCGTCACAATCAAGGTGTTTTGGAAGTTGACTTCTTTGTCAAACCCACTTCATGCAATACATTGTTAGAATTCAACAGTTACCATCCGCACACTCAGAAAGAAAGCATACCCTTCGGGCAGTTTCTTCGGTTGCGTAGAAATTGTTCGAATTTGCATAATTTTGACAGACAAGCCATCGCTTTGAAGGAAAAATTTGCCTTAGAAGTTATCCTCACAGACTGATCCGTGAATCTTACAAAAGAGCCAGATTTTATGACAGAGATTCTCTCTTGACAGGCAAGACACCTTCGACCATTAATCAATTGGTTTGTGTCACTAAACATTCAACACTAAATGAAAAGGTTAGACAGATCATCAACTCAAACTGGCACATTTTAAATAGTGATCCAGAACAGCAACAGAAATTACCTAAGCCCATGTTTGCCCATCGCCGCAACAAAAACATAAAAGATATCATTACAAGATCTAGATATGTGGAAGGCACTGCATTTATTAAAAAAACAATTGATGGAACACTTCCGATAAAAAGAACTTTTAAATGTTCACAATGTAAGTCTTGTGAAACTGCCATAGAGGGAGATACTTTCACCCATAATGGTTACTCAATACAGTGAGGAAAATGTTCAATTGCACAACTAAAAACGTGATATACCTCCTACTATGCCCATGTGGCATGGGCTATGTGGCGCGAGACTTCACGGGCGTTCAACGTCCGGCATACAGAACATCGTTCAGCTGTACACACATCCAAACTCAATGCTCCATTAGTCAAACATTTTTTGGAGCAAAAACATACTTCCAACGATATACGATGGCTTATCATTGAAAAAATTGATATCCCCCAAGGAGAAAGAAGCAACGAAGTTCATAAAAAACGTGAAGTTTTTTGGATTTTGTTTTGGACACATATAAACGCGGTCTTAACAGTGAAATACCGTGGGAAAACGCGATCCGATACAACATTTAAAAACTCATGTAATATACCATATTTCTAGCCATATATTAAGTTCCTGGTCTATTTGGTTTTTGTAGGTTACCCTTTCAATTTGTAATTCCCCAGATATAGATCCAGGGACCATATTCTTCCTTATATTCTTATTCCCAAGATGATACTTTGGAGCTTGTAATTTACCATTCATTAATCTAGGTCTCCATACCATCTACTAGATAGAAGTATAAAACCAGGTATATTATCTGACATCAGGTTTCTCCTGTTTGATTCAACCACTTGTCATAAAAGGTCTATTTCCACACTTTATATGTTTCAATTTTCACTTAATACACATCGTATTACATCTGTTCTTTACATATTCCTTGGCGATGTCAATTGTTGCCCTCGATTATAATATAGTCTGTCTATTCCTTTCATCGTTTCGTGACGACTACCGTGCGCGTGATGTCATCGCATTTTCTGAAATTTCAAGATACGTCTTGTTTGGACGCAAGTCTGCCTTTTTAAATGCTGGCTTTCCTCATTACAAATACAGGATTGCCTCCCGTACGGTTGTTCGGTCCGAAGTTGCGACATCATGTAAGTAACTGGCTTTAGTGCGTGCCGCCTTTATTTATTTTTTGCCGGCTTCTCTATATGTTAAACTATTTGGCTTTCTTCTGCTTTAAGGCGTTTTATCAGTGCACGTGTACCTGCGGCGTGCAGGTACACGTACTAGCTATTTATTCTAGCTACAATATATACCGGCTTGAGTTAATGCGCATTGGGCATTTTATAAATTTGATGCGTTTGGAATAGACCTAGCGCTCATTCAGTTTAGGCTCCTAATCAGCGTAAAGCCTTTGAACACGGCGTTAGATTAAACACCCCGACTTTTAAGCAGTTTCAATATGCCACCGTCACTTAATGCTACACTTCTGTATCACTAGCAGAAGCAATTATATTACGGGCATTAATCGATATTTGACATTTGTAACTTTCAAGCACATGAGGTAATCTGCGGCGTGCAGGTATACGCACTAGCTATCTAGCATTTATTATGCGCCAGTGGGGTACACATTATATACCGGCTTGAGTTAATGCGCATTGGGCATTTTATAAGTTCGAAGCGTTTGGAAAAGACCTAACGCTTATTCATTTAAGGCTATTAATCAGCGTACAGCCCTTGAACACAGCGTGAGATTAAACGCCCCGACTTTTAAGCAGTTTCAATGTGCCACAGTTACTTTATGCTATAGTTTTGTATCACGAGCGGAAGCTAACCATATTATTGGCATCAATTGATATTCATTTGACATTTGTAACTTCCAAGCGCACAAAGATAGTGCTTAACAATGTCGAAAACAGATCGCTTTACTTTACATACGTATTAGCTACCTTTGCTCTATTCAACCGGTCTTTTTATTTATGTATTTTTTCTGCAGTGATTATCCTTTGCTACACCTGTGAGATGCTTTCCCGGGTTTGAAAATTACAGCTGTATATATGATTATTGAAAATTTAAATACAGTAAGGTAAACATCTATACAGATTTAATGTCAGGCATATTTCTATATACTTTTCTTAACAGCAATATAATGTGATGCTGTTTTTATTGTAGCTTCACAACTTAAGAACACGATATACACACCAGTTCGTTTTTTTTTTTTTCTGGAGACTTGGGATCAAGTACCAGTACTTCATTGATCAACCTACATTACGATCAAATATACATATTTTTTTAGGTGATTAATCCCTTTATTATTTAATTGTAAATTTCTGTTTAGGAACTATATACAGGTTTCAGTACCTTTTCTTTGTATTATATCATTCACAGAAAATTTTTATTACAAAGAAGTCCTTATTCAACCAGTACCGGGTTTATCATCTGTTCTCAAGCAGAGGTAATATTACCCACCAGATTAGATTAAGTACCCAAGCATTGTTAGATTTATCCTTTATATATTTATGTTTTGAAACTGCCAAATCTTTTTTGTCTTTTGTAGAATAGGTAATCCCTATACCTTAACCTTCTTGGCTCCAAACATCCATTTTGGTTCCATTTACGATACAGTTTAGGTAAGCTCCCTTATAATCTGTTGGATCCAGTTTTGTTACACATTTATCACGGGGCTCTGTGAATTCTTTATTAGGACTTTCACGGTTTCCATTTTCACTTATTCTTGTGGTGACATAGGGTCTATACTTTCATTAGACAATTAAATGGCATGTACAAATGTCATTCTATTCACTTTTTCTGATTGTTAATCCCTTTCTGAATATATCTTCTATCTGTATCTTTTCTCTTTTCTTTTCACATCCCACACAGAGATTTTGTTGTTAATTTTTTATCATTGTATGCTATATAGCAACTAACAAATTACATGTTTGTTATCTAGACTCAGTGTACACTGTATGTTTGTACTCAGTCATGTATATGTTTATTTTATTGCTCGTTTAGGAATTTTTGTGGCTGTCCTGAAGTAGGCGCTTAGCACGCTGAAACGTGCGTAGAAAATAAGAATTTTCCACCTTTAAGCCACGATGTTTCAACATGAAACCAACTTTTACATTCATGTTTGGTTTTTGTACTAACGTTTGAAACACTTCTATTGAATTGTTTTATATTTGTTTGTATGATATATATATGTTTATGTTGTTTTGATGAGTATAGTATGTCCTATCTGTCTTACAATTTTCAGACATTTTATGTCTGACATTAATAACTTTTTATCATGAATTTGTACTAATAAAATGACGTTTTTAACGTAAATGTAGGGTACACTGAGTCTAGGTTTATATCAATTTGCTCGCTATAGGTCTGTATACTAGATATGACTAGTTAATTGCCTAGGGTGCTTTTTTCTCAAATGTATTTTCCCTGCCCTAGGATTTAGTATTCTCTGCAGGGGGTCCCATTTATTCAATTGATTTGCCACTTCCAGTGATGTCACGCGCAGTAATGTCACGCGCCGCGATGTCACGACGCCGTTATGCCACTTGCATACTGATTAATTAGGTTAGTCCCCCACTTCTTTTTTAAGGACTTGTGCCCTGATCGGTAACATAACATAACAACCTTTGGAAATTCTAAGCCTCACGTCAGATGCATAAAAACTTTAGACAGCTTGAAAATATTATGATCAGACTAAAGGTGTATGCATATTGGCTTTGAATCACCCACCCCCGATTGCATGTATCGACAACTGCACACCTTTTTAATCCAAAAGTATAGCTCACTAGTCATGATAGGGCCTAGCTCTGGGAAAGATTCTGGAAGTTGCTATGAAGTTGTATGGTGGGAATGACTAATGTGGAAGAAGAACCTACAGAATATAGGAGTTCATACAGTAAATACTTTTACAATCCAAACTCATGTGAAATAAACAAGGAGCAAGGAGCACTACAAAGTTGTGTCAGCATACGCCAAAACAGACTTCCATTTTTCGGAAACTGGTCAAAATGAAACCCTTCTCTGGTCTTAGAGTCTACGGAGGAAATGATTACAACCGGCATCTGAAACATCCCAGTGAAACGATCTACCCCTCTAACAGCAATGAGCATTGCATTGAACAATATTTTCTTAGCTTTCGCTAGAATGAGGTGGGATTCCGTTTGGAAAGACCCCATGGAATTGCCTAATGGCTGGGTTCGCTTGGATATAAACTAATCCAGGAATTTTAACCGTAATTAAAGACTCATCTGACATACATCTTACAGAAGTAATCCATATAATATGTACAGATCAGGATGCATCCAAAACATGGATATAAAAAAAAAAAAGTCAAGCTCCGCATCATAAGCATTGTAATCATCTACCTGATGACACACCTGTGGCAGACTTGAAAAAGCACTATTATTAGCTACACACAGATTTTCTAGCAGGGAGTATACAGTTGATACTTTTGAGGAGCATAATAATGATCTCTAACACAGAAAATGGCAAGGCCTCTGCTGTGCCTCTCTACCGCTCTCTACATTTATAGCGTTGCACACTGACCTAACAACCAGGGTCTGTGCAGGACCTTTCCGTGCCTGGAGAAGCAGTCAGAGGGAATGAGCAAGACCTGCCATTTCCTCACAAAAGACCAGACAATTGGCACTTAGCTATGAAGGCCACATCCAAGATTCTCTAGTCCGGGTACAGCCATTGTGAGACCAATGGGGTTGGAGCTACAGACCACTGCCACTTTCAGCATACTTGCTCTCGCTTGACAGCAAGATAATCCGATGATCCACCAAAAGACCAAAGTGCAGTAAACATTCTTTGCACTGACCTATGGAAGATAAGGCTGTGCGCTACAGCTTATCTTTGTCACGCTTGCCAACCACAGCACTGGTCGGAAGGTTCAATTCTCTCTTCTGTTGGACAAGGGTAATACAGAGAAGGGCCAAGGGGGTGAACTCACTTACAGGACCACCAGTGTCTTTACAGCACTTAGAAGCTGAAACTGTGTTTTACGAAGCTCTATATAATAATCAAGTTAGCATTATTTCTATCATGTGAATACAGCATTATAGATAGGCTGGTACCAGAGCATGAGTCGGGGTACACGCGAGTGGATGGCATCCACCCACTATTTTCACAGGGTGAACGCCTTCCACTCAGCCAAGAATTTGGGCCCCACTGAATAGTGTGCTGAACTCATCCAAGTGTAATTTCCAAACACGGGGACACTTTCAGCAGCGCCTGCACGTTGTCTGCTTTTCATCTGCAACAAGCAACAACGTGCAGGCGGGGATGGGGCTTTCTTATTTAAGACTCCTGCTGGGCCCATAACGAAGGCTGAATTTGAGGGGTCATCAGGCCTCCTTTTGTTCGAGTCTCTTGGCTGGGAGCAGTCAGGAGCCTCACACCTGATGCAAATGAATCGGAGGGGAAACAAAGGCTCACACCTTGTTAGCACTTCACACATACTTAAGAGAGGCAGTTTTTCACTTTGTTCAGTCCCTGTTTAGGAGATATGCATGCACATTAAGAATGTCAGCTGTGTTGATCTTACCCAGTATTCACACAAAGCATACTGCATTTATATAGAGCTTACTACACCTGAGGAGGCGTTGGAATAATTTAAGTACCACTATTTGTTCTTGTATAGCCCTACTCATCCCAATGCAGGGTATCAGAGCACTTTACATCAACACGTGCATATTACATGCACAATAAATTATATAAGTTTGTAAATGAATGTACAGGATGTGTTACATAAAACTGGGAGATTGCAAGGTGTAGAAGTCACATATCATCTTCCATAGCTCACTGTGCTATTATTCTCGCAATGCGTTCAAACGTACACATGATAGACCTGCTAAACATATATGTGAGGGCTTTAGATCTGATGTCACTTCTTGTGATGCCACTTTCTATGATGTCAATTTCTGTGATGCCATGTGTGATGTCATGCACCGTGATGTCGAGCGCCGTGATATCGCTTGCATACTGTCTATCTAGGTTAGTCCCCTCCCTTCTTTTTTGGGACTTGTGCCCTGGCTGGTAAACAAACCCTTCCCTTAAACATTAGAATGTACCTAATAGAAGCAGGACCGGACTGGGAACCCAAAGGAGCCCTGGCAATTATGTCGGTCCATCGTGGGAGGTACGTGGTGTGTTGGGGGACGTATTACAAGTGTGAAGCACTTTTTTACTGGGGACCGGTTTTGCATCGGTGTGGGGGCGATATTGCAGCACCGCTGCAAAACCGGCCCCCACCGCTGCAAAACCAGCCCCCACCCTTCCAGCCTCCCAGGGAAAAGCCCAATGCCCGGTATGGCCAGTCCGGCCCTGAATAGAAGCAGTTTTAAAAAGCCTTTCAGGAATTTGTGAAATTGGTTCATCAGCACTTGAACAGCATGGGGGCTACTAGTGTGGGGAAAAAAGGGATGCCAGATGTGCAGCTTTCCTTCACGGTCAACAAGGTTAACATGTTTAATATCTGGACATTTGTCTGGCAAGGATTTCATTAAGTGACAAATGTAGCATTAAGCAAAAGGATTAGAGGGGAATTTACATTTCACATTTTAACAAGCAAATAATAAAAGGATTACGTGGACAGCAATGGTTGTTTTGTGTCAGTAAAAGCTAAAGGAATATTACCTCTGGAAATCTTCTTCACCAAGTGCGAGATTATAGAGGAAGAAGGGGTCTGCGTCATCAGACAGCCGCACTACCAGGTCCTGCAGAAGTCAGATTACAATAATAGTCAGTTCATGCCCTGCTGAGGCGCGTGCGCAGCGAGCCCTATCACTCGAGCCCTACTAAGAAAACATGAGCTCACATCATATCTGGGGTTCGCAAGGCATTTCCGACACTTACACACACCAAATAAATTAATCTGCTTAAGGGTTTAGCAGCACCCGGCGCCAGACTCGGTTAAACAGTTTTACATGAATAACTCGAGTGATGATGGCCGCCTCAAGGCCTCCGCAGGAATACAAATGAATGGCAGCTTCATTCCAGCTCTTAACACCTCAGGCTCCATACCTCTAAAAGCACCAACTGCTTTCTTCATTTGTGGTACATGGTTTAGAGCGGGGTGTCCAACAAGGTAGTAGACTCCGTGGGTAGATCAAAGATGGACTTTCACGATAACCGCCATCTTATAAGGACTTCGATTGACATTCATTATACTACTTTGTTCTTGCATGCACCTTTTGAAAATTTGGCATTGATCAGATACTCTCTTGACCTGCTTTGCACTGCTCCTGGTTAACAGCATATTTACACCCCACTGGGAAAAAATAAGTGAAACACTACGCATAACTCTTTATTGATTTAATATAAACACAAATGTGCTTCCGAAGTCTCACAATCAGCGAATTTGGCTTATGGGCAAATGGAAAGACTCACTGTGGTACCAGGGAGACAAGTCAATGGATTTTAGCTGCCTTATTGTTAAACATTGAAAAACTCATTTTGTGCCTGGGAACATGCTTTGCATTTGTTGGCTAGGAAATAAAAGATAATGGCAGAACAAGAGCCGTTGCCATCAATGAGAAAGAACAGTTTCATATTAAAGCTAGACTGTGGGAGTGGACGGAGTGGAACTATGAGTGGAATTAACTTGGTCATCAAGGCTTGTGAAGACTTCGCCCAGAGGAAGAACAGCAATACAATAATCAAAACAAGGCTCCTTCAAAGCTCAAAAGAAGGTGCAGATATGTTCTCCATTCACCGACAGCAGAACACTGGAGCAGGGATATGCACTGGTGGATTGCTGAGAAAATCTATGTGAGAGCCAAGGTTGTCCCCATAAATTTGAAGATATGGGTCTATGGAAAGTGTAGCGGGGTTACCCCTAAGGTAGCATTTCCCTGATGTTTTGTCTTGTTCTCTTGTGTTATTAACCAGGCAACATAAGATTGATAGATCACACAGCCCAAGTTGTAAGATGTATTAAGAAAACTGCATGATGTGATTGTGTATCCCATGGTGGGAAAATTCCATTGCTATATTAGAACTGATCATGATTCAATACAAGATATTGTTGAACTGTGAAGTATAATTAAAAATAACCTTAAAAGAAAGATATGTTCTCCAATGCCCGACATGATTTGGGGGCATACTGCTACTGTTGATCGGCTATGAAAGGCAGAGGGCAGCTTATTAGGAGTCAACATTTGAAACATTACCTTTTTTCATGAAAGTACAAAGATATTTCAGGACACTTTGCAAAACTGCAGGAAACTTCACTCAATCCCACTCCACGTATACCGCTCTGGAAGATCTGGTGCTGGAAGTTGCCTCAATGGTGGATACAGCACCTTGTTAGACTGTCAGTTTTTTCAGCAGAGAGAACAGAAGTCCTTGTTAGGGAGATCAGTTTGCAGGCCTGTATGTGAACTTGCAATGATAATGCTACATAAAGTTAGTTGTGATTGAGAGACTTTCCTGCTACAACGCAGAGTGTCTCACCACAAAGGAAACTCTTAGAATTAGCACATTGTTCACCCATTTGTTCTCCAATGTCACTTCCCTACCCAGGAGAGTACAGGTAAAACTGGAGAAGTATTCATTCTGGTCATGATTATAAATTGTGCTTTTTAGAATGCTTGGCAGAATGAGTGACATTCTCTTACATGTAAATGCAGGAGAAAAGACAAGCGTGGGTTTCAAATGTGGTATCAGTAAGTAATACAATATTTTGTGACAACTACAGGGCCTTCTTCAATCCAGCACTATTACACAAGAAATGCCACGTGCCATACCAACTGAAATTACTTAGCAGACTGAGTTGACCAGCAGGAATACTGGCCAAGTAATAAATACTAATTTGGGCCAGGTTTACTTCCTCATGTTGAAAATCAGAGAGGACTTAGAATCATCAGTCTTTAATTATTTGCATACTGAAACCAAATCTATTCTTATTGGCAGGATTGGCTCCTTTGCATTCACTTGAAGACAAAAGACAAACAGATAATGACTTAATTGGAGTAATTGCCAGTATTTTGCTAGAATGTCCTCTAAACTGGTTAATGAGCTGGTCAGTATCGCAGCCGCAGAGCCTGTGGAACAGGTCTCTCATCACTCCCCGCTTTTTCTAACAAAAAGTAAGCACAGGCATAGTCAATAGATCTTGTTCTGTTTTTTTAACATTCAATAGCAAAGCCAAAAGTTCCTGCTTTTTGTTAAGGAAAGTGTTTGGTAACAGACAACTGTGTGTGTTTTCTCTCAGTTGTCTTATTAAGAAAATACCATGATGAAACAACCTCTTGTGGGTACACCAGAATGAAAATTGGGATTAGGGCCTCTTTGTTAAACAGACTGCATTAGAGTTAAACTGCACCCTCAAAGAAGAGGGTTATAAAAGGAGCTGAAGTTGAAGATTAGTTTGTAACTGGTAAACTTAAAGACATAAACAGCAAAATAATGCATAGTTGTTATTTCTGACAATGTTATAGTATTTTTGGAGCGTTTGTAAGGAAGACTGCATCTTTGGTTTGTGAACAAAATGCTGCAATTCCACTAATATGTTATGACATATAATAATATAAATGAATGTGCAAGGGTGACTAATGCATAACTGCAGTCTGTCAAAAAGAGACATAGGATGCATTTCCTAAACAAAGAAGCCTAAATTAGCTATTAGAATGTCAAAAGGCCGGAAAGTGGATACATCCAAAAACACACACTCTGTCTCGGAATTAGAAGCAACATGTTATATTACTTCTCAAGTCTAACAAAACACTACATGAGCCACATCAAAAAACATAGTGGGAACACAAATGGGAGAATGTAACCATCCACAAAAGGTCAAAGCCCGGATGGTCTCCCCATTTTAACAATGAGAAACTGTTAGAAATGGCCCTTTCTGCAGGGTCACCCCAAACTATTTGCTTTCCTCCTCCCCTTTGTGCTGAATTCGATTTAGGGCTCTGCGTACTTTATCACTGCTTACCATTGCTAAAGTGCCTGCACTCTCTCTGGTAACATTGGATTATCCACAATTGGCATATTTAATTTACCTACAAGTCCCCAATAATGTGCAATACATGTGTCCAGGGCCTGTAAATTAAACGCTACGAGTGGGTCTGCAGCCCTGATTTTGCCACCCACTTGAGTAGTCCTTTAAACATGTCTCAGGCCTGCCACAGTAGAGCCTGTGTGCACAGTTTTAAACTGCCAGGTCGCTGACCTGGCAAGTTAACCCTCTTGCCAGGCCGAAACCTTCCATTTTAGTACATAGAAGTCACCCTAAGGTAGGCCCTGGGCAGCCCAAGGGCAGAGTGCAGTGAATTTAAAAGTAGGACGTGTACTTTTAAGTTTTACATGTCCTAGTAGTGAAAACTCTTAAATTCATTTTTCACTACTGCAAGGCCTACCTCTCCAATAGGGTAACATTGGATTACCTTATTACATTTTATAAGTGTCATTTCCAATTGGCAAGAGATGAGGCCCCTAAGTTTGGTGTCTCTGGAATCGCAATTTAAAATCACAACTTATGGTGTAGTTGGATTTTAAATTGTAATTCTGAAAATGCCACTTTTAGAAAGTTAGCATTTTCTTACTTTAGCCATTTGGTGCCTTCTGCCCATTTCTAAATACACGTCTGAGGTGGGTGACAGCTGGGCTTTGTGCATTCCCTCTAGACAGCCACACACAAAGGGAGCTTAGGAGTGACTTGAAGGGCCATCCACATCCTGATGGGCTGTTCTGGACAGGATGGGAGGGGTGACATGACACACCTGAATAGGCTGTGTCCTGTCCCTACACAAAGGACTGCATACCCCCTGTAGTGAGCCAAGAGGAAGAGCAGGGACTCTGTGCACTTCAATGGCATCTCTTTGAAGTCTCCCCACTTCATAGGCACAACTGGGTATAAGTAATGGACCTCTGACACCACCAACTCAGTACTCTTCTGGACCGGTGGATACTCTGCCAGAAAGAAGGACTGCTGTGCTGCTGAAAAGACTTCCACTCTGCTGGACTGCTACTCTGCTAGACTCCTGCTAAGCTGTGCAGTTTTACTGTTTGAAGTGTTGCACAAATACTTTACACATTGCCTCTTCAGTTAAGCCTGACTGCTCTGTGCCAAGCTTCCAGAGGGTGAGCATAGGTTAATTTAGGCTGTGTATCTGACTTACTCCGACAAGGATTGTGGTTCCTTCTTGGACAAGATGCATGCCTCTGCCAATCAGAAACCCCTGTTTCCAACAGAAACAATAAAAACATGAAAGCCAGTGGCTACAGTAGGCTGACCCAATGTCCACTTTCTCTGTACTATGTTTACTTTTTTAAAGTATTGGTAGCATGCAGTCTTCTAGACATCAAAACATCTACAGCTTTAGTGAGACCTAAACAGAGGAAGATTGAGAAACAACAGTGATATTGACAATGACTTCTCACTTCAGGTGAGAAGAAGACCAATAAAGGTAAGGTGATCCACAGACTATGCCAAAAGTAGTAACAGATGTTAGGCATGCTGTCCTTCTCTCCCCATTCCTCATTGCTTGCTTCAGCTTCCAGTACTCTGGACATCGATAACCTAGAAATCTATGAAGTGGATTGGGGAGGGATTTGTTGCAGTGAGTGCATCATTATAAGTACCCTAACGCTGGCATCTATTAGATCGCACACAGACTATACATATGGAGACTCTTCCAGCATACCTCTGACTAGTCAATGCAGAAAACTTGAGATCCTTATGCAAACTGAAGCTGCAAGGCTTTTCTTTTTAAACTGGATAATAGCAATAGAAAAAGCTAGAAAGATTATTTCTTGGTTGACAAAAACATCTTTAATTGTTTAGAAAACAAATTGAAACCACCTTATCCCGGAAGAAGATAAGGCACAGAAAAGGATTTAAATTGGATTTCATTTGCTATTTTCATGTAAAGTATTTGAGAGCACAGGCGGCCCGGAGCTTAAATACTGTTCAAGTATGTTATAAAATTATCCAGAAACTGCTAAATACTCTGTCAGGAGGAAAACATATGAACTGATATAAGAATACTGTTCATATAAAGTCTGTCTATCTGACACTTAAAATGTTTAACACTATTACCAACGAGGAAAACATATGATTATTTTTCCTCTCCAAAGAACAATAAAACCATAGCTATTTCATGGTATACTGTAGTTTCGAGTGTGCACAAGGCTGGCAGATTAAAATGATGAAAACTAAATTCTTCAGCATTACATTTTGTAATTCACAAACTTTCACAGTAGTATGTGGAAAGCTGCATCACTCGCAGCTTGCTAGGTGTACTACTGGGAATGATGGGGCATTTTCAATAGTTTTTCCATAACTGAATACTTGTAATTGCACATTCCTTTCTTTATGGGGAAAATACTCTTCAGGTTGGAGAAACCTCTTCTCCGATACACTCATGAATTTGGGTGGTGGTCCTTTCTCCCCCGGAACAGGATTTACTCCAAACTATTAGAGTGGTATCTTGACACTTATCTGGTGGGAAGGCTCAGAGAGGTTTTTTCTTTTTAATGTGCACAAACTCACAGGTGTGTGAGCATTTACAAATCCACTCCCCACCGCTGCATAGGGTTTACTCCTGAATAAGCGCACACTGGTGTGATGAACAGTTATCCAAGCGAAGAAGCCTGTTAATCCTGATAGTTTGCCTGTTCGGTCATAAAGGTTATTGTTCAAGCTGAAAAGTTTCTATTTGGTGTGATATGCTGGAGACTTTCTAGTCCTTTTTCATTCCAAAACTTCCACTTCTACTTGGTAAAGCAAGAACATATAAATGGAATGCGCTTTATTCAGACAAAAGGTTATTCAGTAATTATTTAATTTAGATTCATCGTCATATAGTCAATTGAGAAAAAAAGTTTTCAGGTCCAGAAAGATGAGCACATTCTACTAGGATGCGTAAATTTGCAGCTTTTGTAAACTTGCATGTGTAACCATAATCTGAGGCATTAATTGGTTTTCTGCTCTGAGTCAAAGGCATCCTTTGAGAAGGTTTCAGAGCACACTGCATGACAACAAAGCTGCCTGAAGAGCAGGACAGATTAGTACTAGCAGAGAATTACCTGCATTTTACTCATTTTGGATCTGAAATGTAGGATTACACTGATTTAAGAAGTCTTTTGCATGAGACCTCTATGAGAAAAAAGAAGAAGAGGAAATGGACCTGCCTGGGGTTAACACAGAACTATGGGATTATGGGATTAATGGCTAAGTTCCTTGTTGGAAAAAAAAAAGATATCTTGACCAAATTTAGCGTGCAATATGCAGAAAAACTCATAATTGTAGGAAGAAATAAGAGTGGTACGAGTCTGATTTAGAAAGTATAAACTGAGAAAGGATGTCAAGCTAAATTGTTGAACATTTGATGAGACTCAAAAATTAGATATGCATGCCTTTGCTGATGGAGGAAAATCAGCACCATGTTAACACTTTTAGAAATTTACCCCCCCCCCCAACGCTCTTCAAAATATAACTAGAGCTGGGATCAGATCATATTATGAACTGGTTTATGTTGAATATTTTCATAATTGTTCATGAGTGTTTTTACAACATTGAAATCATCCTTGTGAGAAACTTCGCTTTGGGACTTGAATGGTGTCAGGACTAATTGTTTTAGGGAAAATATACCTCTGTTAGAGGACTGGGATGCACTTAAAATTCATGGCAATTGTTAGAAATTAGGACTCCAGTTTGCAGAGGTTTGCACCCTGTCCAAGTAAGGACCACAATCCTAGTCAGTGTAAGTCAACTACACAACCTAAATTAACCTGTGCTCACCTTCTGGTAGCATGGCACAGAACAGTCAGGCTTAACTTAGAAGGCAATGTGTAAAGTATTTGTGCAACACTTAAATTACAGTAACACACTGAAAACACCACAAAAAGACTCCACACCAGTTTAGAAAAATAAAGAATATAATATTTTTATGAGTAAAACAAGACCAAAATGACAAAAATTCAAAAAGTAGAACTTGATATATGAATTTTTAAATCATAAACTGCAATATAGTGCTTAAAAGCCAATAGCGCCTAGGGGTTACTTGAGGTTGACCTGGACTGGGGTAAATCCAAAGTTCAGGCCAACCACTATGGAGGACAGGTCGACTACAGGATACACGCAGGGCCCGCTGAAAAAGTACCTTGGATGGAGCAAGCATCTGCATCGAAGACTCGATGCGTCGGTTCCGATCCACGCAGTCGGGTAGATGTGTCGGTGCTGAGCCTCTCAGTTGGGTCTCGCATTGGCATCGAACCGCTTACTATGCAGGCGCTGTGTCATCATTGAGCCTCACAGTTGGGTCCTGAGTCATTGCTGAGCTGTGCAGGGATGTTTTCGAATTGGCACTGCATCGGAGGACACTGTCGGTTCCGATCGGCGCAAAGTCGTCATTGCGTCAATTTTTGTAGAAAACAGCTGCAGGACCCACTTTTAAGTCCCAGGACTGGGTTGGCACCTCTTAGCAGGGCAGGACTCACACTTGGCAGAATCCAGCCACTGAAGCAGAGTTGAAGGAAGCCTTTGATGGCTCTGAGACTTCAAAACAGGAGGCAAGCCAGCAAGCCCTTCGAGAAACTTGGGTTCAAGGATGTAGAGAGCAGGCCCAGTCCTTCTCACTCCCAGGCAAGAAGCAGCAGGCCAACACAGCAAAGTGGGTAGCAAAGTGGCAGTCCCTCCTACAGCATAGCAGCTTTTCTTCCTGGCAGAATGTCCTTAGTTCCAGAAGTGCTCTGACATCATGGTGTCAGAGGCCCAGTACTTATACTCATTTCAGCCTTTGAAGTAAGGAGACTTCAAAGAGATGCTTTGAAGTGCACCTGAAGCCTTTCCTGCTCTGGCCCAAGACTCACTACAAGGGGGTATGCAACTCGTTGTGTGGGGCCAGGCAGAACCCTATTCAGGTGCAAGTGTTAGCTCCTCCCTCTCATCCTGCCTCAGAATGACCAATCAACATGCAGATGGCTGCTCAGTCCCACCTCCTCTACCTTTGTGTTTGGCTGTCTAGAGGTAATGCAGGAAGCCAGCTGTCACCCACCCCAGACTTGTATTCCAGGGACAGGCAGAAGACACCAAATAATTTAAGTAAGAAAATGCCAACTTTCTAAAAGTTGCATTTTCAGAACTGCGATTTAAAAACCAACTTCACTATAAGTTGTGTTTTGTAATTGTGAGTCCAGAGACACCAAATTTGATTTTCCCATCTTTTTCCCAATGGGAAACTACACTTATAAACTGTTATAAGGCAGTTCCCATGTTAGCCTATGGGAGAGATAGGTCTTGCAGTAGTGAAAAACGAATTTAAGAGTCGTTCACTACCAGGACATGTAAAACTTAAAAGTACACGTCCAACTTTTTAAATACACTGCACCCTGCCCTTAGGGCTGCCCATGGCCTATCTTAGGGGTGACTTATAAGTAATAGAAAAGGAGCTTTGGGCCTGGCAAGTAGGTTAACTTGCCAGGTCAAAATAGCAGTTCAAACTGCACACACAGGCTCTACAGTGGCAGGTCTGAGCCATGTTTAAAGTGCTACTTAAGTGGATTGCATAATCAGTGCTGCATGCCCACTAGTAGCATTTAATTTACAAGCCCTGGGCACATGGAGTGCACATTACTAGGGACTTATAGGTAAATTAAATATGTCAATTGTGGATAACCCAATGTAACCGCATTTTAGGGAGTGAGCACATGTACTTTAGCACTGGTTAGCAGTGGTAAAATTCCGAAAGACCTCAAGCCAAAAAACGCCAATTCAGCAAAATGAGAGGAGGAAGGCAAAATGTTTAGGGGTGACCCTGCAGAAAGGGACATTTCCAACAGCAATGAAGAGTTATATTGTAGAGGATCTGAAAAAAGTAGGTAACTACCAGAGACCCTGCAGTTCTGCATACTGGTAAAATATCCAACAATGAAAGAAGCAGGAGGCTAATCCTGATGCCACAAAAAGACGGAAGTGGCTTGCCCATTAAGGAGCCTACTTGGCTTTGAAGACTGATTCCTGGATTCACTAGAATGTTTAGATATAATATAGATCGTGAAGACTGGGCAATCTTGCCACTCTGTAGGAAGAGTGAGAGTGTTCGTAAGAGACATAAAAATACAAGTATGTATGATAAACAACAGACCCAGCACTCTTTAAAAGAGACACAGCATGAAGTGCTGTGCTAAATCTGAAATTAGGTACAAACTGGGTTTGCTGCCAACTTCAGATTACGAATCAGGCACACATTTCACTTCCAGCCACGGTTACTGCCAGTGAAAAGATTTTGCATAGCCTAAACACTGCACAAACTGGGATACACTTTGCTAATATTAGTCGACAGGATACATTCCACATGATATTCCTAATTTCCCAACGGGACACCTAGAATAGGGCTCAAAAACTGCCCTCAGTAATACTGCTACCATGTAATAACAGTGTTTTCAATGCGCGACTATTGTCCTCTACAGAACTGTAGCACAAAGTCAAATAGCACAACCCTTTGTGTTTGTTCAAATTTAGAGATACTTTCACTGTTGTGCTAATGCAGATTTTTATTTTAAATGTTACATGAATGACTTTTCATAAGGTTTGTTTTAACATAGTGACTGGCATTTGGATCCTAGCAGAGCACCTGTAAATAGTTTCTCTCAAAATTCTCTCTAGTTTAACAAATGTGAGAAAAGGTGCGACTGGGTCATAGATCAGAAGACCTCCAAGGGCAATGGACTTCCTGAGCAGCAGCCCCTTGCCTAAATGCCAGTCATCTGTTAAAGGCAGATAGTCACTGTTGAAAGGCATGCTAGGGAAAACTAATAGCTGTCATTGCATTCCATTCTGATAAGTCTCCTGACAAGGGAAGTTTGATATTTCCCAAAAACAGAAGCTCTCACACGACCTTCTGCTGTGAAACCTGGAAGTGAAAAGTAAAGAAATCAAGTGAATCCCTTGAAGTTGGGCTGTCAGGCAGACATTTTGGTGTCTTACTCCATGTAAAAGAATGGTACAGGGGTGTCTAGAAGATGGGTGTTATTTTTAATATTAAGGGGCTAGTAGGGGTGGCCTTTGAGTAGAGGTAGGAAGCAGTGGGGAAGAATCTTGGACCAGGGTCCCCTTCACCATTATGTACATTTAGGAAATAGTATCTCGTGGGATAGATTCCTGCTATAAGTTACAGGCAGGGACTGGGTCAAAGTGTTGAGAAGGAGAGGTGAAGACAGTGCAGGCATTTTGGTGAACTTTTTATCCAGGGAATTCAGCCAAACTCCAATTCATCACCCCTTGAAAACACTGTCTCACTTCCACGTTGTCAGGACCCGGTAAGTCAGTGCTGCCTTGCCCCCCCATTAACTGTCAGTGGGAGAGGTCGGTTATCCTCTCCTGGCCTACCTTCCTTTCAGATTAGATCAGTCTCCCTGGCTGCCTCCCTGTGTTCCTGGGGAGCCGTCCGCCTCTAGCGCCATCTCCACAACTTGCTCGGGGCTGGCGTTGCATGGGACTGGGCCCCCATCCGTCCGAGCCTTCTTCGCTGCGGGACCTCGCAGAAGCTCAACCCCCGTAGGGCCGGCCGGACGTTGTTTCCCGGCGGCCCCGCCTCTTCTTCTCTTCTCCAGGGCTTGCTCGCGTTGCTCAGTTTTTTAGCATGGCGCCCTTGTCGAGGTGTCTGTGCTGCCAATACAGCCACGGCATCAGCGTTGGTTTCTCCCGCCTCCGGATGGCCCTTCAATGTGGGACGAGTAGTCTTTGCTTTAGCCGCTCCGCTGGCTGATTTTGGCCCCATGCCGTCCGCTGATACAGGAGCTGGTGTATCGGTAAGGTAAGCGTTGCAGAGAGGCCGCTCCGGCACCAATCCAATCAGTTTGTTAACGTGTCTCAGCACCGCCAGTCCGATAACTGTACCGATCAGCTGCACATATCTCCCCAATACTCTCGGGGGACCGCGTGTCATTTCGCCTTGCACTTCGAGGGTCATCTCCTCACGTCTGCATGTAAATACTGATAGGGGCTCTCTTGCGGTCAGCGTGCCGCTTCAGTCTCAGTCGACCACCATCTTGCTTCCCCTCCTCTGGCAAATACGGGAGCAGAGATGGGCGTTTCCCCCAGGTCGTTTCGATCCCCACACCCCAACAGGTGGCAGATCTCAGGCAGGGTGGCTCACTGCATCCCACATGTTTAACCCTGGCAGAGGGATCTCGGGGGTGGAAAGGACTGACAGGATAGACTTGGAAAAAGATCAGGAAAAGGAGCCAAGTGACTATTTCTTCTCCGTGTCAGACGGGGTGAGTGGTCAGATGATGGCTCTGGTGCCTCCACTGATAACAGTAATGTTGATAGTGATCTAGATGAGGTTAATAGAGCCCAGACCAAGACCGTACTGAAGAGAGGAAGAAAACAGGGAGATAGAGACCTCACCTGGGACTATACCCCTACAAACCAATTTGTTGGTCCAGCATCTAGCGGGTCATCTGTCTCGAATTTAAATGTACCGACCCCTCCAACGTTGGAAGCCATCTTTCAGGCTATATCAATGCATTGGGATGAGACACGACAAGATGGCCGTAAGGCCCAATCAGCTATGCGAAAGGTGCAGGGGTGGTCAGGAAACTGACCAAAACCGGTAGTGTCATTGGAGAGCGGATGACGGATCTCGAGTCAAGGATTGTTACCACAGAGTCTGATCTCACAGCCACCCAAGCGCTAACTAAGTCCCATGAGTCCCAGCTAATCGATATACAATGGAAGCTGGAGGAGCACGAGAACCGCCAGAACCGCAACAACCTGCGGGTGCTTGGGGTTCCCGAGGGGGTAGAGGGGGCAGATGCCCGTTCGTATGTTGTGGACTTATTAAGAGACACATTCCCGGAGTTAACGGACTGGAACTGGGCCCAAGAGGTGCAACACGCACATCAGGTCCCTTTTGTACAAAAGCAGCCAGTAAGGGAAGGAGCAATGCCACAAGCCATTCTAGTATACTTCGGGAACGTTTTACTGCGTCAAGCAATCTTCGAAAAGGCCAGACCCGAAGCAAGGAGGACCAGGGGTGGTGTCTCGTTTTTTTGTTCGCCCGGACTTTTGCCACACTACCGTCGAAAGGCGCTGGCGGGTACGGCAACTGATCAAACCTTTCCATGACAAAAACGCACAAGCCTTCCTGAACAATCCAGCTCGGCTAAAAGTGATCTGGGGGGGGCAAACACGATTTTTTGTATCAGAAATCAAAGCTAAAGAATATAAAATTGAAGTGGGAAAGTAGTGGCTTGATTCAGCGGGTCTTCTCTCTTATGGAAGCATGTATTTTGTTTTTGAACACAAGGGTGAGATTTATAGGGCTCTCGGTCCTGCGCGCCGCATCCATTGTGCACAGACAACAGTCTGAGTGCTTCTCAAGGGTGGTGGTGGGAAGGGGGAGGGGCGGAGGTGGGAGGATGGGAGGAGAGGGGGCTGGCGGAGGGCGGGTGCAGGGGTAGATCGGGTTGGAAACGTAAAGAAAAACATACCCAGAGACGTGAAGGAAATGTGTCTACAAAAGAATCACTTTATGAATGGATAAAAATGAATAGAGGTATATCAGGCGGGTACGGAGTTAAGGTCAGATGGGGAGGATAACTATCTGCTCATTAAATGTGCGAGGACTGAACGATAGAGGGGAAAGGTCAAAATTGGCAGAGTTCATGAGGACGAGTGCCTTTGATATAGTGTGTCTGCAGAAGACACACATCCCATGGGGGAAGAAGGGTCTAATGGGTATTGGGGGTTATAACATGGTGGTATGCACGCCTCAAACCTCAAATATTCGAGGTGTGGCAATCTTTGCAAAGACTGCCTTTGGACGGGCTAAACGCAAGGCTTCAGACGCACTGGGAAGGTGGGCAATGGTAGAGCTAGACGCAGGGCTTACAGTGTGTGCGGTATATGGTTCAAACTAAGACAATCCAAAGATTTTTGAAGACCTTGAGCTGGAGCTGGCGGCATGGCCCTGTCCATTAATTATGTGTGGAGATTTTAATATCTCCTTGAACCCTCATCAAGGGCAACTAAATCAAGGGACGTACCAAGGCCGAAAGCCAAGAGTGCATAGGGCTTTGTCATCTCTCATGAGCAGCCATGGCCTGGTCGATATCTGGGCAACTAAGAACCCCAATTACCCAGGGTACATGTACTATTCCTGCCCCCATAGGAAATATGTCAGGATTGATTATTTCCTAGCTACGAGGGAATTACTTAATGGAGTTGGTATTAGGAAACTCCCTAAGGTGATCTCTGATCACAATCCATTAATTTTGGAACTTGAAGTCAAAAGGTTCAAAAGAACTCAAAATAAATGGACCTTCGATAGGAAACTCCCAGTAAATCATGTCTACATTGAGCACATTCAGAAATGGTCCCAAGAATGTTTTGATATAAATAGATATAGTGCTTGCAGGGGGTTGTGTGGGATTTTTTAAGGCAGGCCTTAGGGGCAAAACGATTAGCTTTGTTGCCAGGGCAAGGAAGCAGCTTGAGGCAAAGAATGAACAGCTGATGCGTAACCTAGCTGAAGCAGAGGAAGAACATGTGCTTTTAATAGTGCAGGGTCGGGATGTGGCTCAAACTCAACATCAAATAATGGCCCTTAAGGCGGAAATTAATAGTTGGTTCACACAGAAATCAGCAGAAGAGTTTCAGTCCCAGCGAAATAACTTATGAAAATGGTGAACTAGTGGGGAGGAGACTAGCCCAACGAACCCTCCAGAAAACAGCCCAGAATATAATATCTTCAATTAAGAAGGATGGTCAAATATACACCGACACAAATTAAATCTCAGGGGTGTTTCAGGAGTATTATCAATTGCTGTACAAGGATGATACAGGGACAGCGGGAACATCACAGGATATATCCCAAATAGTAACCAATGCAGATCTTGGGGAGGTGTTGGATAGCTTAGCTAAGGACGACTTAGAAAAGGACATCTCACTAGAGGAGGTCCTGGTAGCACTGCAAGATTTAGCATCAGGGAAGGCTGCCGGCCCCGATAAGATCCCCCTGGAATTGTACAGGATAATGCAAAAGCTGAGAGCCCCCTTCTGCTTGATCTCTTTAAGGGTATACAATATAGTGGGTGCACCCCCTGAATCCTGGAAAGAGATGCATATTATTATCTTTCCAAAGAAAGGTAAACCAACAGACAATCCTGCCTCATATAGGCCGATCTCCTTAATAAACTCAGATACAAATATTTACTCGAAAATACTGGCTAACCGGCTAGGGAGGGTTATAGGACATCTGGTTTCCCCTGGCAGCACGGGTTTATCCCAGGAAAAGAAACAATGGATCACATTCGGAGGGCTATATCGTTATTTGACATCATGGCCGGGACTGGGGGACAGATGGCTATGATCCTCCTCAATGCCGAGAAGGCATTTTACCAGGTTTCCTGGAGGTTTTTGTGGGGGGTACTGGAGTTAAAAGGCTTCGACCTCAAATTATAAAGGCTATTAAAGCCATGTACTCCGACCCAAGAGCCCGTTTGCAATTGATGGGGAGAGAATCAGGAAACATATTATTATCAAGGGGAACTAGACAAGGGTGCCCCTGCTCCCCATTTTATTTACTTTGTATATAAACCCCTTGGCTGGGGAGCCAGAAGATTAAACAGGTGATAAGTAGGGGATACGAGACCAAGGTGCTTGCTTACGCCGATGATGTTGCTGTGTTAACTACCAATCCGTCAGAGGCAATTAGGGAGATCACACGTATAGCCGAGGGATACGGGCTTGTATCAGGGTACGCATTAAATGAGGGGAAGACAGTTGTTATTTGCACAAAGAATATTGTTTTTAATGACTCTAGGAGAGCAGAATCGGCAGTGTATCTAGGGGTCCGCATTAGCTCGAAGGTGGATGAAATTGGGAAAATTAATTTTGACCCCCTGGCAAAGTCCATATCTGCTGATCTAAAAAGAATAAATGGGCTGCATCTATCGATAATTGGAAGAGGGAATTTTTTAAAAATGACTATGCTGCCTAAAATCTTGTATCGATTTTGTTCAATTCCGCTCACGGTAGATGAACAGATTTTGAAGACCTTGGAGTCTATCTTTTTAACTTCATTTGGCAATACGGGAAAGTGAGAAGGCCACTTAAATATTTAACTCTCCCACAAGACAGAGGGGGCTTTCGATTCCTAATATTACGCTATACTACTGGGCGGCTCTCCTTCATCAGATGTCTACCTTGTTTGTAGTAGATAAGAACAAGGGGGCTGAAAGTGTGGCTAGAATACCAACAATATATGAGCTTGCCATAGGGAAGGAGGCCTCCGGGCTATTGCTGAGACAAATGGACCAGAGCTATTATAAAAAGGTTCGCTTCAAGGTAGTATATGGCGCATGGAGGATATGGAATAGAGTGTTAAAATTCATGGCGATACCTAAGCTTTGCCGATATACTCCCCTGTGGCGATCCTCGCTCTTCCCACCCCTCTTTTACGACACTATGGGAAAGCAATGGGAAGAGCTAGGCGTGGTTACAGTTGGAGAATTTTATGTGGGAGAACAAGTCGCACACTTTTCCAGGCTACAGCAGGAGTTTGGGATTCCAAACAACCAGTATTTTAAATATGTGCAGATCCGGAGCATCCTTGCTACATGCCGACCGGCGTTAAAACTAGATAGGATTCCAATGCTAGAAGTAATTACTAGGAGGACTGGCAAAATTAAGAATATTTATAGCGTGCTGATAGATGAATTGCCAGATGATTTAGAAAAGACCGAGATAAGCTGGGTGTCACAATGTGCCTGTCCGGGACCGGGAGGAAGAGGAGAACGAGGATACTTTGCCTCCTTACGTGTCTCCTATATTTTTTTTTACAGTCTACCCTGGGGCAGTTTGCAGAGGACTGTGCTGGCCCCTTTAATCGTCCTTACTTTCCGGAGCCGGAATCGACCCATGTGACTCCGTCACATGGACCAATGTAAACCCTCGATGACAAGGGGAGGGCCTCATAACAGGAAGCCCGGGGAATGCAAGGGAGAGAGAGCAAAGCCGGATGAGACAGCGGGACGTGGAGCGACAGAAGGAAACCGAAGACGAAAGGAGCTACAACCCCACGGATAGCGACAAGGAGATCCTCGCTGGCACAGGACAGAGGATGTTGTATCTGACGGGAGTGACTGCGGCGCCAGGAAGTCAAGAATCGGGAGCCGGACCCTATCCGGTACTACGGACGAGCCGGCCACGCTCCTGGAGGAGCATGGCTCCCAGAGGTACACGAGCGCATCCAGGGGTGGTTTGGGCGAGGGTCCCCAGCCGCAGCGACACCCATAGCCAAGGCAGGGGAGGGTTAAAAGGCTAACCAATGTCTCGGGCGCCTAAAGGCTGCGTATGCGCATTGGTGCTACCGGCAACACATGGTGGTGGATCAGGGTGTTGGTGTGCATCCCTCACATCCTTCCCATAAATCAGGCAATAAGTCAGACCTCTTGTCTTACACATACCTCCTTCTTTTTGTTTTGTTCCATGCCCCATCGAACTCGGATGGCTGGATGACGCCGAGCTTCCGTGAACCACCCCCCCTGAAGGAAAGACAGAGGGAAGACCGAGCATAGAGACATCTCTGAATTAAGAGACTGTAAATAAACCTTCTTTGTACACGTCATCCCTGCCTCAGTATTCATTGCCCATTCACACATGGTGTAGAATGCAGGAATAATAGCTCCCTAGGACGCCAGACATAGAGACATTAATCCAACAGCTCATTCGGGGCCAGGAGAAATTATAATGGGCAGTAGAAAGGCAAATGACCTTGGCATAAGCCGACCGGGACCTCTTCAGAGACACCATCGCACAGCAATTGGAAAGTATCCATAAAGTGGCAGAAGATCAGGAACGGTCCACCACGCAAACACTGGTCAGACAAGGACCCCAACCCAGTTTTCCCACCATTGCCCTGCAAAAGTATACACCATGAGACGACCCTGATGCGTTCCTCCTCAATTTTGAGAGAGCAGCCAAGGCATCCGGGTGGCCTGAAGAGAAGTGGCCTTTCTTTTTGGCCCCTCTCTTAAGCGGTGAGGCCAAGGCAGCGTACCAAGTGGCAAACCCCACAGGAAACACATCCTGTGGGGAGGTGAAAGGGATCATTCTGGACCACCTGGGTATGAATGCGGAGGCCTACCAGGTCCGCTTCCGAAAAGAAAAAGGAACCCCAGGGGACAATCCAAAGACATTATTTTTCAAACTCAAAACTGCAGCCGACAAATGGCTGAAGCCTCAGGATAACTCAATTGAAGAGATAATGTCCCTGATTTATCTGGAACAGTTCATGGAGGCCCTCCCTTTCCCCACACAGAGATGGCTTCTGCAACATACAAACCTTTCTGTAGAACAAGCAGTGGAGATGGCCACCACCTACTCCAGAGCCCAACCCAGAACGCCTACTTGGGAGGTGGAGAGGAACATACGACACAACTCAGGGAAACCTGACAAAAAGTACATCAGACCCCATATGGATCCACCAAAAGCTCGCCTCCTTAAACCAGAACCCATGATATCAAAGGGACCACAAAGTTTTGACTGTGGTACCTGGGGACATATAGCACGCTTTTGTCCACAGAAGAAAAACACCGACGAGCGCATGGACGTCAGCTATCTTCCTCGACATGTCCTGTTTACCGAAGAAATGGGGACATGTTTTTACGTAAGTCTGGTGGTCGATGGGGTATACGTAAAATCACTACTGGACTCAGGTTGTCGGCAATCTGTCATCCAAAGTGGCCTGGTTCACCGAAATACCTCCTTGAACATCAACAGGTACCCATAAGGTGTGTTCATGGAGACATCAAGACATACCCCATAGCCCAGGTGACGGTCCGATTACCTGAAGGAAAGACGAAGGGAAGAGCATACCAGTTAGAGTAGGGGTACTACCCAGACTCCCAGAGAAACTGATCCTGGGGACCGACAACCCTGAATTCCTACACCTCCTCCGGGGCAAGATGAAGACTGTCCAGGGCACCTCTCCGGTCCTTCTCACACATGCCCCATGGCTGGGTGACAAGAACTTCAGATATGCCCAGAAAAACGACCCCACCCTCCAATTCGCTTGGCAACAGGCTTCCTCCCCCTCTTCCCCTTCTGATTCTTACCCTGCCTTTGTGATAGAACAGGACCTACTATATAGAAAGGGGAACCCCTCCGGCCCTAAAAAATTGTTAACCCCTCAGGGTTCGGGGAACAAGTAATGTTCTTTGCCCATAGCCACCTGCTGGGGGGGGTCATACAGGAGCACAAAAAAAAGACAGAATATACTCGAGCATTTCTATTGGTCTGGCATACATGCACACATCACCAAGTACTTCCAAGAGTGCGAAGTATGCCAAAAGAAGAATCCCTATAGACCCCCCTTTGCTATTCCCCTACAACCCCTACCGATTATTGGAAAACTGTTCGAGAGGGTAGGGATGGACCTCATAGGACCATTAGCAAGAACCAGAAAAGGGAACCAATACGCCCTTGTCCTCATAGACTACGCCACCAGGTATCCAGAGGCCTTTCCATTGAGAGCCCCAAACACAACCAGTATCTGTGACAGACTACTCAAGTTGTTCTCTCGTGTTGGGTTTCCTCGAGAAATCCTCACGTACCAAGGTACCCCATTTGTTTCCCGTCTGATGGGCCAGGTGTGTAAATTGCCGGACATATCCCAGATAAAGACATCAGTCTATCAACACCACCATTAAGTTAACCCTGAAGAAAATGATGACGGCAGAAGGCAAAGACTGGGATGCCCTCCTCCCGTTGGCTCTGTACGTCGTTCGTTGCCAAAAACAGAGTAGCGTGGATGTTCCCCCTTTGAGCTCCTATAAGGGAGACAGCCCCGAACCCTCCTGGAAATGACCAGAGAGGCCTGGGAACAGGAGAAACTGGAAGAGAGCAGAACCATTTTTGACTACACCCAGGGACTGAGGTCAGGCATACATAAGCTGTGTGAGTTTGCCCATACCAATCTCGAAAATGCCCAGAGACGCCAACAGGTCTTTTATGATAAAGGGAAAAAATGGCGCCACCTCCAGATACATGATTGGGTGTTGGTCCTATTACCCTCTTCCCTACCCAAAACACTAGCAGAATGGAAAGGCCCCTATGAAGTAGTCGACAAAATAGGGCTGACTACTTACCGCCTATGTCTCGGTAAGAACAAAACCCAAATTTTCCACATCAACCTTCTAAAAAAATGGTTAGGCCCCCCCCTAAAACCAGCCTCATGATAACCCCAGAGCCAAAAGACACCCTTTCTACTCCTACCTCTACTGACTGTGAATGAGGGTCTTTCTGATACACAAAAGAGGTCCCTACAAGAAGTGTTGACCTCTTTTCGCCCATATTCACAGACGTCCCTGGACGGACTGCTTTGGTAGAACACTTCATCCCCTCCCTACCCAGTAAGGTGGTGAGACAATGCCCTTATCGCATCCCAGCAGCCCGCCGGAAGGCTATAGAAGAGGAAGTCGAAAACATGCTCTCGATGGGAGTCATTCACCCCTCTCGGAGTGAATGGTCTTCCCCAGTGGTTCTCGTACTCCAAACCTGACAACTCTGTGAGATTCTGTATCAATTTCAGGGCCGTGAATGCCATCACGAAATTCGATTCCTATCCCCTACCGCGGGTCGATGAACTAATAGAACAACTAGGCGATGCCCAATACATCATCACGCTCAATATCACCAAAGGGTATTGGCAGGTCCCCTATCCCCACAAGCACAGGCAAAAACGGCTTTCTCTACCCCATCAGGACTATACGAGTTCACTGTCCTCCCCTTTGGTTTACACGGGGCCCCAGCCACGTTTCTGAGACTTATGAACATGGTTTTGCGGGAACACCGTGACAACTCCTCCGCTTACCTGGATGATATTGTGATCTATAGTCCTGACTTGGAACAACATCTAGAGCACTGTCAGAAAGTACTCGCGGCCCTTGAGAAGGCAGGACTTCATGTAAACTCGAAGAAATCCAGAGTAGGATACCAAAAGGTCCGATACTTGGGTTACCTCTTAGGGAAGGGGGTTATCAAACCACAACAAGAGAAGGTAAAAGCCATTAGTAACACACCCTTCCCCACACCCAAAAAATAAATCAGGGCTTTCCTAGGTCTCTTGGGGTACTATCGTAGGTTTGTTCCTTGCTATTCCGAGATAGCCTCACCTCTGACAGACCTCCTAAAGAAAAAAGTAAGACCAAAAGACCTCCTCTCACCTGCCACCCAAGCCCGTCAAGCATTCCAGGACTTAAAACGAGCCATCACCACTAGCCCTGTCCTGATATCCCCGGACTTCACGAAACCCTTTATCCTTCAGACAGACGCCTCAGACTCAGGCATTGGCGCTGTACTGTCGCAACTTTCTGAGGGGGACCAGGAGCTCCCGGTGGTGTTTATCAGCAGGAAGATGTTTCCCCACAAAAGGAACTATCCCATCATTGAAAAGGAATGCCCGGCGGTTAAGTGGGCTATTGACAAGCTGCGATATTACCTGGAGGGTTCCTCGTTCGTGTTATACACAGACCACACTCCCCTCAGTGGCTAAGCCGCAATAAAGGAAACAACTCCCGGGTCTTGCGGTGGTTCCTGTCCCTCCAGCCATTTTCCTTTGAGGTCCGACACCGGAGGGGTGTTGAGAACGGAAACGCGGACTTTCTGTCCCGTGTTACCCGGTTCCCGACCGTGAACTGTCTAGGGGGAGATGTACCACAATGTGCCTGTCCGGGACCGGGAGGAAGAGGAGAACGAGGATACTTTGCCTCCTTACGTGTCTCCTATATTTTTTTTTACTGTCTCCCCTGGGGCAGTTTGCGGAGGACTGTGCCGGCCCCTTTAATCGTCCTTACTTTCCGGAGTTAGAATCGACCTATGTGACCCTGTCACATGGACCAATGGAAACCCTCGATGACAAGGGGGAGGGCCTCATAACAGGAAGCCCGGGGAATGCAAGGGAGAGAGAGCGAAGCCGGATGAGACAGCGGGACGAGGAGCGACAGAAGGAAACCGAAGACGAAAGGAGCTACAACCACACGGATAGCGACGGGGAGATCTCGCTGGCGCAGGACGGAGGACGTTGTATCTGACGGGAGGACTGCGGCACCAGGAAGTCAAGATTCGGGAGCCAGACTGTTGTAATTTACTGCATGCTTTGTTATGGGATCTGTAGAGCACTGCGTGTCTGGTGATGGAATTAGAACCCTGTTACCTCATGGAGTGTCTTGGGGATTCTGGCTTTGGAGGTGATGCTGTTGAGACCTGTATTCTGTCGGTGGCTGTAATTGATTAAAGCCTACTCTGAAGACCCAAGACCCTGGCTTTTATTACTGGCGACGAGGAGCTCTTGATTGGGGACAAGCCTAAGCAACCACCGATTCCCCTGTGAACCCACTACAATTTTTTTTTTTCCTCCTTCAAACGTGTGGAGAAAGATTTTAGATTTGGACGAAGATTTTGGACTTATATCTACTTAACGACATCCTGGGCACTGGAAACATCGCTGGACTACAACATCGATTTTATGGGTATTTTACTTGGATCGGCACGATAGGAAGAAAAGTAAGTTACAGTTAAGAGCTTACTTTTGAATTCTGCTATCGCGTGCCGCCGCCTGCCCTGCATGTTCCAGCTTCTTGCTTCCAGCTCCATTCTGCCTCGGAGTGCCTGCATTATGACGAGCTGCTGACCCTGACGTCTAACACACGCGTCAGGTCACGCAACATGACGGCCATTTTGGATTGGGCTGCACTCAATTGGTTTTACATAAGTCAGGTTGGATTTGAAACAGCGCGATTTTTGATAGCGCGATTCTACACGTTTTCAACAGCACAATTCGGACTAAGATGACTACGAGGAAAAGGTGATAATTTTCCTTACCACTTTTGTGATTTTCCGACAAACTTATTCACGGTGAGAATTTTTTTTATTTTTTTTTTTTTATTTTACACATTTGTTGAAACATAACTATGGCCACTTCTACCAACATGTCTCAACCTCCAGCGTTTTTATCAGAAAAGGGGGAACCGATTCTTCCATGGAAAAGATGGAGGACTTTATTTGATTCGTATATAGTGGCAATTGGGGGAGAAACATTTTCAGCCTTCAGGAAGCAAGCCATCTTGCTACATAACTTAGGTGTAGAAGGCAGAAATATTTATGACAGCATGGACCTTATAACTGTTGGCAATGGGGAGGGAGAGCCTACAGATGTTTACGAGATGTCCATGACTATGTTAGAACGTTATTTTGGACCTCGTATTAATGTGGTTTTGGAGCGTCATAGGTTTTTCACGAGGATACAAGGTACCACTGAACGTGTGGGAACCTATGTTGCTTCTCTCAAAACTTTGGCACGTACATGTGAGTTCGGTGATCTCTCAGATTCTCTTGTGAGAGATCAACTGGTAAGATGCACTAACAGCTCGAGAGTGCAAGAGAAGGTTTTATCCAAAAATCCCACGTTGTCTGAGGCCATTGCGATTGTGGAAGGTGTTGAGAACACTTCCTCATGGGTGAAGGAAATAAGGAAAATCGTGAGGATAGTGACCAAGTTCAAGGTGATGGCACGAAGAAAAGTCAAGGTGCTGTACACACTTTGTCGGAAAGTGACATGGGTGATGAGTTTTCTGACACCATTGCCAAAGTGTCTTTGGGAGCAAAGAATAAAAGTGTTTTGAAGGACACTCAACATCACATTACTTCAAATAGAGATATTCAACCTCGCAATGAACGTGATCTACGCCAACAACGTTCTTTTGATCATCAGAGAAGTAGTGGTGACAATCAAAGAGTGCGGTGTTACAGATGTGGAAGTTTTTCTCACTCTTCTAGTTTTCCTAATTGTTATGCAAGGGAGGCAACATGTATTAACTGTGGAATCAAAGGACATTATGCCCGTGTTTGTAAATCCTCAAAGAAGGGTCGTGCGTTGGAGAACAATTCTGACATTATCCGCACTGTGGTTATTTCAAGTATTTCTGAGGGTGGTGGGAGTATTGACTCTGAAAGAATTATTATGCCATTCTGCAACATTTCTGTAGATGGTAATGAATTCAGCGTTATGGCCGATTCAGGTTCCCCTTTTACGTTAATAGGGAACAAGATATGGGATGAGGTTGTAGGACTTGAAAATGTGAAGCTTTTGCCTCCGGACATTTCTCCACTTAGTTATAGTGGATCCCGTGTGGATATTGTTGGGTATGTAGTAGCGAAGATTGTATTCAAAGGGAGGGAGACTGTGGGTAAAGTCTATGTGGCTGTGAGAGGAGATAATCTTCTTGGTTGGAGACATCAACGTGACTTGGGCATAATCCTTAATCCCAATGCCAAGAATCCAGATGATCAAGTTATGTTAATGGATAGTGTGTGTGAGAATCCACATAAGCAAGTTATGTCAATTGAGGTGATGGATGTTGGAAGTAAATACTATAAAGATTTTCCTGAGGTATTTTCTGATGCCCTTGGTTGTCTCAAAGGGTTTGAACATCGAATTATTTTAAAGAGTTCAGCCAAACCCTGTGTACATAAAGTAAGAAGAGTGCCGAATTTGATGGTTGAACCGTTGAGACTTGAACTTGAAAGGCTGCTGAAGTTGGGAGTAATCGAGGAGATTGAAGCCTCGGAATGGTTAAGTCCGGTGGTTTTAGCATCTAAGGATGGTGGTTCTGCTGTCAGGATGTGTGTGGACTTACGTGGATTGAACGAATGGATCTGGTAGACCGACAGCCCCTTCCAAATATCTCAGAGTCTATTAGTTTGTTGAAGGGAGCTAAAATTTTTAGTGTTTTAGACCTTTCGTCCGCGTATCACCAAATCATGCTTCATAAAGATTCCAGGCATTTAACGTCCTTTGTCACTCCTTTGGGGGCGTATCAATTTTTAAGAATGCCTTTCGGGTTAGCTTCAGCGGCAGCCTGCTTTCAGAGAATAATGAAAATGATTCTGGGGAGCTTACCTAATGTCCTGTTTTTTCAGGACGATATTCTAGCTTACGGTAAGGATGAGTGTGAACATGAGAAGGTTTTGAGATCTGTATTGGGTAGATTGAAGGAAAAAAGACTCACGGTCAAGAAGGATAAATGCCGTATTGGACTGAAGTCTGTCACTTATCTCGGTCACGTTATTTCTGGTGAGGGTATACAGCCTAAGCTACAACTTGCAGAGAGCATTGTCAAGGCCCCAGCACCTGAAGACAAAGAGCAAGTTAGGTCCTTTCTAGGGATGGCAGAGTTCTATTCCAAGTTTGTGAGGAGTTTTGCTAGTGTTGTTGAGCCCATCAGAGTCTTGCTAAAAAGGGGGCACGTTTTGTCTGGACACCAGAATGTGAGGTGGCTTTTGATTTGGTCAAAAGTGAAATTGGGAAGATGCCAACTTTGGGGCACTTCGATACCAAATTGAGGACCATACTTACAACTGATGCCAGTCTCAAGGGACTTGGGGCAGTACTCTCCCAAGTTGTTGATGGAGAAGAGAAAGTAGTAGCCTTTGCCTCCAGAGCTCTTAGAGAAGCCGAGGTCAACTACTCCTGCATTGAAAGAGAAGCGCTGAGTGTGTATTGGGCAATACAACACTTCAAGTTTTACTTATGGGGGATTCCGTTACAGTGAAATCTGATCATCGTCCTCTTGTTCAGATTTTCTCGTGTCATCACAGTGACCACATGACTCCTAGACTTAAGAGATGGAGTGAGGGTCTGCAAGAATTTAATTTCCGTGTGCAGTACATATCAGGCCTGAGCAATAAGTCTGCTGATTGCTTGTCACGCTTGCCACTGGACTCTGAACATGTAGGAGAGGAGGTTGAGTGTGTGAATTGGTTGATGGAGCATTCGTTGTTAAAAGAAGAATGGTCATCTTGCGTTGCTAGTGATAAGGTATTCTCCTCTCTTAGAGAGGTAATTTCAAAGGGGTGGCCTAGTTACATAGACCTTGACTGTGATTTGAAGCCCTTCTGGACTGTAAGGAATGATTTAACCTTTTGCCAGGGAAATCTGATGAGAGGTGATAGGATGGTTCCACCTGATGAGCTTAAGGATAAGGTAATCAACTTGGCTCATGAGGGACATTTGGGAAGGAGTCTTACGAAAACACGGGTCAGAGAAAGATATTGGTGGCCAGGAATGGATCGAATGATAGAAAATGTTGTCAAAGACTGTCATTTGTGTGCTATTAATGATAAGTCTCATGTGACTAGTCATGCTCCCCTTTCTCCTGTTGAGGTGCCAGATGCGGTGTGGACCAAGCTGGGATTGGATATAATGGGTCCTTTTGAATTAATGCCTTCCCATGAGAAGTTTGTTGTTCTTTTAGTGGACTACACCTCAAAGTGGGTGATTTCCAAGTGCATGAGTTCAGTTAATTCGAGGTCGGTGATTGAGTTTTTAAAAGATGTCTTTGCCTCAGAAGGTGTTCCCAAATATTTAGTCACTGACAATGGGGTGCAGTTCACTTCCAATGAGATGCATGCTTTTCTTGTAGGTCTAGGCATAATTCATCAGAAAACGGCTTTATATTCTCCACAGGCCAATGGCCTCACAGAAAGGATGAATAGGGTGGTCAAGAGTTGTGCTCAACGGGCACAAGATTCTGGAGTTTCCTTGGTGATGTGTTGAGAGAAACTTGGTGGGCACACCGCACCGTTCCTAATGCTATTTCTCAAAAATCACCTTTTGAAGCTTTGAGAGGGAGGATAGCGAGTTCTAAGTTGAATCCGGTATGGCTCCCTGTCGGGAAGAACAAGGTTGCGACTGAGGAGTTAAGGAAAAATAGACTGGCCGAGTACCAGCAGAAATACAAACTCCGGTATGATGACAAGATGTCAGTGAGGGTGAAGAAATGGAATCTGGGTGATCGTGTTTTGGTAAAAAGTAACAAGCATGTTCACAAAGGTTTGTCTAAATTTCTTGGCCCTTTTGTCATCACCGCAATCAAGAAAACGTGGTAACTTTGGACAATGGTTGTACCTGGAGTATGTCTAGACTGGTTAAAATTGCTGAGACAACTCATCGTACAGCCAGTGACCACAGTTGCGTTTCCATGGATAGAGGTGCAAGTAATAATAGTCCAACTAGACTCAGGCATGTACCTGTGAGATTCAAGGATTATGTTTTATATTAGAATTTAGTGTCTTCCATCTTTTTCTATGTTGTTCAATTTTATATACTGTTATGTTGGAATTTTCTCATTGTTCTTTTGTTTTTGTTCCTCTTGTTGGGCCATTGCTATAAGATTTTTTTACTATTCTGTTTTCTTTAAATTTTGTAAGGGGGATGTGTTGTAATTTACTGCATGCTTTGTTATGGGATCTGTAGAGCACTGCGTGTCTGGTGATGGAATTAGAACCCTGTTACCTCATGGAGTGTCTTGGGGATTCTGGCTTTGGAGGTGATGCTGTTGAGACCTGTATTCTGTCGGTGGCTGCAATTGATTAAAGCCTA